>CM077568.1:8098974-9348974 GCA_039657325.1 Stephania cephalantha
CAAAAATTTGAAAGTCACATAGATTAAAATACACAATATTTTTCAATTCAATTATTAGATAACAAATAATCATACCAATTGAGCGTAGTTGTGAGATTAAAAAACACAAATATCGATCCGAGGATTAAAAGAACAGAGATTTTTACCCATCGAACATTAATGAAAGACCACAAACCAGAGTGCGCATGTTGAGAAACTCAAACCAAGTTCTCGAACTCTAGTAGACATCAAAGGGCTTGAAAAATAAGACTTATACCAAACTCCACCAAACCAAACTTCAAACTCAAAATCATGATCAGAAACAAAAATTTGTTACCAAATCAAACAAAAACCAAAAACCTACCAAATCAAATAAAATCCAAAAACCTAACATTCACTTCCATTAAAAACTAGGAACATACATCAATCTATCCATCCACATTAACAAAACAACAAAAACAAAATCTTCAACAATTCCCAATAATCAAATTCATTCAAATCGAAAAACAAACAATCAAAGAAAAATAAAGCTATCTAAATAGATTCGTACAATTTATGGTACTTAGCTTCGACTATTGCTCTTTTCTTAAGAAATTGTCTCCAACTAATAATGAATTTGTACATAGACATTATTACAAACGCATAAAACTAATGAACTTAGTTCATAATGTTTTCCAAGTACGTCGAAGTAAGCTTAATGATGTTGATTTGGAATCATTAATGGCAATGCCCATGCAAAAGAATTGCATTAAAAACTCAACTTAAAAATTTTTGCCTCGTACCTTTAATAACTTTGTTGGTCTTAATTGTTAGCGTACTTTAAATGACCCCCTTTCATCTTAGATTCATACCTTATTTTAGCCAATTCAATTTAATAGTTTGCATTGCTACCAAGTAGAATTAGAGCTGCTTATAGTCTTGATTTAAGCAGTTGTAAACAAAAATCCTACTTAATTTCTAAGTTTATAAAGATATGTAACCAACTCAAGACTAATTTGACTTAATATTGTTGCTATCTTCATAATAGTATTGATCTAATATATGCACATATCATTTACTTTAGAATAGTATTGCTATGTTTTTAGAAATTAATCGAATCCCAAGGTAGGATTTTGCTTTGTAGAATATCAATGTTTATGAACTATGTTCATGAATTAAATGCTTTTCAACAAACTGAAGTTTATGATCTAGGTTCATGAATTAAATGCTTTTCAACTAATTGAAGCATTTAATCAAATAATTGATACTCATCTTTAAGGTCAAGCTTAATTCAAAATTTAAAAGAAAAATCAAAACACTAATTAGGGAAAAAAACTACAAAGATTAAACTTAGTAAATAGAAGATGGAGCATGGCCGCCCCAATTCATTTCAACCCATTCTTAACAACATTCGAGAAATCACTTTTGTTTTTAATTGATTGAGTTTGAAGCTCACATGTTGCATCCCCTATCCCGATTAGGGCGAAACTCGGCCTAAAACCCTAATTAAGCCTTGTTAATCCCATCGGACTTAACTAGAACCAACAACCTCTTCTTCTACACCTAATAACCCCATTGTATATCGAATATCGATATAAAACAAATTATAAACGCAGCGAGAATTTAAGACTTTTTCGATAATTAAATATGTATATAGTACTAAATCAAACTGGAATAAACCTCGGTTGTACAAATCTCTCATCCTGTGATATTACAAAAGCGTAATTCAATACAAGTATATAAGATAAGGGGAAATTCGTTACATCAATGAGAAGATCAAGACTCTTAAATCTTATCTATCCCATATTTGTAGCTCTCGTCGGTTTACCCGAAATGTTAATTGGGGTGAGAGCTCCAACTTGCTCGATTAGTAGGGATTCACATAGCCATCGATATTCCATATAATGATCAATATCATTATGCAATAACAATATGTACCAATGTTAACTAACAAGAATATGGAAAGCATATAATTCAATAAATAACATATGCATCTCAAACATCAATGACTTTTACAATATGATTCCCATTTTATTTATAAAACTACGGTCGATTACCCACCAATGCCATTAATGCAATTGTTAGACCAATACATTGGCCGATGTGCTATCTAGCCAATCCATTAATGCCCAATGATTCTATCTGAAACCTTCTAGTGAATAAGTAACCCACGTAACCTATCTAACTGAGTAGGAATTATGTATAGAGCGGGAGATCATCTCCGCATCCTATACAACCTAGTCTCAGTCCTCGAAGTTACTCTCATGAATCATATTAGACACCATTTTTCGTTTAATTAAAAATATCATAGTGTACATAGTCCCCCATTTTCGTCCATAAACTACATGAACTATTTATACTAAGATAGCCATGCAACATTGATAAATAAGCAAATTCGTACTTACCTCGGTTTAGGTTTTCGTTATCAAATTCCTAACTTTTTCGGGTCACTCACTCTTCTCGACAATCCACAACCTATCACAAATCATTTGTGATCAATATAAGCCTATTACCCTATGTTTAGAACCTCTAAGTCATTCCCTACGACCTTAGAAAATATTAAGTAAAACATAGCATAGTTGTTGTTTTCGGGGGTGGGAACAAGCTTCCTCACTTGGTAGGGCGTGCTCCATCAACTGGGTTCGTCCCAATTGATAAAGGGAGCGCACTCTTCTCGCTTTCGATAGAGCACACCTACCCCGCATTGTCTCGACGGTGAACAAAACATCGCCCACTGTTCCATTATCAAATCTCTAAAGCAGTAGCAAATACTCTCTCGAATCATCGGGGGACCTCTAGTGAGGTATAAACCACTTTCCAATCGATAACAACAACAATTAATAGAGAAATCATCATCTATTTATAAACTCCACTTCAAACTCACCCATAGTGATGATCTCTAATCCACATCTATTTAAACTCCTAAATTTCGATTTGAAAATCACTCTCATGATTAGCTCCTCGTGATCAAACCCTCGGTTGTCTTCTCTTTCTTAGTTTTCTTGAAACATTGAATGAAAATGAGGATAAACTTGAGGTTTTGGGTTTAATATATATATATATATATATATGAATTTTCTCGATATACACATCGCGCTATCTCAAGACCGATCAAGTGGTTAATGTGTTAAAATGACACTGGCTAAAGTGACACAAATTTTAACACCATCTAACACTTACGCTCCTCGCGAGACCTGATCTAACAATCCATATTATACAAACCAAACTTATAGTTTTATTATATATATATATATATATTTATATATCAAATATATATAAATATATATACTTCATGTATTTTCTTGCTAATAAATTCACCGGACATGCCTACGAGTGTTCTCGGGTGTGCACATTCATTTCATAACCCCTTCGTCGCACTTAGTGTACCAAAATTTATTGTTTATTTACTTATTATCCAATTATAGGCTTGTATTAATTTTCTATTAATCCCACAACCTATAAAATTCATTAAGCATTCTAAACAAACATCAATCATCATACAAACCCACATACACGCTAATCGTGGTACGCCGAACTTAACCACGAGCCTAACTTGGGTTAATTAGGATTTAGATTTAACACTATACCAACTTAAAGTAACAAGTCATTACAAGTCTCCCAATTTAAAGCAATTTCATCATCAAAATTAAAGTAATCATATAATTTCTTGTAGTTTCGAAGAGAAATGGAAAGCGCTCATTTACTTATATTCCTCGCTCCTGTGTTAGTTCCTCATCTCCATGAAATTACTATTTCTCCTTAACCAAAGGAATCTCTTTGGTTCTTAGCTTCGAATATTACAATCAAGTATCTAAATCATTTGCTCATCGTAAGGTAAATCCTCGTGAAGATCAAATTCATTTTAATCAATTCTAGGAGTGAATTGAGTCTCCGTTTTATGAAGCATAGAAATATGGAAGACATTTGAACTCCGTTTAGCTAAGGAGGTAACTCTAACATGTAAGCAACAATTTCCTATACTACGAACGACCCAATATACCTTGGAGCTAGCTTACCTCGCAACCCAAATCTATACAATCCTTTCATACGTGAGACTTTCAACAGACAAAATTGTCCTTTGAAAACTCCAACAACTTATGATGTTTATTGGCGTATTTATTTTCTTAGTTGTGCCATAATCAAACGTTGGCGAATTTGCTAAATTCTCTCTATGTAGTTCGAATTAGTCACACAGAGAAATGTATTTCTTCCGGTTACCACCAAACTCTAAGTCACAAGCTCGAAGCATATCCACTAGCACCAAAATCAACCGCTCAGTGCTCATTAGTCTGCGATGGTATACCGCTTGTGGTTAAAAATAGTTCCCACTGTCTGTGGAATTCACTCTACACTCTGGATGTGAATCTCGGATCTCTAACCAAAATAATTGACACTGGAACTCTATGAAATCTCAACACCTCACGTACGTACACCTCACATAATTGGTCAAAAGGATCTCGCATAGAAGCGGCAAGAAATGCTCAAATTTCGTCAACTTTGTTAACTACAACCCATGCCGCATCGTGCTTACACTCGACTCGGAGGTAGATCGGAAACAAAATCCATCGATATATGTTCCAATTTCCACTCAGGAATAGGCAGGGAATGCAATAACCATCTAAGTTTCTTATGTTCAGCCTTAACTTGCTGACATGTCTCATATCTCTTTATGAACTCAACAATATCAGTCTTTATCCCAGGCCACCAATAAAAATGCTTTATTTCACGATATATTTTAATGTTACTTGGATGAATAAAGAAAAGAGATTTATGAGATTCTCGAAGCAACTCCGTCTCAATTGATCCTGAGTTGGAATCAGAATCTATCCCTGAGCCGTAACGCACTATTATCATAAACTAACCAATCAGACGATCCACCCTAGCCGTTAATCTCGACGTGCTAAATAATCCTGATTTAGCTTGTAACAACCAATCACCATGAATCGTCTCCAATTCGATCTGAGTCGAGCTCGAGAAGAAAAGATTAGTAGCTATGAAATTAGCTCTCTCGAGTTGATAATGTGTCAGCTAAACTTACACAAATCATCATCATAGATGCTTCCTCATGAAGTCTAAATTGAGAAGCTCTAGCAAGTAGCTACATTTTCTCCATATATCTGAATTGTAATTGCATCGACAATCTGTTAATACCTTTTGTGTAGTTCTAAATTACTCAGCTCTAATTAACTTGTATCATTGCTTTTCATCCCACACCAATTGACGACTTAAGTAAAGCATACAAATCTTAAGGAAAACACCTCAACGTCCTATATAGCCTGATAATATCAATACCAGATAACTCACATTGTAAAATATTTCTTCCAGTAATTAACATATTCCAAGTCATAAGCTGGGAAATTATATTTTTCGAAACTAATATTAGTTGCGAGATATATTATGTTAAGATTGAGGAAGGTTCCTCCCAAAGCTATTATACATTTCTTCCCCACTAGGAAGCAAATTTTCGATTCCTCACCGAAATAGCAATCTTGCTTCTCCATAACTCGCTACTCTTTTTACACACCTATATTTCGTTTACTCTTCCATAAGAATTTAACCATAATACTAGTAAGAGATTTATAGACTCTGTCAATTTTGCAATTACAACATCAATAACCTTTAGTTGTCACCACAATTTAGGTTAATCCATTATGAATTTCGAGCATCAAATTTCATTCATATATGCAAGAATAATATAACCTTATAAGTTAATATTACTCGGGTTCCACCAGCCTAATAGATCTCATATTTTTTACAAAATTGACACTTATGTCAATTATTTATTCTAGGTCACCAACAACTCATTTTTATCATAATGATTTTGGATTTCACCCAAATAAATATTTTAAAGAAATTTACGAGATCCTCATAACATTCTTGCCTCGCTTTTTGCTTTAAGTTCCAAGAACTTCCTTACATGCTCAATGCTTTGATATGAGATTATCATATAAATTATCAATAACTACTAGTCAAACCTTGACCTACGTGATAATCTCAGTCAATTTCTCCAATAATGCATCACTCAGTTAATCATCATTAGCTCTGTTTCAATATGATCGCTAAAGAACAGACTTGTAGTTACCAATTCAGACAACTCGGCTGATGATGTGCCTGCGCAAGACTACAATTGGTCACCAATATACATCTCCCTTAAAAGATATTACTGAGTAGCTACAACCTTTGTCTTTTTCCTATTCAAGGCATTGCCAGCACAATCACCTTAATGAGTAATTTTTTAGAGTGAATTCCTAGTCATTAGGAAATTCAAGGTATCAATCTTACCTTCCATTTCTATCACTCGGACAATTCACTTTTTAAACTTCCATAGTTTGAAATTCATCGCTTTAACTTTAAACCCATCCATTGGTTTTATATTTTCAGGTTGTCTTTTAATGATTCTTCTAAGATTCTCATTAATCACTAAGAATGATTAAAAGGCTCTCAACAATCTTTCTTTTATTTACAAGTGATGCCTTTCATATTTGGTACAACTACCAAAATAGTTATCTCGAGATTATCAATCTCAAAATTTCTCACTATTCTCGAACTATACATGTAGAAGTATAAGCTATAATTTTGCTTTATTGTGTCAACACACATTCTTACCTAAACAAGAAGTCCTAGGGTGAACCTCTAACTTCTTCTATAATTCAGGTATCATTAAGCAAACATTGTAGTCAATCTATACTTGATTTCCTCTAAGTCATCCTTGTATCTAATTTTAGCTTAAAATATTCTCGTACTTGAGTTAATTGAATAAATTACACAACGATATCAAAGATCCCTAGATCAATTGTTTGTAATATTCAATTATTTCAATATTACTTTTCTCTTTTACCTTTGTGTTGAATATATGAAAATCTTACATTATCTTATTCCTAGTCAAATCCCTCGATTTGTTGTTAATATTCAACACTCATACAAGTAATTTACCTTTGAAATTTAGTACTGGCATTTGCAAACTCGGCATGAACCAATTTACCGTCACGTTTGTAACTCTTTACAATAATGCTCGTGCATCTTCTAAGTCTTCAAAGATTTCATCTTGTTATTATTGATAACACAATAAAAACTTAATTAAAATAGGGTTTCAAAAATCAACACCCTTCATTCATGAACATAGTATGAATTCTAGTAAGTACTAATGGTTTCCACCATTTACTTAAAGTGGTTCAGCAACCGCCTGAAATCATCTTTAAATATATCCTTAACTTTGATCATACCACTGTGATAAACAGATCTCTACTAACTCTTAAGGATAACTGATTTCACTTCATTGTCATAACGAGTTATCAATCCTGGGCAACGAATATTCATTGCCATTATCATGCATTATTCCTCGGATTCCTTAAATCTTCATATTCATTGACCACTCATTCTCCCTAATTTAGACTATATCGGTCTAAAACATTAGACTAGGATATCTTACCAACTCATTGCTATGCTTTGGATGAAACTGTCTTCCGATTTTTCCAGTTCAAATTCTTAACTTTCACCTTTCATTCCCTATCAAAATATTTGTCATTCCAATATGGATTCACACCATAACTAGAATTTTTATTTCATAACAACTTATGAAGTATAAATACATTAGTGGTTTCCAACCTCAAATAGGCTTTTATCAATAACCACTAATTTATTTCTTGAATAACTTTCATTATTGCTCGACTATTCTCAATACTAGTATTAAATCTCATCTCAAAGCGGTTCACCATCTTTGAGTTTCCCCAAAGTGATTCAAGTATTCCATTGTTTCAAAATTTACATTCTCCTAATACACGTGTCAATGTCTAGATACACAGAGATACTTCTCTACCGACTATTATTTGTCTAATAATAACGGTGAAAACAAAGACAATTAGCAACAATTAATAGGAGAAGAATTTAGTTTCATCTTTGTAAATTTTCTTTATGTCTTTCCTTTTTAATCTTCTCTAGGTTAAGACTCTTTTGAGCTCTGACCTTCAAAACTTTCTCAAATCATGGGAAATAGATGGAGTTCAACCATCTTATTATCGTTCAAGAAAGACATAACTCTCATATCTACTACGTAGATATATAATATAGCACAACAAATAACATATCTCAATCTTTTATCTTTTGGTTACCCCCAAATCACGATAAAATCGTTTATCATATCCTAAGCTTATTCATAACTCGAGACAACTCTTAGAGTTAATAAACTTAGGTTGTGGTACAAAGCTATATCGGGACCTATAACCTTAAAACTCGATATCCAACTGTATCTGAGTTATCACTTGTTTACAAGTAATAAGGTTATATTCTGAAATAGACTATAATACCACACTACATCACTTTAATCTTTGAAGTAGGCACCGACCAATTTTCGATATCAAACTATATCCGAGTTATCAAATGTAACAAAGCCAATAAATATAGGCTATGATACCTAGCTGTAGCATCCCCTATCCCGATTAGGGCGATACTCGACTGAAACCTAATTAAACCACGTTAATCTCGCTAGACTTAACTAGAGCCAACAACCTCTCTTTCTACTCCCGATAACACCACTATATATCGAATATCAATGTAAAACAAATAATAAACGCAACAAAAATTTAAAACTTTTTCAATAATTAAATATGATATACAATACTAAATCAAACCGGAATAAACCTCGGTTATATAAATCTCCCATCCATTGTGATATTACAAAGCGTAATTCAATACAAGTATATAATACAAGGGAAATTCTTTACATCGAAAAAAATATCAAGACTCCTAAATCTTCTCTATCTCATAGTTGTAGCGCTCTTCGGTTTACCTAAAATGTTAAAGAGCACTCCAACTTGCTCGATAAGTAGGGATTCACATAGCCATCAACATTCCATATAATAATCAAGATCATTATGCAATAATAATATGCACCAATGTTAACTAACAAGAATATGGAAAGCATATAATTCAATAAATAACAGATGCATTTCAAACATCAATGATTATTACACCGTGATTCTCATTTTATTTATAAAACTAGGGCCAATTATCCACCGACGCCATTAATGCGATTGCTAGACCAACACATTGGTTGATATGTTGTCTAACCAATCCATTAATATCTAATGGTTCTATCTAAAACCCTCTAGTGAATATGTAATCCATGCAACCTATCTAACTGAATAGGAGTTACGTATAGACCGCGAGATCATCCCCGCATCTTATACAACCTAGTCTCAGTCCTCAGGAGTTACTCTCGTGAATCACATTAGACACCGTTTTTCGTTTAATTAAAAACATCAAAGTGTACATAGTCCCCCATTTCATTCAATAAACTACATGAACATATATATACTTAGATAGCCATGCAACATTGATAAATAAGCGAATCTGTACTTACCTCGGTTTAAGTTTTCGTTATCAAAATTTCTTGAGATTTGATAGTATTTCGATAGGGTTTTAGTGTAAGAGAGTATAATGATTGTGTTGAGATAAAATATAGAAGTAAGATTTTTTAAAAAAAAAAAAAGAAAAAAAAATGTGTGGTATGTGTTGTGCATTCACGCTAGGCAACAGTTGGCTAAAAAAGCCAAGCGTTGCATAGGTTCATTTGGCTACAGTCCAAAGAGATAAAAAAAGAATATTAAATTATATATATACATATATATGTATGTATATATATAACTATACACTCTATATATACATGTCTAATGCATATGGATTTATTTAGAAATAAAGAAAATGGAAATAAAAATCTAAGAAAGAAATAGATCAAGACGAGACTTGATCAATGCGATCCAACCCGAGACGTGATCAATGTGAATGCAACCCGAGAAATCTCATTTTTTTTAAATTGCATAAATGGGAAGAAAATTAGAATCAAATGAGTTATTGTTAAATTGAGATTTTGATTTTCAACAGGTTCTAACACGTATAAAATATATAAATAAAAAATAGGTACCAAGGACTAAAACACTATCGATTGGGAGCCGAGTGTGCATTACGAGGCATGTGTAAATTGCTTTTGCATTGATTTTCGTGCGTTAGAGGTAAGTAAACCAATGGGGGCATTAATAGTAGTTCTTTTCTCATTTGATTTTATTTCCTCATTGAACATACTTTTGATGTAATTACTTTCCTTGGAATCTATTCGTAATGTTGGGTGACCTAGAGTCTATGTGGTCGGGTTGCGTAGTGTGTTGTTGGGATGGAGTGAAGTCCATCAGTGTAAGGTTAAGTTGTTCTCGAAAGTGGCCTAATGCCCATAGTTTGACTCTCAAGCTGCCCTTGGAAGTGGTCGTAGACCCACAGTTTGAGAATTATTATCAAGACATTCTTGGAAGTGGTCGTGGGCCCACAGTTTTAGACTAGTTGAGATTTACTTCAAGCTATTTCGGAAAGAGGTCGCGAGCTCACAATTTAAAGAGCGTTGAGACCACTTAGATGTCTATCCTTTTTATTATGTCACTCGTTTCTCGTCGTATATTTATTTAGTCTGTCTATCTTCTTTGTGACAACCCCTTCCCTAATCTAGGGCACCGCCCGACCTAATCACATAATTAAGTCCAAATCCTAACCACATAGGATTTAACTACGTATTATAGTCAGCTTTTCTATCTAAATCTCCTCAACTATTTGTGTTTAAGAAAAATAAAACACATGTCACTTTACAATTGAATTTCAGAGTTATTAAAAACTTATTAAAAGTTATAAAATTTAGCGGAAGTCTTAACAAATTATGCGGAAACAATTATTAAAAATCCTAAGTGTGTGGTAACTAGGAAAACAACGATCACATGCATATATAACAAAGTGGCGAATATAAATAGTGTGATGTCATCATAAGTCAGTGTAACGACCCATTTTATTAATGTCGTTAATTATCTCGTAATTGCAGACATGGACGTCAACTCAGATCCACGTGGACGCCTTGGCTCAGATCCACATGGACGCCGTGGGTAGGCTAGTACACACGTCGACCTAGGTACACTGGTTAAATTGTGTGTTAGATGGCTTAATTGCGATGCAATTTATTCAATTATTTGTTAAATACATCGCATGTGTGTATGTTGAATAACGAGAGCGTGCGAGGTTGTGTGATGGGTAGCTACCTCGAAGTACGTGCTAACGCGAGTAACGAGGGGCGAGATACGGGTATACTAGAGAAAACTCAATAAACTTACATAAATATGTCTAGGTTATCAAATTGACATAATTAATGTAACCATAGGCTAATTAAATAAACTTGAACAATTGGCTATGGCACGCCTCGAAATGCGTGTCGAGAAGAGGGGCACCGGGTACGGGTAGCCGAGGGTTAGTGTGACCATGAGTTGGTTAAATTTGATAAATAAAATACTAACCATATGGTTGGATAAGGCTTAATGTAATGTGACATTAATATAATAAATGAAAGCCTATAGTTTACATTAAATAAAAGGGACCATGAGATGAACATCTAGATTAACATAGTGAGTGGTACTAGATGATGAGTGTGCTATTGGAGTCACCAGGAGGTATAGGACAGCCTGCTTGTGAACCACAATATATGCCTCGGAATACGTATGCACCATTGATTCCCACAAAACATATAAATAGAGGCTTAGTTGAGTGTTTGATCACAACACTCAAAAATTCATGCAAAAACCAGAGAAATTCAGATAAAGAAGAAGGATTTCCAGCTGGAATTCAACATTATAGAGACCAAATCAAGTGATCTAATTTAGGTAAACATCTTCTCCACCTTCTAAGCTTGCAAATGAACCCAAATTTGATATGCTTGGTGGAATTTCGAAATTTATGATGCATGCTTTGAATTTAGATGAAAAGTTGATCAATTGCATGCTGTTAGATCATATATAGGGGATATTTATCATTGGTTTAGATAGATTTCATGAATTTGATTGTTAATGGGGTTATGGTGAATGCATGAATTTGAAGAATTTGGGTTAATTGAATGATCTGAAGTGTTCTAATAGATGTATTGAAGTCATTTTGATGAGGAGAGGGTGTAAAACCAATTAGAGTAGCTAATTGAGAATGCTAGGACAAAATTCTCGAATTGAGAATTATGTCCCAAAAGGCAATTAGCGCGCTAATTGGAACGATTAGCGCGCTAATCATTCTAGGTGTGCAACTGTTCTTCGAAACGAAGAACAGTAGCGCGCTAGTTAAATTTCCTAGCGTGCTAATTCCATCTAGCACGGTAGGTACACCCCCTTAGCGTGCTAACTCAAGACTAGCGCGCTAGGTACATCCCCTTAGCGTGCTAACTCAATTTAGCGCTCTAGGTAGACCAAATTAGCGCGCTAATGACGAATGAACTATGAAGTTAAGGGTTGTTTTGGTTATTTTCAACTTAATACATGTCTAAACACTTATAAACAACCTAAACTTATCAAAATTGGACTTCAGGGACTTAGTGGACTGTAGCTCGGTGTTGGGGAGCTTGTCGGGTCGAATCCGAGAGTCCGGGGAGGTCGGAGAGCTGTGTGAGGTTTGTAAACCCGACTGAAAGACTATGAGTATTTATTCTGCTTATATGTTGTTTCTATCATTCTTTGATGTTCATTATTCTATTAGGTTACTTGGACGTGGGTTGAGGTTACTCCTCAGGAATTTCTAGTTGTGTGTTCATGATGCACTTTGGTGTAGCACGTGTGACCCTACCCTCGGTGAATGGCAACTTGAGCTTGCCTTGGTGCACGTGTCGGTGACTCGCCAGATTTAGCCGCGCCGCGAGGGACCAAGTGTCGGGCCGGTTGGACGCGACCACCTTTGGGAACTTGGTGACCCGAAGTACGATCTAGTCCATCTGGAGCGAGCACACACATTTGTTAGCTTGTCCGTTGTTTATTCATGCGATGAGCCATTTACAGTTGTCTGTTTTATATTCCGCATGTTTACTTGACAACATTCCTTGCGTTTCCTTTACTTTATTATTTGAATGCTCAGAGGAGTTCCTTGGGATTTTACTTACTTGTACTCGTCATCTGTCTTTTTTATGATGATTGAGTGCGAGATCCTAGTACCCGATGTAGGTGCAAGGGGATCCTAGGCGACTACATCCGATTGCCCACTATCGAGGACCTACTTGTATGTGTGTATTTTTGATATTTTATATATTTTGGGTATTGAGAGACTTGAGATAGCACCGAACATGTATATATACCTTGTTGTGGTTATGTCACTTATATACGAGTACTTTCAAGGGTTTTCCATAGAGTAGGATTTGCCTTTGAACAATATTTATCATGCTAATTACCTTGTTTAAATGGTATTAAGTAAGACTTCCGTGAATATGTTAACCTTTAAAATACAATCCACTAGTATGGTTAGGATCTCAATAAATCGACAACTAGGTAACAATTGAAACAGTTAGATACCCACAAAGAATGGATAAAAAATATAAGGATAATTTACTAATTTATCGGATAATACACATGTGGACACGATTTACGAGACATGGAGAGGACGGGCAGGTGTCGGACACGTGTAGTTGGGCCAGCAAATGCGGCAAGGAGTACACAGAGACACATCACCCCGGGGCGGTAGGGACCGTCACAGTCAGGGAACTAAACGCTTAACCAAATATACAACCCCAAAGTATATCAAGAACATAACTGTATAATACAAAAAATTCCAAAGCCTACAAAATATCGAAGCGAAGTAAGTTGTTGGCTTAGAGGTAGACGCCAATATTCTCCTTCTCGGCCTGCTCATGGACTGCTTTGCACCAACTTTCATAAAAAGGCGGTGTGTACAAAGAGTAACAGTAATCCCCGTTGAAATATTCATTCACATTTCCAAAACAAACTACATGCTATTTAAAAGCATAAGTTCAATAAAGGAAGACTAGTACCAATAATATGCCAAGAAATACCGTAGTTAAACAAGTGAAACTGACACTAGGCTAAATAATTATGATCTTGATCCGGTCGGCCGTGACCTACGTCAGTGAAGCCTTAACCGCTAAAGGACGTGCGTTGTGTCGCACGGTCTAATATCCCTAGGGACTCTAACCCCAAAGTGTCACAGGGACTCTAACTCGTATATTGGCAATCCCCAAGGACCGTATGCCATATCATAGTGGCGAGTGCCGACATCCCCAGGGACTCTAACCCCGCGTGTCGATTGAATCATAGTGCAATGGAATCTAGATTCTATAGCTACTTTATAATTTCAAGAAGATTCATTTAGGATTCCAAGAATTGGTTATGCTATAAAGCACAAATTCTTCAAAGATTATAAGTCCATAAAACCACCCATAGCTCCACAATTCCTAATAACATTCTATTTGTACTACATTTATTGTAAAATAGCAAGAAATGACATATATCACATGGATGGATTCAAAAGAACTCAATTTCTCAAAATATCATGGAAACCAAGCTCAACAAGTGAGGAATAACAAATAAGTCCATGATATGAGAGTACAATGCTAGACATAGTCAATATAGATTATAACAAACAAGTTAAAACTTGAAATGAAATGTAAATAAATAATCAACAGGTATACTCACATCAAGAAATGTAAAGTCCTAGCTTTACGGCCTCTCGACACCCCAAATTTCGTATTCGAAACCCCCCATAGGTTCATGATATCACATAACATGTTTTTGAATTTGTTTAGACCATGACTTAGGGTTTTAGGCTCGGTTATAATGTTTTAGCAAATTTTAAAAATTGCATATTTTTATGTTGTCATGGCAATTAGCGCGCTAGTGGCCTTATTATCATGCTACCTACTTTCACTAGCCCACTACCTGAGGTTAGCGCACTAGCTGATCTACCTAGCGCTCTATGTGCAGAAAAACCCAGAATTCTACAACTTGATTTCTAAGTTTACTCCACACATAGGCTTCATCAAAGCCTTGGGGACCTCCACAAACAACTCTAGAACCACAAGACAACATAAACAACATAAAAACAACCGCTAACATGATCTAATTCATGAATTCATCAAATTAAACTAAACAGACTAGTGTAAGTGAATTACCTAGTTAATGTACACTAGTTTGAACAACTCCCACACTTTCAAAATACCAAATCAAACTGATTTTCTTCTTCCTCAAACCTCTCCAGCAAGTTTCCTTCCCTCATAAGCTTGTAAAATTAAAATATTTGGTTTGCATTAATTGATCTCTAACTATAAATATGAGATGGATATGGTTGAATGATAACTATTGATCTAATAATACACACGTATCTCGAGACCTATCTAATGGTACATCTCTTAACATATGTCCCACTTTCCTTCAATAACTTAATCTAAATAACACAATTTGTAACTTAATTGGTTTTCTAGATGTGCTAGTACATGTCTCGATGCAAATCACGTGGCTATTGTTTTAAAATGCTAACTTAGGTTACATTGAATTAAAAATCAACTATAGCCACATTAAAGCCACTATATAAATCTACATTAAGCTTAAAATAGACTTACCACGTCACTCTTTACCCGGTCCCACGTCAGCACGCAACTCGAGGCACGTCCCCACTTACGTCTCTACACCTCTACACTAGTAGGAGTGACTTAATAGTCTACACATATACAATACACTAGACATATACCTCAACAAATCTAATATATACCTCGGCCTTCTCGCCTCGGTCAATGCATATATCGCGGCATGTGTGCCACGTCACGGGTTGGTAATCCTGATTATGGACGATAAACGAGATTAGAAAATTCGGGTCGTGACACATGCAATATTTATTGTTTTCCTATTTATTTCATTATCCGCATGATTTATGGATGATACTTTATTGATATCTCAAGTATTGTTGAGATTCATCTAGATTTACTCACTGGAATTGTCTCCGCTCTGGTGACAATTACAGGTCCCTCGAGTAGCATAGGCAAAGAGCCAGTGATCGGTGAACTCCTCTGAGCTTCCCTCAGAGCCGACTCTCCCCTTGTTACTACGTAGGTTTTTTTTTATATTTGATATATATATATATATATATATATATATATATATATATATATATATATATATGCTATACTTGTTTTTGGTAAAACTGGTTAATAGGCTGAGTGACGTTTTGTGATACATGTATATGACTTCCTCGCACTCTTTGGTCACCTTATATATACATGAGATCATGTTTATTGGGTTTCCACATCATAGGTTGTCTTGAATTGATGAATTAACGGATTATTTAAATTCTTGTTTAATTCCGCTGCTTTAAATCTTAAAACTTGCAAAACTAAACTCAATTTAAAAATTACTGAATAACTAATAATTAATAATGGGAAAGAAGGCTGATTAAGTTTGCGTTGACTCGCGAGGGTTAACTCAGGGATCCACGTAGGTTTAGTGCTGGGCGGGGTCTAGTTTGTAGGAACTGGGGCGGTCACACTTACAGCTTTGGCTAGTGAGCTTTGTGAGCTCGACTAGGATCTCACATTCAATAGTTCTTTGAATGTTATGGATATATTGAGAGACCCCAAAAATATCTCGAGAGCTTTAACGAAAATAGAGGAGACGGTGGAAAATGTGTCAATCATTTACTTCGAAAGTAATCCCTAACTAGTTGCTCAACTCTTCCTTTAATTTGCAATAGTTTCCATATCCTAGAGAAGGAAATTTACAAGGTTGTTCTTCTTTCCAAGGAGATCGATCTACTCAAAAATTATAACCACCTCCTTATTTTCCTTGGGATCTTCCGGTACTTCCTGACCATCATCTTTACTAAAAGCTTCTAATTAATGCGATTTTTAAACTTCCACACCAGTGTTATTTTAGCACTGGTTGGAGAAGCATTTATATGTGTTTTAATTCTCATTACTTAATTATATACTTCATTATGATGAGATTATTATTTCTAAGAAAACATTAAGATGACTTATTTTGAGACATTGGAATGGACACCCAGTTGTTGATGTTGTACGCACACAAATCAATGTGTATTGAATAAACACCAACAACCGAATGTCAATTTCAGATGTTTCAAAAAAGTCAGTACCCTAGCACTACCCTTATTTTTATCTACCCACATCTTGAACACCGACATCTCCTACTAGCGTAGTCAAAACTCAAACGGCTTAAAAAAAATAAAATAAACTCAAACTAGTTAATAGGAACCTTATTAATTACACCTTTTTACGTGTTACAATAATTGTTAAACTATAGACTCTATAGTATACTGTAGTTTTGAAGGGTAAGGGTCCATAGGGTGCTAAAAAAAAAAAAAAAAAAGGGTCCATAGGGGCAGAAAATAAGAAAAGTGTCATGCATGTATAGAAATGGGGAGGGGGTGCATGGTTGAAACTTTTTTTATTATGATATCCGTGCATGCATGGTTGAAACTTGAAAGTACTTAAAAAGAAATAAATGCTTTAATTAAGGCTAAATATTGAATTTCTTTTTTAAAAAACTAAGCATTAAAAAGGAGATACATGATAAGACTTTTAACAATGTTGAAAGTTTATGATATAATAACAACTTTATTAATTTTTTTTGGGTTAACAACTTTATTAATTAAATTTATTATTTAGAAGTCACCTCAACAAATCTAGTGTTCAAAAGTAACCTAAATTACAAAGAGTCCGGTTAAACCGAACTCTATCTATGTTGCAACAAACCCCTATTATAAGTTCACCCTACCTATTTTTTAAGAAAATCGAATTTGCGATCTTTCTAAATCACTCATCCCTAACGTCTTCCTCATGCACGCTCTAATGTTAATAATGTAAGAAGATTGCATTATTTTTAAATAGTATATCAATTTCTTTTTTAAAAAAAAGGTTGGGTGAAGTTATCAATAAGGGTGTTACAACATAAATAAGGAGAATGTGTGACATATAGGATAGAATAGAAATCAAAAGAAAAAACTTTCTCCAATGCAAATATCCATTCCGGGTGTGAAGGTGAAATAACGGACAAAAATTACACACCGTCTACTTTGGTTGTGGATTTGTTAAGGGTGCAATTGACAACAACGTCATCCTCTCCAACTTATTTATTTATTAAATTTTATTTTCACCTTTTAATTAACAAAATTAAAAAATAAATGTCACCTCATCAAAAGAGGTGCAATCAACATCGACCATTGAAGATTGATTTTAAAAGCCAATGTCTATTTAAGCCATATGAGATTGACATCATCTCCACGTTGATGACGTGACACGAATCCATGCCCACAATTCACTACCATTCTCCAATGCTAATGTGGATTTAGAGCACGAGTTGGTGCCTTATCATAGACGTAGGGAGAATGTCTATCTTATATGGCATTAGATAGACATTCAAATTCCAAAATGATCTCCAATAGTAATATGGATTGTGACATTTTTACTTGCTATAACAAACAATGATGATATGGCAATAGATTACAATGTCTATGAGTAAACATTGTGGTAGACACCATCCACTTTGATTCATTGCCACATCTAGACATTCACAATCCATCGTTCCATTGGAGGGCATTTTTTGGGTTAGATATGGATTGTGTCTTAGGTGAATCCATTTTCACCCCAATCCATAGTCCAATTGGAGATGCTCTAAGGATCCACATAAGCCTAGCGTTGAGCGGGCCCTAATTTGTGGGGATTGGGGCCATCACACTCTAAGCCAACAATCTACAAATCTTTAAAAAGCTTAACAATCATTACATTTCAATACGCGTACAATACAATTATTCAGCCACGAGGGCTACTAAAGAATACAAAATTTTAATTAAGGTAGCAAGTCACCCCAATTAACTACTTGTAATTAGCTTCCTAAAAAAACAATAAATTTAGTTGGACTCATGAGTCCGGACTCATAGAGAGGTTTTTATAATTTTTGTAAATATTTAAGGGGTATCAAAAGAATTTTACAAGTGATTATGGTTGCTTCATTAATTGCTCGATGATGTATTTGAAATTAAAAAAAGTTTTGAGTCCGGACTCTTGAGTCCAAATAGCGCTACCAAAAAAAAAACCCATACCCAGATATCTCCTTGTTACATAATTGTTGAAGAGTCCATAGACGCGTAATTCAAAGCAAATATTAACAGCAAACAAACAAAACACACCAACAACTCATTTAATTTGGAATTCAAATTTGCTTACCCGATAAAGATAAAACCCTAATTATGGACGCACCGCATGATTCACTATTGCGTCAATAACAAATGCGCCTCATTAAGATGATGACTGCCTCTCGCTCTCTTCCTGGAAAAAATTACAAAAGTACAATACTTAGTAGTTTAAATGAGGAAAATAAGGGTGGTTTTTGTTTAATTCGAAAAATAGGCAATGTCGCATATCGAAAGGCGCTATCGGTTGGGTGAGTTTTTTCATTTTTGACGTGGACACATGAATAGCTCCTTTTGAAAAGGCGATATTCATGTGTTCGGTCCACGTAGGCCAGAATTACACTAATAACGCCTTTTCAAAAGGTGCTATCAGTGTAAGGCTGGCATACGTGGACTGTGTTTACACTGATAGCGCCTTTTCAAAAGGATCTATCAGTGTAAACGTCCACGTGGGCTAACCACGTGGACATGGGTTGTCGGGGTACACAGATAGCGCCTTCTTAAAAGACGCTATCTGTGTACCCTCCCTTCGTCTTCCGAAACGGGGACGCGAGAGAATATATTCTCTACGTCCCCGTTCCGAGTAGGAGGGTGCGGGGGCTATAGTTTAGGGTATTAGGGTAGGTCACGGGTGTGTTGTAGGGGTGCGTCGAGTATTTAAGGAGGGAGGGGGCAGAGGGCGGTTGAAGGAGAAACAGTGGCGGGATTTGGCCGGAGAGAGGAGGCGACGGGTCGGGATTTGGCCAGAGAGACGTGGGGTTGTCGACTAGCGGTGGAGAAGGAGGAGAGGGAGTTGACAGAGCAACGGCATGAATGCAGTGAGCGCTGAGCAGTGGAGTGAGCAATGCAGCAGCGCATTTAATGCAATGAGCAAGGAAAGCATAATAGACGATGGCAATGAGGCGTAGTAGTAGCGGAGAGAAGGAGGAGGTTAGTTTTGTTTCGTTTAGTTTAGTTAATCGTCTTTAGGTAGTTAGTTTTGTTAGTTAAGTTAGTTTAGTTTAGGTATTTATGTTTGTTAGTGTAGTTTAAGTAGTTAGGTTAGTTTAGTTAAGTTAGTTTAGTTAGTTTAGTTAGTTAAGTTAGTTTAGTTTTGGTATTTAGGTTAATTTAGGTTAGTTAGTTTAGTTTAGGTAGTTTGGTTAGTTTAGTTTAAGTAGTTTGTTTAGTTAGTTAAGTTTAGGTAGTTAGTTTAGGTTAGGTTAGTTGCAAGAGATGTTTGCAAAATCCGTTGGTTGGTAGTAAACTTTCTTTGAATCAAGAATTCCACGATTTTTTTATGAAGCGAAGATTTCATGTATGCTCTGTGAATGGAGTGGATTTACGGTGTAGGAGTGCAAGGATTTTGAAACCTTGTTTGTGCATTTCAAGTCGTTATGTGTGCTAGATTTGAGGTAGTTACGTTAGGTTAGGTTAGTTAGTTTAGTTTAGTATAGTTTAGTTTAGTTAATTTAGTTTAGGTAGTTAGGTAAGGTTAGGTTAGGTTAGGTTAGGTTAGTTGAGTTTAGTTTAGGTAGTTAGGTAAGGTTAGGTTAGGTTAGGTTAGGTTAGTTGAGTTTAGTTTAAGACTCTTTATTTGTTTAAAGGTTTACTTTGGTATTTAGTTAGTTATGTTTGGTTAGTTTAGTTCAGTTTTGTTGTTCGGTTAGTTTAGGTTAGTATAGTTTTGGTTGATAATTTAGTTAGTTTAGTTTAGTTGACCCTTATGATTTTGTTAAACTATGATGTTAAACCGTGTTATTGTTCTCATTTGTCCTTCAATATACACACAAGTGGAACAAATTTTAGTGATGTTGATATATTTGTAGTCCATTTAAATAAACTAATGAAAAAAAAACTTATTGCAGGATTATTAAATTGAAGACAAAAAAGAGGAGTAGAATAGTAAGTTTACAAATTTAATATTTGCATAATTATTTATTTGGTTTTGTTATAATTTACATGATATGTAGTGACATAGGTATTGTGTTTTTGAAAAATGGTTGATATGTTTATTTAATGGAATGTGTGCTTAAATCCCCCCCATTTCAATAAAATTCCTGACTAAAATTTTAAAATGAAAACCGTGCTCCTTATGAACCAGTTCAGTAGGTTTGATCGTTTGGATTTAAGGTGTATGAGTTATTACACAGAACATGTGAGGGCAAACAAATGAGTATGCTCTGTAGTTGCGCTGTTATTGCGATCTTCTACATCAGAAAGTTCGATTGCGCTTTAACTTCCGTTAGTAATCAACCAGTTCACTTAACATATTTGTGCATTTTTGTGTAATCCTTTTACATCAATGTTCAATAACTTATGTAGGTCATGGAACATAGGAACATCCATTTTCTATTATATGCGTACGGTGAAATTGTTAATGGTTTAAACGGCATCGCGTACAGCGCACCCCCATCAGTAGTGTTGATGGTTAAGTTTGGGACGAGTGGCCGTCAATTGATGGATGACGTATGTAATGCGTTCAATATCTCATCTACGGAGACTCTAGTTAAGATGACTTATCGCCACATGATAATCCTCCCCGGAGGTTCGCATTATTTCGTCCCTGTGTTGATGCATGATATAACACACTTCGACTTGATGTGGGAGACGGTGACCAATTTACCTATAACTACAACGGTAGATATCTATTTGACATTTGAGTCAATCGACTTAGTTCAAAATCGTACGGTTCATTTGCAAGTTCGTGATGAACATGTGGGCACTGGCAGACGCAACATTAATGATGGAAAGGTTTGCATATGCAATCCCCACAAGGTGAGGTCATGCAAGATGGATTTGTTAGTCCATTACATGAAGACATTAATGCTTCTAATGACGATGAAGTTAACGAGGACGCCAATAATGAAAGAGATGAGGACATACGTCCCAACGAGGATCTTTGCGGTAAAGAAACTGTCGATTAGGATAACGTCAATGTTTTCACGGATGATCCAAGATATGAACCTTCGGGTGCGGAAAATGTGGAAGATAATGAACAATTTGCTATCGATGAAGAGATTTTGTTGGAGGAAGCAAGTGATGATGAAGTTCACCAACCAATACCGGTCTATAGCGAAATCGATTGGGATGTGACTAACTCCACTACAACCCAACATTCTCATCAACAAACTGGGGGGGACATGTCTAATTTCGATTTGGAGATAGGGATGTACTTTGACAATAAAAAGACTTACAACATGCCGTCAAAGTGTGGCATGTCAATAGACATTGTCAATACCATGTGATGGAATCGACTACAACTACGTGGGCGATTAAGTGCAGAAGTGCGCAAGACGGGTGTATGTGGCGTCTTCGTGCTTGTTTGTGAAAGAAAACACAATTATTGGAGATAACACAATTAGACGTACCGCACACGTGTATTAATCCCGACGTAGAACGCGATCATGCCCAACTTGACGCCAACATGCTTGCGCGAGAGATCCAAAGCGTCGTCCAAAGCGATCAAGCAATCACTATCAAGGCATTAGTACAAATAATTAAGGGAAAATACGGACACGAAGTCAACTACAAGCGAATGTGGGATGCCAAAAGGAAGGCAATTGAATGTGCATTTGGAGATTGGGATGAGTCATACGCTTTATTACCAAGATGGTTGGCGGCTGTGAGGAATAAAAGTCCAGGGACAAGAATCGAGTAGTCACATAGACAATGGGCTGCTGATGAGATAAGAACTGCGTCTCCTCAATTTCGTCGTGTGTTTTTTGCATTTGAAGCATCGATACATGCTTTCAAGTTTTGCTGGCCTCTGCTTCAGATTGACACGACATTCTTATATGGCAAATATAGTGGGAACCTAATGATTGCGATCTTTGTTGATGGTAATGGACACATACTACCGGTTGCATTTGTCGTTGTGGAAACCGAATCAAGCGATTCGTGATGGTGGTTTTCGAGGATGTTGCGCAAACACGTGATGAGATAGAGAAATAGTTTGCGTTATTTCGATCGTCACCCGACATTTTGGAGGCGGTAAACACCCCGAGCAACGGTTTTTGTCCCAGAAAGGATACCACCGTTATTGCTTGCGACACTTGCTTAGTAATTTCAACACCCAGTTCAAAAATGACCCCTTGAAAAAACTCCTTGCGCGAGCAATCGCTCAACATCAAGAACGAAAATTTAATGCGTGCATGGAGCGTTTTGCATACTTATCATCACGAACGCCTCAATGTCTGCGCAATATGTCAATGTCATCCCAAAAGAACTATGGACTCAATCGCACGACGGAGGCATGCGGTACGGATGGATGAATTCTAATGGTGTTGGTATGTATGAAATGCTAGTTATGTTTTGCATTCAAATACACACGTTATCGCTGAAGTAATATGACTTACACGGTTTTTATCGTCAATTGCGAGTGTTTTAGCGGTGTATTGAAGGGGCTCGATTCTTGCCAATAACGGACGATGACTCGAGATGATTTACTACGGATCGGTGACATACCACAATCGGCGTAAATAGGAAATCGACGAAGCAATCTCTAACGGCCTATCTCACACAAAATATGTCATGGATAAACTCAAATATTATGAAAAATACGCAAGGAGGCATCAAGTCACTTTGATCAATCGCGACATTGGTGAGTTCGAAGTGCAGATCTGGAAGACATGGAGATCGCATGCATAAAGGCAACAACACCCAAGTCGTCATCCTAAAGGACCGGGTGTGCAGTTGCAATAAATGGCAATCGTTTGGTTTCCCCTTGCTCGCACGTGTTAGCTGCATGTGCCTATATTCGAGTGAGCTACGCGCAATTCATTGAGCCATACTATAGGATAGATGTGTACGCACAATGTTATTCCTACAATTTCAAGGCCATCCCATATGAGAAATATTGGCCGACTTTTGGGACGAAGATCATACCCGACCCAAGGTGCAGACGTGGCCGAGGAGACCAAAGGGAACGCGAAGACAAAACGATATGGATCTTCCTAATGTCTCGAGGACTTTGCGATGTTGCATATGTCATCAAGAAGGACATAGAAGAACAACATGTCCAAATAAAGACCGTGAACGAGTCCCAACCTGGGAAGAACCGGTGTGGTATTTTTCATTCGGAGGGACATAACAAAAAAAATTGTCCAAAGACCTCAACCTTCCAATGAAAACCGATAGTCGATTTTGTATATTGTTTGTCATGACTTAAGTTCGTAAATTAATTGATTTGGAGCGTTTAAGCATTCGTTATTGTTTGAACATATATGAAAGATTTATCGTTTGGTTCTGAACAACACGATTAATTCTTTTTATATCTTTCATTTGTAGTTGTACAACAACGGATCCAGGTCCATCGGATCCTTCACTTTTGCAACTCCAATCTATACACGGATCATCCCGAACCTGGAGGGGTGAGGTAAACTTTTTTACAAGTATACATCAAATGTTATAGCATAAACGTATAAAATATATAGATTAATACATTATCAATTATAAGGTGTACGAAACATTGCGCGTACGTCGAAAACGTGGGGTCGTTGATCGAACGGTGCAAGATATCATTCGAGGATGATCCCATATCTTCGTTCCAGTGGATTCTATGGGATTTCCGTGTCGCATTTTTCAGCCTTGATTGGGCTTTGATTACGCATTCGTAGAGAGATGGCGCCCTGAGACGCACACATTTCACATGCATTGTGGGGAGTGCACAATTACACTCCGGGACGTGCGAGTACGGCTCGCTTACCTATCGAAGGTATGCCCGTGACGGGAACGACAAATACGAGTTTGCTGATGTGTGCGAGAGGCTACTTGGTTGAACTCTGTTGGAGATGACATTATTGGTTGTAAACTTAAAGTCGAGTGGCTTGAACGTAACGTAACACTATAGATGATGATAGCGATGAGGAGTCGGTGCAACGTTATGTTTGATCTTACATACTACAACTTATCGGTGGTTGTCTATTCGCCGACAAGTCCGATCGATTCGTACATTTGATGTTTCTACCATTCATTTGGAGGATTTCCAAGTATTGGACAAGTATAGTTGGGGAGTGCATGTTTGGCTTATTTGTACGGGGAGTTGTGTCGCGGATCTCGCGCGGGGGCACATGAGGTTGTAGGCGCCTCAATTCTTATACAAAGTTGTGGGCATGGGACATATTTTCATTCATAGCACCACGACGCTGGGTGTTTCTAGAGTTCGACCCGCGAACAGTGGATGATGCTTATGGAAGTTCCATTGGGACACGGGTAATACAAATATTTTTTCTTAATTTCTTTAACATTTAGTCCATTTTCATTTTTCATAATTTATTGTTTTATATACTGAGATGACTCGATGCATTTTCGGTTACACGAGTGCGACGCACGTCGTATCGCCTTATCGTGATGCACTTGACTCGCAAAATGAGGATGATGTAGTATGACAACCATATCTTTGAAGTCATGGGGTCTATTCCGGATATTGTACCGACGGTCACGGTAGTTGGCTTTCGACGTGTCCCCTAATTTATTTCCCATAGTCGAGTGGCATCGACCGAGAAAAGGTTATAAGACAATTCGAGAATGATACAAGTGGTGCCACCAAATTGTGCTTACGACACCCGACTGCACCGCATCGAATTGCTTGGACGCCATCGAGAAAATTGGGTGACTTTTCACGCAAGCTTTATACACATGTGGGAAAATCGTGGCCACAACATTGTCACAGTGGCACAAGATGAAGGGCACGATCATCAAGACTACATGACGTGGTATCGCTCAGTCACTAGAAGATTCATTGGACACGACGGGGCTTTACGTGACTATTCGGTAAACTTGAAACTCTTACTTTTTCTCAAACAACTAATATCTTATATTGCGTGCTTTGAACTCATGTTTTTTTATATCAGTGTAACTTGGTGCATCGACTGAGGCGAGTGTTTATTGAGGATGGGTACGAGCAAGGTCTTGCTGCGCTTGATGAAGGGATTAAAATTTTAGACAAAGATGAAAGGCAAAGGTCTACTCTATGGAATGACGGAATTGATGTCGAACATGGCATAAATGAAGATAATGAAGAGGAAGGTGAAGAAGAGGATCGGGCGAAGCAAATAGAGAGGTGAGAAGAATAAGAACACGACCGAGAGCGTGGGAAAGCACCCACACGTCCTCATCCACCACGTCCATCTAGTCGACCGAGATTGCTTTGCGAGAGAGTAGCAAACGTTCTCCTCCAAAGACGTTCATCTCGTCCGAGAACGACTAGAACAGAGATCGTTGGCGAGAGTAGCCAACGATCATCCCCACCAAGTCATTCTTCTCATGGGTACATTCTGCATCATCCACAATGCAACCGAACCTCAAATGTTTGTACCTAGCGCCCGATCGTGAATCTTCCTCCTTACCATTTTGATCCTTATGCACCCGGACCGTCGTCTTCATATATGGACCATGGAATGCCTAAACATCCAATGTATCCTTCATTGCCTCAATACATGCCGAGTCCATATACTCCACCATGTTATAATTACAATATGTCATATAGTGGAGATGGCTCATTCATGAACTTGTTAACCATGCCGCAGCCTCATGTTCCTTTCCCCCAACCGCATACAGGAAGCCACTATTTTGGGATGGTTCAACCTCCTATTTTTGGGAGCATTAGTAGCAGAGGTGAGTCGAGTGAAGCACCAGAGGAAGAACATCAATCGACTCGACGCCATTCAATGCAAGATCAGCAACCTCAACAACCTCAACCGGATGTACAAACACATCGTCCAACTAGACATAGAGTACGTTCGGTTTGCATCACCGAGCAACAACGTCAACGTAACCGTCGTAATAGACCTGCATGATGAGTTTTCTTGATGTCATGGTGATTTTTTTCAGCTTATATCTTGGGTGAACGAAGTTGATGTATACAACCTTCTCATGGAATAAACTTATTTCTCAACAGATGATTGTTGTTTTAATTTTAAGCTCTCGACAAAAAAATAATGTGGTTTTGCCCTACAATTATTTTATTTTTCGTATCTCTACTTATCATCACGAAATAAAAGTAACACAAAAGTTTACAGGATGAGTTGCATGCTTACTATGGGTTGCACGGGTTGTCCGCCTCGCGATACGTGCGTGACGTTTGCATGGGTTCCATGGTCTGTAGTGGATATGCATGGCTCGTCCACCTCGACATACGTGCGTGGCGTTTCCATGTGTTGTCAACCAGGAGATACATGTGTGACGTTAGCATTGGCTTTACCACCTCGAGACACGTGCGTGACGTTTGCATGAGTTGCACGAGGTTGCATGGGTCGCCCACCTCGACAGACGTGTCTGGCATTTGCATGAAATCTCCACCTCGGCATACATGAGTGACGTTTGCATAGGTTGTCCACGTCGATATGCGTCCGCGTTGTTTACATTGGTTGTCTACCTCGAGATACGCGAGTGACGCGGGTCCACGCGGGTCGTCCATCTCCATATGCACGAGTCGTTCATAGGGCAAAAACTTTTGTATAAATAGCTCATTTTCAAAAGGAGTCATTTATAGAGTGTGTAATTTTGTATAGATAGCTCTTTTCAAAAGCGGCTATCTATACAATTGTCTTCCACCTCACCACCACCTCACCACTATGCATGTCACCTCATCATCAATACCTTCTTTTCAAAAGGAGTTATCACCTAGTTTTGGAATTTAAAAGTAAACTTTCATATTTTGGGAAATAAAAACTATCTCCACCCCACTTTTAGAAAAACCCCTCTTCCACCCCTCGGTAAATTACTAAACTACCCCATTGCTATTTGCTACACTGGGCTTTCTCATTCTCTCACCCATTTTGGCCAAACTCCGGCACAACCATTTGACTGAATGATTCAGATTCTACATTAAGGTATCGTTTTTGTGCACTTTTAGGTAGGTTCGAACTACCCACACGTCCTCAAATCTTATCTTTTGGTAAGTGATACCTCGTGCTCGGATTATAAAGAGTAACTTATTCTCTAACCCACCAATTGAATATTTTACATCATCCATACTATATATAATGGCAATCCTCCATTAGGTCATATTAAAGGCAAAAGATTTTTATTGACAAAAGTACCCTTAAATGTTAATTTTCTATTGGATGAAGATTTATTTAAAAAATGAATTTATGGGTGTTTGTGTAAACTTTTCTTGTTATAAATAATAAGAAAATCTAATCTGACTGTTAGTGTTGAACCTAATGTTCTCTCATTTAATTCTTTGAATGAGAAGCAATCTATTGCCGTGAAGGTTTCAGTGAAGACATCATCATCACAACTGCTCTATAAGTAGAATCAGCCAAGCCAACATTGGTAACCGTCCTAAAAAATGTGGCCTCTTTTTTAACAACGCTGGATATGACGATGGCCATGGAAGGATAGTTGAGATCCTTTGCTGTACCTTTGACAAACAAACAAATAAACTGAACTTTTCATTTCGTCAGTTTGAAATCATTAATTAAACATTATATCCTCAACTTGCAATAAAAAGTTATACAGTAGGAGTGCTTAATAACCAATACCAACTTTGTGGTATTTATGTAAGAGATGATCCTTTCCCCTTGATTCACGTTCATAAGTGAGACTAGTAAGGGAAAATTTAAGGCATAATCTGAATGGAATTTCTTGGTTTCTGATTATTCCAACTATATCAACCACAGTCTCCGTGGCATCAAGCGTCGCGTTCTCACATAAACCAATCTTTCCTGTTATTTTATTAGCAAGTAGACAGTCATAGACCCACTTTCTGAAAAAGTATATAATCATTTTCAGTCAATTGCCTTCCATATACAAACTTATATGTGCGCGCGTAAAACCAAATTTTAATTAAGATGCAAATAAAATTTTCTATGTGATTAATTAATTACTACTCACCGGGCCTCTTCGATGCTACAAGTATCCAAATTAACCGCTTGATATGCAGCGATCAAAGGGAACATCTTCCCCTCCAAATCAAAACCATTAATAATTGCATTCCCTGAAATTGAAAAGAAAACATCATAGACCCACTTTCATCAGTATATATCATTTTCAGTCAATTTCCATTACAAACTTATATGTGCGCGCGCGTGTAAAACCAAATATTAATTAAGATGCAAATAAAATATCTATCATGATTAATTAATTACTACATACTCAAAGTATTCGATGCTAAAGTATCTAGAAGACAAAATATTAAAGTAAGGTAGTTGGTAGAATGTACCTTTGTTTCACCATTAGATAGAGAAGCGCTACTATTTAAGATTATTACTCAATCATGTTAGGGGACCTATATCTTTTGAAGATTTGCGTACTGATTGATGGATTTACATTTGAAACATTTAAACAATCTGCTGAAAAAAGAGGTTTACTAGAAGATGATGATAGTGTAACTCAATGCTTGCGAGAAAGCTGCAAATGTACATATGCCACATTCTTTAAGAAGACTATTAGCTACTATTTTAGTTTTTTGCGAACCAATTAGAATGGTACGTGATTTATGGGATGAATTCAAGACGTATATGATTGAAGATTACAAAAATGCAAATAAAAATGACCACTCTCTAGATGAATCTTTCTTTCTAAATTATTGTCTTAAAGATTTAACCAATTATCTCTCATGACATCGAAAAAATATTATTGATTACGATTTACCCCAACCAACTTACAGAATCAATAACCAACATTAACAAATTTATAGTTGAAGAAAAATCTATTAAAATATCAAAAGAAGATTTAGATTCAATAAGAAAATTAAACTTGATCAACAACAAAATGCATTTGATAGTGTCATCCATAGCATCGATAGTCATGCACATACAATTTTTTTTATAGATGGACACAAGTGGGAAAAACCTTCTTATACAAATCAATCTTAAGCATACATACGTAGTAAAGGATTAATTGCATTGGCTACGACTACATCGGGTATTCTTGCCATGTCATTGCCGAGAATCGTAAATCTTGCACATTCAAGATTTAAGATCCCTATTCTATTAGATTCCACTTCAACATGTTTCATCGCAAACAATCGGACTTACGGACCTTTTACGACATGCTTCTCTCATTATTTGGGATGAAGCAACTATGGCTCACGGGCACGCTTTAGAGGCTTTGGATAGAACACTACGAGATATTACTTGATATAGATGATTGTTTTGGTGGAAAAAACATAGTATTAGGAGGCGACTTAAAACAAGTATTACGGTTGTCCCAAATGGTACAAGATCTCGAAACCATAGACGCCTCTCTCATTAGAGCACCATTTTGGAAAAACGTAATAAAAATAAAATTAATGAACAATATGCGTGCTATAAATGATTGTTTGTTTTTGATTTTTTGTTGCGAATAGGAAATGGAGAGGAAAATTCTATTAAAGAAGATATGAGTAAAGTACCGATGAAATAAATATTCCTTGGCGAGGAGATCAAACAATACATGACCTAATAGATTTTACATTTTCATCATTACACGAGAGTTCTAATAACAAAAAATACATAATCAATAGGGTTATACTAACTGACAACAAATGAATCGGTTGAACATATTAATAATTTAGTTGTCCAAAAATTCTTAGGTCAAACATATATTTATTATTCATTTGATAGTGTAGAGGACGATACCTTACATCTTTATCAACAAGAATATTTAAATTCTATTTCTCGAGAGGATTACCACCTCATAGACTAATACTAAAAATAGGATGTCCGGTAATTTTACTTAGAAATCTAGATCCACAAATAGGCTTATGTAATGGAACCCGTTTGATTTGTCGAGTTTTTCATAGAAATATTATAGATGCTTAGAAATAGCTAATGGACCTTTTAAAGGAACTAGAGTTTTTATACCACGAATCCCACTAAAACCTTCAGATAATGTAAAAATGCCTTTCAAACTTATTCGAAAACAATTTCCAATAAAACTAGCATTCGCTTTGACAATTAATAAATCCCAAGGACAAACTATACCCAACGTAGGAGTTTATCTTCCTGAACATGTTTTTAGTCATGGCCAACTATATGTAGCTTTATCTCGAGGTGTGTCTTTAAGTCAAACCAAAATTTTAGTTAAAAATGGCAAAATAGATAGACATATAGGTACATTCACAAAAAATGTGGTTTATCGCGACGTCCTCCACAATTGTACGTAGCTAAGTAAAATCATAACATATAATATATGAAAATAATTTTTAATATAATAATTGTTTACAATTCTTTGCGTCTAATACGATACTGCTTCAATGGATTACGTGACAATCAACGATGCCTCATATAACATACGACAAGGTTAGCTTTTTTTGTTATTTGGAAAAAAATTACATGACCAGGCATTTTTCGATAATTTTAATTTATTTATTTTTAATTCATATTCCTTATAATGTTTTGATGAACTCTAATAGCCATGGTGGTGAGGTTTTTGTTTGAATATGTGGTAGCAGCGGCGTCAAAAACATTTTGACATAGGCGTCGTCCGTGAGATATTTCAGAAGTTTTCATAGTTGGTGTTCACGGTTTATCAAAAGAGATGAACTCACTGCCTAGGTAAGTCTTTTAAGGTTTCGTCATTTTTAGTCATTTCTTGTTACTTCTTTTTGGGAATATAAGGAATATTATTGATGCATTTTGGACATCACTACTTGGTTGGGATCTTATATGGAGTTGATTGCGTCATGATTTGGAGACACAAATTTCGCGGGTAAGAGCCACTTATACGATAGAGTTGAGCGCCCGCTCGATTTTGTAACTTTGTGCATTTTTTGAGGATTGTGATTGGTCTTTGCTTGGCATTGTCTTCATTTTTATATTTTGTAAGGTCTTGGCTACTCACATCGTACGGTTGCAACGTGGATGATACGATGAATGACTTGAGGTAATGCATTGACGGTAGTTTGTACTCCACATGTCTTTCCTAGCTCATCCATTTACATTTACTCTATATCCTTGGCGGTGTTATTGTTTATGCCTCACGCGCGTGCCCAAGTAGTTGAACTTGGCGAAGAGCACCTGTAAAATGGACCACATGAAGATTTTTGTTCGGTAATTCCAAATAATTCTAGGGTTTGATTTTTGTAAAATGATTCCAAGAATTGCTATTTTACTAGGTATCCAAGTCCTGCTCGCATGTGGGTGGCACCCATCGGGTCGGGATTGGGAGATTAGAAGATGGGAGACTACGAAGCGACCTTGGATGGTAGTACGGGTTTTGGATGAGACTAATAAATATTATGGTGTTGACATGAAAGTCTTGACAAAGCCTTGTGAAGAAGCGAGAAGAAATACTATCTATGAGCAAGTATAAGAGTGGGCTAAACTTTGGACATACTTCTAAATTGGTGTGAACCTTAACTATAAGTTTGTTTCTTTGTTCTCTAATACGAAACAATAAAGCCTCAATCTCAAATTAGTCGGGGTTATTAGTTCTCTAACTATTGGGCATTTTTCCCTCAATTTCTTAACTTCCTCTTACGAATCTAACGACATCTGTAATGTTAATTTTTAACTTTTAAATGCACGGTGATGAACATTACATTGTTTGATGAGCGCAATGACAGATCTATTTATTATTTTTTCGGCATGAAATGGTCAACAATTTTCACAAGTTGTTTTGGAACTCATATACTTTATTGTTCCACCTTTTTTATTATTAACTCATATTTTCTTATTTAAACTTTGTAGACATCAATTAACCGCTTGATATGCAGCGATCAAAGGGAACATCTTCCCCTTCAAATCAAAACCGTTAATAATTGCATTCCCTGAAATTGAAAAGAAAACATATATGCAAGCATCATTTATCGTTAATTATTATTAACTATAAAGGGGAGAACATGTACACCATGTATGCTATATGACATATCTATCATGATTAAAAAAAAAATGTATTTGGAAAGATTTATAGCGCGCGTGTAATATATATATATATATATATATATATATATATATATATATATATATGTGTGACGATCCAAAAATCAAATAAACCTACTCTAGGGGCAATTTAGTAAATTTTCAAATCCTAAACTAATGTAGCCCTAATATAAATTGAATTTAAAACCATAACCCCATTTTTGTTCAAAACCTCAAATTTGAAGATAAGGTGGAGGAGAAGACAAAAGCCACATAGATATCAAAATAGGTAATCTCTAACTATTCAAGTTCTTGTTATTTGAAGTTTTGGTGATGATGATACACAAAAAGGAGGGGTAGTGTCGCCGTCGCCGCCGCCGGAGAGGACGACGGCGAGTCACCGCCGCCGGAACAGTGGGGGCGCCACCAAGCTGCCCCCACCATTAATGTAGAGAGAAGAAGGGAAGGGGGTGGTGTCGTGAGCTCCAAAAGGCACGCCACCATGGCTAGCAAACGGCGGTTGCGCCCCGGCCATGGGCGGCCGGGGAGGTACCGGCGCCACCGGCGTTGGCCCCCTCCCGCCCCCCCCCGGCGGCCAGGGGGGGGAGGATCCCCTCCATGGTGAAGATTACAACCGGGGTGTGTGGCTCCTGGTTTGAAAACTAGGGACCAAACACCCCTGGTTGACTGGTCAAAACAGTTGACCGGTCAACTCTAAAAAATAAAAATAAAATAAAAATATATATATAACACAAAATAAAAGTAAAGTAATTCCTTTTGTACGAGGCGCTATCACGTCTCAGGGGGGACCGATCGGGTCTCACCCTCGACCCTCGCATCGGGCGACAGGGGACCGTGGGACCCACACCTAGTGGATCTCAAAGATCAATAAATGGAAGATTTAATTAATTTAAATTAAAGCATTTATTGATGAGATGTATTATCACTACAAAAAAAATCAAATCAACAACAAACTAATCGATCTTTGAATTGGTACGGTTACGTTGCTAAACCACTCGCAACAAATCGGCGATGATATGGTATTGTTGCTAAACTCTTTGTTGATGGTGCAACTCAGCGACATATTTGGTATTATGTTGTTGTTCAGCGACAGATTTGTAACAAACGTCTGTCGCTAAACAACAACAGAAAATGGTCTATTCTTTGATCGAAGTCGATCAACAAGCAAAGACGTGTCTGTTGCAAATCTATTGCTATTTAGCAACATACACTGTCTGTCACTGATTTGCCTAGTTAGCAAAGACGCGTGTCTGCCATTGATTGTGCCTTGATCAACAATGATGTTGTATTTGTCACAAATCTGTTTTTGTTTAGTGATGGGATCGGTAAAAAAATAATTTTTAAATTAATTAATTCGAAAATAGTAAAAAGTAAAAATAAGAAATGTCCTATGACAAAATTTGCAAAAACAATTTAAAAGATACAAATATTTATTTTATAAAAACAATAAGGTTGAAAGCCATTATTTGGATGAAGGGTAACATATACAAACTTGACTAATGAATTAGAAATTCGATTCGCATCCTATAGATAAAATTAGGTTCCAACTTAATGGTGTGAGTTACTATATCGATACAAGACTAAAATCAAGCGCCCAAATTCGATCCGCATCCCTTTTTTCACCCTCCGACTGCAAAATTCATATATTAGCAAGTAGCAAGAGAGCACACTATCTCGATACAAGACTAAAATCAATAAAAAATCAGCAAACATTGACTTTAAGAAATTGCTAAGCTAATGACATACTAAATAAAAGACCATGCATCTCAGGATATATTAGGTTCGCAGTGTGCCATTTCATCGGGTAGCTAGTCAAGCTAGAAATTATAGGTTAATAGAAGTATAGAATAAGTGGTAGCATGGCGCAATGCCGCCGAATAATTTACTAAGAGTAATTATAATACAAGACCAAGCATCTGTCACCAACAAAACATATATATATATATATATATATAATTCTAGAATTAGAAATAGAGATAAAGACCCATGATGTACATAGGATATTGCTCATCTAAAACCAAAGAAAAAACTTCACGCACAAATAAAAAAATCCGTTCACATACCCGCTATTTTTAACAAATCCAAGAAAAAAATAGAATGTAATGCTCAAATCCTGATCTAATGAGTAAGACATTTAAGTATAATGAAACCCAACACATTGAAATAGAATATAAAACTATTTTTAACAAATCCAAGAAAAATAATTCTAACATGTTTGTACCACAACTATGGTGAATTGATATGGAGGTCAAATAGGCGTTGTCATAAATAACTAAAGTGACTAACTCAATGAGCAACATTATGCACGCAATAATAATAATAAAAAAATATACAAATGTACGTAGTTGAAAAGAGATTGGTCGAGAGAAATAGAGACACACACGAGGAGCATTGTTCATAAGTCTTACATAACATCAATAAAAAGGAACAATTAGAAGAAAGAATGTTAATGACAAGCCCTTAGCCAATACACACACACACACAAAAATTACCACTTTGCATGAAAAATCATGAATAGAAGACATTGAAAGGTAGGTAAATGAAAGAACATAGGCTATTACAAATGGACCAAGTCTTTCTCATGACATTAATTATTGAATGAAACCCAACACATTGAAATAGAACATAAAAAATATACAAATATACTTGAAAAGAGGTTGGTTAAAGATGTAGAGACACACATGAGGAACCTTGTTTGGAGTGCCCGTTATAGCTATATCTATGCACATTGATCAGCTAATGAATGCAAGATTGGTGGTGGAGTTAGGATTGGAAGCAAATAGAGTGAAGGGATGCGGAGGAGATGGTGAGGAAGGAAGGATTGCAAGAGAAGAGGTGGCCAATGTGATAAGAGAGGTAACATTTTGCAGCCAACCCGTGTTAATTAGGAACATGGATAAAAACGTAAGACCAATAGATTATTTAACATACGTTAACAATCCTTACAAGTAGGTGTTTATATGTGTTAGCTCGTTGATAGAAGTGAAATCTCATTACATATATGGAGAAGAAAATCTTCATGATCGTAGAATAAATAGATTATTTTTTTCTCAATTTCTTAGAGGTCCGAAAATACATTAGAGAAAAATATGAACACAATAAAATAGTGTATGTATCTTGAGCTCACCTAGTACAATGAGGTCGAGGTGAATAAGTTGGAATATGTCTCTCAACTTTGCTACCTTGGGCTTCACTAACACGAAGAGTTTAATTTGGATCAATAATACTTAAGTTTGAAATCCTTAAATGAAGCATAAAACAAATCATAAGATGCAAACAACCTACATTTATAAATAATTTCGAATATGAGTAAAAGAAAAACATTCACTTGGAAAAAAATTAAAACTTTAAATAATGAAATTGAAATGATGGCTAAAAACAAAACTAATGGCAACAACCGTGAGTTCTTATAAAAGAATTAACTTAGCATTGACACACTTTGGTAACTCATGGCATTTGCAACATAAATATGGACATAAGTCTAAGATAATATGAAAAGAAGAAATTGGAAAAAATAAAAAAGAAGAAAACAATAAATTAAAAATGAATAAAACTAGGACAACCTTCAAAATTACATTTTCACATATATAAAACAAATAGAACCAACACATTGAGAGTACAACTGAGCATTATAAAATGAGTAAATTCAAGTACCATTGCTTGAAAATTACTGAATATCAGCCAAAACATTTCGCAAATAAAAAAAAGTAGACTAATAAGTAACACCAACACCGGCGATAAAGACGATAAAAATAAATTTTGTTGTTGCCTAAGTTGGGTTTTTCTCTATAATTCAAGTCAATACACTAACGGCAGATTTATCATAGGCAGATAAACTTGAAAAGAACAAGAATTTACGGTACTTCACTCTATCACAAAAAAGGATACTCCCCAGTGATATACACTGAGCTAGAGAACAAACAATTGAGTTGCTATCTAAATTAGCTAATCCACTATGAAGCAATTGGGATGACCGTGGCGTTCCAGTCTTTCGAGTTAGAACTATCTATTTATCTAGCATTCAAATGTAATGAATTGTCACGGCAGCAGCCCTAATTTCTGCAATCGTCCACATTGTCTTAAAAGAGGGAATTCCATTATAACCTAAAAGTATTGCATATTATAAAGTCGAACTAGCATTGAATTCCCAAAGTCAGAATCACAAAATTATCGGAATCGAAATCAAGTATTCGCAATTCAAACAATAAAACTAAGAAATTGAGCAATTGAAATTCCCAATTCGGGTGAATTGAACCAAAAAGGACTCACATTTCCAGATGGATTATTCGCATTGGAATCGAATTTGATCCTAGGAGTCCCCCCCTCGGCCTCCACGCGCCTGATCTCATCCACCAAGTTGGGCGCCAGTCGAATTATCATCGCGAAAGCGAGCGGGTCACCGCCACTCACAAGCTCGAAGCTCTCCTCCCTGGCCGATGGGGCCGCGGCAAGCGAGCGGGTCGCCGACTCAACAATGAAATCGACACCTCCTACACAAAACCCTACACCACCGAGTCCTCGTGACTCCCGACCAAACCCACAACCTCCTCGTCACCGATGAACCTCCCTCCCGGTACTACATCGCCCCGCAACTACGCCGACGCCTCTGCCAATGCCAACGCCCCTTCAATAACACTGCCGCCACCACCAAACGCCCCCTTCGACAACACCACAGTCAACGCCCCGAAGATACCAGTCCCCCACCTTCGCCGCCGCAAAAACTGCTCTGCCACGGCCTCCGCCAGCGCCCTCTTCGACAACACCACCGCCGTCGTCGAATACCAGTCCCCCTCCCTCGCCGCCGCCAAAAAATTGCTCCACCAACGCCCAAGTAGGGGTGGTCACCGGCGCCGAGAGAGAAGCCGAGAGTGGTGGAGGGTGTCATCGGCGACGGTGGCCGCTGGAGCCGCAAGGAGGCCGAGAGGGGTGAGTGATGAGAGTTGTGAGTGGCGGAGGAGAGAAAAGAAAATGAGAGATGGAGGAGTTGTTTCGGGTAGAGAGAGAATAAGAGAGAGAGATTGGTTTGAGAGGGGAAAGAGAGAGAGGGCACGTGAGAGGAGGGGAGAGAGAGAGAGAACACGTGAGATGAGGGGAGAGAGAGTAAAATAAAATTTTATGTTGTTGTTGCTGATCTGTAGAAGATCTTTCACAACCTCATTTTTTTTTACTTTGCTACATATCAGCGACAGACTTGATTCTGTCGCTGATCTGTAGCAGATCTGTCACAACCTTGGCGGGAAATATATGGCGGGAGAAATCAGCGACAGATCTGTGACAACATACAATTTGTCACAATTTTTGTCACAAATCTGTCACTGAATTGTTGCTTTTGGGTCAACCAAGTCAAACGGATTGTCTGATGTAGAACTGTTGCTGATTTGTTGCTGTTTAGCAACAGATTCTGTATGTCTCAATTTTTTGATGCTATTCCACCATGTTCTTGTAGTGTATGGTTGTATAGTGTTGCGCGAAGGTTCGCATCGGGCCACAAGCGTACCAGGAGTTGTTATAGGCGTCGCTGCGAATCGAGGTAAGTGGGGAGCTTCGCTCATACATTAAATATGGCTTCAATATTAGATAAATAGAAATGACATGTTTTTATCGAAAGACTTGGGATTGCGTTGTATTTAGTCAATAGTATGGATATGCTTATCTATGGAATGCATGTGATGGGAACACTTGTGTTATTCGATCCAATACGGTGATGTGGCAGTATGCTCATCAAAAGAGAGTGGTCCGCGTCACGTGTAGCAGTGGTGTGGAAGTGTGCCCACCAAAAGGGAGTGGTCCGCGCCACGAATTGCAGTGGTGTGGTCACGATCCCACCAAAAAGAGAGTGGTCTGCAACACGAAATATCAAGTTCACAAGTGGTCACAATCGGTGATGGCTTGGAAACACTTACTGTTAGTTTGATGGAACTAGGTGGAGGTTACAACGGCCATTGTGACCACTAATAGTTCACATCATCTCGAGGGTGAGTGTTTCAGTCACTGGATTCATACTATTAACTAGCATGCATTGAATGAACCAATGACTTATAATTATTATTATCTCTTATGATATATCTCTTATGGACCCCTTGCATGAATGATTTGAATTCTGTTGTGCTTTAAATGATTCTTGAAACTCGTTATGAATGCATGACTATATCCTTGTTTATGTCGATGAACAATGCTCCCATGTTTCTACATGCTTTTATATCTTATCTACATGCTTGAATTTGAATTTGATCAATATCTACGTGCTTTCTACTTAATGTCTGAGATTTAGTTTTTCAACTTCATGTTAGATTTTGCTTAATTAGTCGGTAGTACTTGCGTATTTAATGTTTGAGCGAGTCTTCTCTCTTATTGAGCTTCGTTGGTTCTTTAGCTTACCCCACTTATTCTTCAGGTGCGTCCACATCCGCTTTACCTCGTGACAAGGGAAGACACCTGCTTGAAGTATTTCCTTACTTTGTGAGAAGTTGTATGTTCCTATTATTTAATTCTTTGATTTTGATAACAATAAACTTTGGTTGTAACTCAAGGTAGATTATTTGGGTAGTTTGAAACCCTTTTTATTTATTTTGCACTATTTAGAAGCTTATTGGAAGTATTAGAAGCTAATTGAGATGATTGAATCTACTTAGATATTTGAACTCTTAGCATGTTGATCTTATGATATAAGGAATGCTAGTTTTGATTTTTTTACTTCCACATTTATTATTCCAAATGGTTAGTATGTTATTCTACAGGTTGAAATAGGCGTGCCAGACTGTTATTTGGGCCTGGTTCAGGTATCGGGCTTGAGTAATGGTTTGAGCCGGGCAACCCTACCCTAGTTCAGGTGAGTGTCGTCTCAGTTGGTATCAGAGTATAGGTATTAGGATCTAGGGAAAAATGGTTAGGTTAGTGAAACTTAAGTATATAGAGCCTTTTAAGTTTAAAGGTCGAGTTTAAGTCAAACAACTCAATGGTATAGGACATTGGTTCGATTCGACTTAAAATGCACAAAAGACCAATCATAGGATGGGAGGGATTGAAAACATGGAATAAAACATTAATATAGTGTTATTTGTTTTGTAATATAATATCTATAGTGTTTAGATATTTTTGCATACTTTCTTAATTTGTGGGACTAATCTTTTTTTTTTCGTTACTCCAGTGTACGATGAGTAACCACGGAGGGACATCCTACAACTAGAGGGAAACTCAGGAACGAGAGGAAAGGTAATGGCGCAACCAGATAGAACAACGCATGTCTGCTAGGACCGAGGCACATCAGAAGGCCATATATGACTTGACCACCGCACAGGAAAGGAATATGGCACATATCTTAGGACTACCGCAAAATCAGAGGAATGATGTGTAGCCGAACATGCACCAGTAAGGCCAGGTCCTGTCGAGATCAAGAAACGAATAGGCCCGGTATCATATCGCCTCGAGTTACCGCCACAACTAGCAGGAGTTCATAATATCTTCCATGTTTCAATGTTGAGGAGGACACATAACAAACATGCACCAATGATTGATTGGGGGCGAGTTGATTTGAGGGAGGATGTGCTCTACGACGAGCAGCCAATTCAGATCATGGATAGGAAAGTGCATAAGCTTTGAAAGAAAGAAATCTCGTTAGTGCAAGTTCGGTGGCAATTCCATGGAGAACAAGAGTTGACTTGGGAGCAGGAGGACTATATGATGGAGAACTTTCCATTTCTTTTCAAATTATAAGGTATGACTTTATTTTACTTTCGAAGATGAAAGTTTTTTAAAACTTGGGATGTTGTGACGACCCAAAAATCAAATAAACCTGCCCTAGGGGCAATTTAGTAAATTTTCAAACTCTAAACTAATATAGCCCTAATATAAATTGAATTTAAAACCCTAACCCCCCTTTTTGTTCAAAACCTCAAATTTGAAGAAAATGTGGAGGAGAAGACAAAAGCCACACAGATTTCAAAATAGGTAATCTCTAACTATTCAAGTTCTTGTTATTTGAAGTTTTGGTGAGGATGATACACAAAAAGGAAAGGGGATAGTGTCGCCGTCGCGGAGAGGACGGCAGCGAGTCACCGCCGCCGCCGGAACAGTGGGGGCGCCACCAGGTTGCCCCCACTATTAATGTAGAGAAGAAGGGGAAGGGGTGGTGTCGTGACCACCCCCACCCCTCTAGGAGGCATGCCAGCCATGGTTGGCAGGGGCGCGATTGCGCCCCTGGCCAGCCATGGTGGAGGAGGGTACCCAGCGCCGCCCGGCGCAAGGCCCCTTTCTCCCCGACGGCCAGGGAGGGGGAGGATCCCCCTCCCTGGTGGAGATTACAACCAGGGGCGTGTGGCCCCTGGTTTGAAAACCAAGGACCAAACACCCCTGGTTGATCGATCAACTCTAAAAATAATAATATATATATATATATATATATAACAAAATAAAAGCAAAGTAATTGCTTACGAACAGGGCGCTATCACGTCTCCGAGGGGGACCGATCGAGTCTCACCCCTCGACCCCCGCATTGGGCGACTGGGGGACCTGCGGGACCCACATTAGTGGGTCTCAAAGACCAATAAATGGAAGATTTAATTAATTTAAATTAAAGCATTTATTGATGAGATGTATTATGGTTGTATAGCGTCGCGCGAAGGTCCGCAACGGGCCCTGAGCGTACCAAGAGTTGTTATAGGTGTTGCTACGAGTCAAGGTAAGTGGGAGTTTCGCTCATATATTAAATGTGGCTTGAATATTAGATAAATAGAAATGACATGTTTTTTATCGAAAGACTTGGGACTAGGTTGCATTTAGTCAATAGTATGGATATGCTTATCTATGGAATGCATGTGATGGGAACGTTTGTGTTATTCAATCCAATGCGGTGATGTGGCAGTATGCTCATCAAAAGAGAGTGGTCTGCGTCACGTGTAGCGGTTGTGTGGCAGTGTGCCCACCAAAAGGGAGTGGTCCGCGCCACGAATTGCAGTGGTGTGGTCACGAACCCACCAAAAAAAAGAGTGGTCTATACTACGAAATATCAAGTTCACAAGTGGTCACAATCGGTGATGGCTTGGAAACACTTACTGTTGGTTTAATGGAACTAGGTGGAGGTTACAACGACCATTGTGACCACCAATGGTTCACATCATCTCAAGGATAAGTGTTTCAGTCACCTGATTCATACTATTAACTAGCATCACCAATGATTTCATACTATTAACTAGCATGCATTGAATGAAGCAATGACTTATAATTATTATTATCTCTTATGATATATCTCTTGTGGACCCCTTGCATGAATGATTTGAATTCTGTTATGCTTTAAATGATTCTTGAAACTCGTTTTAGAAGTTATGAATGCATGACTATATCCTTGTTTATGTCGATGAACAATGCTCTCATGTTTCTACATGCTTTTATATTTTATCTACCTGCTTGAATTTGAATTTGATCAATATCTACGTGCTTTCTACTTAATGTCTGAGATTTAATTTTTCAACTTCATGTTTGATTTTGCTTAATTAGTAAGTAGTACTTGCGTATTTAATGTTTGAGCGAGTCTTCTCTCTTATTGAGCTCTGTTGGTTCTTTAACTCACCCCACTTATTCTTCAGGTGCATCCACATCCGCTTTAGCTCGTGACAAGAGAAAGGCACCCGCTTGAAGTCTTTCCTTACTTTGTGAGAAGTTGCACGTTCCTATTATTTAATTATTTGATTTTGATAACAATAAACTTGGGTTGTAACTCAAAGTAGATTATGTGGGTAGTTTTGAACCCTTTTTATTTATTTTGCATTATTTAGAAGCTTATTGGGAGTATTAGAAAATAATCGAGATGATTGAATCTACTTAGATAGTTGAACTCTTATCATGTTGATCTTATGATATAAGGAATGCTAGTTTTGATTTTTTTTTTTTTTACTTCCACATTATTATTTTAAATGGTTAGTATGTTATTCCGCATGTTGAAATAGGCGTGTTAGATTGTTATTTAGGCATGGTACAAGTATCGGGCTCGAGTAATGATTTGGGCCGGGCGACCCGACTCTAGTCCAGGTGAGGTTCGTCTCAATATATATATAAGCAATGCAAATTGACCGTGAGAGTGGTGTTGTCACCCAAAACAACTTTGATTACAAATTGTTGATCGGTGGTGCTTGCAGCGACACTTGTCATCTATGGAGCAACACTAGATGTTGAAAATGGCGAAGGCCCATCATTCCCAGCAGAATTAGACGTGAGAATTCCATGTTGCATAGCATGATAGGTGTTTTTTCAAAAGTAGGGTTAGTTTACAATTAATTTCTCAAAATAGAGAAGATTTTTTTTTTTATTTGCGAAGTAGGCAATAGCGCCTTTTGAAAAGGCGCTATTGGGTGTGGTTGATTTGGTTAGCGGTGACGTGGCGGTGACGTGGCGGTGACGTGGCGCAGGCGTGTACAGATAGCGCCTTTTCAAAAGGCGCTATCTGTACACGTGGCCGCCACGTAACCGCCACCTCACCGCCAACTCACCAACATTTGATAACGCCTTTTGAGAAGGCGTTATCAGTAGGAAGTCATGGCGGTGAGGTGGCGGTTACGTGGCGGCCACGTGTACGAGATAGCGCCTTTTGAAAAGGCGCTATTCGTACACGCTGCGCACGCCACGTCACCGCCACCTCACCGCCACATCACCAAATGGACTCGCCGATCTTTCGCCACCTTGGCTGCCGCTGTCCGCGGACGTCCCCGCGGACGTTCTGCTTTGGCTGCGTTGTACTCGCGCTCCGTCCTCGCCATTGGCTGCGTCGTCGTCGTCGTAGTCGAGCGATCTCGACAATTACAACCAAATGAGTTTATATTTGTATACACATAGTGTGCGTATTGCGAGGCGGACAACCCGTACAACCCATGGCGCCGCCAAAGCGGCCGATGTCCACGTGGACCGGGTTACACGTAGTGCGCGTATTGCGAGGCGGACAACCCATAGGCGCCGACCGAAACGGCCGATGTCCACGTGGACCGGGTTACACGTAGTGCGCGTATTGCGAGGCGGACAACCCGCACAACCCATAGGCGCCGACCGAAACGGCCGATGTCCACGTGGACCGGGTTACACGTAGTGCGCGTATTGCGAGGCGGACAACCCGTACAACCCATAGGCGATATTCGACACATCGATGTCCACGTGGACTATCCACGTCAGCAAGGGTTACACGGATAACGTCTTTTCAAAAGGCGCTATCCGTGTAACCCGGTCCACGTGGACGACCTTACACAGATAGCGCCTTTTCAAAAGGCGCTATCTGTGTAAGGCGGTCCTACGTGGACCGTCCACGTCAGCAACCAAATTTACCCACTTTGATAGCGCCTTTTGAAAATGCGCTATTGCCTATTCTGGAAAAAAAAAAAAAACACCCCCTTATTTTTCGAATTTAAACTAAAAACATTAGTACTTTTATAAAAACTTCTAGCGAAATGCACCTATAGCTTTGACGTCCTGGGTGTAATCGACAACAGACTTTAACCCTAGTAACACTGATATAACGTCAGCACCATCACTGATTGCATCGTCGAAAGCAGCCATGATGGCATCGGATTTGCAGCCATCGAGCCAACAAGCCTTGCAAACAGCAATTCTTGTGAGTGGCACTGCACCTCTTGCATTGCCTTCAGCCAAACCGTTGAATAGGCTCACATGGTTCACTTGATTTCCTGCTGCCATGGATGTTGTGTGGGTTCCATGACCGTTTGTGTCTCTTGCTGAGTTTCCATAGGGTATTTCAAGATTAGGATAATATCGGGCTCCGATGATTTTGCTGTACCCAATTTCGAGTTCATAAATATTGATTAGGTGACATAATTTTAATTCATGGAAACATATCAAAATATTTAAAATATGTGTTGAAAATCAAATTTAATTCGTACTGCAATATCTTACTGACAACACATGCATCTAGCGGAAAAATTACAGATGTACTGTTAAAAATAAAAAAAATGAGTAAAATAAGATAGGTTTTTTTTTTATTCTAAAACTAAGGTAAATCGCATTTTCTAAATGCGTTTTTAGATGTACCCAAAATGTTTACACAAATGGCGCGTTTTGAAAATGCGTCATTGGTGTCCTACGTGTCACTGGGAAAAAATACACGAATAATGGCGCATTCTGAGAATGTCTCATTCGTGTATTGTGGAAACAATCTACGTGGCGTCCACGTGAATTGGTCCCTTACACGAATGGCGCATTCAGAGAATGCGTCATTCGTGTACTGTACCCCCGTGATCGTCCTGTTCCTCGAGAACGCAGGGAATATATTCCCTGCGTTCTCGAGGTTGTGCACGTTGGTTTTGCAGGCTAGGGGTAGGGGCAACCATGCTTGGGGGGTATTTTAAGGTGGGTGTTGGTGGGGTTGAGCAACCGAGAGAGCGAGCGAGAGAGAGTCCGGTGCGAGAGAGAGCGAGTGAGAGAGAATCCGGTGCGGGAGAGGCCAGCAGAGGGAGATAGGAGAGAGAGCGACCGAGTGAGAGTTGGAAAGACCGAAGAGAGGGAGGAGAGAGAGAGCGACGAGAGACAGAGACGGAGGAGGGGGAGCAGAGAGAGAGAGAGAGAGAGAGAGAGAGAGATAGTAGGGTGACAGGAGAGGAGAGAGAGGAGAGAGTTGGTGACCAAGAAAGAGATAGAGGGGACCTTGACACCAGAGAGAGATAGAGAGAGAGAGAGAGAGAGAGAGGGGGGAGGCTTGGGTTGGGTTGGTTGGGTTGTGGGGTAATTTATTTTTGGTGTGATAGAGTTGGGTGAGTTGTGGGTTGGGTTGTGGGGTGGGTCATTTTTTTTGGTGTGATAGAGTTGGGTGAGTTGTGGGTTTGGGTTGTGAGGTGGGTCAATTTTTTTGTTTTTTCAGGGAATATCAAATAGAATATAAACATTAGTGGGTTTGATCTGGGTTGAAGGTTGTTAAAGGGTTCAGATTTTTTGATTTATTTTTTACGTCATTTCGTTGTACTTAGTAATTTTTATATAAGTAAAAGCTAATTTTTTATTTGTTTTTTCAGGGATAATCCAATTGAAGATAAAAGAAAAAAAGAGGGAAATTAGTAAGTTAAAAAATTTATTTATTTAAGTTTGAGTAAGTTTGACTTGCTAATTTAGTAAAAATAAATAAATTTATTTGGAGTTTGTTTGTTTAAAAAAATTAATATGTGGAGTTTGTTTGTTAAAACCAAAAAATTTTATGCTGAGTTGTTTTTTTTTTTAAAAAAAATATGCCATAATTTGACATAGCTGATATAAATATGAGTTTTTAATTGATGTCATGTAGACTAATGAGTATGCTCTATAGTTGCGTTATTAAGACGATCCTCTACATCAGAAAGTTTGCTTGTGATTTAAATCCTCAATTTGATGAACGAATGACGTTTGATATATATGCAATTTTTGTACATCATCATTGTCCAATAAATTATGTAGGTCATGGAAAATAAGAGCATCATATTTCTCTTTTATGCGAAAAGTGAAATTGTAAAAGGTAGGAATGACATTAGGTACAACGCACCCCCATCAGCAGTGTTGATGTTTAAGTTTGGGACGAGTAGACAACAATTGATGGATCGCGTGTGTAACGCATTCAATATCTCATCTACGGAAACTATGGTAAGGATGACTTATCGTCACTCGATAACCCTCCCCGAGGGTTCACATTATTTTGTCCCCGTATTGCTGGAAGACAACACGCACTTCGACTTGATGTAGGCGACAGTGGCCAATCTACTATTAACTTCAATGGTATTATTTATTTAACATTTGAGCCAATCGACTATTTTAAAAATCGTACAGTTCAATCGCAACTAGTAGATGAAGATGTCAGCACGTCAAACACTAGATCGATGATGGAAAGATTGCATATGCAATCACCACATGGTGCTGATGAACCCAACGATGATGATGACGTTAATGACGCGGACGAGGATGTGCGTCCCGTCGAGGATGCTGCACCATCTGTCGATTGGGAAAACCTAAATGTTGTCGCGGATGACCCAATATATGAACCTCCAGGGGCGGAAAACGTGCAAGATGATAAGCAGTTTGCTATCGATGAAGATATTTTCATGAAGGAAACAATTGATGATGAAGTTCACCAACCATTGCCGGGGTATGATGAAATCGATTGGGAGGTGACTAACTCCATTGCAACCCAACATTCTCATCAACAGACTGGGAGGGACATGTCTAATTTTTATTTGGAATTAGGGATGTGCTTTGACAACAAAAAAGAGTTACAACATGCCGTCAAAGTGTGGCATGTTAACAGACATTTTCAATATCATGTGATGGAGTCTACTACAACTTTTTGGGCGATCAAGTGCAGAAGTGCGCAAGACGGGTGCATGTGGCGTCTTCGTGCTTGTTTGCGAATGAAAACACAATTATGGGAGATCACACAATTAGACGTGCCGCACAACTGTATAAATCCCGACGTAGATCGCAGTCATGCCCAACTCGATGCCAACATGCTTGCGCGAGAGATCCAAAGCATTGTCCAGATAGATCAAGCAATAACTATCAAAGCATTAATACAAATAATTAAGGGAAAATACGGAAACGAAGTGAACAACAAGCGAATGTGGGATGCCAAAAGGAAGGCAGTTGTAAATGCATTTGGAGATTGAGATGAGTCATACACTAGATTGTCAAGCTGGTTGGCGGCCGTGAAGATTAAGAGTCCGGGGACAACAATTGAGTGTTCACATAGACGATGGGCTTCTGATGAGATAAGGACTGAGTGTCCTCAATTTCGTCGAATGTTTTTCGCATTCGAAGCATCAATACAAGCTTTCAGGTTTTGCAGGCCTCTGCTTCAAATTGACGCGACTTTCTTATGTGGCAAATATAGTGGTAAGCTACCGATTGCCATCTTTGTTGATGGTAATGGACACATACTACCGGTAGCGTTTGCTATTGCAGAAACTGAATCCACGGATTCATGGGGATAGTTTTTGAGGATGTTGCGCAAACACGTGACGGATAGAGATGGTATTTGCATTTTTTCTGATCGTCACTCTGGCATTCTGGAGGCGGTCAACAACCCGACCAATGGTTTTTGTCCCCCAAAAGGATACCACCGTTATTTTCTGGGACATATGGTCAGTAATTTCAACACCCAATTCAAAAATGAGCCCTTGAACGTAACGTGCCAGCTATACATGACGACAACGATGAGGAGTCGATGCGACGATATGTTCGATCGTACATTCTCCAACTAATATGTGGTTGTCTATTTGCCGATAAGTCAAATCGATATGTACATTTGATGTTTCTACCGTTGTTGGAGGATTTTGACATAGCTGGACAGTATAGTTAGGGGAGTGTCTGTTTGGCTTTTTTGTATAGGGAGTTATGCCGCGGATCTCGCGCGGGTGCACATGAGGTTGCAGGGTCATCAATTCTTGTACAACTATGGGTATGGTATAGATTTCCATTCATAGCACCAAGGTGTAATTTGGGTGTTCCTAGAGTTCAACCTCGAACAATGGATGGAGAAGAGATGCTTAATGACGTCCCTTTGGGACACAGGTAATACAAATGTTATATCGTAATTTCTATAATATTAACTACATTTTCATTTTACTAATTTATAGTTTTCTATACAAATGGATCGATGCATTTTCGGTTACTCGAGTGCGACACACGTTTTATCAGCTTACCGTGATGCACTCGATTCGCAGAAGGCGGATGACGTGGTGTGGCAACCTTATGCTGAAGTCATCGGGTCTCTTCCCGAATATTGTACCGACGGTTACGGTAGTTGGCTATCGACGTGTCCCCTAATTTGTTTCCACATAGTCGAGTGGCATCGACCAGAAAGAGTTTTGAGACAATTCGGAATGATACAGGCCGTGCCACCAAACTGTGATTACGACACCCGACTGCACCGCATCGAGATGTGAGGACGCGTTCAAGTAAATTGGGCGGCTTTTCACGCAAACTATATAAAAATGTGGGAAAATCGTGGTGACATCATAGTCACAGCGGAACAAGAAGAAGGACACGATCAACAAGACTACATTACGTGGTATCGATCAGTCACTAGAAGATTCATTTGACACGATGGGGCTTTACGTGACTATTCGGTAACCTTTAAACTATTATTCTTCTTTCCTCACGATTTACACCAAAAAATTGTGTGTACTAACCTCCTGTTTTTATATCAATGTAACTTGGTGCGTCGACTGCAGCAAGTGTTCATTGAGGATGGATACGAGCAAGGTCTTGCTGCGCTTGATGAAGGCATCAAAATCTTAGATGAAGATGAAAGACAAAGGTCTACTATATGAAATAGTGGAATTTATGTCGAACAGGTCACATATGAGGAGAATGAAGAAGATGATCAAGGCGAATCAAATAGAGAGGTGAGAAGTAGAAAAACACAAACACAGACTGTGGGTGGGAGCACTAGACGCCCTCGTCCACCACGTCCTTCTCGTCGGACAGAAACTGCTGCTGAGAGTAGCAGACGTTCTCCTACACCACGTTCATCTCGTCCGAGAGCGAGAAGAACAGAGATTGGTGGTGACGAGTAGCCTAACGCTCATCCCCACCACGTCATTCTTCTCATAGGTACATTCCTATATTGTCCCAATGCAACCAGAACCTCAAATGTTTGTACCTAGCGCCCCGATCGTGAATCTTCCTCCTTACCATTTTGATCCTTATGCACCCGGACCGTCGTCTTCATATATGGACCATGGAATGCCTAAACATCCAATGTATCCTTCATTGCCACAATACATGCCGAGTCCATTTACTCCACCATGTTATAATTACAATATGTCATATAGTGGAGATGGCTCATTCATGAACATGTTAAGCACGTCGCCGCCTCATGTTCCTTTTGGCCAACCACATACAGGGAGTCAATTTTTTGGGACGATTCAACCTCTGATTTTTGGAAGCATCAGTACCAGAGGTAAGTCGAGTGAACCAGAGGAAGACCATCAATCGACTCAACAAAATTCAATGCAAGATCAACAACCTTGACAAACTCAACCGGATGTACAAACACAATGTCCAACTCGACATAGAGTACGTCCAGTTTGTATCACGGAGCAACAACGTCAACGTAACCGTCGATAGACCTGTATGATAAGTTTTTTTGATGGAACGAAATCATACTTTCAAAACTTTCTTATTGTTTTAATTTTAAATTCTAGACAAAGATATAACAACGTGGTTTTCGCATTTACAGTTTTTCACTACATATCTCTTCTTATGATTACGATTGTGTTGCATGGTTTTTAGTAGATATGCATGGGTTGCCCCCTCGAGATACGTATGTAACGTTTGCATGGATTGTCCTCCTCGAGATACGTGCATGTTATTTGCATGGCTTGTCCCCCGCCAGATACGTGCGTGTCATTTACATGGGTTGCCCACCTCGAAATACATGCACGACCTTTGCACGGTTTGCATTGATTGGACAAGATTGTATGAGTTGTCCACCTCGAGATACGTACGCGACGTTTGCACGGATTGCACTAGGTTGCATGAGTTGCACACCTTACGATACGTGTGTCACGTTTGCATGAATTGCACAAGGTTGCATGGGTCGGCCACCTCGACATACACTACAAAAAAATGGATATTTAGAAACGGAATTAGCAACGAAATTTAGTTCCGTTGCTAAAAAAAAATTGTTTGAGACGGAATTGAAACGGAATAATTCAGAGATGGAATAGAGAGATATCAGAGATGGAAATAGAGACAGAATAGAGACGAAATTAAATTTCGTCTCAAAAAAATGGCGCCAACATTCCCACCAAAACTTTATTTTGTTTACAACCGTATATTACGTCTCGAGATTCGTGCGTGCTTCGATCTGGACGATTGAAAAATGGGGACCGACCACAATAGAACTCTCTCTCTCTCTCTCTACCGATTCTCACTATCAACTCTCTCACCGAAATCTCTCTCTCTCACCGCTCTCTCTCACCGAAATCTCACTCACCGTCATCTCTCTCTCACCGAAATCTCACTCACCGTCAATCTCTCTCTCTCTCTCTCACCGGAATCTCACTCACCGTCAACTATCTCTCTCTCACCGAAATCTCTCTCCCAAACCCTGAAATCTCTGTCGTCGCTGCGATTGAGACTGCGACGAGGCCGTCGGGTCTGCCGGAGATTGGAGCCTCCGAAGCCCTCGTCGTGTGCCCTCTCCGCACCCTAAGCCCTCGCCGTTGTTCGCCGCTGTACCTCGCCATCTCCGAAGTCCTCGCCGTCTGCCCTCGCCGCACCCTAAGCCTTCGACTTTGAAGAAGGAATGACAGATGAGGCATTGGATTTGAAGAAGGAAGGACGGAGAAGGCGTTGGATTTGAATAGAGGTAGGCGTCGGGTGTTGAGGGTTTTGGGGTTTCATTGAGATTTTAGAGACGGAATAGCTGTGATTTCTGGTTGTTTGCTGTTGATTGCTATGAATTCTGGTTGTTTGTGAAATATGATTTTTATTTTTTGGGTTGATTATTAGGGTTTAAGAATCTTGATCGATTTTGGGTATTTTTTTTTTGTTTTTTGCCTTTTTTTCATTTGTTGAGTTGTTTATTTTGATTCAGTATTTCTGTCATTGTTGATGTAAAAGTGGAGGATTTTGGGTTTTTTTTGTGCTTTCATTTGTTGAGTTGTTTATTTGGATTTTGGGTGTATATTATCTAATTCATTTAGTTTCCTAACTTACTTTAGTTTCCTAGTTAAGATATGTTGAATACGGTATTGTTTGTGTAAATAGGCAAGTTAGAGGTTGACAAATTATATAGCATATTCTTAGGATTGATTTTGAGCAACATAAGAAGCTGCAAAATAAAACTGAAATGATGCTCCTTCTCCTTCATCATTCAAACCCCCACAAATTGATCAGTTGTTAGCATCACTGCTGCCACCACGCCTTAAACATGTGGAAATGAAAATGCCTCCATCAAACCATGTCCCCAATGCTATAATTTCCAAATCTGATGCAGAAGAAGAGGAGTACGTTATATATATGCCAATTAATTTTGGCATAAGAACCTTGAAGATATATGATAAAGTGGTTAAGAAATTGAATGCAACACTTGGGTTTCGCGAATGAATTTGATGGCCCTGCAATGCACATAGTGGGCACATGTCAATGGTTGATGCCTTTGGAGTTAGAAACTCAGTTACATGAATATATACCTAAAGCTTTTATTTCTATATCTGCACCTAAAGATGTGGTAGTACAACACAATATTGGCAATATTTCTTGGATAGGCAATCCAATGCTCACACATTCTGTTTTTGCTACAATGCCTAATATCCTTGATGATAGTGCACATATTTTTATTTCTTTCTCTCTAGTTTGTAAGATTTCGATCAGTTTTTGTGATATTCGATCTCAATTTTTCCATTTACATATTTTTATTTCTTCTTATATTTGGTATGTTGAAGTTGAAACAAAACTTTAGGGTTTGTGCTGATTTGTCTTGTAGCGTTGGTCAATTTGGGTTTGCTGATCTAGTGATTTATGTTGCTCAACATTTCATTTACATATTTTTTTATTTGTTCTTATAAAAGGGTTTTTGTTTTGTAATTCTTATAGCATTTGTTCTTATCTCTTTTTTTTTAGACCATGGAAACTTGTATGGTTTTTTTAAGTCAACTTGTATGGTGTTTTAGCCTTTTAGGCATAAAGACTTTTAAGTTATGATCACTTCTCCTTCTTGTCATTTTTTTGGTTTTAAATTTTTGATCTCTTATTGATTTAATTCATGTTTTTATGATCATGTATGGATTCTTTCTCTCTAGTTCGTTAGATTTTGTTGAGTTTTGTGGTTCAGATGGTGAAAATTTGTCAAAGTTTTTAATCGGTATAATGGTTTTATTGTTTTTGGAGATTTCATTGGATGGCCAAGTAAGATAATCCCTCCATTTGAATACCTATTTTTGATTTATTTTTGACTCTCACTAGTTTATCAGATTTCGATGAGATTGTGTGGTTAAGTTGGTTATAATTTGTTGTTGCTTTGATGGGTAGTTACCAGGTTGTAGTGAACATGTTTTATCGGTTTAATTTACATCAAGGCTTATGTTAACAAGCTTGTTGGATCCCCGCAATTATAAGAATTTTGTATGAGGATATATTTTCGAGGTAGTTTGATGTGTAGTGTTAGATTTCCAGGTGGTTTATGCATGTATTCACGCAATGAGTTCGGTTAGGAACAACGGAGAAATGTAGCCTCGAAACCAGGGAAAACATGGATACTTTGAATAGATTGTTGAGAAGTTAGGGTTCTCTTTAATTGGAACTTGGAGGGAAAAAATAAGTTAGGGAAAAGGTTTGGTTTATAACTTCATATGACTATGAATTTGTAAGTAATCTTGAAAATTTTACAGTGGAACTTGTAAGTCTCTTTGACATGATATTGCTCTACGTCATTGCTTTACTTGTTAAGGTGTGAAATGGTAGAAATTTAAAATTATATGCGTAACTATATTTAAGTGTTATGGGAATGCATCTATTGTCAAGGTAGAAATTTAAAATTATATGTGTAAGTATACTGGCGTATTTGGTTTGGTTGGACGTTAAATTGTTTTGGTTTTGGTTTTGGTTTTGATGCAGATGAGCGTTAGGGAAGTGGCTGAGCTATCTTGAAGCGAGAAATCCTTCGTAGTCGAAGTGCAACGTGCTTTGTCTGGATTGCATTCTCTCGCTCTAATTGCTGGGAGAGGTAAGGTTTTGTGCTATATTTTATTTGTAATTTACATTCTTTGATCTCTTCGTGCCACATTTTTTCATGTATTTCCTACTATATTTGGTTCAATTGTGTGTATATGCGTGTGTATAGATAAAACATACAAGAAGTTAGACACATTTTTCCAGAGATTAGGAGTAGTACATTCAATCAACAAACAGACATGAAGTTAGAACTCAACAAATGTAAAGTTTGTTTTGTTGTATGTTATTTGTATCAACCCACATTTATTCAATGCATAAAAACAAAGCTTTTTGTAGTTAGGAAGGTTCTTAGATTCCCCCTTCTAATACATTGTGTAAGTTGGACACACAAGTAGACCTGTACCGTCGGAAATTATGAAACTAGTTGACTAATTTAATTGCACAATTACAATAGGAATGTTGTCTACAAGTCGAGACTGGATGTACAACCGTCTCGACAACGACTTCGTTCGAATTAAATTCGCGGCGAGGGTTAAAGAATTCATAGCATTTGCTAAGCAACATTGTCCTACCTACCAAAGTGAAAGGAAGATTAGATGTCCGTGCAATTATAAGAAATGTCGACTTTGCACGTGCACTGGACATCGAAACGGTTGAATACCATATATGTAGGTACGGATTTGTTTCGGGATATCACTTGTTGGTACGAACACGGTGAGAATGGAGATGGAGACCCGCAAAAATTCTACCAATTTGATAACCATATTGATGATCTTGATGTGGGAGGTTTTGATACGACAACTTACCACGAGATGCTACACAACGTGGCAGGTCCAAGTTTCAATTGGAATCACGTGGAAGAATCACCAAACCCCCAAGCACGCCAACTATATGACATGATTGAGGCTAGTAGCGAACAATTGTGGCCGGCGGGGTGCGAAACCATGACAATGTTGTCCGCAATAGCCAGATTACTTGCGATCAAGTCAGAATTTCATATATCTGAACGAGGGTATAATGAAATCATAAAATTCATGAAGGATTGTTTGCCAACTGACAATTCATTAGTTGAAAATTTTTATGCCACTAAAAGACTAATGCGAGGTCTAGGTCTACCTGTTGAGAAAATAGATTGTTGTGAGGACCAATATATGATTTATTGGGGAGTGGACTCTGAATTGACATCATGTAAATTGTGTGGGAAATCACTCTACATTGCACAGCGACGAGGTCGTAGATGGAACGCCAAAAAACGCCCTTGGAAAAAAATGTACTACTTCCCTTTGGGCCATCGATTGCAACGATTGTGTGCGTCTGAGTCAACGGCAAAACATATGCGATGGCATGGAGAACAATCATCGCCAGAAGATGTTATGCAACACTGTTCTGATTCGATAGCTTGGAGGCATTTTAATTATGTCAACAGAGACTTCGCCGCCGAGGTTCGGAATGTTCGTTTAGGATTGTGCACTGATGACTTTCAAGTATTTGGGATTTCAGGAAAATCCTACTCTTCATGGCCCGTAATTTTGACTCCGTACAATCTTCCACCGTCGATGTGCATGAAATCTGAGTTTATGTTCTTAACGGTTATCGTTCCTGGACCGACCAACCCAAAACATAAAATCGACGTGTTCCTTCAGCCGCTTGTGAAAGAGTTGCAAGATTTATGGAAAAACGGTGTGATTACTTACGACGTTTCCACAAAGACAAATTTTCGTATGCGAGTGGTCCTTTTATGGACTGTTAGTGAGTTCCCTGCGTATAGCATGTCGTCCGGTTGGAGCACACACGGTAAGATGGCTTGTCCATATTGTATGGAGGATACAAATGTATTTCAATTGCGAAGTGGTGGAAAGACATCGTGGTTCGACTGTCACCGTCGTTTCTTGTCGAAGGCCTCACAATTCGGGAAAGAAAAAAAATTTCTTAGAGGCAAAATGGTACTAAATGACGAACGCCCGTTTGCGCGATCGGTGAAGAAATTTTGGCGAAATTGAATCGTTAGGCTTGATGAAGGTGACAGAAATCGGAGTTGATTCTGTGAATGGGCAGATAGCTAAGAATTCAGGATGGAGAAAAAAAAAGCATTTTCTGGGACTTGTCGTATTGGAAGACAAACTTGATTCGACACAACTTAGATGTCATGCACATCGAGAAAAATGTTTTTGACAACATATTCAACACTATTATGTGTGTACCGGGCAAGAGTAAGGACAATGCGAAAGCGAGACAAGATATTCGTGAATATTGCCACCGACTTTCTCTACATATTGATTCGGCGACAAATACATCCTTGGATGCTATGCTCTCGATACATCAAAAAACAAAAATTGTGCGAGTGGGTTGAAAAATTGTGTTTTCCTAATGGTTATGCTTCGAATCTTGATCGATGTATGGATCCAAAGAAATTGCGAATGTTCGGCATGAAGAGTCATGATTGTCATATTTTCATGCAACGGTTGATACCAATTGCATTCAGAGAACTCCTCCCAAACCTGGTTTGGGTTGCAATTAGCGAACTAAGCCTTTTTTTTCGATCCCTGACTGCGAAAAGTGTCAGTCTCAAAGATATGGAGGTTTTAGAGTCTGAAATACCAAAAATCATTTGCAAGTTGGAGAAAATATTCCCTCCAAGCTTCTTCGACTCTATGGAACACCTACCAATCCACTTGGCCTACGAGGCCCGTCTGGCCGGTCCAGTTCAATTTCGATGGATGTATCCATTTGAGAGGTAATATCTTGAGTTCCTTAAATTATTTAATTTCAATAGGTTTTAAATCAACATTAACTAAACTTTGATAGGTACCTTAAACATTTGAAAAACAATGTTCGGAACAAAGCGAAGGTTGAGGGCTCGATGTGTAATGCTTATTTGGTCGAAGAAGTCACATCGTTTTGTTCTTACTACTTCGAAGATCACGTCTTTAAGTTGCATGACAAAGTGCAACGAAACGACGATGGCGGTGTTGAGTCTTTAGGGAGAAAGAATAGAAGATATGTAGATCCTGGTGCTAGCACATCCCATATGCCGGAGATGGTGCCACGTTCAGAGTTCGATAGTGTTGCCGAGCAATTACGACATGTTGTGGCGTTTATGCAGAGGCAATTCGGGATGACCATGGACGGAGCAGGCCTATCTCAGGCACAGCCACCACCACCTCCTCAGGAGCAGCAGCTGCCGCCGCAAATAGATCCCACCGATCCACCACAGCAACAGGACAATGTTGAGCGAGAGATGCAAGATTGGCTTACGAGAGATGAGCAGCTTGGTGATACGTAGGTATTTTTCTTGTTTGTGTAACTTTTGAGATTATAATTTTGCTTTTGTAGATAACTTTTATAGTTGTTTACATAACTTTTAGATTGATAGTTCTTTTTGTGCATATTTAGATGATCGAAAGTTTTTTGTTGGTGAACAATAGGATTGGTGTTTTTTGTGAATACTTAGAAATTTGGAACATTTATTATACTTGACAAGCTTTCGTGGATATATAAATCTTTTTCAATGTCGAATTGTACATTTTTTTCCCTCATTTGAATCTTTGTTGTTGATATATATTTTTGATGTTTGTATGTCAAATTCTCGCTTTTTGGGGATGTTAGCACCCCAAGGAGTTGTTGGAGGGTGCGGCGATGGAGCAGGTCCTATGGTTGTATTTTGAGGTTTAGATGTTATGGAGAACCAATTGGATTGATCTTAGGTGTGAAAAGTAAACAATGCGTACAAACGGAATTGAGACGGATTAGCAACAGAATTCAGAGATTCCGTTGCTATTCCGTCTCTAATTGTCGAGGAAATAGCCGCGCCAAACTGGGTAAAACTAAACTTTGATTCGAAATAGAGATGGATCAGAGACGGAATGCTTGAATTCCGTTTCTGATCCGTCTCTGATTAGCAACGGATCAGAGACGAAATTCAAGTATTCCGTCTCTGATCCGTTGCTAATCAGAGACGGATCAGAAACGGAATACCTGAATTCCGTCTCTGATTAGCAACGGATCAGAGACAGAATGCAATTAGAATTATACCCTTAGGAAGAAATTCCATTTCTGTCCTGTCTCTGTTCCGTGTCTAAATCCGTATGAAATCCGTCTCAAATCCGTCTCTAATCAGAGACGGAAACACATTTTCGTTGCTGACTTAATTAGCGACGACAATTTTAAAGACGGAAGAGATTTCGTCTCTGTTCCGTTACAAAATTGAATTAGAGACCGAATTTATGCTAATTAGCAACGAAAATTTCCGTTTCTGATCGGCTGTTTTTTTTGTAGTGATAGGCGCGTGTCGTTTGCATGACTTCTCCACTGCGAGATACATGCGTGGCGTTTGCATGAGTTTTCCACGTCCATATACGTGCGTGTCATTTACATCAGTTGTCTACCTCGAGATATGTGCGTGATGCGGGTTGTCCATCTCGAGATACGTACGTGATGTGGCTTGTCCATCTCGATACGTACATTACGTTTGCATGGGTTAACCACTTTGAGTTGAACAAATTACTCCTTTTGATGAGTAAATAAGAGGTTTTGTATTTTGTATAGATGACTCCTTTTGAAAATGTGTCATTCATTCCACCTCATTAGTTGTATAGATGACTCATTTTCAAAATGAGTCATTCACTCCACCTCATCAACACACATCGCCACATGGAGCCACATCATCATCAATGACTCCTTTTCAAAAGGAGACATACCTTATTTTTGTAAATAAAAAGTACACATCCTTATTTCATGAATTAAAAAGTAAGGTTACCTTACTTTATGAAAAACTCCTGCATCTAGCACCTGTTCCAGATAATTTAGGATTATAAAGTCGATTTGAATTTGTATATATGTTAAAAAAAATGTTTATAACAAGGTCTGAATCTTTGGCAATAGGTTTGAAAAGTGCTTATCACTGACCAATGAAAGCCCTTTCCTCATTTTTCTCATGTTGCATATAAAGGTACTTTCATGGCTACTAACCTTCAAGTAATTAACATACTCGAGAACCTCCAAAGATGTCCAACTCATATGGCCTTCTCTCCTTGTTGATGTGTGCCATGCCAAAAATGATAATGAGATTATTGATCATCTATCCTTGGTGTGTAGCTTCTCTCAAGATGTTTGGATAAAATTTTAATCATCTTCATAAATGTATTGGAGTCAGGTGTTTCTATATTTGTTGAAGGTATGGATACCCATGGTTCTCAAAAAAATGTGTTTATATATTTGTTAGTCTTGCTATGTCTTCATTATCTATTCAAAAGGGTAGCATCATTTTGGTTGGCAATAATTTAAGAACTAGTCATAACTTGACTCCATGCTCAATTTCAACAAGAGAGCCCCATTTAGACTAGTCTGAATTCCACAAAGACTTTGTCCAAATCCTTTTTTAATTCGGGCCAAACGTTACTGGGTCATAAATTATTAATATAAACCTGGACAATTATTGCCACACTTAGTAACTTGAGGACGTAAACTGCGTACTTAGAAATGATTAGAATTAACGGATCAGGCTTACTTGTTGCATGTAAAATTGGTACCGCCCTTGCAGACTCCTTTCCACTTCTTGGGTGGAGGCCCAAAACCTTTGTCACTAAAGCTTTCTGATTCTGGCCAAACCTCATAACCAATTAGGCCTATGATGGTGTTGCTCTCTATGGTACGGACTCTATTTTCATGTTCTCCCAATCCCAAGATCTGGTAGTTTGAAGCTTTAGAGTAACGCTAGGGAACACTGAAACAATGCCTTGTAGATGTATAAGCATTTGTATAAATTGAATACATGCATTTTATATATATTATTGGACTATTGCTTACTAGCAATTCTTTGTTGTTACTTTTCAGTGAGTTTGGCTGCAAATCCACTAAAACTCCTTCCATAGCTTCGTATGAATAATTGTTCTGACTGCAAGCTGTTGATCATCAATAAAATTAAACAATTATTAATTAAGAAAGTGATGTTATAAGCAACAAATAAATCATATAGTGAAGGACAGTTGAGGAGTTTAAGAAGAGTACCCTTCTTCAAGAACTTCTTCCAAAATGCTGTGATAGGGATCCAATGGTGAATATCCTGATCTCTATGGAAATTTTCCCACGTACACAATGTAATCCTGCACATTAATCTATTAAATAGAAGTCAGAAAAAAAAAAAGAGATTGAAATTTTCTAAGAGCCTTTACCTTTCCGTCTTCAGCAAAATTGCCAACAAAGAACACACGTAGTGTTATGTGCAGAAGAGATAGAGCAAAATGGTATTGCAAAGAAGCCATTGTTAACTGGATGCAAAGAAATCGTATTTGAAGGTGGATTTTATACAAAGAATGCATGAATTTCATATGACTACCAAATCGAAAAATATATACAAAAGTAAGAGGTGTCATGATTTGAACAATTATTATTAGTTCATGAATCAGTTAAAACTCAGTCATCGAAATTAAAAAAAAAAAAAAGTTCATATATTCTTATCATTTCCAAGATGGTGCTGTAATTGCTATTAGATTTTGTAATATGGAATGCCCAAAGTCCAAGTGAAGGGGGGAGCGAGTGAGTGTATTATAATTTGAAACTAGAAACTTTAAACAATTGATGAAAAATCCTATCAAAATTGGAAACTATAATAAATGTAAGCCTTGTAAGTTGAAACTAATCACTATCCTATCAAAATAAGGCCTCAATAATTCATTTCGTTCAACTTCACAAGCCCACAACATGAACCGAAAAAAAATGGTATACAATTAGACCGAATAATTTGTGATTGCACAATGTTCATCCTTGTCTGCTGTGTCCACAAAGGAACAAAATTTCATGGTTTTCAATCTATATCCAGCAAACAATATAAGTCGCCCACACTAAATGTATTTGTTGAAAAAATAAAATGCATGAGATGTGTCAACAAAAATGAAAATAGAAGAGATGTCACTTACAATGAACTTCAAAGACGATAAAAGATAAAAGACCCAACTTTCCAATCGACTCAACATGGAAAAGAAAAAAAAACACATGTTCCTACTATCGAGAATGTTACACAAAATATAGTCCAAATAACATTGTGAAAACCCAAGCAAAAACAAATGGCTTAAGTATATAGACTATATAGTTAAGAGTAGAAAAAATAAGGAGAACCAACAAGTCTGGTGATAAGGAGTTGGGACAAAAACATTCCAATATTTCAATTAGCATGAATATTACACCAGAAATATAGAGTAAGAAAACTAAAACAAAAGAAACAACTTAAGAAAATTCTACAACAACAAAAGCTCAAAACTAAACTAGTTGGAGTCGGCAACAATCAAACATTTTCTACTAACCTAGATTTATTGCAGTTGATCTTAGACAATCTTAGATTTATATTATTTCAAGTTTTCTAATTTTAGCAAAAAGAAAACAAATAGTATATAATAAAGTTCGTATCAGTTTATAAAGGAAAAAATGGCTTCCAATTTTAACAAGATACTTCCGGGACAAAAGATAGAAACAGTGCTCAATGTCAAAGAGTGCGCAATGTGCTCAATGTCAAACATGATTTTTTTAATCACGACAACAACAACAACATAGCCTCAGTCCCAAATTAATTTGGGTCGGCTACATGGATCAAACTTTTTCATTGTGCTCGATTAAGTGCAATTGATGGTGAGCTTTCCAAACCATTCAAATCCTTCCTAATTAATGCATCACATGTTAACTTCGGTCCACCCCTACCTCGTCGAATTTCTACAGTTTCTATTGAGTCAAGTTTTCTAGTGGGGGCATTTGTAGGTTATCTTTGCAGGTGACCAAACCACCGCAACCGCCCTTCCCCAATTTTTGTATCAATTGGTGTTACTCCTACTTGTCTTTGAATTTCTATATTTCTTATTCTATCTTTACGAGTTTTACCACACATCCACATAAGCGTCCTCATTTCTGCTAAGTTCATTTTATGTAATTGTTGTTGTTTTACCGCCCAACGTTCACTTTCATAGAGCTTAGCCGGCCTAATTGCGGTCCTATAAAATTTTCCTTTTAACTTAGTAGGAACATTTCGATCACAAATCACTCATGTTGCACTCCGTCATTTCTTCGATCCAACTTGAATTCTATGTGTGATATCATTCTCAATATTACCATCATTTTATTTGATTGATCCTAGGTATCTTAATTTTACCACTTCATCATCTCAATGTCTAGTGTTTCTAAACTCATAGTGAATGTATTCGGTTTTCGTCCTACTCAACTTAAAGCCTTTAGATTCTAATGTATTCATCCAGAGTTCTAATTTTCTATTCACTCCATCTTTTGTTTCATCCACTAAGACAATATTATCTGCAAATAGCATACACCATGGTGTATCCTATTGAATATGCCTAGTTAGTTCATCCATAGCTAAAGTAAATAGATATGAGCTTAAAGTCGATCTTTAATGTAGTCCTATCATAATGGGAAATTCTTTTGTAGCTCCTCCAAATGTCTTTATACTCATTACTACTCCATCATACATATCCTTAATAGTGTCTATATATCTAGCATGCACTCCTTTTCTTTCTAGAACCCACCAAAGAACATCTCTAGGGACTCTATCATATGATTTTTCTAAATCTACGAATACCATATGAAGATCTTTTTTGTTTTCTCTATATTTTTCTAACAATCGTCTTGCAAGGAAAATCGCCTCCTTAGTTGACCTCCCAGGCATGAAGCCAAATTGGTTATCTGATATTTTTGTTTATCTCCTTAGCCTATTGTCAATTATCATCTCCCAAAGTTTCATAGTGTGACTCATAAGTTTAATTCCCCGGTAGTTTGAGCAACTTTGAATGTCTCCTTTGTTTTTGAAGATTGGCACAAGCGTGCTTCTTCTCCAATCCATTGGCATCCGTTTTGATTTTAGAATTTTATTGAAAAGTTTTGTTAACCAAGTCAATTCAATTTCTCCTAAGCATTTTCAAACCTCTATAGGTATTTCATCTGGGCCACATGTTTTCCCTATTTTCATTCTTTTCAATGCCTCTTTAACTTCTAGAATTCTAATATTGCGTGTATAATTTACATTTATTTCTTGGTGTGGGTTTTCATCTATTATAGTATCAACTTGGCCATCATTAAATAAACTATCGAACTAATTTATCCATCTCTCCTTAATATCATCATCGCGCGTTAAAACATTTTGATTTTCGTCATTAATACATCTTAAATGACTTAGGTCTTGTTTCTTTTTATCTCTTAATTTGACTAGCCTATATATATTTTTCGTCATCTCTATTACCTAACCTTGTATATAGATATTCCATGAAATTTGTTTTAGCATGACTAACTACTTTTTTAGCTTGTTTTCTAGCTTCTCTATATTTATTGTACGCGTCTTCATCTTGACACTTAGGTATTTTCTCATACATCTCTCTTTTAGTTTCAATTGCTCGTTGGACATCCTCATTCCACCACCATGTTTTTTTCTTTGGTGGTCTCAAGCCTTTAGATATACCTGATACGTTTGATCTCACTCTTTTTATGCAACTACTCATTTCTAGCCACATTGTATTAGCATCTAAGTCAAGATTCCAAACATTTTTTTAATCACAATCCCAACAAAAAACAATTAAGTGTAGCTTACTCGAAATATAGGAGTGCTACCAAGAATAATATCCTAAATATAGTGTCAAGAACTCTGAGTGTAGCTTGCTCTTATAAAAGCTTTTCATAAATAAAGAGCGAAAGAAAGCAAGAAAGAAAGAAAGAAAGAAAAAATAAAAAAAAGACATGCATTAACTTAAAATAGCAAAGCAACAAATGAAGAAAAGAATAAAAGAGACCTGAAAAAAGAAACTGAGAAACAACAAATAGGAATGCAATCTCATACTGCAATAATAAGATATTTTACACCCATGTATTGTTGGATCAATTCAGTGAATTTCTGTCAAACTGAATATTGTCCAAAACCATCTTGTCTATTTTCATACTCCTCACTGTCTCTATAATGCTTCCATGGCGTTCACTCGGCATATTAATCAAGCATGAGCAATATCATAGAAGAAGAAATCACAGGTCCATAATAATGCATCTTTGTAGGGCACCCCACCGTTTAATGAAGGCACCCAAGTTATTTGTAAAAATTCCAAATGAAAATGGAAAAGACCATTTTGCCCCGTATATATATTGATTCAAACCCCACAAACCATTTTGAGAAAGAAACAGGGGCACCCCACCACCAAGATTGAACCATAAAGCGACATTGCGTTTGGCGAGCGTTTATCGATTCTTGCGCTTGACATCATCCGACAACGAGGTAACAATGTTTGACAACCATATGATGCTTTGTTGAACCGTTAATTTGAGTAAACCGTGAAAATGATGATTTGTTTGTCAACGTAGGGTTTGGTAATTTCGACAAATCCGAACTTGTTTGCACTATATAATGGAAGATTGTATTCCTACGGTGCAAGAGGAGGTTGAACTTGAGGTAATTTTTCAAATTTAATGTGTTTTTTATGCGGTTATTCGAAGTTTCTGTCGATGTGCGCGATTGATTCGGCCTCGCAGACCGAGATGTATAGCAACGTCTCTGGCCATGAGGACCGAGATGTGTACGTAGTTCACGGTATGGGACGACCGAGACTATTGAGTAACTCTCGGGTCGTACGTGAGCGAGACGCTGATTAAAGTATCGGACCGTACAACCGAGAACCTATTTTTTGGGGTTTTTTGGTGATTGTGCTGTACATTTTGGTTGATTATAATGTTACACTGTTTGTATTGCATGTAATGCCGGTTTCTACCTTATTTCCAGACTACAAGGACACGTTTACACCTTGTAGGCCATTCCCCTCTAGAGAAGCGGCTATTTCATGGCTTCAAATGATAGGCCGTGAGAACATGTTTGTGCTAGTGACAAAGCACTCGATGCCTGGGGGGCATTAAGCGCAGTGGGGAGGGTGAAACTTGCATGCAAGTGCGAGAGGTCCTGGAACATATAGGGGAATGTCTCGAGAGATAGGGAAGGGAAAGCGGCCAAAATTTCTTTGAAAGCAAGAAATGATGAAGAAGAGGAAAAGGCGAGGACTCAAACCGGTACGAAGAAATGTGGATGCCCTTTCCTTATCAACGTAAAGGAAAATGCCGACTCTTGTGGTATGTCATCGTCATATGTGGGAGGCACAATCACGACCCCGCAAAAAACTTGGACGGCCATTCATTTGTCCTAAGATTGGATAAGGGGGAGCAGGAGGTTGTGGTGCAAATGACAAAGGGAATGTGAAGCCAAGAGACATCCTAAATACGTTGAAGCAAAGAGATGTTAGAAACGTATCGACAATGAGGACAATATATAATGCAAGACAAAAAGTCCGAAATGAGGATGCGGGTGGGAGGACTCAAATGCAACAAATGTTGCACATCTTGGAGAAGAATAAGTGGATGTCCTGGCATAGGAAGCATCCCGATACGAATGTTGTCACCGATTTATTTTGGTCACATCCCGACTCAATAAAGTTGCTAAGGTGTTTCTCATCGCTAATTTTGATGGATTGCACGTACAAGACAAATAGGTACTGAATGCCTTTGTTGGAGATTGTTGGCATCACTTTTACACACTTGACGTTCTCCGTTGGGTTTGCATTCATATCATCAGAGAGTCATGCGAATTATGTTTGGGCACTTGAGAACTTGAGATCCATATTGGATGGGTGGCCTAAACCTGACGTGTTTGTTACCGATAGGGACTTAGCCCTTATTAGTGCCATTGAATAAGTATTTCCGTCATCGTCTCGCCTCCTTTGCTCTTGGCACATCAACAAAGTAGTATTGGCCAAGACTAAGAAGATGTTTGGGGAGAACGATGGTTTTGCGCGTTTCATGGATAGGTGGACGAGCGTGATGTATGCCAACTCGGAGGCCTTATTCGAAGTTAGGATGAATGACCTGCGTTGTGAGTTTGGGAATGTCAAGGGTCTTACTGAGTACTTGGACAACACATGGGTAAAGAACTACAAGGAGAAACTTTTCCCCGCTTGGACAAATAGAATTATGCACTTTGGGGAAACAACAACGCAGAGGGTGGAGTCTGCGCATTCCATTCTGAAGCTACACCTTGGCAACAGTAAAGCCAATTTTGAGACTTTGTGGAATGTGGTTGATGGCCTCCTTAGAATCCAACACAACAACATCAAGGCATCGTTTGAGCTAAGTTTGAATGTGGTCCAACATGAGTACATTGATGAGTTATATCGACGATTGCGTGGTTATGTCTCTCAATGGGCGCTTAGGCTAATTAGAGATGAATTGACACGTGGAGAGGATGTTGGTCACGACTCCACTCGTTGTGGTTGCGAGATACGTACCACACATGGCCTTCCTTGTGCACACGAGCTAAACCATCATATATTTGCTGGGTCGCCCATCCCTCTCGAGGACATTCATGTTTACTGGCGAAAGTTGAGTATGATACCTGAGAATCATGTGGATCGGTCTGGATACAACGTGCACGATGAGATTGAACGGGTGTTGGAAAAGTTTCATGCTTGCACTGATGAGGACGATCGACTCAGATTATTCAGCAGCTCAGGGAGATTAGTCGACCTTCGTCTACACCGGGTGTTGTGCCGCCGGCGAAAATAAAGACAAAGGGAAGGACACCGGGGTCTTCAATCGGAGGCAAGGCAGGATCGAAGAGAAAACACGATAATGACGATTCTTCCACGACTAGATTGCCGAACGGATTTGAGTACGTGCTTTCCACAGAAGAGGCCTCTACTTCGAGGAAGAAGAAAAGCAAAGTTGTTCCTAAAATGCGTCGTGTGCCGCCGACGCACGCAAAGTGCATCTAACATGGCTTATGGTCATTGCATAGAACCGGATTGGTTGCCACATGTTGAGGGCACTATCGATGTGGTTGCCGATGGAAATTGTGGATATCGGTGTGTTGCCTCTGGGCTTGGACTTGCCGATGTAGACGGTTGGAGGATTGTTCGTAGAAGGATGTATGATGAGATTATCGGGTATGAAGACCTTTGGCGGGAAGTGTTTGGCACGAGTTACGAGATCGTCAAGATTGCGGTGCATTGTCAGATGATAATCAAGTTGGTGCATCTTTCAAAGAATGGTTGACACTTCCAGACATGGGATTGTTAGTATCCACTGCATTCAATGTCATTCTTGTAAACCTCTCGCATGGGAGTGCCTCGACATTTCTACCTCTACGTAGTGCTCCACCGTTGTCGTTGCACAACAGACTTATCATTGCCATGATAAATGACAGGAATATCCATCATTGGGTTGTGGTAAGTTCTATGAATTTTTTTGAATTGTTATGTTTCCCCCCTGATCGGGTTTGTGACAATATCTTCTATGTTATATTGTTCACTCTGACAGGTGAAGTTGCGTGTGAATGCACTGTTGCCATCCTTATATCCATCGTGGGACCTAAGTATGTTGAGGACTCGCGCCAAAGGTTGGCGAGATGGATTCGTATTTCGAGATATCGCGCCCTTGCAATCGTTGATGAAGGCACCATATCCGTTGTAGATTTAGGTACACCGTAGTGTAAAACTTGTACATAGCAATCTTGATGGTTGTACATTTTGATTATTAGAAAGTTAGTTTGAATGTTATATTGATATACAATGAGTTAAGTTTCGGTGCAAATTGTTGTATTGTTGTACATTTTGATTCTTGTAGAGTGAGTTTGAATGTTATATTGATATATAATGAGTTAAGTTTCTGTTCAAATTGTTGTACATTTTGATTCTTGTAAAGTTAGTTTGAATGTTACTGAGGATCTATAATGAGTTAAGTTTCGGTGGAAAGTGACGTGTCGGCCCTGAATGACCGAGACCGACGGTATAGTCTCGGCCATACTCCACCGAGAACTAACGTGACGCATCGGCCGCGCAATGCCGATCTTTATGCCTCTCGTCGACCTATGCGCGACCATACTCAGGGATTCTCGGCCATGAGTAACCGCGAGTTTGTCACCCATCTCGTTACCATCGCACCGAGAGCATTTGGTCGCCATGTTCAACAAATGCACAGGAATAGCTCGTCGACCAGTGCCCGAACGCACTGGCATAATGTCGGTTACGACTCACCGATAATCTCAAAAAAGTTTCGTCCGTTAGTGACCGACACATTGGAAAATACAGATCGACGGACATTCTCGGCCAGCCACACCGAGAATCCAGCGTTTGTGTCGGTTGGGAGGAACCGACAATTCAAAATAAGTGTCGGACCGCTTGACCGAGACACCCTCTCGAATCAAATAAAACCATGTATTCTAAACCAAAATTGACCAAGATACAACTATAACACTCATCAAACATACAACTACTCTACCAAACCGTCACCACGAACATTAATCAAATGATCCAAACTCGTCATAAAACACTCATCAAACATACAACTACTCTACCAAACTCGTCATAAAACATTCATCCATGTACTTAATCGTATCAAGTCGTCATAAAACCGTCATCAAACATTCATCAAATATTCATCAAAGTAGGCCAAACAATAAAATAAATTTCTATGTTCCTCAAACACTCATTGCTCATTGCTTTGGTTTCTTCAAATTTTTCCTTTGATACTCCTTCCCAAGCATTCTCTTCTGAGGGCGAGCATCGACCGTGGCGACGGAGCATTGGCCGGGGTGGAGTGTGTAGAAGTGCTACCATGTCGGGACCGCTCGGCCTCGCTTCGGTAGGGCGGATGTGGCTGGTGTTTGCTGCATGGTCGCCGGAGTGGTAGTCGTGGTGGTGGGACCTATACTCCTCCCCGAAAGGAAATTGACGATATCACTCGCCATTGTCCTCGCAGACTCAAGCGTACACAACTCCGGCGGAGGTCCATCCATCGCAATGCCGCGTCCAACGCACGCCTATTACGCCGATGAAAATAATCGGGTTAGTGTTAATGTAAAACATATCGGGATGAAAACAAATGGCATGTGGGCATGCATAATACATATAACCATTTCAATACCTCCAAGTAGCTCGTTGTCTGCGATGGTTGTGGCGATCATGTCATGGTCCTCAAGGCTCGGATTGGTGATCACGGATGAGACACTTTGAGGAACCAAGGTAGGTAGTCCCGGTGTAGCCAAAAACTCGAACTCGCCTTGTCACCACGAACTTCGGGAGCCAACAAATGGTTCCTCCATCGCTCCCAATTGTCTTGTCGGAACCCATACTTGACCGAGTATTTGTTCGCAGATGGGCCTCGGTGTGCTTCCAATGGACTGCACGGAGGATCCGGTATAGATTGCACGTGGCCAAACCGTCTCGTAATCCTCTCCGATGGTAGGGCTCCACCACATCCATGTACTTGATCGTCCCATCGTAAAAGGCCATCGCGTGCACAACTCCATTTTCCCTTAAATTCACATATGGGTCCCAAGTGACCTAATCAAAATGCAACAACCATTGTTAGCAACCAAAAATACAAAAACATCATTCATCACAGATATGGATAACCATCTCACCTCACTGGGCGCAACCTATCCAAGGTTCTCCTAATGGACCCGAGCTTGTCAACATTCGCCATGGTCTCGTGCTTTTGAATCCATCTCAGACACGAGGTTGCACGTAGTCCATGTATTTCGCATGGGTGTGGCGAGACCAAGTTTGAAATGGTCGTACACCCATCCCGCAAATACATACAACGTTAGTTAGTCCACAAATGCAAGTTGGCGTAATTATTATACCAAAAAGAAAGTAAGTCTATTTTATAACAAACCTCAAGCAATGTGAGGTAGCCAGCAATCTGAGACACTTGCACTCTCGTGGCAGACCCCAAGTGTCGATACAAGTAAGCCAACGCAGCCGCACCCCATGCGTACTTTCCCACGTCGTCCAAGTTTCAAGAAGCTTCAGCAGCGCGATAGACACCCGAGACCCACTCTTATCGACAAATAGGGTGCAAGACAAAAGATACAACAGGTACGCTCGGGCTGTGCATTCCACATGAGGATAATTTGTGGGTCTCGAACCAGCTTTGGGGCACCATCGACTCTTCAACCAACATTTGCGCACTGTGAGCCCCTTGCTGATATTCACCTCCTCCTCAGCCTCATCGACGCTAACCCCAAGTAGGTTCGAGACCATCTTAATAGCGTCCGAGCGAGATTCCTCCGTGTACCTCGCAAAGTTCTCCACTGCCACAACTTTGCCCGTCACAGGAATCTTCAGGAGGAAGCTCACATCCTCTAAGGAGATAGACATTTCACCAAAAGGTAAGTGAAATGTGTTCGTCTCCGGCTGCCACCGCTCCACAAATGCAAAGATAACCTCCTTGTTGGCCTTGCGTATGAACAGCTTCTATCGCCGTATTCAACCCGTAACGCCGAATAATCCTCTCAAGTCCCTCCGTGTCGGTGGCACGATCGTAAATCCCATTCTTGTATCTCGAGCTCCGTGATTGATACACTTGAGAACCGACGCTCCCGCAACAAAAAATACATCTCGTCATATTTGTGAAAACCCCGAGTTTTAAATTACTCCGTTCAATGAAATTTTAATTACCTCATTGCTCCAAATCGCTAATGCGACATGATCCTTAAAGCTCTTCAACAACGCCCGTCTATAGACCACCGGGAAAGGAGCACGCACTTCAACAGGCACTTCTGGCTCTCCTTCATTATGGCCAGCTCCACCACTACTACTCCCGTGTACATTACGATCAGTTTCTGTCGTGTTCCCCGCCGCCGATGACTCGTTGCTACTAGACTCCGATGCATGACCCTCCTCTTCCCCTGGCAACAACAAGATCCTTAGGTCGCCGAGCGTCGATGTTCGAACCCTCATCGTGCAATTCTAACCTTGCACGATTTCCATCTACCTTAGCCTTTCCCTTAACATCTTCATTCTCCTTCTTCTTTTCTTTTCCAAGTAAGATGTTGTCGGGGTCTCCGCCGCCTCCCCTGTTAGGCCTCGACACCTCAACACTCAACACCAGCCTCCTCCCTAGTCACCGGTGCCTTCGAACGAGCCATACCCGAAAACAAGACAACATATAAGCGCATGGAACAACCCAAAAAAAATTTACTAAAAAAAAGGTTCAAATTCATCCATTTCGATGTCTCTGGCCAAGGTGTTCGTGAAACAACCCATATTTTCTGGCCACCCGACCGAAAAGGGTCAACTATCTCTAGCAGTTGTACAACCGAGAGCAATTGAACGTTCTCGGTTGTACACCACCGACATGGCTTAACCAATTCAATTCACCTTACTCTCGTCCCGTGCCGACCGAGGCGACTCTAACCCTCTCGCATTGTACAACCGAGAGATGGAGTACATTCTGGTTGTACACCACCGACACAACATTACCTAACACTAATTGTAGCTCTCGTCATGTCTCGCCGAGATAACGCAAGTAATCTCGGCCATTCGTAACCGAGACTCTGTGAACTCTTCCGGCCTTCCTGGCCGAGACGACGAGTTGCCCAAAATTTACCTTCTGTCTCGGCCATGCTTGGCCGAGACAGTAAACACACTCTCTGGCCTGTGTGGCCGAGAACCGCGATTTTCCAATAATGGAACCATTGAACACACCGCCACACACACATTACAACTACTCTACCAAATGTAACTTAATTAGACTATAAACGTACCTTCAAACGATCGATTTCGCGCCAAATATGTGTGTACGACGAACTTCAACCGAGCCCTAATTCGGAGACGAAATCGCCCAACAACCCGAGCCTACACACGGAAAAACCTCCTACAACGAAGGAGGAACACACGGAGAGATGGACGAATACACGATTTCCGGGAACCCTCGCAATGGCCGATCCTCAACGAATTGGTTCTTCCACAATGAGTTCGCTGGTGGTGGTGGTGGGGGTGGTGGGGTGCGAGAGTTTTGAACGAGGGGTATTTTGGGAATTTCGGGTCCAATTTTTGTGTGCCCCGGGTAAATTGGTTAGTGCCCTCTTCATGAAATGGTGGGGTGCCCAAGGTCGATGGAATTAACTATTTTCCATAATACAGTACTATGGGACTTCTTACATTATGAACTCCATCTGACCAAATGAATATGCAGAGACTACTTGTTGCAACAATGCCTTCGCCTAAACCTTCACAACAAAAGATTGCTTTTCATTCAAAGACTTGAAGGAGAGAACATTGGATCAAACACTAACAATCAGTTCAGAAGGGGAGGTCACAATTGCTTCGCAAGTAGAATTAGCTAAATCATCATTTCAAGCTGTCCTAAAAAATGTGGCCTCTTTTTTAACAATGTCAGAATTGACAATGGCTATGGAAGGATAGTTGAGATCCTTTGCGGTCCCTTTTCATTTAGGAGGGCAAATACTGGTGCTTGTACTACTCGTTTTAAGCTTAATCTTCTCTGATTTATAACCAATGCTACATAGCATCTTTACATAGTCATCTTCAAAAGCTTTATATGCTAGACCTTGATCTATAGCTCTCACAGGGTTAAGATGACTGGACACCATATGGGAATTCACGATCTGGGTTTCTCGAGAAGTTCATTGGCGAAGCTAAGTATACATAAAAACGTAAAAAAATATATATATATATAAAGCAAAAATAGATGAGTAATCGAATAAAATAGTGGGTATGTATGTACAAACCAATAAGAGAAGGCTTAATTGCAGAAGGAGACCAATGAGGATGAAAGGTTTTAACATAAGCAGTTGCACAGCTGACATAAGGGCATGCCATAGATGTTCCTGTTACCATGTTGTATTTCCCAGACCTTGTTTCAGTTAGAAATTCTGATAGAAGCTCAGCAAAGATCTCTACACCAGGAACAATTATATTTGGCTGCAATTTAAGAGAATAAAAGGAAAAGTTTATATGAAAAAAGCTTATAACAACATATATGTTATGATATGGATGAACAATTGACCAATATTTTGGATAACCACATTGTCAAGCATGGCTTTGTCATTGAGTTGTAATATCAAGCATTGCTCTTACTTGTATTCATATTCAATGTACTTACTATTCCATGTATTGTCAATGTTGCTTGTGAAGAGTTGTATGACATGTGATGTATGTGTTACTTGTAAACATTGACTAAGTATGCATTTATCATGGCCTATATAAAGGGTGTCAACCTCATGTTAAAAACACATCAAGTTTAATAAAAAACTTCTCATTCCAACTATCTCATTTCTTCTCTTCTCCTTTGTAGTAGTAGTTTGTAGTAGTAGAAGTTCTTAGTCTTCTATTTTCCTTCTCTAGTTATTAGCAAGTTCTAACTCAATTTACAACACGTTATCAGCACGAGCTTGCTCTTGCACAAAAGGGAGATCTTGAAATTCAAGAAGGCTTGCTAAGGAAACAAAGCTAGGAATGTATAACTTTTGTTAATTTAAATAAGTTCAATTTATTCCATGTTATCATGGTTGCTTTCTTTTATTACATGCATCACTTACATATGCATACTTTATTCATACACTATGCATTATAACGTCACCGACTGCGAAAGTATGCTCTGTAGTTGTGTCTTGTACGATCTTTTACATCAGAAATCAAAAGTCAATATGTGACATAACTAGTTTTCTCGCTATACTACAAACGATTAGTTATGCTCTATTCTTGATTTTTATATTGCAAATAATGCTATGAGTTTGGGTTGATAGTGGGAAAGCCTTGTCCCCAGTAAAGCTAAACATTGAAAGGGAAACGGGTTATTCCGTTCGAGGAGACGTGATTTTAAGTAGACTTCGTCTCGCCACCCAATCTGGAGGTTGTCCCACCAACTCATACAAGTAGTACATTTTGTATATTAATAATCAAGTTGTGAACATATATATAATCGTATATTATTTATTTTATATAAAAGAGAAAAACTATTTATCCAATTTCTTGACATATTTTCAGACTATGGCAAACCTTCAAAAACTTGAATTTGTTGCCCTCGATATCACTGGCAATAATTAATTGTCATGACAACTGGATGCCGAGATACATCTCCAAGCTAAAGACTTGGGAGAAACTATTTTAGAAGGAAACGAAACATCAATGCAAGAACGTGCGAAAGCACTGATATTCCTTCGTCATCATCTCCATGAAGGTTTGAAAAATGAGTATCTCACTATAAAAGATCATCTCACCTTGTGGTTAAGCTTGAAAGAGCGATATGATCACAAAAAGACGGTGATATTTCCAAAATCTCAAAACGACTGGCTGAATCTTAGGCTACAAGATTTCAAAACAGTCAGTGAGTATAACTCCACCATGTTTAATATTACCTCTCGTTTGAGGCTATGTGGAGAAAATAAATCCGATGAGGCAATGATGGAAAAAATATTCAGTATTTTTCATGCCTCGAATCTGTTGTTGCAACAGCAATATCGAGCACGTTAATTTAAAAAATACTAATAATTAATTTCTTGTCTCATAGTGGCTGAACAAAATAATGACACTACAAGAATATGGTGGAATAGCATCAAAAAATTGTGACAGACATAATCTGTTGCTAAACAAAGCAACAAATCAGCAACAGTTCTGCATCAGATAGTCCGTTTGACTCGGTTGACCGAAAAGCAACAATTCAGTGACTGATTTGTGACAAAAATTGTGACAAATTGTATGTTGTCACAGATCTGTCGCTGATTTCTCCCGCCATAAATTTCCCGCCAAGGTTGTGACAGATCTGCGACGAAACAAGTCTCGCCCGTGATCCAGAAGCGAAGTCTCGTGACAGATCTCGCGCGTATGGATCGCGACAAACTTGTTTCGCGCGATCTCGCGACAGATCAAGAACAGACGATCGGCCGATGACTTGATCTGTCGCTGATCTGTCGCAACATAAAAAAGGGTAAAACCAGAAACCCGTCCTCCTCGTCCCTTCTCTCTGCAAACCCGAAAGCATTCGCCGCCGCCAACGAAACCTTTCGCCGCCGCCGCACAATCCTCAGCACAACCGTCGCCGTCGTCGTCCACTGTCATCGTCGTTGTCGACCACGACTCCGTCGGCTCTCTCTTTCCTCTACAACGCACGCTGACGACACCGCGGGTCGCGCCGCCGCTGCGCGCGATTCTCCTCCGGCGCCGCTGCGCGGTGTTCTCCTCCGGCGACGCTGATCGCCTCTCGTGAACGCCGACGCCATCTGGCCGAGTATCGCTCCGCCCCTGCCCCCCTTTTTCGCCGAATTTGGTTCCCTCCGTTTCCGCCGCTGGCCACCTTTACCGCCACCGCGGGACTTTTTCCGCCGCGTTGCTCTCCCCGGCTCTCTGCGCGATGCTCGCCTCATATATCCTTGACTGAGTTTCGGGTCTCCTCTGCGACGACTCCGCGAATCGTACACTGACACTACCGTCGGCCGAGCTTCACCGCGGTGGACTAGCACGAAGGCATAGCAGACTCGTGGATTGCCTCGCGACCAGGCGGTGGACCTTCGAATCACAGTCCCAGCCATGCGTAATCCCGATTCCAGTACATCATCGCCGGAGCACTCGTGGTTTGCGTTTTCTTAAACTTCTATTTCGGAATTTTTCTTGAACTTTTTGGCATATCTTACAATTTTTCAACATCAAGATGCCAACATGTTTCTTTAATGTTTGGGGTTCTTAATTTTGTATGTTCTTGATTTAGTTGGGATACTAATTTCCTTTCTTAGTTATATTATTTGTTATTTCTAAGAGTGGGTTGTAATGAAACTTGAATTTTTGTTTTCACAATATGTTCTGTGAGTTATTTATTTCTGAAACTTGTTGCTTTTATTTTTTGCATCTTGGTTTCCCGTGAAATGATGTGGATTCCCTGAAAATTCTCCACACACTAAAACCTTATAGGATCCTATTTCACAATTTCCTTTATGCGTCTTTTGCATTACTTCCACACATTTGAGAAATACATTATACTTGATCAGACACTTTTCAAGTATTACTAGAGTAAAAAAATGATTTCTTCTGAATATTTGAGTTTGCTCTTGCATGTTTGCGTTGGGTCTTTATATTTCTTTCATTGTGGAAATTACTTACCATAGTTTGCTCTTGCATGTTTGCTCTTGCATGTGTTATTGATTTCTCTTTTTTTGTGACAGTTAAAGGCATTGGGTATAGATAATATCTTAGGGTTTGATTGGTTAGCATCTCCAGCGCCAGAGGCAATTATTATGGCACTTGAAGTCCTCTATGCCCTTGGAGTTCTTGATGAGGATGCCAAACTTACATCACCAATTGGGTTTCAAGTTTCAGAGATTCCTTTGGTATGCAACCTTCTGCCATTTGTTTTATTCACAAAATCTCTATTGAACTCAGTCTTGTCTTGATCTTAAACATTTTACCATGTATAGTGCAGTGTTTATTATGAACTTTTGAACATTCGGATAGTTGCAATGAGTGGTAGAAGGGTCTTACAGCATATGTTACAATACATTCTTATGTTATTACTTGTAATATATTCCTTTTTGAGATGTTACCCTTTTTTACTTTCTAATTGGAGTTTCTTTATTTTGTGTCAATTATATTACTATTTGTATTTTTCTTTCAAAGATGCTTGTGTTTTAACTTATTATTATTTTTGTCATACTTTGATATTTTTAAATCTTTAATATAATATTTAATACCAGTTTCTTTAGCATTTTCCATTTGTCATTTCATGAAGAAACTTGATTTTTGAATTTGTTATTTGTTGTCTATGAAGGGAACATACAATTTTTGTTCTGTCGCTATTGGAAAATATGATCGAATATGTATTTTACTCGCGTTTCATGCTGAAGATAGAGAACAACATGAGTACTTAGAGGCTTTAGAATAAATTATTTTTGAACTAGATCACTATGATTGAATTATATATGTTTTGTAGGCAATTTTTAAGTCAAATGACTTCATAGACCTCTTTAATTTTTGCAAGTTTTTTAATTCAAAGACTTGGATCTCCTCTTTAAAAAGTTTTTAAATTTTTGAGTAGTTTATCTAATCCTATATGGTCCATTTCATTTTTCTCGGCGAGATTGACACCCCATGCTGCTCAACTTGGTCTCTAAACAGTGGTGTATGTGTCTCCATCTTTTTTAGGGTCATAACGCGCACTTTTAATTTATGGATTAGAAATCCTTAACTCGTTGTGTGTTTTTGGAGTGGTTGTATATGTTGGTCATGTTATACATCGAGATAGAAAGACTGTGAAAGATAGTGTGTATTCATAGACAACACTGTATTCAATTTCACTTTAATTGGACGTGATGTTATTTTCATTTGTGTTGGAATATTTTGGTTGCATGTCGAATATTGTTCAAGTTCCTTTTAATTTTTAAGATTTGGATGGGAAACGCTCTCCTAGCTAAAGAATTTGTATAGTTCATTCCGTCTCTAAAATCGTCGTCGCTGATTCAATCAGAAACGGAAATGTGATTCCGTTTCTGATTAGAGACGGATTAGAGACGGAATAAATTCCGTTTCTGATTAGAGACGGATTTAGAGACGGAAATTAGAAACGGAACAGAGACGGAACAGAAATGGATTTTTTTTCAAAATGGTACATTTGTAATTGCATTCCGTCTCTGATTCCGTTGCTAATCAGAAACGGAATCAGAGACGGAAATAATAAATTCATGAATTCGTCTCTCGATTCAGTTTCGATTAGAAACGAATCGAGACGTATTTTGCATTCCGTCTCGATCCGTCTCGATTAGCAACGGATCGAGACGAATTCATTATTTCCGTCTCTGATTAGCAACGGAATCAGAGACGGAAATAATGATTTCCGTCTCTGATTCCGATGCTGATTCATGCATATATTCCTGGAAAATTAGAGACGGAATAGCAACGGAATGTCTGAATTCCGTTGCTAATCCGTCTCTAATTTTCCTTTTTGTTTAATTTTCAAACATAAACATAATCCAATTGGTTCTCCAACCTATAACTTGAAATTACAACCATAGGACCTACTCCATCGCCTGCACCCCCTCCAACAACTCCTTGGGGGTGCTAACATCCCCCAAAAAAACAAAATTTGACATTCATACATCGACAATATATATCAACAAATATTCAAATGAGAGAAAAAAATGTAAAATTCAAAATTTGAAAAAGATTTATATATCCACGAAAAATTGTCTAGTATAACAAATGCTCCAAATTTCTAAGTATTCACAAAAACCACCAATCCTATTGTTCAACAACCACAAAAAAAAACTTACAATCCTCTAAATATGCACAAAAAGAATTATCAATCTAAAAGTCATGTAAACAACTATAAAAGTTATATGATATGCTTTAAATTCCTCATCTCTCACTTGGAAACTAGATTATGACAGGTATTGTCACAGGGATATGGGCAATCAATGGCACTAACTCCCACTCGATCGAAGAACCAAAGTCACCCACATGATAGGGCCACTGTCTGCGCAAATATTGCAAAATAGATCAAACTCATGATAAAAAACACGAAACCGCAAAAAACTATCTCCATTTACAAGTGCAAAAGAAAACAAGTATATTTTACTATAATTTCCGACGGTACATGGCTACTTGTGTGTCCAACTAACACAATTTGTGCATGTAATAATGATGTTGAAACGAAATTGATTGCAAATCATTTTTTTCCTTTCGTAATTTCTTCATATCATTTACTACAAAAAAAATTCTTTATACCATATCTTACATTTCCCTGTGGTGGCCCTATTAAATAATTATAATCATGTATAAAAGAAGGCATTTTTTGTAAAGAAACTTATCTAAAATGCTCTCTAAGACACTGGAAGCAAATCATTTAACTAAGTCGATAACAGGTTAAAAAGAGATATATTAGTTGGTTAAATAATCAAGAAGAGATCTTACCGGTGGGCGAGCTAGTTTTTAATCCAAAGGGAACAAATATCCTTTTGTCAAAGCTGGGAGCTCGTAAGGTGGAACTGCCTGCCCAAAAAAAAAAAAAAAAAACACTCCAAATGAACAAACTTTAACTCTAGAACCCTTTTAACTCATCGAATGAAAAGATCCATATATAAATAGATTCTATATTTAGTGATGTTTAATAAAATTTTAAAAAATGAAGGTAATGAGGTTTTGAATAAAGCTACACATTGGGCATGCCACGTGGCTCGTCGAGAAGTCTCGAAAATGCCACGTGGCACACCCAAAATACAACTTTAACATATATAGAGATTCTACGATTCGTTCTCTTCTTGAGTGCTTTCCAAGTGCTTAATGGACTATAGAAGCATACAACAATAGTCTTCAATTACCTGAACTAGGTGTTCACCCTCTACATATGGTTCAGGTTCTATACCAGGAAATAGGTAAGGATGACTGCATGTTTTTCTTAGCTGCATTACCTGAATAATAGAACAGAAATATCTCTTAGCATGTGAAGGCAGAAACCTTTAGAATTATAATTTTTATTTCAGAATAAATAATTTCAACACACTTCTTAAACTGATAGATCAGTTAATGATAAGAGCCAAATTGAACACACCATTATATTATACAAATAAGTCTAATAACACCATATCCAAGAAGAACATAATTTAACAAACATAACACATGAAATCCAATAACTTTTCTTTCAATTAGTTTATGTCAACTGTAAATATCAAATTATTGTTTACCTTAAAAATCAACCAACAATATAATCATGAAATTCCTACAAACCTAAAAACTTGAATAATGAACAATTTTCTCAGCATATTGGTGGAAGATGATGTCACGTTTGAACTAATGGAAATTCGCTCTAAGAAAAATGAAATATAAGATGGTATCTCTATTCAATGTCGAGTGTTTCAAAGATTGAGTTTTGCAGCAATGAGTTATCAAGGATTCAAGGTCATGCTAAAATAAAATGTCCACAAAGCAAAGGATTCAAGGTCATGCTAAAATAAAAATGTCCACAAAGCAAAGACTTCAAGTGCGAAGTTTCTAATACATATACCGTTCTAGACTCTAGAGATGTAGTCAAGGAAACTTTCTATTTGAAATCGAGGCATGAGGATGCAAATTTGTTGATATAATAATTTGTGTTCTAATGGCAAAGGGCTTGTTCATGCTAAACATGTCATAAACTAAAAATAAATAAATAAACATAAAATGGGAAATTAGACATAATAATGATGAATATTTAAGAGAATAGGAATGTTTCATGCATGTGGGCCAACATGCTCGTGCCATTTTGTGTCAATCAACCATCAAGATGCAAAAGTTATTTACAAAAATGTTTTTTACAAAAATGAAAAGGAACGCAGATTTTGCTTTTGGAAATTTCTAATAGGATTAATATAATTAACAGTTATTAAAATATAACAGAGTTTACTTTGAACTAGTTTATGAATGTAACTCGTCACATGCCATGATAGCAATGCCAACCATCAAGATGCAAAAGTCGAATGATAAAACTTTCTAGAGAAAAAAAAAGAATATCATCTAGAAATCAAGAGTGGTAAAGATTCATGTGTCACAACAATTTAAAAAAGGAGCAATATCTTAGTCATAGAGAGACAGATGACATTTAAGCTTAAAATGAAAAAGTAAAGCAATGACATTACAATGTTTTGCAAGGATTGATGATTAGGAGCCTTTGAAGAAAATGCAAGGAGCATAGGGAGCTCCCTCCTCAAGATTGATAAATAAACCTTCTTTTGCAGGGGTACCAGTGGTGCTACCCTATTAAGATGACAAACTATCCAGCATTATCAAGCATGAAACACAAACTTACGTAAAGTATTATGAGAAGCATCTAAGAGCTACAAGTGCAACATGAAAACCTGGAAGCAGAAAGAGAACTAACACAGTAATCTCAGTCAGAGGTGGCAGTGAAAGAATTCCGCTTTGCACGAGCATAGATTTTGATGATTCGGTACCGACTTCCAACAATACCCTTCTGGAATCATCCATCTTTTGAAAACTTTTGTCATCCTCCGTGCACAAAAATGAGAAGGATGCAACTCCCTGTGTTTCATGAAAATGCATAACATCTTAACTACTTCTTTAATAATTTACATCCATATTTAAAAGTACATATATGAATCAAATACAAACTTACGTATCATTGGCAATCAGTGTGATCGGGATCCGCTGCACGCGAGGGGGCTCGATCCCTGTCCTCTGAGGTGCCCGCGGAGGGCCTGTCACCTGCAACCCTGCTCTGCCGTCGTATTGTGGGGATGCTGCCGGTGATGCGGTGGCTGGGGGTGCAGGCCTCGTGGGTAAAGGAGTGTCATGTCTCGATGTCGGCGACGGTGACTGGAACTGGGAATTTGGTATAGTCCTTGATGACGAGGATGATGGTACAGACGACGCCGACGGTATGGAAGGCGAAGGTGACGCTGAGGCTGGATCGTGCTCGAGAGAACGAGAAGTCGGAATCGATAATGCAGGAATCGACCCACGACCTCGACCGCCACGACCTCTATGGCCCCCTCGTGTGGCCTGACCATGACGCCCAGTCGGTATTTCGCATCCAGAGGTCGGTGCTGCACCTCTTCCGACTGGACGATGTCCTCCTAATGGTATCCCTCGACGTGGGGGATGATCACCTCCCGCCATGAAACCTAACAAAATACCAATAAAATTTTAGAGAAGAAAGGCATACAAAAATAAGTAATTAACTCTAAATGATGGGAATTAATAACACAGGATCCATGCTGATAAAAGGAAATTAAGAAATATATCGTCAAAAGTATGCATGTCTATAAATAAATCATAAGTTATAAGAGGCATACAAATACCACATAGTATCAAAGCGCCTACTACTTGTTCACTCGTACCTCCTTAAGGTTATAGGTTTATTCAATTCTCTAGAAATTTTATGTGAAATAGCAACATTAACTGAAAGAGTAATCCTAGTGTTTCGAATCCTAACTAGTAGTAGAAATTATATAATTATAGGTACTATTCAATCGTAACCAACAACACCTAACTAATCAATCATCCCTAGCAAGTGCATGAATATGAAATTACTAACAACTATAACATCAAACGACCAAGTAATTACATCAATACATGATTCTAATGTATTATAATGTTGATCATGACATGCTTTACCGATAAAATAAACATGAAATACCTACCAAATACAAAATCAATAGAAATCTTGAATTGCTCAAGTAAAATGTTGAAATGATATATTAAATATTAATAAACCTAAAAATAAATGCGAAAGTAAAATTTGAGACCCTTACTTGATTGATCAGGTTATGTCTCTGTGTTGGTTTCCATACCCTTCATTGGAGCATAAATTAGAAGTATTTGCAAATTTTTTCTCCTAATGCACAACATTTAAAAGGAATGTTCATGTCCTACGTCATATCTTTTCGGTCACTAGGAAAAAAGGCTTTGACAAAGGGACTACTCATTTCACAGTTAGATCCTACATATCTTTAGGGTCACTTACATTTCATACTAATTATTTTTTTTCCATCAAAGGGAGTCAGAGCTAGAATATCATTTATATGATTTAACAATTGATTTCATACACTCATGCAGAATCTAAGAAAACTAAAGTACAATGACAAATTCTACCAATTTGATTTGAGCTTCAAAAGGCATTGCAAAAGAAGGAAAACTACCAAATTATGTTGCTATGGAACAAAGATACTTTGAAACTAAATTGGCAAAGGCCAACGATGATCACCCTTCTCATGACATCTTTGAGGGCCTTAAAGTCATAAAAGAAGTGTATGAAGCATTGAGATCTAGTCCACAATGGAATGAGTTTTGTTCTTGATTATGGAACAAAACCCCATATCATCCAATTTTTTTTTAGGTGAGTATTGAAGCGGTACTTATTTATTATATAAATATAATAAAGTAATAATTTAAGAAAATTGTGGGCTATACAACAATAAGACTTTTATATCGGGCCAAAAACAAGGCACCCATCAGCAATCCCACCATAGCTAACGAAGCACCCATAAAAAATCCCACCATAGATCTTTATGAGCTGCGAAAATAACAGTAGCAAAAGCCAAGAGATAGCGAACCCAACCAAAATAATCAGCATGTCAAGCACAAAAATAACCCATATCATCCAAAACATGGCAAAATGAACATAACTACAAAACCCAGATCACAACAAATGAAATGCGTTCACATTTCATTGTTACAAGATAGAACAAGCATAACCACAAAACAGTAAGCATGCAAGAGAAGAGCATAACAAAAACTTCTAAACCAAACAAAATACACAACATTAACTTAATAGATCAAGTGAAGAACACCAACAAATGCACATGAAAGCCAAACCGGAGGAAAATGTGAGCATATACAATTTCAAGAGAATTCGGGTGGTAAAAATATTTTTTTTGATTGTTACCTTGACGAGCAGAGAGCGGAGCGGTAAGCACAGAGCGACCAGAGAGCAGAGAGCAATGAAAGAGACGGAGATTAAGATCGAAATTCAAAAAGATTCAGGACGCTGTGCACTCATTCACTGCACAATCAACCACGTAACAAATCAAATCACTCAAGAACAGTTAAAATAAAACCTGCAGAAGCAATCAACAATTAAAAGAACTGAACTCTTTAAATTTGTCACCTGATCAAGAGTTTGTTCCTTCACAGGTCGTAGACAATAAGGTAGTTCTACCTTTCCAACATCTGGCATCATAACAACTACCTGACAACTGCATCAACATAACAACAAAAATTTAAAATACCTCCAAGAATAAAGAAAAAGCAAATCTTACATAGTGCACTATGAAAAAACATTATTAATTTATTACTACACATAAAATTACCAAACCATGGCACTAACATGTTTACCTCTTTATTTAGTTACTCATTTATCATGAAAAAGTTCAACTATGGTCAAGAACAGTAAGGAGTGAGATGAAGTACATTTGAAGTGCAAAAAGGAGAAGAGAATCCAAGTAGATATGGAAAGAAATACAAAGCAGGGGAAATCTGAATGCTCAAAACTGACAGAAAGTTTGACTGCAGATAGATTTATCAGATAAGGCAAACCCCTTGACACCTAAATGTAAAAACGAAGCAAAATCTCACCGAATAATTTTTCTTCACCTTCAATTTAAAAAGTCTTTGTTGCCACATCAATGCACCCCACTTACAATACAAAATATCAATTACAAGATTAATCCCATCTCAAACACAAAAATATACAAACAAACCAGAATTCAAAGCACCACCAAAAAAAAAAAAAAAGCACACCAAAACAAGGTGGCGTGGAGTAGCGATCAATACAATACATACACACATTCAAGTGATGAATCCCCACAAAATATTCTAAAATCCAAAACAGAGAAACAAAGATGTTAATGGCAAAGGCTTGATCCGAATACCAACTTGTGGAGGAAAACAAACTAATAAAGCAAAAAAGATAACCAAAAGAATTCAAAAGGGGTGTGAGAAGCTCAAAAGGTCATACAAGATTCATGAAAGAGTAAGCATCGTTGCCACCTAAATGTAAAAACGAAGCAAACTCTTACCAATGAGAGAACGAGAGAAATTTGTGTGACCGAGCAAGAGACGGAGAGACCAGAGAGAGAGAGTTGAGAGCCGATGACGGAGACCGCGCGACGAGACGGAGAGACCAGAGAGACGGCGAGACCCAGAGAGAGCAGCACGCGACGAGACGAGAGACGAGAGTTGAGAGCAGAGAACGAGACCGATTTGGGGATTTTGGACGAGACGATCGAACGGGATTTGGGGATTTTTGGGGAGGGACGAGACGATCGGATTTTGGGGTTTTTTGGGGGATTTTGGACGAGAAGGATTTGGGGTTTTTTATTTTTTGGTTCGGGCGGGGGGGAAGGGGGGCCTTGATCCAAGCATACACAAATCCCGAGATTTGATGAACGGTCATAAGAAACGAAATTTTTGGTGGGAATGTTGGCGCCATTTTTAGAGACGGAATTTAATTCCGTCTCTATTTCCGTCTCTATTTCCGTCTCTTGATTCGTCTCAATTCCGTCTCTAAATTTGTCCGTCTCAATTCCGTCTCTAACTTATTTTTTTAGCAACGGAACTTAATTCCGTTGCTAATTCCGTTTCTAAATTTCATTTTCCTTGTAGTGTATATATATATGTAAATTAATTTGTGTAGCCAACTTTGTGTAGTATTTTGTATTTTGTTGAATAATGTTCATCTAGTACTATATAATATACTACTAGTTAATTATGAAATGTTAATCTCATCCCTTTGTAGACATTGTTTGTCAAATTTTGATAATATACATACATTTTCCCAATTCTCGTATTATTTGCAGCAGGCACAATTTGTTTTTGCATATTTTACTGCAGCTTTTGATTTTACTATTTACTGTGTATTGTTTTTTTTTGAAAATTACCATTTGAAAATTTGCACAGTCAGCAAAAAGTTGTCTGTTGCTGATCCGTCTCTGTTCAGTGACAGATCAGCGATAGACATCGTTTTTGACTGACTGGGCAAATCAGCGACAGCACGCGTCTTTGCTGACTGGGCAAATCAGCGACAGACCGTGTCTGTCGTTAAATAGCAACATATTTGCAACAGACACGACTGTGCTGACTGGACTACAATTAGCGACAGACGTGTTTCTGTTGCTGTTCAGCGACAGACGTTTGTCACAAATCGTTGAGCAATGAGCAATGAATAACACCAAATCTGTCGCTGAGTTCAATCACAACAAAGAGTTTAGCAACATCTACTGTATGTCGCTGATCTGATGCAGGGTCGCTTAGCAACATAACCGTATCAATTCAGCATCAGATTAGTTTGTTGTTGTTTAGGTTTTTTTTGTAGTGTGAGCTTCTATTCAAGAACCACAACTCCCGTCCAACTGGTTCCGCTTCAATTAATGAAGCAAATGTTGCATCTTAGAATGACCATAAAAACGGTCAAGGAAAGAAAAACCATAGACATGGAAAGGGGAAAATATCAATCGGCATAGATCGTGGCAAGCCCTGTTCTAAATTCTGTGGCGATAATTTCCAAAATAAATGGAATAGAAATGACGCCGCTCAGAATAAGGGAAAGAATGCTGCTGAAAATGGGCATGCTCGTAATCGTGACTAACCATGCCACTGGTGTGGTTTGAAAGGCCATTGGGCTCATGTATGCTGCACGCCTAAGCATTTTATTGATCTTTATCAAGCCTCCTTAAAAGAGAAAGGTAAAACAATTGATATGAACTTCACTGTCGGAGACGCTCGTCGGACATTAATTATATGGATGTCTCAAATTTTCATGACGATCCAAACACTAATCTCGATATCTTTAATGATCATATGTAATGTTTTTCAATAATTCTATGCACTAGTTTTTGTTATGCTTTTTAGTTTATATGTACTAGTTTCTTATTATAAATAAAATATGACTTTTTTTTTTCTAATTTGTCAAACATTATTTGTATAGATGAATCATCAAATCATGCATTCAAATCATGAATCAAATAAGAGCGATATATGACTTCGTGAGGATTGACTTGGGGTCCACGTAAGTCTAGGTGGGGCCGGGCCCATTTAGGTTGTGAACTGTGGCCGTCACAATATGTCTTCATGATTGTGCTACAACGCACACAATCCTTAAAAAGATAGAATATTTCTCCAATTTGAACTTAGCTGAGGCTAATGTTCAAATAATATATGGTATCTCCAATTTGATTAATGGCTCTGTAAGAGCAAATATTATGTTGCTTGAGGGAACAACAATTCATGTTGACAATGTTTTATACTATGAAAAATCCAGAAAGAATTTACTTGGCTTTAAAGATATTCAACAAAATGGATATCACATTGAAACCATGAACGAAAATAATAGAGAATTTCTCTATGTCACACTAGTTTCAAATGGGAAAAAAAGTATTAGAAAAATTCTCAGCTTTATCCTCTAGATTATATTTTATTGGCATAAGGCATGTAGAAACGAATGTCATCTTAAATAAGAAAATTAATGATTCAAAGACATTCATTTTATGGTATGATCGACTTGGTCATCCAGGATCATCAATTATGCGAAGAATTAATAATTGATAATTCATATGGACATCCTTTAAGGAGTCACAAAATATTTTCAGGTAGTGATTATAATTATGCTAGTTGTTTTCAAGGTAAATTGATAGTTAAACCATCCCTAAGTAAAATTGTTGTGGAACCTTTAGTTTTCTTAGAACGCATTCAAGGAGACATATGTGGACCTATTCATCTTCACTATGGACCATTTAGATATTTCATGGTTTTGATAGATGCGTTAACTAGGTGGTCACATGTTTGTTTGCTTTCGACCTGTAATGTTGCATTTGCTAGATTTTTAGCACAAATCATTAATTAAGAGCACAATTCCCAAACAACCCAATTAAAACCATCCATCTTAATAATGTTGGAGAGTTTCAATCTCAAGCATTTAAAGATTATTGCATGTCTATAGAAATTTACATTAAACATTTCGATCCACATGTGCATACCCAAAATGATTTGGCAGAATTTATGATTAAACACATTAATTAATTGCTAAACCTTTAATCATGAGAACTAAGTTACCAACTTCAGTTTGGGGACATGTAGTCCTTCATGCATCATCTATCATTCGTTATAGGCCTACCGCATACCATGAACATTCCCCCATGCAACTCATTTTAGGTCAACAACCAAATATTTCACATTTGAAAATTTTTGGTTGTGTAGTGTATGTTCATATTTGGGACTGAGGCTATGTTGTTGTTGTTGTTGTTGTTGTTGTTGTTGTTGTTGTTGCAGTGTATGTTCCTATACCACCTCCCAATAGAACTAAGATGGGTCCACAACAAAAACTTGGGATTTATGTTGGATTTAACTCATCGTCCATTATAAGATATCTTGAGCCCTAACAAGGGATTTATTTACTGCACGTTTTGTTGATTGTCACTTTGATGAAGCAATTTTCCCACCATTAGGAGGAGACAAGAAGCTAATTCAAAAGGAATGACACGAAATTGCTTGGAATGCATCAACTTTATCACATTATGATCCACGCACAAATCAGTGTGAACTTGAAGTTCAAAAGATCATTCATTTGCAACAAATTGCAAATCAATTACCCGATGCATTTACTGACGCAAAACGAGTGACAAAATCACATATTCCATATGTAAATGCTCATGCAAGAATTGATGTCTATGTGCAACAAAATGCACAAGAACCAACGAAACGCTTAAAGCGTGGAAGACTAGTTGGTTCAAATGATACAGTTCATCGAAAGAGGAAAACGGGAATAAAAATAAATGAAAATCAAAATACTCCCGAGAAAGCACAAGAATCATTTGATAAGGATTTGTCAGAACAAGTTGATTCGACGAGGAACAAGTGCCTCTAGAAAAAAAGGAAAAGATAAAAATAATGAGATCTCAATAAATTATTAAAAACTCTGATAAGATTTGGGATAGAAATAATATTGTTCCTGATGATATATTTGCTTTCAATGTGTCCTTTGAAATATGTGAAAATGATGATGATCTAGAACCACGATCAGTGGACGAATGTCGAAAAAGACCTGATTGACAAAAATGGCAAGAGGTTATCCAAGCAGGCTAGACTTGTTGAAGGAACGAGAGGTTTTTGGACCGGTTGTTCAAACGCCAGATGGCGTAAAGCCTGTTGGATATAAATGGGTATTTATACGAAAGAAAAACAAAAAAATGATATTACAAAGTATAAAGCAAGACTTGTAGCTCAAGGTTTCTCACAAAACCTGCCATTGATTATGAGAAAACATATTCTCCTGTTATTGATGCAATCGCATTTCGATTCTTGATAAGCCTTGCGGTTTCTGAAGGGCTTGATATGCATCTAATGGATGTCGTTACAACATATATGTACGGATCCCTAGATAGTGAGATATATATGAGAATCCCTAAAGGATTTGAAATATCCGAAGAAATAAAATCAAAACCTCATAACATGCATTCTATAAAATTACAAAAGTCTTTGTACGGATTGAAACAATCCGGACAAATGTGGTACAAACGCCTTAGTGATTATTTACTTAAAGAAGGATATGCAAATAATCCACTTTGCCCATGTGTCTTTATTAAAAGATCATCAACAAGATTCATAATTATTGTTGTATATGTTGATGATTTATATATAGTGGGAAACCACGACGACATCGTTAGAACATTCGAATACTTGAAAAAGGAATTTGAGATGAAAGAACTTGAAAAAACAAGACTCGACTTGGTTTGCAAATTGAACATTTTCCAAGATCATCAACAAGATTCGTAATTATTGTTGTATATGTTGATGATTTAAATATAGTGGGAAACCACGATGACATCGTTAGAACATTCGAATACTTGAAAAAAGAATTTGAGATGAAAGAACTTGAAAAAACAAGACTCTTTCTTGGTTTGCAAATTGAACATTTTCCAAGTGGAGTACTTGTCCATCAATCAAATTATATTGAAAAAATATTAAAAAGATTTTATATGGACAAGGCACATCCATTGAGCTCTCCAATGGTTGTCAGATCACTTGAAGTGGATAAAGATCCATTTTGACCTGAGGAAAGTGATAAAGAGCTACTTGGTCCAGGTATCATATTTAAGTGCAATTGGTGCACTTATGTATCTTGCAAATTGTACAAGACCTGACATTGCTTTTGCTGTCAACCTACTTGCAAGATACAGTTTCTTCACCAATTCGAAGACATTGGAATGGTGTCAAACATGTTTTTCGATATCTTCGAGGAACAAGTGACATGAGTTTATTTTACTCGAGGAGAGTAAAATTGAATCTCCAAGGTTATACTGATGCTGGATTTTTATTTGATCCCCACAAGGCTCATTTTCAAACGGGATATGTATTCATTTTTGGTGATATTGTTGTATCATGGAAGTCAATAAATCAAACTATGGTTGCTACTTCTTCCAATCATTCCGAAGTATTTGCAATTCATGAAGCAAGTCGTGAATGTGTATGGTTGAGAAACATGATTGAACATATTCAAGAATCATGTGGATTACCTTCAATAAAAGATTCTTCAACCATATTATATGAAGATAATGCAACATGTATCACACAATTAAGTGAATGATTCATAAAAGGGGACATAACAAAACATATTTCACCAAAATTCTTTTATGCACATGAGCTTCAAAAGAATGGTAAAATTGATGTCAAGCAAATCCGATCGAGTGATAATCTTGCTGATTTATTCACAAAAGTCTTACCAACATTTAAGATGCTTACATATGGTATTGGCTTGCGTAAACTTAAGGACATTGCAAGTAAGGAAACAGAACAAGTTTCACCCATGTTCACATGAAGGGGAGTTATTGATTAGTGTATTGCACTCTTTTTCCCTTAGCTATGGTTTTGCCCCATTGGGTTTTCCTAGCAAGGTTTTTAATGAGACAATCCTAACAATATTTACTCATCTTAAGATTTATGAGGTGTGTTTTTCCTAGTAGAAGTTTTGACGATGTACATTCTCTCAACAATTGTCATCCAAGGGGGGGTGTTATGATATGGATGAACAATTGACCAAGATTTTGGATAACCACATTGTCAAGCATGGCTTTGTCATTGAGTTGTAATATCAAGCATTGCTCTTACTTGTATTCATATCCAATGTACTTACTATTCCATGTATTGTCAATGTTGTTTGTGAAGAGTTGTATGACATGTGATGTATGTGTTACTTGTAAACATTGTCTAAGTACATTTATCATCATCACCAAATGGCCTATATAAAGGGTGTCAACCTCATTGTAAAAACACACCAAGTTGAATGAAAAATTTCTCATTCCAACTATCTCATTTCTTCTCTTCTCATTTGTAGTAGTAGTTTGTAGTAGTAGAAGTTCTTAGTCTTCTATTTTCCTTCTCTAGTTCTTAGCAAGTTCCAACTCAATTTACAACAATATCAAATACGTAGAAATTAAGAGTGTTTTTTTCTCTTTTTTTTTCTTAATAAAACTCATGCAACCAATTAGCATATATGGTAACCTTAAGAATATCAGAAGTAATGTGATTCGGCCCTCGAGAGGAAAAGGAACCGACTGTAGGAGCACCAACATCTCTCACTGCCTCACTCTTCGTTATAGTTGCTTTAAGGTTTCTAAAGACAAACAAACAAAGAAATTGATCATTTCATTTTGTTAGTTGGAAATCATTAATTAAACATTATATACTCAACTTGCAAAAAATGAGTTCTAGATTAGGAGAGTGCTTAACAAGAAGTACTAACTGTTAAATTTCTCACAAGCGGGCACAACATTTGCAAGCGGCCTGCTCGTGACACTTCTTCGCAGGCCAATGGATCTCCGCTAGTATCGATATTATCCCCAACTTAACCACCTCCAACTTTTAGGTGTAGGGTTTTAAATCAAAAGGCATTGATACTAGTTGAAAATGAGATAATCAATTATATACTTCTTCCTGAACTTTAATCGATGTGAGACTAAATTTCGATCCACACATCTTCAACACTAACTTTGTGGTATTTATGTAAGAGATGATCTTTTTCCCTTGGTTGACGTTCACAAAAGAGACTGGTAAGGGAAAACCTAAAGCATAATCGGCGAAAGGAATTTCATGGCTTATGATTACTCCAACTATATCGATCTCAGGATTTGTGGCATCAAAGATTGTAAGATTCTCACACAAAACAATCTTTCCTTTAATTTTATAAGCAAGTAGACAACCGTTGACACACTTCCTGAAAAAGTATATAATCATACTTTCAGTGAATTGCCATCCACATATACCCATAAATATATGTACACCCAAATTAATTAAGACGCAAGTAAATTAGTTTATGTGATTATTAATTACCACTCACCAGTCCTTTTCGATGCTACAAGAATCCAAATTAAACGCTTGATATGCAGCGACCAAAAGGGAACATCTTCCCCATTAAGTGAAAATTGTTATAATGACAGTCCCTTGAAATTGAAAAAAGAAAACATATGCAAGCATCATTCATCATGATTATTAAATAAAAATGGAGGTCATGTACAACATGTATGCTATATCTATCGTGATTAATGACAAAAACTGTATTTGGAGAAGATTGATGGCATATATATTTATAAGCAAGGCTGACTAACCGTGAGAGTGGTGTTGTCACCCAAAACAACTTTGTCTACAAATTGTCGATCTGTGGTGCTTGCAGTGACACTGATCATCCATGGAGCAACACCAGTTGTTGAAAATGGTGAAGGCCCATTGTTCCCAGCTGAATTAGATGTGAGAACTCCATGTTGCATAACATGAAATGCACCGATGGCAATGACATCTTGGGTGTAATTAAGAGCAGACTTGAATCCTAGTGACATTGATATAATGTCAACACCGTCACTATGGCATTGGATATACAACCACTGAGCCACAAGCCTTGTAAACAACAATTCTCGATAGATTTCAAAAAGAGCTACGAAATATAGCAAATACTATATTTTCCTTAACACCCTCCCTCAAACTCAAGTTGGTTCAACTTGAGGTTGTCAATCGAATCAGTAAACTTGACAAATCTAAGGTTCGTTGCGGAGCGGATCAACGACCGCTCAAGACGACAATCTAAGGTTCGTTGCGGAACATATCAACGACCACCCAAGACAGCAAGAAACAGATTCTGATGTGGCAGAGTCAGAACAACAGAACTGTAGAACAACGGATATCAGAGTTGACGGAGTCGACGACGGAAAGATAGCAGAGTCGACGGAGTTGACGACGTACAGATAGCAGAGTCGACGTAGTCGACGACAGATAGCGGAGTCAACGTAGTCGACGGCAGGCAGACAACGGAATCGACATAATCGATAGCAGATAGCATGGTCGACATAGTCGACAACAGATAGCAGATAACGGAGTCGACAGAACGACTAATCGGGAAGAATCGACACAGTGTTATCAGGACGCACGCGCAGGCGTCATATCAAGAGGCATTGCACCTCTTGCATTGCCTTCAGCTAAACCGTTAGATAGGCACACATGATTCACTTGATTTCCACCTGCTGTAGATGTTGTGTGGGTTCCATGACCAATTGTGTCTCTTGTTGAGTTCACCTCGAAAAATGGAGGATTAGGATAATATCGGGCTCCGATGATTTTGTTGTACCCAATTACAAGTTCACGGATACTAATTACGTGACATACTTTTGATAAATGGAAACATATATGTCAAAGAGTACTTTAAATTCGTGACATTGATTAGGTGACATACTTTTAATAAATGGAAACCTATTAAAACATTTTAAATTTGTGCCTAAAATTATATGTTTAAAATTTGTGCTTCTCTATGCATTACTATCATTTCAAATAGATAAAGAGAGTTTGGTTAGAAATTCAAGTTGGTTTAAGTTTAAGAACATCTTGTTCAAACTTGACCCAATGTTCAATTTGAATAAGAAAAACCTACTTAGACTAGCCTGAAGTCTCAAAAGCCTTTGTCCAGATCCTTTTTAATATGGGCCAAACGTAATTGGCTCGTAAATTATCAATGCAAAAACGTGGAAAAGTTAACTTGGACAAGTTATTGCAACACTTGGTACTTTAAATTGTGAATGGAGAAATTTATATGATTAATGGAGCTGACTTACTTGTTGCATGTAAAATTGGCACCACCGTTACAGACTTCTTTCCATTTCTTGGTGGAGGCTCAAAACCTTTATCACTAAAGCTTTCCAATTCAGGCCAAATCCCAATATCAATTAGGCCTATGATAGTGTTGCTCTCCACTGTAGAAACTCTATTTACATGTTCTCCCAATCCCATGAAATCCCGAGATATGGTTGTATGAGGCTTTAGCGTAATACTAGGGAACACTGAAACAATGCCTTCCATATCTGTGCTTGTAGATTTATAAGCATTTTTATAAATTGAATACATGCATTTTTTTGTAACTTAACTAAAAAAAAGATGCTTCAGTCGTGTGTGTATGCTATTTGTATATTTTATAGGACTATTGCTTACTAGCAATTCTTTGTTGTTCTTTTTCAGTGAGTTTGGCTGCAAATTCACTAAAACTCCTTCCGTAAGTACGTATCAACAATTGTTCAGACTGCATGATGTTGATCATCAACAGATTAATTAAGTATTAGTTAGAAAATGATGTTATAAGCAACATATACATCATATAGTGAAGGGCAGTTGAAGAGTTTAAGAAGAGTACCCTTCTTCAAGAACTTCTTTCAAAATGCCGTGATAGTGATCTAATGGTGAGTACCCTGAACTCTCTGGAAGTTTTCCCATGTACACAAGGTAATCCTACACATTAAACAATTAATTAAAAGTCAAAAAACTATATTGAAATTTTCTAAGGGATTACTTTTACAGTGTGGCTATGTGCACCCCACATATTCATATGGGCAAACCACAAGATGAGGGCACACCCGATGAAGATGTGGGCACCCAAAAAAATTGACTAATTTCTCAAATTACCCCTGCGCACCCTACACATAGAAATCGAATCGAACTGGTCGAAATAGTGAAGAGGAGGGGAAGAAGAAGAGCAACTGGTTCAAAGTGTTCATTGTTGAAGGTGCAGAGGGCTTTTCATCTTCACATCATCTTGATCTCGATGCATTCCCGCGTTCCTCAGGCTGTCGACGTCGAGGTCTTCATTATTGCAAAAGGTTTTCCTTTATAAGGCTCGAAGTGTTATCGAGTTTGGAATGTGAGATTTCACGTATTTGTTGAATTTGGATGTTGAATCGATGAGTAATTGTTGTTATCTAAGCGTTCATTATCGTTCATACCCTGTTTAATGTGATTGAATTCGTTTATTCGAATGTGATTTTAATGTCATTCGGTAGATTTAGGTATTTTTCGTTTCTGGATGTGATTGGTAGGTTTATTTCGTTTTTGAGAACTTATAGTTGGTTTATATTTGTTGGTAACACAAGAATCAATCGCATTTAGAGGTTTTAAATTGATTTTGATATGTATAATCTCATTCGGACATACATGACCGAACTAAGTGTGTTTGATCGATCACGTTGAACCGATTGAGATTTATTCGGTATTGTAAGACCGAGTGAATAAAATTCATTCGGTTGTAGAAGACCGAGTAAACTAAATTCCCTCGGTAGACTTAACCCGACTAGTACTAGTTGTAGCACTTAGTTGATGAGTATTATCTTCTTTGTTTTATAATGAGTAATTGTTGTGTACTTGTGTGTAAGGTTGTTGGCTATTTGTTCGGTCAAACATCACCGATTGAGAGTCATTGGTTCGGTTGGCCTTGACCGATCAAGAGTATTTTGGTCTGTTTCTACCCATCGACTTGTTCATTTTAGTTCCAACTTTGTTAACCGAACCACTTGTTATGAAGAGCAATATTGTCTTTGTTTTTAAAATTGTTTGAGTAATTAGTTAATGTTGATTTTGACCTTCTATTTGTGTTATTGTTATAGGTATGGCTCGCACCAAGAACACCGTCAGTCGGGAGGAGACTAGGGCCGAACAATTGAAGGGAGTGTGGGGTGGCCATAGAGCTCAAACGGCTTCGTATAGAAAATCAAAGGAGTTGGGACGGGGTAAGGGGCCAACGAAGTTGGTGATTTACCCAACGAGGCATCCGCATCACCAGCCTCGGAGGCGGCTAGCAAGGAGTTGGCCATACGTACGAGCTTAGTTAATGCAGCTCAACGACCAAAGACTGACTCAACTAAGGAGAGTAAGGAAGAAGCCACCCAACAAGGCGAACAAGAAAGAAGCAATCAATCTTCATCTAAGTCATTTGAAGAAGAAGGCGAACAAGTAAGTGGAGAAGAAAGCAAAGAAGAAAGCAGTGAAGATAAAGGAGAAAGTGGGGAAAAAGATGGAGGAGAAGGTGATAGTTGTGATGGCCCCAGTTCCACAACCTAAACTGGGCCCCGCCCGGCCTAGACTTACGTGGACCCCGAGTCAATCCTCGCTACGTCAACGCAAGCCTAATCAGCTTTCCTAACCATTTATCATTACATTTTTAGTGAGTTATTCAAATTTGTAGTTATCAAAGTTTATGCGGAAGCGATTTCAACTTAAACAATTCTAAACAACTCTACACAAATCAGTTAGGACAGCCTAGAGTGTGGAAACCCCGTATATACTCCATGTAAATATCTCACAAAACCTATATATCCCATGTGTAAAAAAATATACATAAATAATACAAAACCTACACAAAAATGTGATAGGGAAAGCCACTCCAAAGTCCTCACAAGAAATCGCTAAGCACTGGCCCCTTTCCCTTACTCGATTGCGGATCTGTACTCAGTCAAACACAAGAATGACGAGCCCAGGTAAGTAACGCCAGTAGGATACTAACAACATTTCAAAATAAATAAATCAGTCCATATTCATGCAGATAGAAAGAATGATATAAGGACGCATGAATAAATAAAAGACTGTAAATAAATTTAAAGCAATCGATACATGAGTGTCCAAAGATGCAAATAGAGAGGCGCAAGTAGTCCCGACTAATAAGTCGTTGAGTCTTAGCAAAACATCAAGACTCGGGTTCTAGGACTTGGTACACTCACAAGCCCTAAACCCACGAGATAGTGAGACTTCCTGGAACAGCCACGCTAAAACCTTACACCCCGTCAAAATCAGTAACCAGTGCACTGCATCCCGAGGTCATGACGCTGGTATGTTACCTCAGCCCGCCACTCCTTCCAAGGACCACCGTTGACTCACTTGCCCTCGGACAACTCAATTAGAATGAAATTCCAAGGATAGATATCAAAGCAATGAACAACAATATTCAATAGCTTAAAATGAAATTAATGTACAGTCTCCTAGCTGGTTTACTTACATCGATCCACACGTTTATTCCTAACCTATCCGGCCTCCCAACACTCCAAAACGTGTTCTCGATCCTCCGTATCTCTTCCTTAGATTTCCTGATATCATTTAGTATCAATTCGAGTTCGATATCCTTGGTTTAGCTTAAACCATACAAATACTGCGACCAAAGTACGCTCGGAAACTATTTCTAAAAGTAATACTTTATAATAATTTCAAGTATTATCAACTAGCCCAATAGAGTTACGGTTTTAACTCCGAAAACCTCATGATTTGTCATGACAACCAAAAAGGAACTTGTAGTACTCATGACGTACTTTCCATAAACTCCAAGAATACTCAAATCGGATCACAAACGAAGAAGTTGCGAATTTTCTAATATGGCATGTCAACTTGACAAAATTTATTTATTTTCAACTAGAAAATGTCTCCAAATCAATATTTTTGCAATTAAATTTTCAAAACTCAATAATAAATGCCACGAAACCACTCGATACCAACACCAAAATATTTTCACGGCTCGTGGAGTCAAATATCAAGTATAAAATCATCTCCAAAACAGTTATCAACTGAATTGCATTAATTCAAATTATCAAAACCCTAACCAACGTCGGTGAAATTTATCCCAAATTGACGCAAATCAATCAAATACACCAATTAACGACAAGTCATACCAATTTCTATCGAAACCTCGCGAAAGAAATCGAAAAATCGCAAGAATTCAAATTGAATTGAGGAAAAATGCTCGGCATTGATAATTTACCAAATTGCGGGCTGAATATCTTGTTTCTGCCTCGGAAACTTATCTCGAATTGACCGTCTTACGATCATTTACGATTTTGCGGAAAGAAACCGGGTGAAAATCAAATGTTGGAAGCTCCACGAGCGAAAACCCAAATCGAGGGGTTTATGGATGAACGAAATGAACGTTCTGTTGAATGGAAACCAAATGAGTTTTTTTTTTATCATTTCATGTTTTATATATTTATAGATAAACCCTTAGATTTCTTTTTATTTATTAATTCCCGAAAGTCCTATTTTGACATGTTTTGACTTCGGTGCTCGTTTTTGAGCCCATCTTCCACCGAATTGAGCCAAACTCTCGACAAAATAGTTCGTCTTCATAAAATGTCCAAAATGCTGGTTTTGGCCACACCAAAACCCCAAAAATCTTACTTTCGTCCATGACATACCCAACTCTCACAAACCAATTCTCTTGTCATATTTAACCAAGCTTACACCAAATTAAACACAATCTCAACCTCGACTATTGCAAACTGACACGAAACTCGAGGGAAAATCTTATCTACATTTTTGAAATTAATTATTTTAAATTGTTCAATCTTTTGTATAATAAATAATACAAGCATCACACAAAAATAGCATACCTCGGTGTCTACACCCGAAATTTGGACATACGGATAACGACGAGTGGGTCCTACATACGACCATGAAATGGCACGAGGCACAAGTTAGATTTTTAGGGTCGTTACAGTCTTCCCAACTAATTAGAATTTCGTCTTCGAAATTGAAGCATTTCACAAAGGAAGAATTTAAGGCCTAAGGCCATACTCGCCCAATGCCATACCCTACTCTGGGCTGGCCTCCTTCGAGACGAGCTGGGCTCCCCCGAGACCTCCAGGTAGTGTGGGACTCAACTACCCACACCATCTATGTCCTCCCTCTAATATATGTCAGGGCAACATCCTCGAAACATATATTGGGAACAGTCTTTCGCCCCTCTAGATTAGAACACGCGCCTTGGGGGTTTAAGTACGCATGTTTGGCGAGTCTGGTATCATTAACCTGGTCCACTGTCTCTAACATAAACATCCTCAGTATATCCGCGAGAATGTGAATCGGTCTCTTTGACTGTCCGTCAGTATCTCTAGTCTAGTGGGTTTCAAACCCAACTCATCGACCAAGTGACCGAAAATAAAAGATATCGTAGCACCAAAATCTAACATAGTGTACATAAAACGACTGCAAATATAAAGCATTCCTCTATCAGGTTACGGGTAGCAGTCGGATCAGGCTCGGCAACAACATGAACCTGCTCCCGACTCTGCTGCGGTTGCCATTTGCCCAATCGTGGACACGTACTGGCGAAGTGACTGCTGTTCACATTCCCAACAAGTACTCCGAGATCCTAATCCAGATGGAACACTCTGTCTCCGTCCATACCTCGCTCTCGACCACTTCCCATGCCCTTGCCCGCCGCCACCGCCCTCGTCCTCTAATATTCTTTGTCGCCGAGAACCCGACGGTGCCGGCGGTGTTGTATGCTAACATAACTTTGTACTTGAGCATATGGTATTGGCGCAATACGAGCAGTAGGAGGTGGAGATGCAATAGACCCCACACTTTGAGCTCGATTTCTCGACCTCCACTGTCTAAGACTCTTCCTCCTCCCGTCACCACCCGATCTGACATCTAACTGTGCTAATGGTGGTGGAGCTGCGGCTACTAGACCAGTGCGCGTGCTCAGAAAAGTCTCACTGGCCAAACTCCTCTCATATGCCTCCTGTAAAGTCCTTGGAGCTGTGGTCACCACCATAGACCCGATCTCACCCAATAGGTCGTTCATGAAGTAGTAGGCCTGGTCAGCGTCCGTATCAGCTATGTTTCCGGCATAATCCATCAACTGCAAATATCAGCCCATATATTGCATCACTATCTCGTCATCCGCCTGTCGGATGTTCTGAAACTTGGTCCTCTTCTTATTCCTGACCGATGGAGGGAAATACTTCTGATTGAACCTCTCCTTGAATTCAGCCCAGTCTTTGAGTTTCATCTTCGTAGCCACCATGCTACGCCACCACACATCAGCCTCTACGAACAACGAAGCTGATGAGATACTCGGCCTCATATACTCCGGTGTAGCTAAGACATCATGGATCTTCTCGTGACTCCTCATAAATTTTCAGCTGCTCCGATATTTGTACCCCCGTGAAACTTCTCCGGGTGATGTCGCTGAAACTCGCGAGACTGCCTCGCCTCAGTTGTCGCTCAAGTGCTCCCATCAGTGGGCGTGCTCAGTGTATCATCCGCCGGTGTATCAAGAGTAGATGGTACTCTCTCAGCCTGAACTTGTACTCCCTCAGGTCTGGTCGGCGCTGTAGCAGTCGTAGCAGCGGCATGTCTTGTTGGCACGCTCCCGACCTGAGTGGCTAGGGCTGCGGCTACAGATGTAGAAAGCGATGTTGTAACCTGTGCTCTCAAAAGTCAGAGAATCTCCTGAAGTTGTTGGCCATGTGAGGTGACTAGCTGGGACATCTCATCCAACCTCTCATGAACGTCACTCGGATCGGTATCACTGATCTCAGGCTGATCGACCATCACAATCTGCAAAGAATGCGATTTCTTGATCAGGACATAGCTATCGATAGTAGTAATATACATGACATCAAATAGCTCATATATTCAAATTTTACTTCCCCAACTCTCCTCACTTCCCAACTAAGACTTAAGTCAAGATCACAGGGTTCCACTCTAAGTTCCAACTATTCCTAACTTCTGCTGGTTTGTGTCTTAATGGATTGTGATTTAAATCAAGAGTCGAGTATTTAAAACTTTGGCTCTGATACCAACGTGACGGCCCCAGTTCCACATACTAAACTGGGCCCCGCCTAGCCTAGACTTACGTGGACCCCGAGTCAATCATCGCTACGTCAATGCAAGCCTAGTCAGCCTTCCTAACCATTTATCATTACATTTTAGTGAGTTATTCAAATTTGTAAGTTATCAAAGTTTATGCGGAAGTGATTTCAACTTAAACAATTTTAAACAACTCTACACAAATCAGTTAGGACAGACTAGAGTGTGGAAACCCCGTATATACTCCATGTAAATATCTAACAAAACCTATATATCCCATGTGTAAAAAATATACATAAATATTACAAAACCTACACAAAAATGTGAGAGGGAAAGCCGCTCCAAAGTCCTCACAAGAAATCGCCTACCACTGGCCCCTTTCCCTTACTCGATTGCGGATCTATACTCAGTCAAACACAAGAATGACGAGCCCGGGTAAGTAACGCCAGTAGGATACTAACAGCATTTCAAAATAAATAGAAAGAAAATATAAGGACGCATGAATTAAAATGCGTAAATAAATTTAAAGCAAGATATAAAGATATATGCATGAGATAGAAAGAAAGATATGAATGAATAAAATATTGTAAGTAAATTTAAAGCAATCGATACATGAGTGTCCAAAGATGCAAATAGAGAGGAGCAAGTAGTCCCGACTAATAAGTCGTTGAGTCTTAGCAAAACATCAAGACTCGGGTTCTAGGACTTGGTACACTCACAAGCCATAAACCCACGAGATAGTGAGACTTCCTGGAACAGCCACGCTAAAACCTTACACCCCGTCAAAATCAGTAACCAATGCACTGCATCCCGAGGTCATGACGCTGGTATGTTACCTCAGCCTGTCACTCCTTCCAAGGACCACCGTTGACTCACTTGCCCTCGGACAACTCAATTAGAATGGAATTTCAAGGATAGATATCAAATTAATGAACAAATATATTCAATAGCTTAAAATGAAATTACTGTACAATTTCCTAGCTGGTTTACTTACCTCGATCCACATGTTTATTCCTAACCTATCCGGCCTCCCAACACTCCAAAACGCGTTCTCGAGATTCGGACATGTGTATCACGATGAGTGGGTCCCACATACGACCCTGAAATGGCACGTGGCATGAGTTAGATTTTTAGGGTCGTTACAATAGTGGTGAGGAAGGTGATAGTGGTGAAAAATCAGAGGAGGAGAGTGGAGACGAAGGTGAAGGTGATTCAGGATCAAGTGGTGATGATGAGGAAAGTGGAGACGAATGAGAAGAAGAGGTAGTTGTGGTGGGGAAAGGGTACTGTTGCAAAGGGTGGTAGCAAAGCAAAGCCGGGAACCCCCAAAGGCAAGAACCCAACAGATGACACCTCTACATCGTTCCCTGGAGGGCCTAAGAACCACGCGCTGCTGAAGAGTTTTAACAATCATGTCGCCGCTGCGATATGGAATGGTGAGGTATGTATGGGTTTAATTAAATTAATTTGAAATAGTAAGGAATAGCTGACAAATTGAATTAGAAACACTCTGTTCGGTTTGCACGAACCGAACTAATTCATTATGTTCGGTTGGTGCCAACCGAGTGAATAAATTTCACTCGGTTACCTTAGACCGACCAGATGGGTTTAGTTCGGTTGATTCGAACCGAACAGAGTGTTTCTCAATTGTTTTTAACTTTGTCGACTTATTAGTTTTTTTATATATATATATTAGAAACACTATGTTCGGTTTGCACAAACCGAACTAATTCATTCTCTTCGGTTGGTGCCAAGTGAGTGAATGTATTTCACTCGGTTACTGGCATCAACCAGATGGGTTTTGTTCGGTTGATTCAAATCGAACAGAGTGTTTCTCAATTTTTTTTTAACTTTGTTGACTTATTATTTTTTTTTGATATATATATTGCTCGTACTGACCCGGATATTTCTCTAGAACGACCCCTTCTAAGATGTATCAATCATGGCTCGCAGTTGGTACAATTAGGGGTGGCAAAAGTTGTCCAGACTCTGATTTTGTTCGGACCCGTTTTAAACGGGTTTGGGCAATATTTTTGTAAAAAACATACGGGTCTAGACAATTTTTTGTGTCCGTTTAAAAATACGGGACCAGGTCTTGACAAAAATTTCAAAAAAATGGGTACCCGTTTATGATTAATTTGAAGGGCATATAGGTAATTTCACACTCCATGTCATCAAATGATTCCAAAATCCAAACGGACTAAACCCTATGTGTAATGTGTATCAGTGATTCAGTGTATAGCTTTTAACTTTTTAAGCCTTATTTAATCATTATAAAAAAGGGGTGTCCGGTTCCGTTTATATCCGGTCCCGTCTTTTTGCCAGCCCTAGGTACAATCGGGATCTGGCGAAGTGTCGTTGAGACAGAGTTCGCCTTCATAGCATTATTGAGGTGTCCGGATTGAGTGTGTTGAGCAAATGCACATACAAAAAGGCACACGAGACCCAGATAGCAGCCTTCGTAGAGAGGTGGCAGCCAGAGACCAACACATTTCACCTACCGTTCGGTGAAATGTCAATCACGCTGGAGGATGTCAGCATGTTGTTAAAGATTCCCGTGATGGGAAAAGTTATAGACTGTCCTTTGATGTCTAGGGATGAGTCGATTGAGTTGATGGTCAGGGCACTCAGAGTGTCAGATAAGGAAGCCAAAAAATAGTTGAACAAAGACCATAAGGTTTTGAAGTCCTGGTGAAGTCAAAATGGGGAGATTTGCCAAAGCCTTCAAAGAAAGGTAACGAGAAAAGGCAAGTGTTTCCTGCGGTTGAGTGCACGGCCCGAGCATACTTGTGGTACTATGTTCGTTGACAAGACATCCACGTTGGTCCCAGTTGAACTTCTAGCCTTGGTGGAGAATTTAGAAAAGGTCCATACATATGCTTGGGCCGCTCTAGCGTACTTGTATCGACAACTGGGATCGCAACCCTGGTGAAAGTATGTCAGATTGCTGGGTATCTGAAATTGCTAGAGGTGCGTTCCCCATAAGTTGTTGAATGTTTTATTTTTTCATTTTAGTTCGACTAACTTACTTTGTTTTCTCTTTTGCAGGGATGTGTATACGACCACTTTGATGTGGTTCTGCATGAAGCACGCCCGAACCCAACTTATGTTGGGAACCTTCCCCGTGTGTCAAGGTGGATCGTGAAGTCTGAGCAGGGCCTGAACTTAGATCATGGACACCGACTTCGCATAACACTTGATATTACTCGGTCAAACAAGGTGTGTGCACTCACGTTACCTTTTACTTTGGTGCACAAATTCGTAATTATTTTGGTATGATTTACATATTGGCTTACTTGTGTAATCCTTAGTTTTTTTCATTTTGTCTATCAGGTTACGTGGGACCCGTACTCGAGTTTGAGGACAGATGAGGATATTACGGAGCTGGTTTTCTATATGGTGACCATAAAGTTTTTCGACATTATCGAGCCTTATCACCAGGACAGATCTTTGCGGCAGTTGGGTCGCGTACAAAGGATCCCCTCTTCACCATACAATCCTACTCGAGCGCAGAGAGGGAAGGTAGCTGCAAGCTATGTGGTGAAGTACGATTTCAAGCCGAGAAAGTTGTGGGAGAGATGGCAAGATCATGTATTGTCCGCACGATCGGGGACACGGGCGTCTGTCCCACGTAGGAGGTGCGAACGAGGACTACATGGGGTGGTACATCGACGTTTCCCACCCAAGAGTTGAAAATGCGTCAAGGAGCAAGGCTGGGACGGAAGATGACGATGACATATATGATGTGAGTTAGACAAGACATTCCACCATTCCTATTAATTTATTAATTACTTTGATTCACGCTTACTATTTCTAGTGATTTGTTATTTGTGTAGCGGGTAAGACGGGCTGTGGAGGTTGTCACGGCTTGGAAGGCCTTCCGCCCTGGAGTTGGAGATAGGGCTTCCGCGTTGAAGATGGCGGACGAGGTGTTAAAGCACCTCATTGTAGTTGGTTCGAGTGTGACGTCGGGTTCGACGACATCTGCTGCCACTCCTTCCCAACCTCCAACATCTAAGCGGAAGGCAACCGCAGCAAAAACGGGAGTAGGACCTTCGAGGAGCCAAGCCAAGAAGAGCAGGACTTGAAACAGGATGTTTTTGTCAACCACTGACTGAATTTTATGTACTATTTTGCATATTAAAATTGACGTGCCTGATTTTTAATTTCAATTGTGATTGTTTTTTGTTGTGCTATTACGAGTATTTTAAATGAGAACGTATTTCCGCTTGCTGTGAATTTGGTTTCTTTTGCATTGGTAAAGTATATGCAACTAATCAAATTCAAAATTTGTCTTTTCATGGTATGTTTGGTGAGTTGCCACCGAGTATTTTTGTCACGATCGATCGAGCACGACCGATCCAACATTTGAGCACGTCGTTTTGATATTGTTCTGTCATTGTAAACTTATTTACCGTGTCTGATTCGGTTCCTTCGTACCGAGTAGTTGAAAACAAATTGGTTATATACTACCGAACAAAAGTTGAAGTACTTTTTGTGACTTTGTTCGGTCTTTCAAAACCAACTTGAACGTCATAGTTTGGTGTAACATAACCGATCAATGAACTACTCATCGTCAGAGTCTGACCGAACAAACAACTTTGCACAAGTAAACATTTTGTTCGGTCAACAACAAATAACTAGCATCACTTTACTCGGTCGTTATTGACTGAACAGATCATAAAACAAATGAAAAATCACAAAACATATAACTCCATCCTTTCAAAAACATCATATACATTCATGTATCAGAGTATACAAAAAAATTAATAAACAACACCTAACTATACTTCATGTACCGAATGCGCACAAAATTATTGCAAGTCCGATACGATGGCATCATCTAAACATTAATATATGATGTGTTGTGCAAATAATGTACACCTAATCAAGGTGTGCCCAAGTCTATTGTGATGGGAGTCCCATCTTGAGAATTTAGCACTTGTAGTAGGTGTTTGATGTTCAAGTTTTCACTCCATCTTATCGACTCTGGTTGTATATGTTTTCGCCATCCCGAATACAATTGTGGGAAAGGGGAATCGACCTTGAATAACACCTGCGTAAGTGCGGTAGTTCGGTATTATGTCAAAGAGTGATTAATCAAGTAAATAGGTAACACATGAAAAATTAGTGCAACTTACCCTCATAAAGTGGTTGTCATTAACGTGTGTCATCCCAATTACGACTTTGTCACTTGGCGAAGATGGTGGTGCGCCCCGGAGTGGCAGGAAGGTCGTGCTACCACTCGATGATAGGAACAATACAACGACATTATAACATGTAGCAATGACAAGTCTCATATCGGGCATTGTCATCCACTTTTGAAATGGAGCATCCGCGGTGTCGTCGTAGTGCTGCACGGCTTGTATAGTTGTGTCATAGTGATCTCCCCCGAGGATTTCGCACCATAGATCTTGATAGCCATGAAGCTCCCAATGCATATCATTGCGGATTTGCTTCCATGCATCATCTTCATTATGTCCAAGGCCTTGTGCAACTACTCGGTAACCACAATTGTCATCTCCCCTAACATCGTCAACCCTTTCAATGTGATCCAACCATTCTTCATGGGCAACACCGCGAAAACCATCTCTACGCACATTATGCAAACATATGCGAGTTCTATGAACTTTGGGGGGCACGTCACGACTACCGTTAATGGGTATCAATTATGGATGAAGGACATACTCGTGATGGCTTGGATCTCTCTTGGTAGATATGTCCGTCATCGTCTTTCTTAATGATCTTCCTCCTTTTACCCTCACGTGACACTTTTCCCTTCCCTGTTTGTGAGGCCTTTCTCCCCCTTGTCTTTAATTTCTCAATTGGAGCCACCAATGAAGCCGATGACGGACAACTAATCTCTCGAAGCTGCTGCACAATACGCATGCGCAAATCCTCGGTGTGGACACTTTCAAACCTCTCAATAACCTTTTGTATTTCAGCTTTGAAATTGTATTCAATACGATTGACCGCTTGCTCGGGGTTCATGCTCAATTTCTGCCAATGTACGTGAACATCGTTTAGAGGTATAGGTGAGCCTGACACTTGGTATGTGGCAATTTCGTGGGCACATGGAATGCCAAATGTCATGCGCAATGCACATCCACACCTAATTGGATCAGTACCAGCATTTTCAACACGTTCCACCTCTTTGTGAATTTGCTCTACGCATATTGCGACACAAATCCTCACAACATTCAGTACAACGTATCCCCAAACCCATGTTGCACAACATTCAAACTCGTCTCAAAAGAAGCCTTGATCAGCGTATGTTGGCCTTCTACCATACTATGGATAACCCGCCACAAATCCTCAAAGTTCCATTGCGAGTGTCCAAGACGTTTTTTCAAAGTATTGTGCACACTTTCAATTTCCCGGTCGTACCATGTCCAAGATGCAATGTCTTGTCTGTCCACGCTTTTACAAAGCGTTCTTTGTAACATCTAATCCATGTCTCCATCAAATATTCAAGCAACTTGTGTACATAACAATAATCGGCGGCCAAATTAGATATTCTTGTGTTGAAGGAAACTTCAGTTGTGGCACTTGTCAAGGCATTCCACCTACTCAAGAAAAGGTTGAAGTCCTCATTACGTGCAAAATATTTCTTTGTGTTTCCTGTCATGCCCCGATTAATGTGTCAATTACATAGAAGGTGATTCGACATGGGGAATACCGACTCAATTGCATTCATCAATCCCAACTCCCTGTCGGTAAGTATCACATTAGGTTTACCCCACCCATCCATGAGATTATTGAGATTCTCCAAAGCCCAAATGTAGTTATCTTTTTTCTCTGCGGATATAAACGCAAAACCCACGGTGAAAGATAACCCAGTCGACGTCACACCAATGATTTCAAGAAAAGGCATGCGATATTTGTTGGTCTTGTACGTGCAATCCATAAATAAAACTAGCGAGAAACATCGCAATAACTTGATGGAGTCGGGATGAGCCCAAAACAAGTCTGTAACAACTTCTGTTTCCTCATTTTTTCTATGCCACGACAGGTAACCATGTGTGTCAAGTAAATGCATGACTTGTTGCATTTGTGATCTCCTTCGACCTTTTCCAACCTATGTTTTTGTCTGGCATTGTATATTGTGCGCATTGATGATGAATTAGTTGCATCCTTCTTCTTTAAAGTGTCCAAAATTTCACGCGGCTTAATATTTCCTTCCATCATTTGTACCAACACAACGTGCTCTTCCAGGTCTAACCAACCAGCGTATGAGTGACCCTTCATATAAGACCATATATCGTGGTTATGGCACCCACACATCACTGTGACACGCCATAAGCGATCCACATGTTCCTTGATATTTATTTCAAATGGGCAACCACATTTTTTGGTGCCACATTTCCCTCTATATGTCCCCCTCAATACCTCCCCTGTCTTATCCATCAGAGTTTTTTCCTTAACCACAGCGTTACTCGCTTTCATTTTCCCAACTCGTTGTGCATCACCCCTATAAGAACCAGACCTCTCACACGCCATCTTTACCCATCCTCGACAACGCCCATCACCCCTGCATCAGAGCTCTTGGTCACTATTACAAACCCGATACTAGTGCCTCGACTTTGAACCCATTTAACTGCCTCCGCCCTACTTCCAAATGGGACATCGGAAGTGAACTCCAATGTGTGGTCAACATATAAAGTAGAACACGAATCTCCCTGCAAAATGGTTAATAAAACCATTAAAATAGACAATTAATCATAAACCACAAAAAAATCAAACAAACTAAAAATGTATGCTTGGTCGGTAAGAATGTACCGATTGAACAACGTCTGTTCGAATGCAATTAATCGAACATAAGCATATTGATCGGTCAGTGTTGACCGAGCTACATCTACATAATCGGTTTTTCCCGACCGAACAAATGCTTTCCAATCGGTCCCGCAGGGCCGAACGGCAGTGCGATTTCTAGGCACCGTGTACTTGAAACATTAAAAATGTCAAAAAACATGAATCAATACCTCTCCATCTTGCACGTTCGTCACTTCCACACGTCCTTGTCCATTACTTATGCTTAAAATCCACCAAAGAAAGCAACGCAACAATGCCCTAACAACCCAAATCCAAAATTTCATGAACCATTAACTGCATAACAAAACATTGCAAATCCACGTTTTCAAAGAATAATACGAAGAAATCGACTCTTACGATGTTCGTGGCGAGCGAAAGCGCAACTTCGTGTCGCCGGTCGTCGGAATATTCGTCGGGGTCAAAGTGTGGAAACTAGTGTGGGGTGCACAAGGTGGGAAGAAGAAGAGGGTATGTGGGTCATTTTGGAATTTTTAAAGGGTAAAAGCGTCAGTTGAATTAAGGGCATTTTGGGAAATGAAGAGAAAAAAATTAAGTGGTTTGCCCAAATCAATTTATGGGGTGCACATAGCCGCGGCCTTACTTTTAATCCTTTACCTTTCTGTCTTCAGCAAAGTTGCCAACAAAGAACACACATAGTGTCATGGAGAGAAGAAATGAAGCAAAATGGTGTTGCAAAGAAGCCATTGTTAATTGGTGCAAAGAGAAACGTATAAAAGGTGGATTTTATACAAAGAATGCATGGGAAAATCTATATAAAGCATTCAATGATCATTTCTATAACTGTAGAACAAATATCTTTCAGATCCAAATGTTGGATGTCGTATGACTACCAAATCAGAAAATATATTTAGAAGTGTGAGGTGTCATGATTTGGATTTCTAAGTATATATTTAATATACTTAGATATTAAGTAGGCCAGCAAGAAGCTAAAATAATAATTTAGAAACGAAATAATTAAACTAAAAATAAATGATTTAGCATAAAATATAATAAAATAGACATGTTCAACACAAAATAATATAGAACAAAATAAGGTAAAAATTAATTCCATAAAATATTAAATAAAAACAAAAAATTTAAAAAAGTATTTTTTTAATAAAATATAAATATATCTAGATATCTACTGTTTCAAAAATTTAATTCTTGGCATCTTATTTTAAAATATAATTTTTTAAAAGAAATATTTGCCATCTCATAAGAAAGGGAGAATATTTATACACTGAAAATCTAGCAAAAACAAATGGCTAAAGTATAAGTTTTACTTTAAAAAAAAAAGCGCTTAACTATATTGAGGGGAAAAACAACTCATTAAAGTTTGGACAGAAGCATTCCAGCATATCAAACCAAAAATAAAGAATGTGAAAACTAAAATAAAAGGAACAACTTAAGAAAAGACAACTAAAGGCTCAATCCAAAATAAGTTGGAGCTAGTTACATGGATCAAACACTTTTTGTCAACTCGATTTAATGCAATTGATGGTGTGCTTTGACAATCTTTTTTTTTTTTCTGATAAAATGTGCTTTGACAATCTTAGATACCTTCATAATTAACGAAATATCTCAAGTCTACCCCAAATCATCAAACTTCTTCAATATTTATTAATTCTCTTTTTTTTAAGTAATCAATATATATTATTTCAAGTTTTCTAGCTTAAGCAAAAAGAAAACAAATGGTATATAATCAAGTTAGCATCAGTTATAAAGAAAAAAATTGCAATCAATTCTCATTTACTATGATTCGGGTGTTTATAGAATGACGCTACTTTTAGGTCCTTCAGGGTCTAGAAAGACTACTTTGCTATTAGCTTTAGTTGGAAAGTTTGACAAGGATCTCAAGGTAAGCAAAAATATTTCTCATCTAGGCAGGATACAATAATAAACCCTTGTTTGGTTTTCACTGTTTCATTTGTAATCCAAGATTAATTTCGTGATTTTGATTTGTTAGCTTAATGGGTTCTTTCAAAAAAAACAAGGTTTCAGGGAGGATTACTTACACTGGTCATGGAATGGAGGAGTTTGTGCCACAGAGAGCCTCTGCATACATCAGTCAGCATGACCTTCACATGGGAGAAATGACTGTGAGGGAGACCTTAGCCTTCTCTGCAAGAGTTCAAGGAGTCGGTGCTGGTGATAGTTAGTGTTAGTCAGATAATAATTTTGAGAAACGTTTAGAGATGCAAGTAGTACATATAAGTATTGATGAATTCTTGTAAGTTTTTCGTCGCAGAGATATTGTTGGAGCTCTCAAGAAGATAGAAAGAAGCAAATATCAAACCTGATCCTGATCTTGATGTGTTCATGAAGGTAACAAGAACATTCATTTGGATTTAATGCTACCAAGAGTAACACCCTAGATAGTCAGTGTCAAGAAATGTAATGATAAAAATAGGCACAGGCTAAACGGACTCCATCAATTACAAAACGGACCTCAATTTTTGAAATTTTTTAGTTTTTTTTGTACCCATAGGTGAAATGTCCATATTGCCCTTAATATATAGGGGTTTTGTCTCAAGCATACCCCAAATCTATCAATCGAAAAAAATAACCCTTCCATCTACTATTCGAACCCTCTCGACTCCCACACACGGGAATCACATTTTCCGGGTAAATAAGGGTGAATCGTCACGGAATCGACCAAGTAAGTCCATTTTCTTCTCTTCTATGTTGGTTCGCTGGATTGTTCTGTGTTTTTTGATTGCTCACATTGTTTCCATTTTCGGATTTGGTAGGGCATCGAGTTTTGGATAAATCGAGCAAAGTAATCATGGAAAACATGGAGGATGTGTCAAATCGAAGCGAATGAGAGCAAAATGAGGTAAGATTTGAAGTATTGTAACGATTTACGCATGCATTGTAAATTTTTTTGGTTGGTCGTGATTGTCGGACACACAGGGCCGAGACGTGTAAAACTCCCCTCGGCCCTATTGCGATGTATGTCTTGCACTCTACTCGGTCAAGTTCACCCACTATGAATCAACGACTTTCGACTGGAGTTGACCGTTACCAATTGTTAGCTATCGGCTGCACCTGTCTGATACTTTCAAATAGGTTTCGATCATAATTGACCGAAACCTATTTGTACGTATCGGAGCTGAGTCTCCGCACATTATAAAATTGATGAAATATGATTGTTATGCCATTGTTCTGTGTTTTATTAGTGATTTTTTCCCTCTTGTAGGTTCCTACTGCAGTTCCTATTGAAGAGATAGGGTGTAAATCGAGCAATGACTTCCCGGACTTCACTGAGACCTTTAAGCATGCCATGCCATTCGACGGTAGAGAGGAAGTACTAAATTGGGCACAGTCTACAACTAAGAAGTGTGGATTTGTGGTCATCATATTGAAGTTTGATGCTCCAATTGGTAGGAGAGCTAGATTGTCCATTGGATGCGAGAAGTATGATGCATTTGCACCTAAGATGTCTAAAGCGAAGAAGTTGAAGTTGGCTGCAGAGAAACTGTGTAAAGAAAAGGATGGGGCCGAGGCTAAGCATAAGCCTAAAGAGATCGCTTCGAAGAAGTGTAGTTGTCTATTCAAGCTTAATGTGAAACATGCAATAGATGATAAGTGGCATGTTACTGTTGTGTGTGGCGTTCACAACCACAAATTCTCAAACAATTTGATTGGCCATGCATATCCCAGAAGGCTTACCAAACCGGAGAGGGTCATTCTAGAGGATTTGAGCAAGACTAGTGCAAAGCCTAAACACATTCTTGCTAGCATTAAGGACAAGAATCGGGAGAATGTGACTGTCATCAAAACCATCTACAATGAAAGGGCCCGATTGAGAAGGATTGAAGCTCAAGGCAAGACAATGATGCAAATGTTGTTTCAAAACTTGGATGAGCATGAATATATTAAGCAACGCGTGTGTTTTGAAGGATCGAACATCATGAAGGGCCTATTCTTTGCTCACCTTACTTCCTTGCAGCTTCTTCGGTGTTTTCCTCATGTGTTGATTATGGACTGCACCTACAAGACTAAAAGGTTCAAGTACCCATTGCTTGAGATTGTCGGTGTCACTTCCACTAGCATGACTTTCATTGCGGCGCATACATTCTTAGCCAAGGAGAAGATTTCTGACTATGAATGGGCGTTGAGGCAGTTGAGGGAGTTATTGGTTGGGTGGACACATCTTGAGGTGATATTGACCGATAGAGATCAAGCTCTCATAGGGGCAGTTGAGGAAGTCTTCCCAAGTTGCACACACTTGCTATGTGGTTGGCACGTGAATAGAAATGTCCATACTAGGACAAGAGAATTATTTTCTAATCAAGAGGACTACGACAGATGGTATGGGAGGTGGATGGATGTGGCACATGCTTCGACAGAATTATCATACATGGGTAGGGTAAAGGAGCTTGAAGAAGAGTATAGAGGAGTGCTTGGTTTGATAGATTACGTCCGAGACACGTGGTTGTGTCATAAGGAGAAATTTGTTGAAGCATGGACGGATAAGGTCTTGCATTTTGGGAATGCAACTACTAATCGGGTGGAGGGTGCGCAATCTACTTTGAAGAAAGAGTTGGGGACTTCGCAGGGGCACTTTGGGATGTGTGGAGGTCCATACACATAGTTCTTGACCACCAACAAAGGGCAGTCGAGGCTTTATTCAATCGGTCCATGCATCTCGTTGCACATCAGTATGAACATCACATTTTCAGCAGCATTGTTGGGTTTATATCTCGGTATGCATTGGACGAGATCAACAAGGAATTGAAGAAGGTTAATGATGGTGTTGGCCTCGATAGATATCTTTGTGGATGTGTATTAATGGCCACTCATGGGTTGTCGTGTGCCCACGAGCTTGCAATTCATATGTTGGAAGGTAGCCCAGTCTTGATGAGGTGTTACCCCATTGGAAGAAATTAAACTTGAACCCGGTCAAAGTTGGTGGAAAAGAAGAAGATGACCATGAGTATCTTGCAGAGATCAAAGCAGTTGAGTCTAAGTTCGAAGCGGGAATGCGGAAGTGAGAACAAAAATTATCCAAAAGTTGAGGAAAATCACATGCCCAGCTACGACTGTCATTTCCATACCCAAAGAGAAAACTAAGACTAGGGGACGACCTCGTAATGGTCCATTGGGGCCGAAGAAGAAGAAGTCCAAAAAAGAGAGAAAAATGGAGAAATTTGAGAAATCTACAACGAGGACTCCATCTTCTTTTGAGATGGCCGATGCTCGAGCTAAGGCTTCAGAGGAGGCACAGTTGCTGCAGAGGAGGCACAGTCTGCTGCTGATGATGCTCGTTTTGTTGGTCATGAGGTGTTTTTGGAGGAGGTTATTGCTGATGAGGTTCTTGTCGAGGAGACTAGGTCGATTCTGCATCGAGCCTCTCACCCATCCAAGAGTCTGTGGTTGGTGATTCCAATTCCGTAGAGCCATCATTATCTTCAAACAGTGGTGGCGATGGGAGGGGTAGTGGGAGGGGAGGGGAAAGGGACGCGGTCGAGCTACTACATCGATTCCATTTGCACCACCTAGGCAATCAAAGACCCGATCTCAAGTGGTTGTTAGGTTTATTGATCAAGTACCAGATTTGTGGTTACCATTCAAGCTTGAGACGAGGAATGTGGAGTTCGATGGGAACTGTGGGTATCGCGCAATAGGAGAGGCATTGGGATACGAAGCTAATTCTGGTTGGATGAGGGTGAGGAGGGAACTTGTGCGAGAGCTTGATAGTCATAAGAATTTCTACATCAATGTGTTCCAGGTACAAGAAAACTTTGACACAATTAGAAATTCCATCAACACGTTTCAGAGGGACTTTGCACCGGGTTCTTCTTGGCTCACATTGCCAGACATGGGCGTAATTGTTGCTAATTGTTATGATAGGGCATTTGTTTCATTATCTCGTGTCGGGTCTGCGACTTGGTTTCCTGCCTTACGAGAGCCCCCTCCACTACCTGAAAGACAAGTCATATGGTTGTGCTTGGTTAACACAAATCATTTTGTTATGGTAAGCTTTTGAATATATCTTTAATGGTATTTGTAATTTTAATTATGACTTTAGAACTTACTTTAACTGTTTCCCAATTATAGTTACGAATGAAAGACGACGCACCTCTACCTCTTGTCTCCAGTCAATGGGATGTATATGCGTTACGTGAAAGTAGGACTTGGCCGTATGGGTTGAATGTTATGGCGAGACCAACACAAATTGGACCAGCGGAGATGATAACTCTCGATTGATATGTTGGTTGTGTTCTTTCTGTTGGCTAGACAATGATTTTTTTGGAACATACACCCTTTTTTGCGTGTATGTTGGTTGTGCCTTTTTTTGTCTTAGACATTGATTTTTTTTTTTTTTTACATTGGTGGGTATAGCAATGATTAACATGTAGTTGCTCTGTTTAGATCGACATGTACATGGGTGGGTATAGCAAATGTAGTTGTTCATTGTACGGAATGCTTTAACAATGGTCTCCAAATGTTGAACATGTTTGGTACAAAGTTTTATGTTGGTTGAAATTATTTTTTTGAACAGTCGAAAGGATTCTTGCAGAATTTTGCAGGTTCTGAGTGCTCTCGGTCTGACAAGTCCGAAATTTGTTCTCATATATCGATCGGCCCTGTTCGAAACGGTAATATAGTTTTCGGTCATATTTGTCCGATTAACTGGTCATACATTATTATAGTTCTAAGAGTACCCCATATTTGCGAAGTTATAAGAAACTCATAGTACTTCGGAGCTTGATCGTCCGTGACTCCGTGTCCAATATCAATTAATCAGAACCGAAACTGGAAAAAGACTTTCGGTAACCTTTGTCCGTTAAACTGGTCATACCCCATTATAGTACTAAGCATACCCCATACCCCATTGTTGCATGAATTTTGCAGGTTCTGAGTGCTCTCGGTCTGACAGTCCGAAATTTGTTCTCATATATCGGTCGGCCCTGTTCGAAACGGTAATATAGTTTTTGGTCATGTGTCCGATTAACTGGTCATTATTGTTCTAAGCGTACCCCATATTTGTGAAGTTAGAAGAAACTCATAGTACTTCGGAGCTTGATCGTCCGTGACTCCGTGTCCAATATCATTTCATCATAATCGAAACTGAAAAAGACTTTCGGTAACCTTTGTCTTTTAACTGGTCATACCCCATTATAGTACTAAGCATACCCCATACCCTATTGTTGCATGAATTTTGCAGGTTCTGAGTGCTCTCGGTCAGACAGTCTGAAAGTTGTTCTCATATATTGGTCGGCCCTGTTTGAAAAGGTAATACGAGTTTTGGTCACCTGTGGTCGTTTATCTGGTCATACCCCATTATAGTACTACGCATACCCCCACAAAGTTGATAGTTATACCTCATAAGAATCCATGCAATTATAATTTCGGTCATGTTTGACCGAAACATAACAACAACTATCGGTCACATGGTTTCGAAATACAACAAACAATATCGGTCAAGTCTAGCCGATACAGTTACATACTTCTCGGCCCTGCAAGTCCGCTGGCAGTAGTATATAGCAATGAAAATATCATAACTGCCAAGAACATACATTCAATAACAACAGTAAGGCATAACCATTCCCAAATTATATGAAACAGTTAAAATAAGGTTCATAAAGTTTAAAAGGATGACCAACAATGCAAAATCCAAATTTGTCCACAAGTTTAGAAGGATGACCAACACCTAAATCTATTCCCTAACTTCTGAGGCATGTTCAACGCTTGTCTGATAAGCCATAGCAGCGACAGTGGATGTTGTAGCTCCATCGCTTTGGGTGGTTGTGGCAGTCACCGTGTCTTCCTCTTCCTCTTCAACTCCGGATAAGAAGGCAATGACCGCATTTGCCATTGCAATTGCATTTTCAGCCGTGACATTGGTCTTAGGCATCGATCTGAATCGCAATGCAACGTCAAGTGCTCGACGGTTACGATGTCAATGAAATAATATGAGTAAGTAAATGCAAAACAAACAACAAAGTTGAATTTATAAGAAAAATAGAATTTATACCAAAGTACCCTCGTCTTCATCATTCACCTCGGTGACCTGTTCAGGATTTTCAGCAAATTAATGGCTCACCGACTCAAACCATTGAAGGTATCCTGGTGTAGCTTGCCATGGAAATACTGCCCTCTAACCGCGTCGTTCTCTAGCAATGAGATGGTCCTCCCACTCCTCCCAAACTTGGGGGTCATAATTGTACTTCACTGAGTATGTATGGGCTAATTTCCTCTATCTGCATAAATGGGTTTGTATGGTTTTTTGGGAATGCCTTGAACATATCTCATTTGCCTCAACACTCTTGCAGGATTGTGCGGTTCAATGACATCCATAAACCTCATCGAATCTAAATAGAAGGCCATTTCATGGACTGGAGGTGCTTTCTTCTTAATTGTATGCCAAAACACCTAGGGGAAAATAAAAATTAGGTACAAATGTAATTTAGAAGTGTAAGTAATTGTAGTGTAGGTACATCACCTCTTCGGGTCGTAATCTATCCACTCGCCTCCTAAAGTCTATGAGAAGCTCCAACGTTAGCCTCGACTCAATCTTATTGTGCCACCTCATCACTCGTGGCATTCCAACTTTGTAGTCAGTACGGAAACGTGGTTTGATGAATGGTAAGCGATGGTACAGCCAACCTTGCATAAAAGAAATGTTACAAACAAAGTAATTTAAATATAAAATTTAAATGACTTATTCAATATTTTACCTCTAATAAGGTCATGTATCCGCAAATTTGTGTGACCCCGGCGCGACTTGCAATGCCTAGCTGACGGTACAAGTAAGCAAGTGCCACTCCACCCATCCATACTGCCCAATGTTATCTACACATCATCCTTCGCAAAAAAGTAAGCAATGAGAGTGAGGGGGACTCTCGTACCAGACTTATTCGCAAAAAGGTGGCTCCAAGTAAGTATAAAATGTAGGCTATAACCAAGCATTCGACGGGGGATACACGTAAAGCCATTTCTTCCTCTCGGACCCTTCTTCTTCCTCTTCCTCTTCATTTTCTCATCCTCTTCATCTAAAAGTCTTTTAGTTGGGACCGCAAATCGTTCCTTCAACCATGCCAACCTCACAGTCAAGCTAGGCATAGTCCTAATCTCTTCATCAACTTCACCAACTGGAATCCCCAATAAACGGCTTACCATAGCCGTCACCTCAACTCGCTCCTTCGACTTCACAACTACTATCTTTCCAGTGACCTGAATTCCAAGAAGGACCCGCACATCATCTAAAGGTTCTAAGCCAGAGATTAACACCGGTTGCTTCCTTCATACGAGATATAACCTAAAGGTTCTAAGCCACTGTCTGCAATCAACTTCTTCACCCTTTCCTTCTCCGGGTGTATTTGGATAGTCCGCCAAATTGAAACTTGAAAACCATGGTTGATGCATTTGAGAAATCCTCGAGACTACAAGAAAAAGTTGTACCAATATTAGATAAGAAAGAACCTCAAACATTTCATAACTTAACTAAGGTATAGCAATATGTACCTTGTTCCTCCAAATGTCTAGCAATACATGGTGGCGAAATGATGGTAAGAACTCTAAAGTAGTTGGGCCACCAGGAAATGAAGTGGCCATTTCGTCTTCCGCATCTGGCGATGTATGGGGGAGTCTGCACCCTCAATGTCAACAACATTATCCTCGAAACCTACACCATCCGTTGGTGTACGACTAATCTAAGTACCATCCCTACTCGCACCCCCAGGTATGAGACCATCTTTATCCCCAACAAAAGAACTTGCAGCGCCATGCTCCGCTCCAGTCTCACCCGGTTGCACGTCACTCTCATTGGCTTGCTTTGCCCGTTTGCATTTGGGTTGTGGATTATTTGATCCACTTTCTTCTTACGGTTCGATGAAGTAGGACGCTTCCGTTCAGGAGGGGCAACCTCCACTTGGGACGCTACAGTACTACCTTCTCCAGCCTTGCCTCCCCTCCCACCCCGCCTTATAGTCGGAGACCTCCCGATGGACATTTTGTTCTCCCCATGCCTCAAAACGACACAAATTGTAATCAGTGTAGTACTGCTACAACAGTAATATAACCAGGCATAAGAAATTAAACATAAAACTGAGATTTCATGAGGTTCGGAGATCTATGATCGAAACAATACAATTGATATCGGACGACATAAACCGCAATGTATATATAGGTTACGGTTACGGGCAGTCGTAACCCATGTAGTGGTATCGGCCATATGTGATCGAAGTACAAGTAAAACTCTCGGTTCAACGGTTTCGAACGTAATAGGCCCAACACGGTTTGACACGGTCGTTCCATATGCACACATTTCGGCCCTGTGAGGCCGATGGACTCGGGAAACAATTTTTAAACCCTATAAAATCCACACCCAAATCACACCGGCCAAAATCAAGGAAAAATACAACCAAAATAGGTGGAATCTCATCACGATCAAAACCCTTAACATTTTAATGAAAATAAATTACCTAATCAAGCGACAAAACGCAAACACCCCGTTGGTCGTTCCCCTTGCTCGCTCACCTCTGCCAACCACAGATCTGAAGCCTACCTCGTGCACCCTCCACCTCAATGCAACGATCACAGTGATCAAAACTAGCGCAAAAACTGAAAGTAGGGGGGTCGAATATCTGGGGTTCCAAAAAACGGATGGGAGAGATGGAGGTTTTTGTTTGGTTGAAAACACGGGCAATGTTGAAATTTTTTGAAAAAATTGGGCCCTGTTTTGTAAAATATTTTCAAATATGGGGTACACCTTAGCAATGGAGTCCATTTAGTAATTTATGGGGTCCTTTTAGCCGCCGCCTAAAAAAATTAAAGTTCATGCAAGTATACGAGGCCATACTGATGGGGGATGAAATTTTGCTCTTAAAAGTTCATAATAAATGAAAAAAAAAAGGTAGAAGAAATCAGGGTTGAGTTTTTTGGGGGTAGTTAAATCAGGGTTGACTTAAAATAGCAAAGCAATAGATGAAGAAAAGAATAAAAGAGACCAGACATAAGAAAGCTCTGAAACTGAGAAACAACTAGGAATACATCTCATACAACAGTAATAAGATATATCCTAGTCCATCTATATTGGATCAATTCAATGTTTACATTTCCTGTCAAATTGAATAAGAATACGAGAGCTCCTACAATGTCAACGTCTGATGAAATCTAGGACATCAAGATGTTGACATCACTTTGTCTCTTTTCATACTCTTCATATTGCAGTTATAATGTATTTAGGGCTTTTATTCAACAGATTAATCAAGCATAAACGCTGTATATAACATAAAGAACCTACTCTTACACCAAAACATAGAGAGAAGAGAACCTACTCTCGCTAATATAGCGAATCATCATATGGTAGTCACTAAGGTTGATGGGGTTAGTCATTTCTTTCCATAATACACGACGATAGGACTTCTCACTTTGTGAACTCCATCTGACCAAACCAGTGATGCAGAGATCACTTCCTGTTGTGTTGATGCCTTCACCAAAACCTTCACGACAAAAGATTGCCTCTCATTCAATGAATTAAATGAGAGAACATTAGGTTCAACACTAACAGCCATCTCAGAAGGGGAGGTCACAGTTGCTTTATAAGAAGAATTAGCCAAGCCAACATTGGTAACCGTCCTAAAAAATGTGGCCTCTTTTTTAACAATGCTGGATATTACGATGGCCATGGAAGGATAATTGAGATCCTTTGCTGTCCCTTTAAAATTAGGTGGGCAACTACTAGTGCTTGTATTACCCGTTATAAGCTTAATCTTCTCTGACGTATAACCAATGCTACATAACATCTTCACATAGTCATCTTCAAAAGCTTCATATACTAGACCTGGATCTATAGCCTTCATAGGGTTAAGATGACCAGCACCATATGCGAATTCACGATCTGGGTTTCTCGTGACGTTCATTGGTGAAGCTACATATACATAAGAACATAACAGAAAATAATTATATTCCAAAAAAAGATGAGTAATCGAATAGAGTAGTGGGTATGTATGTACAAACCAGTAGTCATAAGAGCGGACTTAATTGCAGAAGGAGACCAATGCGGATGGAAGGTTTTAACATAAGCAGCTACGCCACTAACATGAGGGCATGCCATAGATGTTCCTGTTATTATGTTGTACTTCCCAGACCTTATATCTGACCGAAATTCTGATAGAAGTCCTACCGGGGACCATGCAGCAAAGATCTCTACACCAGGAGCAGTTATATCTGGCTGCAATTCAAATGTTAAAAGGACAAAAATAATTATTTGAAAAAAAATATATAACATGTTATCAAATATGCAGAAATTAAGAGTAATTTTCTCTCTTTTTTTTCAATAGAACTCATGCAACCAATTAGCATAAATGCTTACCTTAAGAATATCTGAAGTGATGAGATTCGGCCCTCGAGAGGAAAAGGAACTGACAGTAGGAGCACTGAAATCTCTTACTGCCTCACTTTTCATTATAGTTGCTTTAGGGTTTCTAAAGTTAGACAAACAAACAAATTGAACATTTCATTTAGTTAGATGGAAATCATTAACTAAACATAATATCCTCAACTTGCGAAAAAAAGTTATAGATCAGGAGAGTGCTTAATGAGCAATACTAACTTTGTAGTATTTATGTAAGAGATAATCTTTTCCCCTTGGCTGATTTTCACAAGAGAGACGGGTAAGGGAAAATTTAAAGCATAATCGGTGAATGGAGTTTCTTGGCTTATGATTACTCCAGCTACATCAATCACAGACTCCGAGGCATCAATGATTGTAGCATTCTCACATAAAACAATCTTTCCTTTTATTTTATAAGCAAGTAGACAGTCATAGACACACTTCCTGAAAAAGTATATAATCACGCTTTCAGTCAATTGCCATCCTCATACACACGTAAATATAAGTACACCAAAATTAATGAAGATGCAAATAATTTTGTCTATGTGATTAATTAATTACCACTCACCGGCCATCTTCAATGCTACAAGAATTCAAATCAACTGCTTGATATGCAGCGATCAAAGGGAACATCTTCCCCTTCAAATCAAAACCATTAATAATGGCATTTCCCTGAAATTGAAATGAAAACATATGCAAGCATCATTTATCAGGTAATATTAACCATAAATGCAGAACATGTACAACATATATGTTATATCTATCATGATTAAAAACAAAAACTGTATTTGGAAAGATTGATGGCACACACACACACACACACATATATGTATATAGAAACTGACCGTGAGAGTGGTGTTATCACCCAAAGCAACTTTGTCAACAAATTGTCGATCGATGGTGCTCGCAGCAACACTGATCATCCATGGAGCAACACTAGCTGTTGAAAATGGTGAAGGCCCGTTGTTCCCAGCAGAGTTAGAGGTGAGAATTCCATGTTGCATAGCATGAAATGCACCTATAGCGGTGGCGTCTTGGGTGTAATCGAGAGCAGACGCGAACCCTAGTGAGACAGATATAATGTCAACACCATCACTGATTGCATCATCGAAAGCAGCCATGACGGCATGGGATGGACAGCCACCACCAGACCAACACACCTTGTAAACAGCAATCCTTGAAAGAGGCACTGCACCTCTTGCATTCCCTTCAGCCAAACCATTGAATAGGCTCACATGATTCACCTGATTTCCTGCTGCTGTGGATGATGTGTGGGTTCCATGACCAATTGTGTCTCTCGTTGAGTTTACTATGTCGATAAATTGTGGATTGAGATAATATCGGGCTCCGATGATTTTGCTGTACCCAATTACAAGTTCATAAACATTGATTACGAGAAATATATTTGATACATGGAACAACAACAACAACAACAACAACAACAACAACATAGCCTCAGTCCCAAATTAATTGGGGTCGGCTACATGGACCAAATTCTTCCATTGTGCTCGATTAAGTGCATTTGATACATGGAAATGTATCAAAATATTTAAAATATGTGCCGACAATCATAAATTTATTTCGTACTACACTATGCATTACTGAAAACACATGCATGTACGTAGTATTTATTCAAGACCCGTTCAAGATAATTTAGGACTATAAAGTCCATTCAGTTTTGGATATATATTAAAAAAGTGTTTATAACAAGGTTCTGAATCTTCTGTTATATGTTAGAAGAGTGTTTATACTCTCATTTACCAATGAAAAGCCATTCCTCATTTTTCTCACGCTACATATAAAGGTGCATTCATGGCTACTGACTCGCAACAAAATTAACACACGTGAGAACCTCCAAAGATGTCTAACTCATATGGCCTTTTCTCCTTCTTGGTGTGTGTCATGCCAAAAACGATAATGAGACTATTGATCATCTACCGTTGGAGTGTAGCTGCTTTCAAGGTGAATAGAAATTTTAATCATTTTGATATATGTATGGAAGCAATGTGCTTCTATATTTGTTGGTCTTGCAATGCATTCACTATCGATCCAAAATGGCAGCTAGATTTTGGTTTGAAATTAAGGTTGGATTTAATTTAAGAAGATATTGGCCAAACTGGACTCAGTGTTCAATTCAAACAAGAGAACCATATGTAGGCTAGCTTGAATTTCAAAAAGCTTGTCAACTTTTTTTTAATCCAGGTCAAAAATATAGGTCGCAAATTATTAATAAAGAAACCTGAACAAATTATTGCACACTCAGTACCTTGAGGAGGACATAAATTGTGAATTTAGAAATTAATAGGATTAACGAAGTCGGCTTACTTGTTGCATGTAAAATTGGTACCACCATTGCAGACTCCTTTCCACTTCTTGGGTGGAGGCCCAAAACCTTCATCGTTAAAGCTATCTGATTCAGGCCAAACCCCGGAATCAATTAGGCCTATGATCGTGTTGCTCTCCACTGTATGAACTCTATTTACATTTTCTACAAATCCCATGAAATCCCAAGATCTGGTAGTTTGAAGCTTTAGAGTAACACTAGGGAACACCGAAACTATGCCTTCCATATCTGTGTTTGAGATAAATATAAGCATTTGTGTAAATCGAGTACATGCATTTTTTTTCATAATAAAAGTATTTAAACTTTTAATGTATATTAGAGGGTTATTGCTTACTAGCAATTTTTTGTTGTTCTTTTTCAGTGAGTTTGGCTGCAAATCCACTAAAACTCCTTCCATAGCTACGTATCAACAATTGTTCGGACTGCAAGCTGTGGATCAACAACAAAATCAATTAAGTATTAATTAGAAAGTGATGTTATAAGCAACATATACAGCATATATTGAAGGGCATTGAAAAGTTTAAGAAGAGCACCCTTCTTCAAGAACATCTTTCAAAATGCTGTGATAGTGATCTAATGGTGAGTACCCTGATCTCTCTGGAAGTTTTCCCATGTACACAATGTAATCCTACACATTAATCTATTAATTAGAAATCAGAAAAAAGGAGGTATTGAAATTCTACAAGGGACGTGTACCTTCCTCTCTTCAGCAAAGTTGCCAACAAAGAACACAAATAGTGTCATGAACAAAAGAGATAAAGCAAAATGGATTTGCAAAGAAGCCATTTTCATTTGGATGCATAGAAATCATACTAGAAGGTGAATTTTATACAAAAAAATGCATGGAGGCAATCTGTACAAAGCATTTAATGACAGTTTCTTTAACTGTAGAACAAATATCTTTTAGATCCAAATGCTGAATTTCGTATGACTACCAAATCAGAAAATATATACAGAAGTATGAGATGCATTGACTTGGACAATTATTATTAGTTCATGCATCAGTTAAAATACAGTCATTGAAATCAAAATGTTCAACTATTCTTATCATTTCCAAGAGAAATAGTAGTAATTGCAAAGGATATTGAAAATACATATTATGTCATTATTTGTTGTTAGGTATCTCCAGTGCAACAATAAAGCGGAGTAAAGTTCGGCACCACGTAAAACAGACAGATATCATAAATAAAAAATAAGACTTCTCCAATGCAACCATCAATCATCATTGTGAAGCAGGCAAGACAAACTAGAAAATTGATGATGCCTCAGATGACCATTTATTTTAACCCAATTAGAGAGTGCTGTCGACATTTTCTTTTACTTAAACATTAAAAAAAAAAAAAAAGAAATTTAAAAAAAAAAAAAACACAACAAGAAGAACCTAAACTAGTTATTAGAGATTTTGCATAAACTGTAATAAAATGTACATTGCCGTCAAATTAAAAATAAAATGTACATGTTTAAGACCAAAATAAAAAAAGAACAAGATATACTCACAGAAACAGTTAATTCCATAAAATAATAAAGAAAAGCAAAAGCTAAAAATACTAATTATTTAATAAAATAAACACATCTAGTTATCAATGGTTTTTTTTTAAAAGCTTAACTTGTCATATTTTATTTTTTAAGAGAAATATTTGCCACCTAATAAAAAAGGGAGCAATGATCTGTGGTTCCATCGAAGACCATTTGTTGGATTCATCGTGTATGAAGTGCATTTATGTGATACGTAAAATGGTTCCCTCCACACATTGTGCAATTTCCCCACCTCTTTTCATGTATTCCATGTCTCGCTTATCGAAGGAGATTTATCATCGGAATGCACTGATGCTTGATCGATGGCGTGTATGGGCATTAGCTTTTGTTTTAGAAGAGACGAGGTCTTCAACTTGACCAGAATGCAAAGATGCTTGATCGATGGAGCGTATGTGCACTACTTCAGAAACTGGCTTCTATTTTTTGGTGTCATGACCTCTTGGTGTTTCTCTTGGTGTCCCTTGGTGTCCCTATTACCTTTTGGTGTCCCTCTTACCTTTTTTCGATGAGAATGGAAGTGGCACATATGGAAAACATTGTTCTCTGTAGGAACGTTAAATTTTTTCCTTGCTGCCGCATCCTTCCTTCGTGCTTTTCTACTCGAACAATGCAGTTAAGCCAGGTGGAAAAATAGATTCACATCTGCCATAGGATAAGACTCAGTTAATTTGTTGATTTATAATAATAATAATAATAATAATAATAATAATAATAATAATAATAATAATAATCTTAAAACACAAAATATTAAGAGGCATTTACATGAATCTGTTTTAAAGATGCACAAGATAACTGATCTGAATGCGAAAAGTAGTGAAACAAAATTGAACATTCTCCAGAAATTTGTACAACTCTACGGCGTCTACGCTTAGAGCGTCCCCAAACTATGCAGACATGTCTGAAGTTTATAAAAGCTGTTAAGGAAACTATAGTAGTTGTTATATTTCCGTAGTTTAGGTATTTAGGTAGCTGCTATACTTTGGTATTTAGGTAGTATTAGGAAACTTTCCTTATTTTATGTTTTGTTCAGCTCTATAAATAAGAGCACCCTATTGTACTCAATTTGCCCACATTAATACAATTCTTAGACTCTTCTTTGAAATCTATCAAAAGCTACAATCCGTAGAAAACAATGCAATTGTTTCTACTAATGTCACAAAAATACAACAGCAAACTATCTTAAACAACCCTTTAAATGTAGTCAAATAAGGCAAAGGCTTTAATTACTTGAATTCCTCAACTAACTGTAATAAAACTAAAGGCAAAATAAATAAACTTGCATAATACCAGGAAAAAGTTGTCTTACTGAACAAAATCACAGAAAACCAATGCCATTCATCAACACAACAGCAGTCCACTTTCCAACAAGGAGAATGCTTTTCGGCAAGCAGAAATACCTTCAGGGAAAGATGACAAAATGGAGAATTGCACTCCTTTCCCTCGCACAAATAAATTTAATAGAATCTGACATGAAAAATCACATTTGAACCACAAAGTAGTTCATATATACAAGTCGAAAATCTAGGCAAATAAAAAATAAAAAAAAAAAAGTTAAAGTATTTAAGAGATCACTGCATTCCAATCATGGACAAGGGAAAAACATGGAAGGAAACTTTGGAGAAAGAATTATGCTTAGTAAATGTTTGAACATGTAGAGATTTGACCATGACTGGCTTCATTAATAAAATCTGACATGAAAAATCATATTTGAACCACAAAGTAGTTCATATATACAAGTCAAAAATCAAGGCGAATAAACAGAGAAATAGTTTAAGTCTCAAGAGATCACTGCATTCCAAATTCCAATCATGGACTAGTAAAGAAAATGAAAGGAAACTCTGGAGAAAAAATTATGCTTGGCAAAGGTTTGAAGATGCAGAGATTTGACCATGATTGGTTTCATTATTGGGTCACAAGCTCAGCGCATATCGAGGGCATATTGAGGCAGAAGCCTGATGAACCAAAATGAGAGAATAGTGGAAAGGAGCAGCAGAAGAGATGAGGTATGACAAGAAAGAAGAATCATAGGATCCAAAAATCTCATAACCTATCATTGTCAAATGCTACTAGAAACTAGAAACTTTAATCAACAAGAAAAACAGCAACATAGCCTCAGTCCCAAATTAATTGGGGTCAGCTACATGGATCAAACTCTTCCATTGTGTGCGATTAAGTGCAATTGATGGTGAGCATTCCAAAACATTCAAATCTCTCCTAATTAATGCGTCTCATGTTAACTTTAGTCTACCCCTACCTCGTCGAATTTCTACAATTTTTATTGAGTCAAGTTTTCTAGTGGGGGCATTTATAGGGCGTCTTTGCAGGTGACCGAACCACCGCAACCGTCATTCCTAATCTTTGTGTCAATTAGTATTACTCCTACTTATCTTTGAATTTCTATATTTCTTATTCTATATTTACGAGTTTTTCCACACATCCACCTAAGCATCTCATTTATGCTACGTTCATTTTATGTAATTGTCATTGCTTTACCGCCCAACATTCACTTCCATAGAGCATAGCTGGCCTAATTGCGGTCTTATAAAATTTTCCTTTTAATTTAGTAGGAACATTTCGATCACGAATCACCCATGTTGCACTCCGCTATTTCTTCCATCCAGCTTGAATTCTATGTGTGACATCATTCTCAATATTACCATTATTTTGTATGATTGATCCTAAGTATCTAAAGTGGTTCACCTTAGGAACTTCTACATCCTCTAATTTTACCACTCCATCATCTCGATGTCTAGTATTTCTAAACTCACAGTGCATGTATTCGGTCTTCGTCCTACTCAACTTAAAGCCTTTAGGCCCTGTTTGGTTGGAGTGTTAACTTACCTAAGCTCAGACTTAACTGTAGGACTGGCGTTTGCTTGGAGTGTTAGCTAAGACGCAGTCTTACCAAAGCACTTAAACTCATGCTTACCAAATGACAGGGTCCTCTCTGTCTTTAGGTAAGCCCAACTTAAGTGGCTGAAGATTACCACTTTACCCCCCATCTTCTTATTTATTTTTTTGGCACATCTTCATCGACCCCATCTCCACTGTCTTCAATGCCCATCTCTACCCATCTTCATCTTCATTATCTCCACTGTCTTCATCGCCCATCTCTACCCATCTTCATCTTCATTGTTTTCACCATTCCATCTACTGAAATTTGAAGTGATGGGGCTTTGTCACGGGAAGCAAAACGTTCATAATCCACAACAAGATGAATTAATGAAAAACCCCAAAACTCATCAAACCTAGTTTCAACCCACTCGAATTCTCACACCAAAACTCCTAATTATCCATTCTACACCCCAAGTCCGCTGCCCACCACTACTTTCAACAACTCCCCGCCTAATTCCAACGTCAATTCGACTCCATTGCACTTCTTCAAGCGCCCTTTTCCTCCTCCCTCGTGGCTAGGCACATCAAAGTGTTGCTGCTGCGAAGGCATGGCTCTGTCAAGCCAAATGAGACCTCAATTCCGGAAGGAGACGAGTATGAAGTTGAGGATTTGATCTACGTGGACCACCCATTTACTTCCCTTCTCATAATGTTCTGCACAATTTATACAAGGAAAATGAGACAAAGCAACTTGTTCCATTAAATTTTGAATTTTACGTTTACAAAAGTTGAGGATTTGATAGCTTGAGAGGAGGAGCTGATGAAGATGGGGTAAAATAAGAGGAAGAGGAAGACACATGTGAAAGGGCATAGTTGTCCAATAAAAAATGTAACCTAACACAACGAGGGGTGAGGCCAAACGAAGGATTACCTGGTATATGACCTGTCTTAGGTAAGCAAGTGTATAAGGCTTCACTAATTCTTGAAGCAAACAGGCCCTTAGATTCTAATGTATTCCTCCAAAGTTCTAATTTCCTATTCACTCCATCTTTTGTTTCATCCACTAAGACAATATCATCTACAAATAAAAACTAGAAACTTTAATCAATTCAAGAAAAACTCTATCAGAATTGGAAACTATAATAACTATAAACCTTGTAGCTAATCACTATCCTATTAAAATAAGGCCCCAAGAATCCATTTGGTTCAACTTCACAAATGCTAAGTTCCATAGTTTTCAATCTGTATCTTCCAAATTGTATAAGTCGCACTGGGTAAGGATACTCTTTGCTGAAAAAAGAAAATGCAAGAGATTTCAACAATAAACTTCAAAGACAAATTAAAAAAAGAAAAAAATAAAAAATAAAAAAACAAAGTTTTTCAATTGACTCGACATGGAAAAAGAGAAAAAAAATAAAAAAATAAAAAATAAAAACCATGTTCCTACTACTGAGAACGTTTCACAATACAATCTAAATTATAGAGTGACAACCCAAGCAAAAACAAATGGCTAAATATATGGTTAAGAGTGGATCGTAAAAAAGGAAAACCAGGAAATCAAATGATAACAAACAACTCGTTGGAATTGAGACAGAAACATTCCAACATTTCAAATAGATTGAATATGATACCAGAAATAATAAGTAAGAAGACAAAACAAAAGGAACAGCTTAAGAAAAGCCACAGCAACAAAAAAGCTCAATACCAAATTAGTTGGGGCAACATGGATCAAACACTTCTTCTAAACTCGATTTGATGGAGTTGATTATGTGCTTTGAAAATCTTAGAATCCTTCAAAATTAATGCAATATCTCTTTAGTCTACCCCCATATTATTGAATTCCTTCAATTTATATTATTTCAAGTTTTCTAACTTAAGCAAACAAGAAACCAAATGGTATATAATCAAGTTTGTATCAGGTTATAAAGGAAAAGAATGCCTGATATTCCAATTTTAACAAGATACTCTCTATTAAAATTAGGGACTAAAGATAGAAATAGTGCTCAATGCCGAACATGGTTTTCTTTTTCTTTTTTCATCACATTCCCTAAGCAACAACAAAAAAAAAAAAAAAAAAAAAAAAAAAAAAAACTCAAGTATATTTTGATCGAAGTACGAAAAAGTGCCACCAAGAGAAACATTTAGATAGTTGGTGTCGAGAAATCTAAGTGATAAAAATACTAAATTTCATTAAAGTACACAGGCTGTAATTCATTGGATGAAAGTCTTTTCTCTCATAAAAGTTCATAATAAATAAAGAGAGAAATATAAGAAGAAATGCGGGTTAACTTAAATAGCAAAGCAAAGAAAAGATTAAAAGATACCAGACATAAGAAAGCTATGAAATTTAAAATACCATGAAATGAGAGAGGCATACATGTAAGAAACTGAGAAACAACAACTAAGAATACATCTCATACAGCACTAATAAGATATCCTAGTCCATGAATTATTTTTGGATCAATTAAATGTTAAAAATATCTGTTAAAAAAATACAACAACTCTCTCAATGTCATTGTCTGATGAAATCTAGAACATTTAGATGTCGAAACCATCTAGTCTCTTATCATGCTCCTCATATGGTCTCTGCTATGCCTTCAAGGTTTTCAATCAGAAGATTAATCAAGCATGAACAATAAAGAAGAAATCACAGGTCCATAATATTGCATCTTTGTGTTTCAGAAGAAAATTGAATTTCTTCAACCAAACATGTTGGATATCAATAGATAAGCTAACAGTTAAGTAACATTGTGACAATATAAACCATAACAATAAAGAAGCTACTCTGGCAACTAAAGCTGAGTTATAGGGGAGTTGTGAATGTAGATAGGGTTAATTATTTATTTTCCATAATACACAACTATGGGACTTCTCACATTGTGAACTCCATCTGACCAAACTAGTGATGCAGAGAGCACTTCTTGATGCAATGATGCCTTCGCCGAAACCTTCACAACAAAAGATTGCTTCTCATTCAAAGACTTGAAGAATAGAACATTAGGTTCAACGCTAACAATCAGTTCAGAAGGGGAGCTCACAACTGCTTTGTAAGTAGAATTAGCCAAACCAACATTGGTAACCGTCCTCGAAAATGTGGCTTCCTTTTTAACAATGTCGTATTTGACGATGGCCATGGAAGGATAATTGAGATCCTTTGCTGTCCCTTTAAAATTAGGTGGGCAACTACTAGTGCTTGTATTACCCGTTATAAGCTTAATCTTCTCTGACGTATAACCAATGCTACATAACATCTTCACATAGTCATCTTCAAAAGCTTCATATACTAGACCTGGATCTATAGCCTTCATAGGGTTAAGATGACCAGCACCATATGCAAATTCACGATCTGGGTTTCTCGTGACGTTCATTGGTGAAGCTACATATGCATAAGAACATAACAGAAAATAATTATATTCCAAAAATAGACGAGTCATTGAATAGAGTAGTGGGTATATATGTACAAACCAGTAGTCATAAGAGCAGACTTAATTGCAGAAGGAGACCAATGAGGATGGAAGGTTTTAACATAAGCAGCTGCACCACTAACATGAGGGCATGCCATAGATGTTCCTGTTACTATGTTGTACTTCCCAGACCTTGTATCGGATTGAAATTGTGATAGAAGCCCAACTGGGGACCATGCAGCAAAGATTTCTACACCAGGAGCAGCTATATCTGGCTGCAATTTAAATGGATAAAATATATATGAAAAAATTGAGTTGCGCTAAAGGCACCCCAGTTGTGCATAAGGGTAACCTTGTGATTTAGTTTTTATGAACCCTCCTTGAAAATGACTCATATGCCCTTCACTTAAATATACACATATGGAGTGCCTTTAGTGCTTCTTTTTTTTTGATATTTTTTGTGGTTGTTTAGGGTTTTCTAAAATGCATAATTCTCATTTTTCGAGTTTTTCAGCCTCACATGTCCGAGCTTCTGATTGTAGAGTCCTTCAAAGCCCACCGAACCTTTAGGTTGAGAGTCGGTTGGAGCTCACCGAACCTTTTGATCGGCAGTCATCAACCGAGTTTCGTCAAAAAGGTTTGGTTGGACGAAACCGAGCCTAGAAGATAAATCTCGGCCCTGTGTCGCCGAACCTACAATAGAAGTCTTGGCCTTGTATTGTTGAACCGCATGAACGACTCAAAAGTTACCAGAACTCAACTAACGACCAATGAAATGGAAGAACATCCCCAAATCGCATCAAATCTGGCTGAAACTTACAAATATCATTGTACTACTCAGAGGGTTAGGCCAAATTGGGGAAAATTGTGCAAAAGTGTTCAAAAACACTGATAAACGGATCCAACAAAGCACGAAAACGCAAGATAATACCACCCAATTGATTGAAAACACCAAGTAAAAAGCAGAAGCGTGATTCAGGTAGGTTTGACCAAGGTTTTGAAGATGGGGTGCATTGGTTGAGAAGAAGAGTAATTTAGGGCATTCAACATAAAAATTCGGGTGCCTTCAAAAAAGCTCTTGGTGCCCACTAAGCTAGTTTTCCCTTATGCAACGGTGAGGTGCTTATAGCACGACTCAAAAAATTATAACATATCAAATATGCAGAAATTAAGAGTAATTTTTTTTTGAATAAAACTCTTGCAACCAATCAACATATATCTTGTTTTCGAAAAAAACAAAAAAACAAAAAAACAAAAAACATATATTCTTGCCTTAAGAATATCTAGAGTAATGGGATTCGGCCCTCGAGAGGAAAAAGAATTGATTGTAGGAGCATTGGCATCTCTCAGTGTCTCACTCTTCGTTATAGTTGCTTTAGGGTTCCTAAGGACAAACCAACAAACAAATTAAACATTTCGTCTCGTCGGTTAAAAGTTCATTAAATAAAAATTAAATCCTCGACAAGACTTAAACTATAGATAACGAAAATGTTTGGTAAGCAATACTAACTTCGTGGTATTTATGTAAGAGATGATCCTTTTTCCTTGGCTGAGGTTCACAAGGGAGACTGGTAACGGAAAATTTAAAGCATAATCAATGACTGGATGCTCTTGGACTATGATTACTCCAGCTTTTTTCTCCACGAACTCTACAGAATTAAGGAATGTATCGTTCTCACATAAAACAATCTTTCCTTCTATTTTATGAGCAAGCAGACAACCATACACGCATTGCCTGAAAAAGTACAATATCACATTTACCACCAATTTCCATCCACACACACAGATATATATACACGCTCCCAAATTAATTAAGATGCAAATTAATTTTTCCACAGGGGATTGATTAATTAACACTAACCGTCCATCTTCAATGTTGCAAAAAGTCAAATTAACCGCTTGATATCCAGCGATCAGAGGGAACATCTTCCCCTTCAAATCAAAACCGTTAATAATGGCACTCCCCTGAAATTGAAAAAGGAAAACATATATAGCAAGGTATACAAATGCAAGCACCATTGAAAAAGCAATCCATTATCAATGAAGAGCATGCACAACATATATGCCATATTTCATAATAAAAAAAAAAAAAAAAAAGGCATTTGGGAAGACAGATTGATTTATATAAGCAATGCAGACTAACCATGAGAGCAGTGTTGTCACCCAGAACAACTTTGTCTACAAATTGTCGATCGGTGGTGCTCGCAGCTACACTGATCATCCATGGAGCAACACCGACTATTGAGAACGGCAAAGGCCCATTGTTCCCAGCAGAAGTAGAGGTGAGAATTCCATGTTGCATAGCATGAAATGCTCCGATAGCAATGACATCTTGGGTGTAATTGAGAGCAGAGTTGTACCCTAGTGACACTGATATAATGTCGACACCGTCACTGATTGCATCGTCAAAAGCAGCCATGATGGAATGGGTTGGACAACCATCATTGGGCCAACATGCCTTGTAAACAGCAATCCTTGAAAGAGGTACAGCACCTCTTGCATTGCCTTCAGCCAAACCATTGAATAGGCTCACATGGTTCACTTGATTTCCTGCTGCTATGGATGTTGTGTGGGTTCCATGACCAATTGTGTCTCTCGTTGAGTTTCCATTGGGAAATTCAGGATCAAGATAATATCGGGCCCCGATGATTTTGCTGTACCAAATTACAAGTTCATGGACATTTATTAGGTGACATACTTCTGATACATGAAAACATGTCAGAACATTTTAAAGTTTTTCGGTTTTTGCCTAAAATCGTATACTTAATTTGTACTATCGCTAGTGACAAATCAGGCATAGAACCTGCTTATGAATACTGACTGCACCTGGTCAAGATAATTTAGGACAATGAAGTGCATGCAAATAACGATATATGTTAGAAAAGTGTCCATAATAAGGTTATGATATTATAACTTTTTGTTTCATAATATTTTATATATATATATATATATATATATATATATATATATATATTTGAGTAAGATGAGGAATTTCCGTTATATTTACAACAACAACAACAACATAGCCTCAGTCCCAAATTAATTGGGGTCGGCTACATGGATCAAACTTTTCCATTGTGCTCGATTAAGCGCAATTGATGGTGAGCTTTCCAAACCATTCAAATCCCTCCAAATTAATGCATCCCATGTTAACTTTGGTCTACCCCTACCTCGTCGAATTTCTACAGTTTCTATTGAGTCAAGTTTTCTAGTGGGGGCATTTGTAGGTTGTCTTTGCAGGTGACCAAACCACCGCAACCGCCCTTCCCTAATCTTTGTATCAATTGGTGCTACTACTACTTGTCTTTGAATTTCTATATTTCTTATTCTATCTTTACGAGTTTTACCACACATCCACCTAAGCATCCTCATTTCTGCTAGTTCATTTTATGTAATTGTTGTTGTTTTACCGCCTAATATTCACTTTCATAAAGCATAGCCAGCCTAATTGCGGTCCTATAAAATTTTCCTTTTAACTTAGTAGGAACATTTCGATCACAAATCACCCCTGTTGCACTCCGCCATTTCTTCCATCCAGCTTGAATTCTATGTGTGACATCATTCTCAATATTACGATCATTTTGTATGATTGATCCTAGGTATCTAAAGTGGTTCACCTTAAGAACTTCTACTTCCCCTAATTTTACCACTCCATCATCTCGATGTCTAGTGTTTCTAAACTCATTGTGCATGTATTCGGTTTTTGTCCTACTCAACTCACAGTGCATGTATTCGGTTTCCGTCATATTTAGATTAGGTATATTAGTATGTGTAATGCATTGTACACATCAGGACCACTTTGGCATACAATTATCTTTTTCTTCCAAAATAAAAACTATCCGACTTTGAAACTTTTCTCTTATCGTTTAGCGTATATTTATCAATCTTTGTTTAGTTAACATCTTTCCTCCTTCTATGTTCAACAATTATATCATGTTCACGTTCGACAAATCTAAATATTTTAACAAAAAATGTTAAAGACACTCAAAAAATATTAAATATTATGATAGACTAAACAGTGAAACAAAGATTTTATTGATCTAAAATGGAGAATCACAAAGAATAAAATAATTTGATAGGCACTCAAAAGGTCTCTCCCAAAGCCTCCAAAAGAAAATTCCAGAAATCAATTCGCAAGACAGTTAGACTAGCTTTTCATCCTTTATTTATACTCTTTCCTAAATGTAAGAACCAATGTTCGAAATTTCGACTTCGCCATACTTAAAATTCGAAAGTAATTCGAGGAAGTTAACTTCGACGCGGGAAGCTTTACAAAATTTTGCCGATGCATGTAAGTTTATGGAATTTCACTTTAAATGCTAGAAAACTCAAATTTCTCCTTAATGATGTTAAAAATATACTTAATCATACAACAATAATGCATAATAATCACAATACAATTGTTTAAAATAATTATTTTGCAATAAACACCCAATTCGCAACACACGTGACAAATATTTGTTTTTATACTGCTTTATATGATAAATTTTAACCTTATTTGCCACTTGATGTGAAAAGAAGTTAATTTTCAAATTTTATTTTATTTAGGGGTCACTTCGGTAACTTCCCCAAAAACTTACTTGATTTCTTTGAATTCGTGCATTTTTTTGTCTTTTTTTTAATGGTTTTGAGAGAGAAATGAAGAAGGAGAATCAAGCTTAGAATTCGCTTCAGCATACGATCTTGTCTTAGCAAATACTAGCTTTAGGAAAAGGGAGTCGCACATGATTGCTTTTAGTAGTGGTCATAACAAGAGTTAAATAGATTTTCTTTTAACAAGAAAAATAGATAGAATAATATGTAGAGACTGCAATGTAGTACCTGGTGAAGCGCTTACTACCCAACATAAGTTAGTAGTACTTGATATTAAGCTAAAACAACAACTTAATAGGAATAAAAGAGACGAGGACCCTAGAATAAAGTGGTGGAACCTAAAAATAGTAAACAAGTAGAATTTAGAGAAAAACTACTAAAGGAAAATGTTAGGAATCTTGATTGAGATGCTAATACAATGTGGCTAGAAATGAGTAGTTGCATAAGGAAAGTAGCATCAAACGTATTAGGTATATCTAAAGGCTAGGGACCACCAAAGAAAGAAACATGGTGGTGGAACGAGGATGTCCAAAGAGTAAAAAAGAGATGCATAGGAAAATACCTAAGTGTCAAGATGATGCGTGCAATCAACATAGAGAAGCTAAAAAACAAACTAAAAAAGTAGTTAGTCAAGCTAAAACAAATTTCATGGAAGATCTATAAACAAGGTTAGGCAATAGAGATGGCGAAAAATATATTTATAGGCTTAGCCAAATTAAGAGAAACAAGACCTAAGTCATGTAAGATGTATTAAAGATGAAAATCAAAATGTTTTAACGCGCGAAGATAATATTAAGGAGAGAAAAAGTTAGTTCGATAATTTATTTAATGATGGACAAGTTGATATCGAGTAGATGAAAACCCACACCAAGAAAGAAATGCCCATAGAGGTTTGGAAATGCTTAGGAGAAATTGGATTGACTTGGTTAACGAAACTTTTCAACAAAATTATAAAATCAAAACGGATGTCAATGGATTGGAGAAGAAGCACGCTTGTACCAATCTTCAAAAACAAAGAAGACATTCAAAGTTATTCAAACTACCGGGTAATTAAACTTATGAGTCATACTATGAAACTTTGGGAGAGGATCATTGACAATAGGCTAAGAAAATAAACAACAATATTAGACAATCAATTTGGCTTCATGCCTAGGAGGTCAACTATGGAGACAATTTTCCTTATAAGAAGATTGTTGGAAAAATATAGAGAAAAGAAAAAAGAACTTAATATGGTATTTGTAGATTTAGAAAAAGAATATGATAGGGTTCCTAGAGATGTTCTTTGGTGGGTTTCAGAAAGAAAAGGAGTGCATGCTAGATACATAAACACTATTAAGGTCCAAAGGATATGTATGAGAGAGTAATGACGAGTATAAAGACATTTGGAGGAATTAAAAAAGAATTTCCCATTACGATAGGTCAACATCAAGGATCGGCTTTAAGCCCATATCTCTTTACTTTAGTTATGGATGAACTAACTAGGCGATTCAAGAGGATAGGATATACCATGTCGTATGCTATTTGCAGATGATACTATCTTAGACTCTAAGTGGACGAAACAAAAGATGGAGTGAATATGAAATTAGAACTTTACAGGAATACATTAGAATCTAAAGGCTTTAAGTTGAGTAGGACGAAGACCGAATATATGCACTGTGAGTTTAGAAATGCTAGACATCGAGATGATTAAGTGGTAAAATTAGGGGAAGTAGAAGTTTCTAAGATAAACAACTTTAGATACCTATGATCAATCATACAAAATGATGGTAATAATGAGAATGATGTCACACATGGAATTCAAGTTGGATGGAAGAAATGGTGGAGTGCAACAAGGGTAATTTGTGATCGAAATGTTCCGGCTAAGTTAAAAGAAAAATTTTATAGGATCGCAATTAGGCCAGATATGCTCTATGGAAGTGAACGTCGGGCGGTAAAGCAACAACGATTACATAAAATGAACGTAGCAGAAATGAGGATGCTTAGTTGGATGTGTAGTAAAACTAGTAAATATAGAATAAGAAATATAGAAACTCAAATACAAGTAGGAGTAGCACCAATTGACACAAAGATTAGGGAAGGGCCGTTGTGGTGGTTTGGTCACCTGCAAAAACGGTCTACAGATGCCCCCACTAAAAAACTTGACTCGATAGAAACTGAAAAAATTCGACGAGGTAGGGATTTGAATGGTTTGGAAAGCTCACCATCAATTGCACTTAATCGAACACAATGGAAGAGTTTGATCCATGTAGCCGACCCCAATTAATTTGGAACTGTTGTTTTTTAGGTTTTGATGGAAACCATCGAAGTAATCGAAGTTTGGCGGAACATGTCAAAGTTTCGGGCAGACTTTGCAAGTTTACATCATCACATAGTTTCGCTTCCCCATTTTCATTATCGACAAATTTCCACTGAAGTTCGCCGAAGTTTGTCGATTTTTTAAACCTTGGTAAGAACATAGAGACTAAACTACTCAAGAATTACCATTATATCCCTAAACCACACTATGAATCCTCCGACTAACTTTGATACCTTTTTTTGTCAAAATACCTTTTATATAACAATTTTTTAATTTTTTTTTTTTTTGCTTCAACCAACCAAAGAGAATGAAAAAATGTCATTTTCAAATGATTTTTTAAGACATGGGTTTTAATTCGATGTTGGTTTATTTATTTTGGAAAATCTCGTCCAAATATTTGGCAGTCGTATTACAAATACAATGGAACTTAGAAAAATAAAAGTGAAAACAAATGAATTATGTGCATTACGTACCGACCAGATAGGTCAACAAAAGCATCATTTTTGAAGGTTTTCATGTGTTAATTAGGCAATAATCCAAGCCTTGAACCGATAGAAAAATCAATGATGTTGGGGCATGTGCCCTAGGTCAATCTATGAACATTATTTCTTTTATTATTTTCGTTAATAAAATAGAGGATTTCATTTGTTGTTTATTATTATAATTGGTTTGCATGTTTACATTATAAGAAGATCCATGGATGTTTCCTGAAATATCATAAATGTACATAGTCGGTCATTATATTGGGAACTATAATGAATTAAGACTAGTGTAGGTGTTGATTGATGGTCATGTGATGACCAAACTGATAAGATCACATAAAGAGAGTCACATAGAGTTAGTTAGAGGGACACATTATAAATAGGGGTGAGCTAGTTGGTTTGGACAACTAGGAAATTGAATTGTATTGGGCACTCTTTGAGTGATTGGGGTTGAGAGAGTTTTAAGACTCTTCTCTAAGTTACTTTTATGTTCTTGTAATCGTTGTTGAATCGATATTCTATCATTGGTATCAGAGCACACATTCAAACATGGAAGCTCGATTAGATCGAATGGAAGCTCTATTAGCTCAAATGAAAGAGGAGTTGAAGAAGATTTCAACTATTGAAGTGTCGATTGGGGAGCTTATATATGAGGTGAGGTCTACGTTTAGAGCTGTGAATCAGAGGCTTGACGAACTTCTTCGTCATCGCGGGATCGAATCAACCGGCACAAAGGAGCAGCAAATCAAAAAGTCTTGCGGCAGGAAAGCACCAAATCCGCCAGATCCAGCGACGTTTGAGTTGATTTGGACAATTGAGGTTCAGATCTAGTGACGACCAAAGTGTTTCCAATTGTCGTTGATCCATATTTGAAGAAGCAACAATCGTTCGACTCCGAATCTGTGGTGAATTCAGAGATCCGCGAGGTAACGTTGCAAAGCGAAGCGACACTCGTTCAACTCTCAGATCCACCAGATCTAAAGCTATGAAAGGTGTTGTCGACTTCCATGGCTTCTCTTTCGTTCTTGATTTGTTCTTTGACGAAGCAGATCGGTGACACTAAGGGCACTATAAACCATCCACCAGATCTTGTCGTGCTTAGGGAGTGTTTGACTGAGGTCGATTCCATCCTTTTGTTGAGTGATGATTGCTTTGCCGACTTAGCTCCGCCCCCGTGGCCACCGCCAAGATCTCTTTCACGGCCAGTAGTCTCCATGATTCGGGCGATTTTCGCTTCTCATGTAGATTTTCTTTCTTCTTCTTGGCGTAATCTCTCTCTTCCAGTTCGCTTGGAGAAGACGACTTTCGGTGCTGGACATGGTACTCGAGGTGATCGGACGATGGGAGATGCACTGAGGATTCTGCAAGAAATTTCTAGCAATGACCTTTGTGCGGAAGGTGGTGCTCCTGATCCTGATTTGGCATCATTGAATCTGGGATCCTTCTTTGCATTGAGTGTTCTGGTGCTCATCGAAATCTTGGAGTTCACATTTCAAAGGTGAGATCTATAACACCGGATGTCAAGGTTTGGGAGTTAAGTGTCCTGGATTTGTTTCGTGATTTGAGTAATGCTTATTGTAATTTTGTATGGGAAGACATGCTCCAACATCAGTATGAAAAAACTAATGAGTCAGATACACTCCTTTTGATTACTAAGCCTGGACCCATAGATCTTGTTGCTAAAAAGGAGAAATACATGCATGCAAAGTATGTGAAGTTATTCGTCAACAGAGAAGCTACCGATCCTGAAATTACTTCAAGTGTGGCTCGCATTTGGGAGGCAGTTAAAAGTAAAGATATTCGAGAAGTCTATCGCCTCAATGTGGTTTTAGATGCAAGGTTTAAAAATCGACAAACTTCGGCGAAGTTCGGGTGAAGTTTGTCGATTTTGAGGTGAGCGAAACGAAGTTCATAGGCAGTAGAAAAATTGCAAAACTTCGACTCAACTTCAGCTAACTTCGACTGAACTTCGAAAACATCGATGGAAGTTAATAAAACATGAAGTAAAATTGTTATGTTTCGTGGAAGTTGAGCAAACTTCGACTGAAACTTCGACTATGCTAGAAATATACTTAAACTTTGGCTAAATTCGAATAAAACATAGTACTAACATCTCTACGAAGATACTTAAGTTTTCTAGCATTTAAAGAAAAATTCCTTAAACTTTCGTACACCAGCGAATTTTTGTCAAACTTTCATCGTCAAAGTTAACATCTTTGAATTAATTTCAAATTTTAAGTTAGCGAAGTCATAGGCGAAGTCGAAGTTTCAAACCTTGTTCAGATGTAAATATCAACACCAGCTATGATGAAGTGAATGGTTGCGATCTCTGTCACCTCAAAAGTCCAGCAGAGTTTCAAAATGGTTGAAGACATCAGATAATGGTCGGTATGATCCAGCACTATGTCAAAGAATCAAGGAATCAAATGATCCGGCAAGTTGTTTGCAAGGATGGTCCTTACTGCATTTGGCCTGCCACGATGATGACTGGGTGTTGGTTGAGGTGTTGCTAACCCTTGGTCTCTCTCGTGTGCCACAATGCTTAAGGTTGTGTAGGCAATTGGTGGCAACAGTTTTGTGGGTGCAATTCATGGTTGAAGTTTTATCTCCTTGTTTACCTATGTGCACCCAGGAAAAGTTATTTTATGCGGTGCTGCATTAGGATGTTCCTCGATCAATACACACTTCTCCTTTTCAGTTGATGGACCATACAATGGTTGAGTTGTTTGCTATGACACTACATTTCTTTTTGGAATGGATTGGTGCACTAAAGCTTAGTGTTTGTCGCAATGTCCTTGAACAATTGGTGTATCTAGAGCACCTTGCTGGCTGGTGGTTCGGTGTCATTACTGCTCTCATTGATGGCACATCTTTTGCCATGTTTCGGTTAACATCATGCCATACAATTGATATGGATCCTAGCATGGTCTCCTCACCAATGCCCACCCTTTGGCTATTTGTTTCTCCATGGTTTTGTCGTCCATCACAGTGAGCAACAAGTTTTCAATAAAATGACGTCGAGGGGATATTCAGCCAAGAATTGTTTTCTTTGTGACCTTGCTTACTTACATTTTTGGGGTTCATGCTCCTAATGTTCTCCATTTCTTCATATGTTTCTTTTTCTTTCCACCTTCAGGGCAAGGTGGATGTTCTAAGGGGGAGTAATGATAAGATCCCATATAGAGAGTCACATAGAGTTAGTTAGAGGGGCTTATTATAAATAGGGGTGAGCTAGTTGGTTTGGACAGCTAGGAAATTGAATTGTAATTGGGCACTCTTTGAGTGATTAGGGTTGATAGAGTTTTAAGACTCTTCTCCGGGTTACTTTTGTGTTCTTGTAATCGTTGTTGATTCGGTTTCTATCACAAACATATAGAGATACGAATCAAGATCATGAGTACCTAGTAGGGAACAATGAACTGAACCGAACCACTATGAGAACACCACATGGATTGAGTCATAAGGGTTACTAATGATAGATATATCATTTAGTCCTCAGACTTGAGATTACCAGAGACTTCGATATTAAGAGCATAATGATTTGACATAATCAAATGTTGTTCTTGACCGGACGATTATAAAGGTTGTGATTGGTTACTATGTGAATAATGTGTGAAGGTGTGTAATCAAGATATAATCTATCCCTCACGTATAGAGAAAGATATTAGTGGATCCCTCGATGTGTTAGACTGATAATGGCTAAGTCCAAGTGAATTGAAATGATCAATGTCACGTGGATGTTTTCACTCTACCTAGATATCGAGATTAATGTGATTGAACATTAAAGGTGATTTATCCATGTTTTATGTTTGATCAAAGGATATTGTACAACAAAAGGATATGATATACACTATTGATTAGGTTATATCGATTTATTATCTTGGTGCAACTTGAGTAGTCATAATGTCTTGCTAGAGACCGCTTAAGACTTGTGTACCAAAAGAGGTTTTGGTTCACTGCCAACGTTGCATGAACCTATTGGGTCGCACACAAAGAACGGCTTTACATGATTTCATATGATCCAGATTAATGAATATGGTTTGTTATATTATTGCTTCCTTAAGTGGGGGCATATATGTCATTCACTTGACCACCTAAATATAATGGTTGTATAAATAGGTGTTGGTGTGAGCATAATCTTAAAAGGAGGCTGAAACCCTAAAACAAATTAAATTTTCGTTTTGGCTATCTGTGAGTTTTCTGGACTTGCGGAGAGAGAAAAACGTTTTTAAGATATCCCGGAGCTAACACTCCAAATCTTGGCCACCGTTCGTGTGTGGATTTCTGACAAAGGGCGCGTGTGTGAAAGTCTTGAAGATCGATCAACACAGAGAAGGAAACTAGCGATTGAGGTATGGTTTACTTTTCTTAATCAGTTTAATGAATACAGATTTGACCCTAGTGGGGTTGTTGAAAATAAAATTTTAAAATTTCTACCGTGTTTTGAACCCAAAACCGAACAAATGACTTCTACCCTTATATCCACTTTAAAACCCATTATAATATCCCGATTCAATCCGGACAAGAGGGCATGTACTCTTTAAAATAGTGGCTATTGTTCTTGTAAACACCTTTTTTTTTTTTTTACCTCATATCACTTATCTATGAAAACCCATTTTTTTCTCGTATTTCCCATATTGCATATAAAGGTACTCTCACAGCTACTCAAGAAAATTAACAACAGTGAGAACCTCCTGAGGCATCCAACTCATTTGACCCTCTCTCCTAGCTAGTTGGTGTGTGCTATGCCAAAATGATAATGAGACTATTGATCATCAATTGATGAAGTGTAACTTCTTGCAAGGTGTTTGGATAGAAATTTTAATCATCTTGATTGACATATAAAGTAATGCATTTCTATATTTGCTGGCCTTGTTATATCTTCGCTATCGGTTCAAAAGGATAGCAAGAATTAGGTTTGAACTTCAGGTTGGATTTAATTAAGAAAATCAAGTCCAAACTTGACACAGTTCCTATTCGGACCAGCCTGAATTCTCAAAAGCCTTTGTCCAAATCTTTTTTTAATCCGAGCAAACATATTTGGGTTGTAAATCATCAACATAGAAACACAAAAAAACTAGGGCAAATTATTGTACCTAGTACCTTGTGGACGTAAATTGTGAATATAGAAATTAATAGGATTAACAAAGCTAACTTACTTGTTGCATGTAAAATTGGCACCACCGTTGCAGACTCCTCTCCACTTCTTGGGTGGAGGCCCAAAACCTTTGTCGCTGAAGCTTTCTGATTCGGGCCAAACCCCGGTATCAATAAGTCCTATAATGGTGTTGCTCTCCACTGTAGGAACCCTATTTACATGTTCTCCGAATCCCATGAAATCCCAAGATCTTGTTGTCTGAAGCTTTAGAGGAAAACTAGGAATAACCGAAACAATGCCTTCCATATCTGTATTTGTGGATACACATATAAGCATTCGTATAAATTGAGAAAACATGAATTTCTCTTTAACATAACTTGTTTTATAAGATGAAACTTGCACCTGGTGGGAATCGAACCCACAACCTCTTACACCCATAACCCCATACCTAACCATTGGGCCACCCACATGGTTGGTTCTCTCTAACATAACTTAGTTAATATAAAAATGCTTCAACCATACACGTGTGAATATGTATGTGTGTGTATATATAACATTTAATTGAGGACACATTGCCCATATAAATATTCAGATGTATTGCTTACTGGCAATTCTTTGTTGTTCATTTTCAGTGAGTTTGGCTGCAAATCCATTAAAACTTTTTCCATAGCTGCGTATCAACAGTTGTTCGGACTGCAAGCTGTTGATCATCAATAAAGCAAAGTTTCAATAAGCAACAAATAAATTATATAGTGAAGGCCAGTTGAAGAGGTTAAGAAGAGTACCCTTCTTCAAGAACTTCTTTCAAAATGCTGTGATAGTGATCTAATGGTGAGTACCCTGATCTCTCGGTAAGTTTTCCCATGTACACAATGTAAACCTACACATGAATTTATCAATTAGGAGTCAGGAAAAAAAATATTGGCATTCTCATAGGGGTTTTTTTAATGATATATTGATGTACCTTTCTATCTTCAGCAAGGTTGCCAACAAAGAACATACATACTGTCATGCAGAAAAGGGATAAAGCAAAATAGTTCTTCAAAGAAGCCATTGTTAATTGGTTGCAGAGAATAGCACTAGAAGGTGGAATTTATTTATACAAAGAGTGCATGGGGAAATGTGTATAAAGCATTCAATGGCAGTTTCTATAACTGTAGAACAAATATCTTTCAGATCAAAATAATGGATTTCATATAACTACCAAATCAGAAAACACATGTATAGAAGTATGAGGTGTCAAGATTTGGACATTTATTATTAGTTCATGCATTTGTTGAAATTCAGTCATTAAAAACAAATTGTGTAACTATTCCAATTATTTTTAGATAAATGATGGTGTAATTGCAAGAGATACTAAAATACATATTATGTCAATGTGTGTTGTTAGAGAGCATATCCAACGCAACAATGAATTGGAGGAAAAATGGGCACTGCATAAAATAGATAGATATCAGACAAAAAAGCCTTCTTAAATGCAACCATCGACCATCAATGTGAAACTAGCAAGATAAATTAGAAATAGACGATGCCTTCAATGACCATTTAGTAGTCAGCAATTTTTTTCTTATAAATATTAAAAAGAAAAAATTAACAACAAGAACCTACAATAATAAACTTAGAAATAAAATAAACTAAAAAATAAATAATTTAGCATTAATCTTAATAAAGTGTACATATTTAACAGCAGTGTTATGAAGGACAGTGATTCAAACACTACATTTTCCCTTTTTTGTTTACTGAATACTGGAGGCCAGACATCGCCATCATCAACAACAAACCACCATCCACATCATTAAAAAAATGGGACTTTTAAATTAGCATGAATTGCCACTTTTCCTTCTGTTCTCAAAAACTCTCTCAAACTAGAACAAGATTTTTTTTTTTGTTCTTTTTCTACTGGAACCAGAGCTTCTAACAACCAACATTGTCGTCTTATCTTTAGTCTAAACTGGATTTTTGGTTACTGATTGTTTCCTCTTTCTTTTTCTACCCTCTAATAAAATTGTTTTTACTCTATGTTGAGGACTATTCTCATCATGAATCATATTGACTGGGTTATGGTGCACCCCAAAATTCTTTGATGCTGATAAATCTACGTCTATGGATGTCTCCCCCGCCTTTTTACATGCATTCCCCACCTCGCTCATCATAGGAGATTGACCAGAATGCACAGATGCTTGATCGATGGAGCATCTGTGCATTAATTCAGAAACTGGCTTTTGTTAGCAACAAGCTCTTCAACAAGACCTCTTATCTTTTTTCGATGAGAATAAAAGTGGCACATGTCAAAAACATTGTTCTTTATAGGAACATTAGATTTTTTTTTCCTTTGCCGCCGCATCCTGCCTCCGTGCTTGTCTACTCGAATACTACATTTAAAGCCAGGCTGAAGAATTGATTCACATCTGCCACAGAATTAGACTCAGTTACTTAGCTGATTTATAACACATGTATAATAGAAAAAAAAAAAAAAACTATTGAGAGGTATTTACTTGAATCAATTTTGAAACACATGAAATAACTGATCTGAATGCGAGAAGTAGTTGAACAAAATTGAACATTCTCCAGAAATTTGTGCAACTTAAAGTTCAGAGCATACCTGAAACTCATAAAAGCTACTATGCAAAGAAAACAATTCAATTGCTTCTACTAATGTCAAAAAAAATGCAATAGCAGACAATCTTAAACAACCCTTTTACTGTAGTCAAATAAGACAAAGGCTATTAATTACTTGAATTCCTCAACTAAATGTAACAAAACAAGAGGCAAAAGAATTAAACTTTCATGATATCTTACTGAACAAAAATCACAGAAAGAAAAACCAATGTCATTCATCAACACAACAGCAGCCTGCTAAATTCCAACAAGGAGAATCCTTTTTGGCAAGCAAAATTATCTTCAGGGAAAGATGAAAAAATGGAGTATTGCACTCCTTTCCCTCACACAAATAAATTTAGGAAAATGATTTTTTTGACATTCTTTTGGAATTCATGCGAAATGCTTCTCAATCAAATTTATACCATTGCGTAGCAAATGTATGTATTCTAGAATGGTAGATTATATCTTTCATAAATTTAATAGAATCTGCCATGTGAAATTACATCTGAACCACAAAATAGTAGTTCATATGTACAAGTCGAAAATCAAGGCAAATAAACAGATAAATGGTTTAAGTCTTTAAGAGATCACTGCATTCCAATCGATGACCAGCCAGCTAGTGAAAAACATGAAAGGAAAGTCTGGGACTAAATATATTGCAACTCATTCTTGAGAAGCCTCTGCACCTTTGACAGTGGAAACAAAGACGGATCCCGCGGCACCCCGGCATCCATCCTCTTGACAAGTTGCGAGAAGGCGTCCGAAGAGGTGTTGATGAGACCTAGGGCCTACCTACCCACAATTTCCTCCCTCAATGTCATTGTCTGATAATGAGACCTAGGATCTCGAGATGTGGAAACCCAAGGAGGTCACTTTCTCACCAAAGAAGTGTTAAAATGACAACCGCATGTCACACCGTAAGACACATTGACTTACAAGAGTTATTCATGCGCGCCTCAAGATGAGGTGTACACAAATCCCGATATATAACACGCAGGAAGAAATCGTATAAAAGCTCTTATGAGTCAATGTGTCTTGTGATGTGATATTGTTGTTCTCATTTTAATATTTTCCTCCTCACAAATAAGTCGTAGAGGTTAGGTGAGTTAAGTGGTTAATTACATAAAGTAGAAGGTTATCCAATTTTGTCAAGGCAATGGCTATTCGGACCCCACATTTTGCTCTCTTTACCCCATTATTTCGTTGTATCCCATTTTTGAAGTTTTTTTTATTGCTTTTACCCCACATTTTTGTAAATGATTCTGAAACTACGTCTCACCCTTAACGAATGTTTACCTCATCTCCTATCATCATCCCAACACCTATCAATCTCTCTCATTTCTCGGTTGAAGTCAAGGTAGAGCACTTGTACGGTCACCAAGTGTCGTAAGAGTGTTTTTTTCGTTGAACATGGTCGGATGTAAGACACGTCGCGTCTTAGAAGTGAAGAAATGTCGTCTGTGAGGTTCTGTCGTATAGAGCCGAGACCTCTAAAAAGGTATCGGCCGACTACGACTGATACCTCCAAAGATGTAATGGTCGACTCCGACCGAGACTTCTTTAGAGGTATCGGCTAACTTCAACCGAGAATGCGAAAATAACTCGATTTTAATGGGTGACGGAAGGATCCACCTAAGACCTCTTTAGAGGTGTCGGCCCTATGTGTCCGACACCTCTTCAGAGCTGTCTGTCATGTGCGACCGACACCCGCAGGTAATAAGAACGAACAAGAAAAATTTAAAACGCCTAAAAAATACATGATAATGACCAAAAAATAGTGGGAAAATAGTGGGTTTTACTCGGAATCCCTTGATATTTTCGATTATATCGAGACTTTATACTCAAAATGCAAGATTTAACCCCCCGAATCGAAGCCCTAAACTCAACAACAAAACTACAAACAATAACGACTCAAAAAAAAACTCCAAAAAACTTTGAAATCGACACTAAAAGAGATGATGAATGTACCCATAGCGTCGAATCGATGTAGTTTTGCTCGAATTTCGTCGGATTTGAGTTGGTGGTGAGAATGTGATTATGTGATTTGAGAAAAAGGTAAATGGGGTATGCGTGAGTGGCATGAGTGGGTATGTGTGAGTAAAAACTCTTTTATATAGAAAATTAGTTGGGTCATTTCATTTGGAGTTGAAAAAATTCAAAAATGGGATAAAATGAGTAATTGTGGGGTCCGAATAACCATTGCCTTTTATCTATTATAACACTTTGGTTACAAAAGTTTAGTTTTTAATAAAAAAAATTCATTGTATTTTTACAAAAGTTTACTATTGATTGATAAAAGGGAGCAGTTAGTATATTTTTAATGAAAAATGCTAGGATGACCCGCTGGGGGACATCTTTAATGTGGTGGGCGGTGGGCTCTCATCCCTTAAAGCACAACTTTGGAGGAGGGTGTCCCCAGTGAGTCATTATAACAATACTTTTTTTTAATTTATTAGGGGTTACTTATACTATAGAAATAACATAAGCTGATATAGAGTAGAGGGGGCTACTGTAATGGCCCGTTCTAACTAATCTTAATAAATTTATTAATTACATATTAGGATCCGTAGCTCGGACCCACGTGGACATCGCCGACAAGTCAAAGGCACGCCAATCAAGGTATAAATAGTTATTTTTTGTGATGCGTGTTAATTTTTTGTATTATTACTTAATAATTCGTGTCGCACTAGTTAAGATTTTTATTGGTCGCATTGTGTCGTGTAGTGATGAGAGTGTAGGACGTCTCGGAGTGCGTGTAACGCGGATGTATGAGGTAGTCAAGGATTAAGAGGTCACATCACCCATCACATCACATCGCCCATTAGATCACCCATACCACCCCTCACTTTTCTTTCTCCTACTTTTCTCTTTCTTCTCCAAATAAAACTAACAAAACATCCCTCCCTCTCCAACGATTTTCATTTCATCTAACCCCCTCTTATTTTCTTCCTCACCAAGCTCTCCTCACACCCTACGGTCTCAAGAGGTTGGTTATCTCTCTCGCAAAGTCCTTCCCTCCTGGCGGCTCGCGCCGGCGACCTTCCTTGACCAAGGTGAGTGGCGATCGTTATTGTTGAATTTTGGAGATAGTTTGAGAGCTTAAATGGTGATGGTGTTAATTTTACATTGATCTTGTCGTTGTTGTTGATCATTGTTGTTTATTGTTAAAAAAAAATGTTTGCAATTCTACCAAAGACGAATTGGTGGGAGGGGGTAGTGGGTCGGGCCGACCTGGCCCGGATAGATCGGGTCGGACCGACATGGTCAGACCGACCTTGGTCTATGCGGTTGGGCCGAACCAGTCCGGTTCAGGCCCAACCCCATTAATTAATTAAAATCTTAAAAAATTTTTTAATAAATATGATTCTAAATAAAATAAATTAGAGAAAAATATGAAAAATGGATGGAGAAATTATGGAAAAATCCAAAAAATCAGAGAAAATATGAGAAATTAGAAAAAAAAAAAGGTAGAAAAATGGGTTTCCAGATTTTTTTCGGCATTTGGCACCTTGATATAACCCAAAAAATGTGCTGAAACTAAACTTTGAAATAAAATTTCAAATTTTTGGTCTCACATTATAAACTCACTTAATGTAACTCCAAAATAATTAAAGTGGGTGGGTGTCGAGTGCGCATCTCGAGGTGTGAGCAAGACGTTTCGAGGGCGATTTGCAATTGCCGAGGTAAGTAAACCCACAAGAAAATTAGTTAGAATTCATTTATAACACTTGATTTATTTTACATTTTAATTATTCTATCGTGATATTTATTACTATCCACTTAATGCTCATCCACTTCCACGTGTATATATGTGTTTGTCAACGGGGTCAAGCATGACACAGACTCACACCCCGGGGCTTGATACCCTGTGTAGCGGCCCCAAATCCTGAGGTCGCCACAGGTGCCGACGCGGGCCCACTGCCCTGCCACGACAGGCCTAGTTGTGTCCCACGTGTCATTAACCTACACAACTTCATTCAAAACCCAATACTTGACTAACTTACATTATGAAAAGTTACAAGTTAGTTCATTTAGACTCGATTCACCTGTTAAGATCATTTTTAACAATCAAATTATAGCGGAAGACTTATTTGACTTGATCAAGCAGTAAACAAATAAATTCAAGTCTCAAGAGCATCAACCTAATGTGGAAAACCCATAATATAAGCATCATAATTAGAAAGATAACCAAAATTCTCAAAATAAGTGAATATACAAGTCATGGGTGGCTCACAATGTATCTAGTATCCCAAAAGCAAATATAAATATATATAAACATATGAGAGAGGTTGTAGTTTGTCACAGGTAGTCCTCAAGCTTCTCCTTGACTCAACTTGTACCGGGGTCTACACTCAAGCCATCACAATAAAACAGATGACGAGTCCAGAGTGAGTAATCCCCAAGGAAATTCAATAAGCATTTATAAAATAAGATACATGAATTTGAATAAAGCTATCAAATAAACATGCGGAAAATTAAAACAGGCAACTGTGCTCATTATATGAATACATAATAGCAAGCTCAAAATGTGTGTCTACAACCTAAGTTAGAGTAGCACCATACTCCGGACTCTCTCGCTAGCACTGACAGCGAGTCACACTCCAGCATGGCCAGCCTCCGGGTCCTCTCGATGGCCGGCGTGGTCCCATGGAGCACCGACACGTGCACCGAAAAGATCATCGGATTAAACTATTCACCAAGACCCCGAGTTACACGTGCTATGGTCTAGTGGACATGCACGCAAAATGGACCGGTGGGAGCGTACTCAACCAAACTGTCCATATAAACAATACCAAAAAGGAATAATGAAATAACTGAATGTAAAGCAAATAAGGAAATACATAAATAAATACTCGAGAGAATTTCAATTGGGTTACTACACACCTCAAACCGCGCTCCACTGATACAAAAGCGATCTCCACGCCTCCAAATGCGTGCCTCAACACCCGTCGATCAAATCCGAGTACCTAACATTCGTTAATTTATCAATTTCCCAAACTTTAGAATTTCCCAAATTCATATTAGAGTATCAAATCCATCATATTAATTCATATTATACCCGGTATCGATCCCGGGATAGGCCCCCAATTGGCCGAATCGAAACCCAAATTTGAAATAGTTTTTTATTTCAAGCAAAACGGTATCGCAGGTGGTATCGTGAGAGTCACGGTGCTGACCATGGTGTCGGATGGGCAGTGAGCCCTGCCCATCCGCGCCGTGGTCGGTGCCCTTCCTACGGGGTGCTCCCTGGGGTTTTTTCCAGATCCTTAGCTCCAACTTCGCGACCCGAATTCGATCCAATCCCTTATGGTTCACTAAAACTACCATAGGGTACGTTCAAACTCATATTAAAACTTCGTCCAAAATTCAAACCAAAACCCAGACAAAACTCGGCGAAACCCCAATAAAACTCCACAGCTTCAACACCACCATCCACAACATCCAATACCATGATAATTGCTCTCATCCTACTCAAAAATCATAGCAAAAACTCCCAAACCAACGAGCTAACTCGCATATCCAAAAATCGACGTCAAAACCCAAAAATCCATACTCGAAATGTAAAGAACGACGAGGAGAATGTGAATCTCACCTTGGATCGTCGATTGCTCGTTGTATGAACCTCCAAATCTTCACTTGAAATTCACCTAAATCCCCAAATTCTCGTCCAAAATGAGAGAGGAGAGAGAAAATGTGGTAAAATAAGATATTTTTTGGACTTTTATAGTATTTTTGTCATCTAGTGTGTGTGTAGATCCCAAGGATCACTTGGATGGTTGAGATAAGGTCAAAAAGTCCATCTAAGGTGACTTAGATTGGTGACTTTGTCACTTGATCTTATCCTCTTTCAATCTCATACACTAAAGCCCTAGGCGTTCGGTACCGGCTCCGCGCCGCGACGCGTATCGTTCGCGTACACTCACGCCATTAAATGTCTAAACGACATTTTGATTTTTCTTGTAAGATGATTGTTAGAATAATATAAAGAAAAGAAAAAAGATCTTCATATGACATTAGTAGATTTAGAAAAATCATAAGATATGGTCCCTAGAGATATTCTTTGGTGGGTTCTAGAAAAAAATGAGTGCATGCTAGATACATAGACACTATTAAGGATATGTATGATGAAGTAGTAACGAGTATAAAGACATTTGGAAGAGCTACAAATGAATTTCCCATTACAATAGGACTACATCAATGATCGGCTTTAAGCCCATATATATTTACTTTAGTTATGGATGAACTAACTAGGCATATTCAAGAGGATATACCATGGTGTATGCTATTTGCAGACGATATTGTCTTAGTGGATGAAAAAAAAAGATGGAGTGAATAGGAAATTAGAACTCTGGAGGAATACATTAGAATCTAAAGGCTTTAAGTTGAGTATGACGAAAATTGAATACATGCACTGTGAGTTTAGAAATACTAGACATCGAGATGATGGAGTGGTAAAATTAGGGGAAATAGAAGTTCCTAAGGTGAACCACTTTAGATACCTATGATCAATCATACAAAATGATGGTAATATTGAGAATTATGTCACACATAAATTCAATTTGGATGGAAGAAATGGCGGAGTGCAACAGGGGTGATTTGTGATCGAAATGTTCCTACTAAGTTAAAAGGAAAATTTTATGAGACCGCAATTAGGTCGGCTATGCTCTATGGAAGTGAGTGTTGGGCGGTAAAGAAACAACAATTGCATAAAATGAACGTAGCAGAAATGATGATGCTTAGGTGGATGTATGATAAAACTCATAAAAATAGAATAAGAAATATAAAAATTCAAAGACAAGTAGGAGTAACACCAATTGATACAAAAATTAGGGAAGGGCAGTTGCGGTGGTTTGGTCACCTGTAAAGACGGCCTACAATTGCCCACAATAGAAAACTTGACTCAATAGAAACTGTAAAAAATCGACGAGGTAGTTAACATGGGATGCATTAATTAGGAATGATTTGAATGGTTTGGAAAGCGCACCATCAATTGCACTTAATCGAGCGCAATGGAAAAGCTTGATCCATGTAGCCAACCCCAATTAATTTGGGACTGAGGCTATGTTGTTGTTGTTGTTGTTGTTGTTGTTGTTGTTGTTGTTGTTGTTGTTGTTGTTGTTGTTGTTGTTGTTGTTGTAGTGTACTGTCATTCGCCTACCCGGTACCCGCGTCTACATGCTAATCGAGGAGAATACTGTCACATTATCTCACACGAACAATAACAATATAAATACACACATTGCGATGCAATTCAACATAATTAAGCATAACATCGCAAATTAGGCAAACAAACACAAAACTAATTGTTTACATATCTCAAGCGTGCCCGGTCCAGAGGCGAGGTCCATGTGATGCTGAGCTGGCGTCACATATGAAAATATGTCATATTAACGGTGTAATTAAAACTAGGTTGTTACAGTTCTTCCCAACTAGGAGAAATTTCATCCCGAAATTTAAAACACTTAAATAAATTATTACCGTCAAATAACTGAGGGTAACGCGCCCGCATAGTATACTCGAGCTCCCAGGTGAGTCCATCGGTTCCGTGATGCTAGCAACGAACTAAAACCTTTAGGATCTCCCTGTTTCGCAGAGTCTATATCTATGGTCCATGATCTCAACTGGCTACTCCTCGTAGGTCCCGTCAGGCCGAACCTCTACCTATCTGACATCCACCATCGCTCTCGATCCTGGCCTAGCCAGCCTCAACATAGATATGTGAAATACCATATGAACCCAGCTAACTGTGGCGATAACTCCAACTTCTACGTCGTTCTGTCGATACGTGCCTCGACCTTGAACGGTCTAATGAATCTTAGTGCCATTTTGCTCTTGATACCAAACATCTTATGACTCTTCCAGGGCGAAACCTTCAACTACACCAAGTCGCCCTCCTCGTAGCTCAAATCCTCGTGATACCTATCTGTATACTTCTTCTGTCTATCTTGGGCCGCTTGAAGCCTCTGACGAATCTGCCTAATCTTCTTAGTATGATCCACTACAACCTTAGGTCCTATAGCCGATGTATCCTTTGGTGTCGCCCTAACATACTGGTGACCTGCAGGGCCTACCATATGGTGCCTCGAATGGTGGCATCCCGATACTCGCCTGATAGTTGTTGTGGTAGGCAAACTCACACAAAGGCAGATAATCCTCCAACGAACCACCAAACTGCAAAATACAAGCCATGAGCATATCCTCTAATATCTGAATCAATCGCTCTGACCGATCGTCGGTCTGAGGATGATACGATGTACTGAACTATAGTCTGGAGTCAAACTGCTCCTGCATACTCTTCCAAAGCTTAGATATCAGCCTGGGATCCCTATCAGAAACAATGGGGACCGATACACCATGAAGTATGATGATCTTTCTCTCCAAGATAACGCTAAGCTGTGGGAAGGAATATCTCATGGAAATCGAAATGAAGGGTGTCGACTTCGTCAACCTGTCAATCACTACCCAAACTGCATCATGACGCCTCGTAGTCTGTGGTAGGCCACTGACGAAGTTCATGGTCACATTTCTCCACTTCCATTGAAGAATGGGCAACGGCTGTAGCAACCTAGTTGATCTCCTATGCTCAGCCTTCACTTGCTGGCAAATATGACAACTCCTGACGTAGTTGCCAACGTCGGTCTTCATCCCTGGCCACCAAAACAATCGTCATAAATCATGATACATCTTGGTTCGACTAGGATGAACAATATATTACGACCGGTGTGCGTATTCCAGTATGCTGTCCCTGAGCTCGATACTGTAACTATCCATAATCTATGTGTCTAAAGCACCCGTCTGACGTCTCAGACCAATCTATGCAACTCGGATCCTGAGCCAGTCTGTCGAACCGCTTACATAGCCCATCAACTCTTTGGCACTCAATAACCCATTCCAGAGACGCCGTAGGAACTCTCATCTGATAACAAATCTATAGCTCAGCAATTGCCTTTGTTACACACATCACCGACGCTGCCTTAAAAAGTCTGTACTTATGTGTCAGAGGCCGTAGGACTGTCTGGCTCTCAATACCACTCCGACTCAATGCATCAGCTACCACATTCGCCTTCCCCGGATGGTACTCTATGGGGAAGTCGTAATCCTTCAGTAACTCGAGCCATCTCCTCTGTCGCATGTTCAACTCCCTCCGAGTGAATAGATATCTCAAGCTCTGGTGATCAGTGAACAACACGAACATCTCTCCATAGAGATAATGCCTCCAGGCCTTCAATGCAAACACGATTTATGCAAGCTTCAAGTCGTGCACTAGATAATTACCCTCGTGGGGTCTCAACTGTCGAGATAGTAAGCCACTGGGTGTCCATCATGCATCAAGGCACAACCCAGCCCAGTGTCTGAAGCATCGATATAAACCGATAAGCCTCTACCTGCCACTGGCAATGCTAACACTGGCGCAGAAGTCAGCTTCCTCTTCAGCTCCAAAAATGCTTCCTCACACTCCTCGGACCAATCAAATCTGATATTTTTTTTGTCAATCTAATCATCAGCGCTGCAATCAATGAAAAATCATGCACAAACCGCCGGTAATGTCCTGCCAAACCTAAGAAATTCCGAATGTCAGAAATAGACTAAGGCGTCCTCCAGTCAATAATCGCCCGAATCTTGTCACCATCTATTGATATACCCTGATCACTGATGACATGTCTGAGGAACTTCACCTCACTAAACCAAAATGCATACTTACCGAACTTAGCATACAGTCTATGCTCTCTTAGTGTCGTCAAAACATCCCTAAAATGTCTCTCGTGCTCCTCATGAGTCTTGTTGTAGATCAAGATGTCATCGATGAATACAATGACGTATCGATCCAGAAATGATCTCAAAACCCTGTGCATCAAGTCCATGAAGATCGTCGGCGTATTAGTCAACCCAAATGGCATAACTGTGAACTCAAACAAGCCATATCTCGTGCCGAAAGCGCTCTTCTCAACATCACCTTCTCGAATTCTCAGCTGATGGTATCCTGATCGCAAATCAATCTTCGAGAAGAAATTTGGCTCTTGCCAACTAGTCGAATAAGTCATCAATCTTGAGAAGTGGGTAACAGTTCCTGACCGTCACCTGATTCAACTTCCTGTAATCAACACACATCCTCATAGTACCGTCTTTCTTCTTCACAAAAGGACCTGAGCTCCCCAAGGAGACATACCAGGGTGAATGTTACCCTTCTGTAGCAACTCCTCTAAATGGGTCCTCAAACTCCTCCTCCTCGGAAGCAGACGGTTGTAAATAGGCCGTGTCCCGGGTATCAACTCAATAATGAACTCAATTGCTCAGAGCGGTGGTAGTCCTAGCAAATCATCTGGAAATACATATGAAAACTCATAAACTATTGGGACATCCTCAACCCTGATCAATGCCCTCGGCTCTGGCTTAACAGTCGTAGTAAACACCTCCGTCTCTTGAGTCGTCGCTAAACGACCTCTGGTGATCGGTAAAGTTGTCGCATCTCTGGCGAATGACAACTTTGGAATCCCCTTGATATCAAATGTAACAGTTTATTACAACAATCTATATGTGCATGATATGCCGATAACCAATCCATGTCCAGCATCGCATCGAACTCCAGATACTCTAAAACTCGTAAATCAGCCGGTAACTGATGTCCCTTATCTCAACAATACAATCTCGGCATATTCGATTACGGTATATCTTATCCTCAATAGCCGTACTAAGAACCAGATGTGTGTCTAAATTCTATACTTGTAACTCTAACTGTCCTACCATGCGTCCAGCAATAAAAGACAAAGTACTATCAGAATCAAACATGACATGCATACGAGTGCCAAAAAAATGGATAACATACCCTCGACAAGCTGTCTGGTCACTTCCTTGTTCGGCTGAGCAACCGCTAGAGCAATGACATGAGCCCTATCTCTGGCCCGGTCTGACTATGGCGGTGGTGGAGTCGGTCTAGTACAATCGGTTTGCAGATGCCTAACCTGGCCACATTTATAGCTTCGACGAACCTCCTGTCTCCCAGCTGGTCTAGCGACACTCCCCTAACCCTGACCATAACTCGGCTCCGTCCCTATCCTTTCTGATCCTTGTCCTGCCTAGGCTGCTCAGTAGGTGCAGATGTGGTAGCATACACCGCTTGGCGATCATCATACCTCATTGAATCATCCCATCGATCTTTGTCGCCTCGATGGCCCTGATTTGACCGTCTATCATCTCGACGAGGTCTCTGACCCTATCTTTGTTTGTCCTGATGATCCCATTGTCTCTTTGGTCTCTGCTCTGACCGAGAACTCTGCGAAGACTGACTCTGATAAGACGTGGATGCGGGTTGACTGCTTATCTGTATCAGATAAGTCTCGTGTGCCAGAGCCCTGTCAGAGATTTCCAGTAGTGTATGGGCTCCACTGGATACAATAAAGCTCGCAATCCTCTCATCCGGTCCCTTGACAAAATAGTAGATCTGAAGCCCTTCTGTCTCAGCCACATCCATGATGTATTGCAATAAATATATATATCATTATGTATACTGCAGTACAAACATGTTACTCAGAACCAGGGCCAGAAAATGCTTCCTCAATCTAATCTGAACCTCCTTCAGAATATACTCGACTATGAACATATCACGAAACTCTGCCCAGGTAGTCGGCTCCAGATGTGTAGTCGCATATGTAGTCCACCAAACCGCGGCATCACCTCTCAAACAAAAACTCGACAAACAAGTTTGGTCCCTCTCCTCGACCAAGAGTAGCTTATGTTGCCGCTCATATGACAATAACCATTTATCTACTGCCTCTCGAGTCTTCTCGTCGTGTAGAAGTAACCAGGCTAAAATCTGATGAAATCATTCACCCTCTTGTAAAAGGTCGGCAATTTGGGTCATGAAACGATTAACACGACACGACACGTAATAAACATGTTGTGGGTTTGGCTTAAGTGGGTCTGGGTCATAAACATGTTAACACATTTATACACGGTTAATAAACGAGTCATTAACATGTCAACTTGCTTAACTCATTTATGACTCGCTTAACACGACTAAAGAATAATATATAAATAATAAATATGGTATAATAAATAGATTGGTACAAAATTCACCCATTTGAATGCATGTTAATAGCATGATTTATTTATTTTATTTATAGACATCTTTTATCATATTTTATTTTATATTTGAGAGGAAATATTTATTTTACTTTTAATATATTATTTATGTTTTAGATTTTATTAATAATTATTTATTAAGAAAAAATAAAACTTTTCACCAAAGTAAAATTTAGATATTTTTAGATTATTCTTATAATTTTGTTTATGTTATTATTACGAGTCATTTTTGCTTTATTATTAAGAGTAATAAAGAATTGAATGAAAAAAGTAAAGTAAAACTAACGACTATATACAACCACATTATATTTTATTGGCTATTTTAGTATGTTTGTTCGAATTTAATCATTTAGATATATTTTAAAAAGTAGTAACCAAATTATAAAAGTTTAAATAAAATAAAAAATTTTAAATACAATATTTAATAAATGGGTGACACGAATACACGACATGTTAATTAACACGACCCACTTAGACACGAAAACGATTAACACGATTAATAAACATGTCATGTAATGGGTTTGCATTATATGGGTCATGACCGTTTATGACACGACACGTTTACGACTCACCGATACGAATTGCCACCCCTACCCTCTTGGCCTAAGTTGACGTCGTGCTGCCTGATGTCGATGTTACGACTAGCTGCTATGTCATAGCCAATGTGAAAGCCGTGGTCTCAGCTGGTACCACCATGGCCTAACTCTCTTTGTCGGTGTCTCAGAAATCGCCGTCTGAACGGTGTTTGTGGTATAGCAAGGGCTACGGCTGCCTGTGAAATCGGTGTCGCTAGTGTGGTTGTAGGAGCTGGATCGCTGCCGCCTATAAACATTATAATCAGAAAGATGACCAAAATCCTCAAAATAAGCAAATATACAAGTCATGGATAGCTCACAATGTATCCCGTATCCCAAAAGCAAATATAAATATATACAAACATACGAGAGAGGTTGTAGTCTGTCACAGGTAGTCCTCAAGCTTCCCCTTGCCTTGACTCATACAGGGGTCTACACTTAAGTCATCACAACAAAATAGATGGCGAGTCCAAAGTGAGTAATCCCAAGGAAATTCAATAAGCATTTATAAAAATAAGATACAAGAATTTGAATAAAGCTATTAAATAAACATGTGGAAAATTAAAACAGGCAACTGTGCTAATCGCATAATACATAATAGGCAAGCTCAAAATGTGTGTCTGTAACCTAAGTAAGACTAGCACCATACTTCGGACTCTCCCGCAAGCACTGCCAGCGAGTCACACTCCAGCATGGCCAACCTCCAGGTCCTCTCGATGGCCGGCGTAGTCCTACGGTGCATCGACACGTGTACCGAAAAGATCCTCGTGTCGAACTATTCACCAAGACCCCGGGTGACACGTGCTATGGTCTAGTGGACATACACACAGAATGGCCTGGTGAGAGCGCACTCAACCAAACCGTCCATATGAACCATACCAGAAAGGAATAATGAAATAACGGAATGGAAAGCAAATAAGGAAATACATAAATAAATATTCGAGAGAATTTCAATTGGGTTACCACACACCTCTAATCGCGATCCACTAATATATAAGCGATCTCCACGCCTCCAAATGCGTGCCCCAGCACCCGTCGATCAAATCCAAGTACCTATTATTCGTTAATTTATCAATTTCCTAAACTTTGGAATTTCCCAAATTCACATTAGAGTATCAAATTCATCATATTAATTCATATTATACCCGGTATCGATCCTCGAGATAGGCCCCCAATTGGTCGAATCGAAACCCAAATTCGAAAAAAAAATTATTCCGAAGATTTTTTTATTCCAGGCCAAGCGGCGCCGCAGGTGGCGGCGACACTTGTGGCGCCCTTCCTACAGAGGTTTTTCTAGAACCCCGGCTCAAACTTCGTGACCCGAATTCGATCCGATCCCTTATGGTTCACCAAAACTACCATAGGGTCCATTCAAACCACGTTAAAACTCGTCCGAAATTCAAACTAAAACCCCGATAAAACTCGGCGAAACCCCGATAAAACTCGGTGAAACCCCGATAAAACTCCAGAACTTTAATACCACCATCCACAACATCCACTGCCATAATAATTGCTCCCATCCAACTCAAAAATCATAGCAAAAACTCCCAAACCAACAAGCTAACTTGCATATCCAAAAATTCACGCCAAAACCCAAAAATTCATACTTGAAACGTAAAGAACGACGAGGAAACATGAATCTCACCTTGGATCGTCGATTGCTCATTATATGAACCTCCAAATCTTCACTAGAAATTCACCAAAATCCCCTAAATTTTCGTCCAAAATGGTAGAGGAGAGAGAAAAGGTAGTGAAATGAGATATTTTTGGACTTTTATAGTATTTTTGTCATCTAGTGTATGTGTAGATCCCAAGGACCACTTGGATGGTTGAGATAAGGTCAAAAAGTCCATCTAAGGTGACTTAGATTGGTGACTTTGTCACTTTATCTTATCATCCTTCAATCCCATACACTAAACCCCCGAGCGTTCGGTATCCGCTTCACGTCGCGACACGTATCGTTCGTTTACACTCACGCCATTAAATGTCTAAACGGCATTTTATTTTAATTATTTAATGCATTTTATTCATTTATCATGTGTGCATTATTTCCCAACCTAGTGTATTATCATTCGCTTACCCGGTACCCATGTCTACACGCTAATCGAGGTGAATACCCGTCACACTATCTCACACGAACAATAACAATATAAATACACACATTTTGATGCAATTAAACATAATTAAGCATAAGTATCGCAAATTAGGCAAACAACACACAAAACTAATTATTTACCTATCTCAGGCGTGCTCGGTCCTAGCGGTGGGGTCCACGAGATGTTGAGCTAGCGTCCACATCCGAAAATACGTTATATTAACAGCGTAATTAAAACTGGGTCGTTACACCCCGCGTTGTTCGAGTAGTTGCCTATGTTGGCCTACGCGGTGGCTATTTCTCGCGAGACCCCGTTAGGTTGAGAGATGTTTGACGGAGACCTAAGTCTTTGTCATGGGTTCTTTTCAAGAGATGTTTAGACGAGGTTCTAACGTTCATGGGTTTCTCTCATCGACCATGAGATATATGGCGAAATGATCGTCATGTGTTCCTCTTTGTTTATGTCAGACCCCATCTAATTAGGGCATCTGACCGACCTAAATTACTTTAATCCCTTAATAATCTAGCAGCGTTAACCTCTCCATCAATAAATAATTAAGAATAAGATCTTGTAATCTTCAATTATAAGACTTTATTAACCATAAAGGATTCTAAACTGAATCTTAAACCTTAAAGTATGAAAAAAATTAAGTATATAATCCTCTAAGTTCATTTAGATTGATTAAATTATCTCAAAATTTCGTAAAAAAAATTCGACGACATTTCCTTTATTTTTAAGCCTACACCGGAAATTCCGACCTTCAAAAATTTTCAACAAAACCTGCTAGCTTTGGTGGAAATGTAGGACTTACAATCCACCCATAACAATATATATTGCATCAACTAAATTATATATTCATTCTAACTTGATTTAAAGTATCAAGATTCTTAAACTAGCATTAGCTTAGTCTCAAAATTATTTCAATTCATCCTAAAACCATTCTAGCCATTCCAAAGTAGATTCTAATCACACTCGAACCCATAAACCCATTTATACAATAATATATTAAAAAAACAATACATACATAAAGAAAAAAATGAACAAGTCATATACAGTCGGAAAGCTTTCCCTTTCCCTAGTCGCCCGCTAGAACCTGTCATTATCCAATTATAAAAATTTGATAATGTCAGATAAGTAAATCTCACACTATTCATTACCCCTGTAATAATCAAATGCATAATAATCCAAAGAATTGAAACGAAAAATATAATCCAAGGAATTTAAATACAACCGTTAATCCATCCTATTTTTGTTATCTAACCACAATTAGATAACGTTATCCGAAAGTGGTAAGTAAACAATAATAAGGACTCTTGTGCGGGGAGAATAACCGAACGAGTCTCATTCCTCTAGACTCTAGCAGTATGATCTGGTTCAACGTGATATCATGATAACCACGTGATGCAAAGTATCAGTGACTCCAGCCCCTCAAGCATAATATAGTGTTTTATAACCACGGTATAGTCTATACTATAAGGAGAATCTAATCGCCTTATCCTCCCAACCCTTGTATACATGTACAACAAAAATGCAATATCAATGATCAATGTAATTTATACGAAATTATAATCATATAATGTAAAGGTTACTGTGGGATTTACTTAACCTTACAAACGCGATATCGCAACTCCCTTGCACTCCGAGTCGATAAAGTAGTCCACACGGGGCTCCAATCGCGGTCCTACAATTCATTAATATGTCCTGTAAGCCTCTACAACTTCACCATTTTCCAATTATTTGAAATTTAATTGACCCAATCGCGTCCCGAAACCCCTAAATTACTTCCAAAATAAACTATTTGATGCCCATATTTCACTTTTGACTCAAAATTATTGTTCAACATCGAGAATTACGCTGTCTAGGCTTAAATATAATTTTTTCAATCTTTTATATATTTATCGGTCGTACTCGACTTGAAAACCCCATAATCCTTCCAAATCAACTCTTCGGATGTCCGGATCCCAATTTCGACTCAAAATTGTGATTCATAATAAAAAAATTACCCTAAACTAGGCTTTAAAATAATTTTTCAAATAATTACCCTAGACTAGGCTTTAAAATAATTTTTCAAATTTTGGATACTTTCGAGTATCATAACATGCTTTACGAGGAAAAACCTCGATATAAATCCTCGAGAAAATCCCAAATTCCTTATTTTCCATAAAAATCCTCAATTTTCATCAATTTGTCCAAAAATATAACTTTTCTGATTTTTTCCTATTTTTCTAGATTTTCTTTCTATTTTTTGCATTATTATTTTTTTTAAAAAAATTTATGAAGGGTTTGATCCCCTGAACCAGACCGATTCGGTTCAGTTGAACCGGACCCGGTTCAGTTGGACCGGACCTGGTTCGTCCGGTTCGAAGGACCAACCCTTTTCTTCTTGCTCGCGAGCCCCTGTTCTTTCCAAAAACCAATTTATTTTATTTTTATTTTTTATCTGTTTGCTCACTGGGGTGGGTTCGACCCTAACCCCAGAGTATTCTTGGGAAGGGAAACGACATCTAAGCTGACTCCTTCTTTAGACCACCGAGTCCCCTCCTCCATCACTAACCTCATGATCAATAAAAACAACGCCAACAATACCAACAACAACTTAACAACTTACCAAAATGGGGAAGAATCTACTGTTTTTGTTTTAAGATTATATTAAAATTTCCTCGAGATTCGCGTGATCCAATGGTTCCAAACCATAATATAAATTTGATATTCCTTAAGATATGTACATATCTCGAGGACAATTTTTGTCTAAAAACAATTGAATGAGGCGGTGTATTGGTTTGAAGATATGTATTAGAATTTCTTCGAAATTCACATCGCATGAATCTCGAGGCAAATTTAATGATTCACTTATAAATTTCTATTGATCTTCCTCGAGATACGTACTACGTATCTCAAGATAAATCTTGTGGTCATCAATAAGATAATCACAACCACTAAATGACTCACTATGAAATCAATTATTTGATCTCCACGAGATATTATCGCGTATCTCGAGGCAAATCTAATATTTTTATTATTAAAAAATTATACACCACTTGATTCTCCTCGAGATTGGACAACACGCATCTCGAGGCATGTAAAATTATATCCAACAGCACGTTCCATCATTCTCTTCCTCGACACTCACGCTATGCGTATCTCGAGGCGAATCCAAGGTATATTTTTATTTAATTTAAACTATAGGATTGATTTATATATATTTGTATATAAACTATATTATATATATAAATATATAAACACCTATATATTTTCGTGGCTGTAAATTTGCCACGTGCGCCAACAACCAACCTCGGGCATGCACACTATTGTACATCCCACACGTGTCACCCTCGACCCCGCGTATCACCAGACGTCCACCAATTTATTAATTATTTTATTTAATTTCATGATTATCTCTTCACTTTATATCTAAATTAAATTCTGAAAAATACTCAAAAATTATCGAAAATTGGAGAAAATTTTCCAACGCGCTCTGAAACTTACAGACACCGTGTATACACTCCACTTGACCATATTTCACGTCAAAATAGTATATAATACATCAAATAGGCACACGACACACAAAAATATTATTAAAATTTATGATCTTCTATCCTTTGTTATATTCTTGTTAGTGTAGCTGAAGCATTATGATTTGTGACATTAATTAAGCTTGTGACTTAAATGCACAACACAGAGATGGAATACATTGTTTCGGTGTTCCCTAGTGTAACTCTAAAGCCTCAGACAACCAGATCTTGGGATTTCATGGGGTTCGGAGAGCACGTGGATAGAGTTCCTACAGTGGAGAGCGACACTATAATAGGCTTAATTGATACTGGAATTTGGCCAGAATTATAAAGCTTTAGCGACAAAGGTTTTGGGCCTCTACCCAAGAAGTGGAAAGGAGTCTGCAATGGTGGTGCCAATTTTACATGCAACAAGTAAGTCAGCTTCATTAGTCCAATTAATTTCTACATTCCCATTTTATGTCCTCAAAAAGTACCAAGAGTGGCAATAATTTGTCCAAGTTTGTCTGGGTTTCTACATTAAAAATTTATAGGGCAATTATATTTCACTCGGGTTTAAAAAACAGGGTTTGATCAAAGGCTTTTGGAATGCACGCTTGTCCATATAGGTTTCTATTGTTTAAATTGAACATTGTGTCATATTTGGACAAGATCTTTCATCTTTTTGAACGGAATCCAACCTGAATTTCAAGTCAAACTCTAGCGATTCTTTTGAAAAGAAATTGTACAATAATGATACATATCAAGAGTCAAGACCAACAATATAGAAACACATTACTTCGGCCTTGTTTGGTTCGTTTTTGCTAACTTACAGTGTTAATTAGGAGTTATCTCGTTAGAGTTAATATTTTCATGTTTGGTACAACTTTAAACTTGCAGAGAAGTTTCAAATTTTTAAACAATAAAAAATTTGAATTAACATAAATAGCCTTAACACAAGGGAGAGAGAGAGATGAGTAATAAAAAGGTCATTAATGAGGGGTAATTGTGTCCACAACTCTGGGAGATAACTCCCTAGGGGGGTGGTGTGGAGATATCTCTCACCCTAGGGTGTAAGTTGAGTAGATAACTTGCAGACAAGTTGGGCAACCAAACAAGATTAGTTCCCAACTCCCTGTGAGTTATCTCCTTAGAGATATCTCTACATCATACCAAACAAGGCCTTCAATACATCTATCAAGATGATTAAATCCCACCTTCGTCTTTCTATATCAAATATAGATGTACTTGGGTCGCTCAAGATAATACTACAATCATTTTTTTTTGTCAAAAAATAATACTACAATCATTAGTACTACTATGTAATATCGCATGAAACTTCAAACATTACTTTTTCAAATTTCTGTCAAATCAGATTTTTTTTTGATAAATTGGAGGCAATACTCCTTTTCACCCACTAAAGTTTGAAGCATGACTTTTTACTTCCAAATCACATACCAAACCATTGGGATTATGAGAGGTAAACTTATATTTGAAATAGTTTAATATTTAAAAAGCTAGATGTAAATATAAAAAATTTATAGCCTTAGAAAAACAATATATTAATAGGGTTGGAAAAACAATATTGACAATTGAATAAACAAGTTTGGAAGTAAACTAGGAGTTTTCGCTTGATTGACACATTTGACGTAAATATATATCTCATTAACACACCCAAAAAATATTTACAAATCTAACACATTTACCGGCATGTCACCGCCACCTCACTCGCCACGTCCAATTTTTTTTTTTTTTTGTGGAATCAGTAAACGTGATTTGAGATCACGTTTTGAATAGGTGCGGAAAACGTGACTTGCTTCAAAACAACAGTCCACAAGCAAGTCGTGACTTGTTTTTGGAAGTTCATTTTTTTTTCTTGCTTTTGAAGTCCCGATGTTTTCTTTTGATGCAAGTCGTGTGTCGTTGTTTTGATTATTTTGTTAATACAAACTAGTATAAAATATGAAGTTACAAGTAATTTACAAAATTCATAAAAGTAATGTCAGTGATGCCAAAAATTTCATTTGATATAAATGAAGAACTTGGAAATTGAAGTGGAAGAACTACAAAGCATTATATAAACCAAAAAACATGTCATGTGAAAGTAAAAAAAGTCATAGTCTGACCCCAAATAATGACTTCCAGCCCCACAACGTGTTCTCTTTACGACTCGGACATTACGATTTAAAGCTAATTGCACATTCGAATGGCCCACATCAACAGGATTTTGAGCATCTTCTCTTTGAATATCATCGATATCACGTATTCCACCATCATGAGTACTTGTACTCCCAGATAAATTCATCATTATTGGAGTTGCATTAAAATGGCGCGAAGATGTAGGTGCCCCGTCAAATGGAAAGGCTTCCGTAGCCTCGAATGCCATGTTGGGAGGAACTGATGGAGTATGTGGAGTCTCAAACTCGTTGAGAGGTACAGGAGTATATAGAGTCTCGAATCGGTTGAGAGGTACCGATGGAGTATACACCGAAGTGTCATGCCTCGAACGTGTATCATCATGAGAAGCTTCAAATGAAGTGGGCATATTATGCATGCGATAATCTGCATGTACTGCAGTCAAAGTCGATGCAGCTACATTTCTAATACGTGCAATAGACACATCATCACCCAATGTCAACTGATGAATTGATGTCATTCCATGTGCCTACATATAAAATATTTATGAAGTTGTATGCGAAAGTAAAATCAAAAAAACTATTTGAAAGACTTCATGACTGAAAAAAATAAAATTGTACTTACCAATGCCTCAAAGAATAGCTCCACGACTAGACATGAATCGTCGTGTAATGTGACGATACCATAGCATATACGGTCGTAAAATTCCAATGGCTCCTCCAATATTTCATCAGTTGCAATATTGGAAGCACGTTCGTTCCACATGCAGACATAAGCACTATGTTCTGCACTCCAATCCTTATCCGTTTAACCTCTCAAGTCAATCTTACGTAGCTCCATGTTTGTGCTATGTAAAGGTGGTATCCTTTGTTTCAAACCGAATTGTCGCATGACTCTATTAGGATTATACATTTCGACAACACAAGAAGAAAAGCAAAGGTGTCCTCGTTCGCCAAATAGCACGACCATCGCTACAATACGCAGCAAGTCCCTTATAACGTCTCAGGATACGGTTTCCAAATTACCCGAAGTCATAAAAAATAACTTGAGATGAATAAAATTCGCATTTCACCATTGTAGAATAAGGTATTTGGAAAAAAATGATAAAGTATATTTCTTACTTCATCGGGTGCTTGCATGTCAATCATTTCTCTCGTATTTTGTCAAAGCACGTGCATTGATGTTCCCTGTGGTCTCCAAGGCATGTCTCAACCTATAGAAATGTACAAAACAACACAATAGTCATCATGAATGTACATGTACATAAAAATATTAAAATCGAAATTTTTATGTTAAAAAAATACTAATTACCTATGACCAAATGGAGGAGGTGGAAATAATTCTTCGTTTGGTATGATGTCGTCTCGAAGAACGTTTCTCATTATTGGTGCAAAAAAGGCAACCTATCCCATGCCCATAATTGCAATAATATGACCGCCCCGCAATCTCCGCTCCATCAATGTCTGGCCGCAAGACACAATTTTCTATATAGGTGAGCCAGAGTTGCACTACCCCAACTGTATTGTCCTGACGCCTCGAAATCCTCCGAAAATTGCAAATACGTGATGTGAACAAGATTGTTAGACTTGTCTGGCAAATAAAGTTCCTCCAAGAAGTTGTAAGATGTACGCTCTTGCATAGCGTTGCACTTCCACATCATCGCATTATTTGGAAGGTTTGGAAACCATCTTGAAAGTTGGCGAATTTGGATCCGACCTCCAGTCCTGTTGTTTTCAGGGAATGAGAAGCCCAGTTGTGTCAAACACAAGGCATCGTAATCTTGCTCTACACGACGAGTGATTGGTAATCAATCGACAGGTAACCCTAAGATGATTTGTACATCTTGTAGGGTAATAGTCATCTCGCCAACTCGGAAAATGAAACGTGTGAGTTTCGCCTCCACCTCTACAAGGGTAATGAATGAGATGCCAATCAATTGATATGAAACCTATTCACGCCGTCCCATAAAACCCAGACTTCCGAAGATGCCCAACTATTCGTTCATCCAGTGGGACCAATCGATGTAGTCTTTGTTGAATTACGTCTCGATGGTCAATATACCAGTGCTCCTATGGAAAACGAGATTTAAGTTACATTAGTTAAAATGTAGCTACGAAGCTATAAAATTATGCAAATAGGCTAAAAAGAAGTACTACCGGTCCATTCCAAATGCGAGTAGATCTATGTAGAGCTTGCATAGTCAACACCGAATCATCTATAGGGCCAGGATCCATATCGCGCTTGAACCCCAAATCATTAACAATGTTGTCATTAATTCCATAAACCAATGAAGAAACAATACAAGTAGCGATACATTCCAATCAAGAAACAATAAAGTTAAAACAAAAGTGTGTGAATAATATGAAAACATGGTTTAATTGAAACTAAGTTCATGTACCACAAAGTCATAAGAAAGTGATCAAATACAAGGAAAATATAAGTGGATGCGAAACATAAGACTTGAAAGAGTCTTTCACTATGAAGCATTAGGCGGTTGTTCTTCCGACGACGAGAGCAAGTGTGTCTATTGTGTCCATCCCGCTTACACTTACTACATCGCAGCATTGTTGGGGTTTCTCTCCATTCCTTCTCTTGCGCATATGACGTAGCCGTTTCTGATTGCCTCTCCAATCCATCTCACTGCGCAAACGTCTTGTTTGAGGACGACCTTTTGACTCGCTTTCGAGATGGATCACCAAAGAACGTGTGTGGAACTCTAGCGTTAGGCCAATAATCTTCGTGAGGAATGGGTTGGAAATTCGCAACATAACACCGATTGTACACAGACAATCGTAGTATGACTCAATGTACCGACAAAGTGATCTATGACAACACCGGCGCAAACCGCTTGAACATGGGAACATGGAATGCCAAAACACCGCCACTTCATACAAGTCGCATCTACGAGCCTCCAATTTCACCACTTGCTTGTTAGACCCTTTTCTCAAATGATAGCCACGTGGTGCGTTGATGACTTCAAATGTACCATTCTCACGATTCACTAATGTAACATTGTGCCCTCCCGCCGCCTTTCCCCAATGTGACAATTTATTCGGCGTACCTTGTGTACATTTCGCCCCTTCCTAGGTCGCACCTATTTCGTCGCGTCTTTTGTTAAAGTACGCCATGACACGATAAAATGTCAGTTGCACTAAAGCGGTGACGGGGTAAAATCGCGCGCCTTTAAAGACCCCGTTAAAGCATTCTACATTTGTGACAAAAAAAAATCCATATATGTATTAGCTTCTAAACGTAATAAATCAAACACATTAAATAAATAATAGTAACAAAATATAGACACAATGAATACCCGCTAGAATTGTAGTCATCCATCCGTATTGATATCATTTGTCGTATGCGTTTGTCCATTGTATTCAATCAAGGTCATTAAACCACGCAATACATTCCGCATTCATTTGTTGAAGTTCTTTCATTGATGCCTTAAATTTCGCGGTTGATGTTTGTGCACCGCTAAGTACACCATATCCTTTAATTCTTTGCTCCCGAATCTCATGTTGAAATTATCGCATATGTGACGGAGGCAAAATCGTGTTGAGCTCTTTCATGGGTCCATCCATTTTGAGGATTGTTCATTGCCAACAATATACAGGGTGTCTCGATCGTAAATGACACATATATCATCTCTATCAGTCACATGATGTCGCAAACAAGCCATAAACCATCCCCAATTGCCTTGACTTTCCTCATCAACAATGGCGAATGCTAAAGGAAATACATGACTATTACTATCAACAACAAGTGGCTATTAGGAGTTTTTGTTTGTATTTTCCATACAAGAATGTGCCATCAATTTGTATAATTGGTCCGCAATGTTTAAAGCCTCGCAATAGAAGGTGTGAATGCCCAAAAACCCATTTGAATACAACCTCATTGTTGGCATTAGGCTCGCCATGCCTCCATTCCACACGTGTCCCTGGATTTCTTTCTTGAAGAGCGGCCATCCACCGCGGCGACATTTTATACGATTCTTCCCAATCTCCAAAGACTTTAGTAATTGCTTTATTCTTCCCCAACCAAACTTACAAGTTAGCGGCCATTCATGAGACAAAGTCATTCTAGGAGACAACACCACTCTTACAGTTAGCCTTCCCCTCAATTTTCTTCTTTTGTTCTTGGGTTTTGTTGCTAAGAAACACACAATAAAACAAGTTTAGTGGAGATGAGGATGCTTAGATGAGTTTTGGTAAAACTCATAAAGATAGAATAAGAAAAATATTGAGATTCAAATGAAAAAAGTAGCAACAATAAATGCAAAAAATAAGGAAAATGACGGTTCGGTGGTTTAGTTAGCAAATGCTCCCGCTAGAAACTTGACAAAATAGAAATTCAAGGAATTCGATGGTATAAGTGCGTACCTAAGATAAACCCGAGATGCGTTAATTAGGAAAGCATATCGTCAATGTATTATATAGAGCGGAGAAGAAGCTATTGTCCATGTGGTCAGTCGAACCCAACTAATTTAGAAATGAGGTTTTGTTGCTTTCATTTGTTTTTATTTGATTATTCAACACCAAGTAACATCGGGCCAATACTCAACAACCTCAAAATTGTGTAATTGCACATCAATCACAAATAAGGTCGCTATGGGCACCCCACCAATTCATGAAGGCACCCTCTTGTTGAGGGCACAAAGTCATTTACCAAGGGCACCCAAAATTGAGGTCTGAAATCCCCAAAATACCCCTCATTCAAAATAGAGGCACCCCACCACCGTGCTCTTGAACCCACTATTTTTGCTCGATCCATTGCAAGCAACCTACGAACCCCGGATTTGTCTTCGTTCCTCTCCGTCTCTCTCCTCTGTCGTAGGCGGTTGTTCGAGTTTGGAGGCTCGTGATTTGTTGGATTTCGTCTCCACATTATGGCTCGGGTTTAGGTTTTCGCTCTCGCACTCAAGTCGTGAAATCGATCGTTTGAAGGTACGTTGATAATGTAATTAAGTTGCATTTGGTAGAGTATTTGTTATGTTTGTGTAGCGGTGCATTCAATGGTTCATTCATTCCAACTCGTGGTTCTCGCCACACATGCCGTAAATATGGATCTCAAGATCGGCCAAGCATGGCGAGACATAGGGGAAGTGTTTGGGAACTCGTGGTTCTCGCCGACGAGAGCGAATAGTTTATACGCTCTCGACAAAGAATGGCCGAGACTAATTGTGTTATCTCGGCCACGCGTCATCGGAATTCTAATTGTGTTATTGTTTTAGGTAGCGTAACGATGTGATTGCTCTCGTCACCACATCACGAGAGTAATTCAAAGTGTATAGTTGATGTCCCTGTCGGTGATGTACAACCGAGAATGTTGCGATTTCTCGGTTGTCCATTACCGAGACTTATAGTGTTATCTCGGTCACGCGTCACCGATATTCTAATTGTTTTTCTCAAACTCGCTTGACCGAGACTATAGAAATGGAAGATTTTGTTCTTATTTTTTGAATTGTACTTACTGCTTTCGCTCCAGCGCTTACATGTTGTAGTCTTATTATGTATGGCTCATTTGAAAACCCGGTAACTAGGGAGGAGGTTGGTGTTGAGGTGTCGAGGGTTAACCGTGGGCGAGGCGGCCGAGACCCCGATCGCATCTTATCGGAAAGAGAAAGAGAAAGATAAGGTAGATGTGAAAGGAAAGGGTAAGATTGCTGGAAATCGTGCAATATAATTGCACGATGATGGTTCCAACATTGACACGCGGCGACATAAGGATCTTGTAGTTGCTCGAGGCGAAGATGAGGCTCATGCATCAGAGTTTAGTAGTAGTGACTCATCAGCATCGGCGGACACCACAAGTACTGATCGTAATGTAGGTGGGAGTACTAGTGGTGGAGGTGGCCATAATGAAAGAGAGTCACAAGGGCATTTGGAAATGTGTGCTCATTTCCCCGGTGGTCCTTTAGACGGATCATTGTTGAAGAGCTTTAAAAATCATGTCGCATTAGCGATTTGGAGCAATGAGGTATATAAAGTTTCATTGAATGGAGTACTGAAACACTTAGGGTTTTCACTAAGCTGATGAGATGTTTTTTGTTGTTCAGTAGAGCGTCCGATACTCAAGTGTATCAATCACGGTGCTCGATCTTAGAATGGGACTTATCGATGTGCCACCCGACACCGAGGGCCTTCGAGGATTATTCGGCGCTCGGGTTGAATACGCGATAGATCGCTCATACCGCAAGGCTAACAAGGAGGTTATATCTCGCTTTGTGGAGCGGTGGCGGCGGAGACGAACACATTTCACTTACCATTCGGTGAAATGTCGATCTCCTTGGAGGATGTGAGCATTCTCCGAAGATTTCTATGACGGGCAAATTGGTGGCGGTTGAGAACTTTGCGAGGTACACAGAGGAATCTCGCTCGATGCGATTAAGTTGACGTCTAAACTACTTGGGGTTAGCATTGAAGATGCCGAGGAGGAAGTGAACATCAGCAAGGGGCTCACAGTGCGAAAATGTTGGTGGAAGAGTCGATGGTGCCCCAAAGCTGGTTAGAGGAACACAACTTATCCTCCCGTAGAATGCCTGCCGGGCGTACTTGTTGTACCTACTTTATTGCACCCTTTTTGCGGATAAGAGTGGATCTCGGGTATCTATTGCGTTGTTGAAGCTTCTAGAAGATTTGGACGACGTAGGAAAGTATGCATGGGATGCAAATTTGCATTAGCCTACTTGTACCGACACTGGGGTCCGCCACCGAGTACAAGTTTCTCATATTGCCGGCTACCTCACATTACTTGAGGTTTATTATTAAATCGACTTACATTGTTTTCGAATAATTAGTATTAATTTTTGCATTTTCCCACTAACTAACGTTGTACGTATTTGCAGGGATGGGTGTACGACCGTTTCAAACTTGGGCTCGCCACACCCAATGCAAAATACATGGACTACGTGCAACCTCGTGTCCGCAAATGGATTCAAAAGCACGAGATCGTGATGAATATTGACAAGGTTGGGTCCATTAGGATAACGTTGGATGTGTTGCACCCAAGTGAGGTGAGATACTTAGCCAATCTTGTTGGTAAATGTTGCATTTAGTTTATGGTTACTAATAATGGTTGTCTATGTTTGATTAGGTCACTTAGGACCCTTATGTTAATTACAGTGGATAATGGAGTTGTGCACGCGATGGCCTTCTATAGTGGCACACTAAAGTACATGGATGTGTTGGAGCCCTACCATCCGGAGAGGATCTCGAGACGCTTGGCCACGTGCAATCTATACCGATCCTCCGTACCGCCCATTGGAAGCACATCGAGGCCCATCTCGCACTCAAATACTCGGTCAAGTATGGGTTCCAACAAGACAATTGAGAACGTTGGCGCAACCATTTTTTGGCCCCGAAGTTCACGGTGACAAGGCGAGTTCGAGTTTTTGGCTACAGGACTACCTACCTTGGTTCCTCAAAGTGTCTCACCCAAGTGATCACTAACCCGAGCTATGAAGATGAAGACATGGTTGCCACAACCATCGCTAACAATGAGCTATTGGAGGTATTGAATGTGTTATAAGTATTATGTAGAAGTATATGCCAATTCTTGAAAACCCGATATGTATTACATTAACGGATTTATTTTTCTTTTCATCAGCGTAATAGGCGTGCGTTGGATGCGGCATTAAGATGGATGGACTCCCACGGAGTTGTGTACGTTAGAGTCTGCGAGGGCGATGGCGAGTGACGTCGTCAATTTCCTTTCGGGGAGGAGTTTCGGTCCCACCACCACCACTACCACTCCCACCACCGCAACCGCATAACCGACACATCGCCCCTACCCAAGCAGCCCTAGGCGGCCCCCGCACGATAGCACTTCTACCCATTCCACCCCGCTAATGCTCCACCCACAACGGTCGATGCTAGCCCCCAAAGAGAATGCATGGCAAGGAATACCAAAGAAAGAATTTGAAGAAGCCAAAGCAATGATCGGTGGATTATGAAACTTGATGTTTTTGTTGGATTGAGCAACTTGTGGATTATGAAACTTGATGTTTTTGTTGGATTGAGGAACTTGTGGAATGTTGTGTTTTTCATGTTTATATTGTTGAATGATGGATTATGAACTTGTGGAATGTTTCCTTGATGTTAATAAGGAAATGACATCCACATTTCTTTGTAACATTTGAGTCCTCCCTTTTCCTCTTCTTCTTTAGTTCTTGGTTTCAAAGCATTTTTTGCCGCTTTACCCTTCCCTACTCTTTGTGACATTCCCCTATATGTGGGACCTCTCACACGCAAGTTTGACCCTTCCTCTCGCGCTTACTCCCTCCGCATCGAGTGCTTCGTTACTAACACAAACTTGTTCTCACGACCAATCATTTGAAGCCATGAAATAGCCGATTCTCTAGATGGGAATGGCCTACAAGGAGTAAACGCATCCTTATAGTCCGGAAATAAAGTTGAAACCGCATTATCTCGCAATACATACATTGTAACATTACGACTCAACCAAAATGCACAAACAAATTCACCAAAAAATCCAAAAAACCAAATTCTCGGTAAGTACAGTCAGTCCATGAAGTCTAAACCAATTCTCGTTCAATGGCAACCGAGATTTACGAAATAGTCTCGGTGTTTTAAACCAAGACTATACTATTAGTTTCGGTCACAAAGATGACCGTGACTTACGCGTAAGTCTCGGTGGCTTTGAGCGAGACTTATCTATAAGTCTCGGTCCCGCGAGGCCGAAACAATCACCCCCGTGCAACTTCGATCGAAAACATGAAAAACCGTAAAAATAAACACAATAAATTTCAACAAATACCTCTTCTTCTACCTCATCTTGCACCATTGCAAGACATTCGTCCATTTTATAGTGGAAACAAGTTCGGATTGGTCGAATTTACCAAACCCTACATTGACAAATCAAATCATCAATTTCACTTTGTTTAGATCAAAAAAAAATTCGCTCAAAGCCTCATATGGTTGTAAAACAAGTGTTACCTCGCTATCGGATGATGTGAAGACGTAAGAATCGATACACACTAAGCAAACAAATTGTGGCTTTAGGTTTCACTTGGGAGCCGGCAGTAGTGGGGTGCCCCAAAATTGGTTTGAAAATGAGTTGTGTGGTTGGAGTGAGTTTATATGAAGGGGCAATAGAGTCATTTACATCAATATGTAATTTAGAGAGGAGAATGACAAAAAAAAAAATGGGTGCCTTCATGAATTGGTGAGGTGCCCATAGCGGCCCTCATCACAAATAAGCATTCTATCACACATACGTCATGTACTCAATATTTGTCTTAAAAGTGAGATGCTACACTTGAATGCACAACCACCTAGTAGTGAGGTGAGCTTCTACGCTACAGTTCAAGCTAAAGCATGGTGGTTTGTTAGCCTTCCCCACAATTTATTAATCATATATTGATCTATATCGCATTAATCAGATGATGATGCTTCCTATATCTTGTCTCATGCTATTAAACGTACACATCCATAAAAACTCTAACGTGTTATTAGATTCGATAAAAATTATCACATTTTTTAAATAACATACTTTTAACTATTCAATGTGTATCATAATACTTGCAAACAAATAAAGGGAAATGCTATCGACACACTAAAGTCACACTGTTGTGTGGAAACCATGCCGCATATTTTGAGACGTATCACCAATGTTCGATTGGATGCGTGACCTCAAGGTACGACTTTAGCATGCTGGTATAACATTATCCTCAAATAAAAGGTATAAGAACCCAATATCTAATAGTGTGTGTATGTGATCCTTTTTCTTTCAGGATGTGTGCAAATGAATGTTTGGTTCCCGAGCCCGACAAAGTGAAGGGGAAAATTATTATATGTGAGAATATTCAAGATGATTTTGACAGAGGACACGCCGTCATTACTACCATAGGAAAAGCACATGGAGTTGGAATAATCATGGCGGGAGAAGTTCAAGATGTTGATACCAGAACTTTTCCCCTACCAACCTCTCTTATGAACCAAACCCAAGGAAAAAACATTATCTCTTACATAAACACCAAAAAGTTAGTAGTGGTTTATATGATACTTAAATAATCTAATTGCCGATAATTTTTTCAACTAAATTTGAGGATTAAATGTCTAATTAAAGAATTATAACCTCGTCGACTGAAAATGTTGAATTTGATTATTTGCTTGTCATCAGGAACCCTGAAGCAACCATTACTAAGAGTGTAACAGTGATAGATCGTGCTAATGCTCCAACAGTCATTTCCTTTTCCTCTCGAGGACCAAATTCTGTTACTCCAGATATTCTTAAGGTAAGCATGAACACTGATTGGTAGCCTGAATTTATTTAAAAACAAAATACAACTAGTTTCTTTATCAATGATGCTTTCTTATACTTCCATAATAGGGTTTATTTGGCATTCATATGAAGGTGTTATGTTAATCATTATAAAAATTATGATTAGATGGTAACTGCATAACAAGTGGGAGAATGTTAATTACGCTTTCGAATTAAAACGGATGGCCTAACCGTTGCATGATTAGTTATGGAACTTATATCTTTGTTTTTTTTTTTTATAGGAAAGAAAAGATGTGTTAGTCCATATCTCTCAAACTTATGAAAAAATTATGATGCAACTGATTGATAATCCTCGTACATTTTAAGTTAAGGAAAACGATATTTAACATTAATATAGAGAAGGCGCTTTTGAGTATTCTAAGTAGTGTTTGTCAATGAAATCATGTAATTTTAAATCTTGAGAATGATAGAATAATCAAATAATGTCTTAACATTTTCTTTCACACATTTGTCCAATTTTTGAAAAGTTTGATCCATGTAGCCGACCCCAGTTAATTTGGGACTAAGGCTATGTTGTTGTTGTTGTTGTTGTTGTATTTGTCCAATTTTTCCAAAAATAATTTGCAGCTAGATATAAGTGCTCCTGGTGTAGAAATCTTTGCCGCATGGTCCCCAATAACGCCTCTATCACAATTTCCTGATGATACTAGGTCTGTGAAGTACAACATAATATCAGGAACATCTATGGCGTGCCCTCATGTTAGTGGTGCAGCTGCTTATGTTAAAACCTTCCATCCGAACTGGTCACCTCCTGCAATCAAGTCAGCTTTTATGACTACTGGTTTGTATATATACATATATAACTTTATGCTAGTCAATTAGTTATCTATTCTTTATGATACCATCATTTTTTTGTTTGTCTATAGCTTCACTAATTTGAGATTGAGGCTTTGTTCTGGTTCTTTTGTTGTCTATAGCTTCACCTATGACTGCCACAAGGAACCCTGATCGTGAATTTGCATATGGTGTCGGTCATCTTAACCCTTAGAAGGCTGTACAACCAGGTCTAGTTTATGAAGCTTTTGAAGATGACTATATAAAGATGCTTTGTAGCATAGGCTATACAGCAGATATGCTCAAGCTTATAGTAGGCAATATGAGCACTACTAGTTGCCCACCAAATCACAAAGGGACTGTATGGGATCTCAATTATCCTACCATGGCCTTAGTCCTCATAGAAGCCCAAGAAAAAGAGGCCACATTTACAAGGACAGTTACCAATGTTGGCTTGCCTAACTCTACTTACAAAGCAACTGCCACCTTCCCTTCTCAATTGATTGTCACTGTTGAACCTAATGTTCTCTTCTGCAAGTCCTTGAATGAGAAACAATTTCGAGTCTGCATCGGTGGTTTGGTCAGATGGAGTTCACAATGTGAGAAGTCCTATACTTGCGTATTATGTAAACATCACCAACCTCGACAACTTTAAGAATTAATCATTTTGGTGAATATTTTATTATTATGAGAATTAAATTAAGTTTTAGCTTCCCTACATTGTTTTTTGATGATCTATAAATTAACGTTTTTTTTTTTTCCTTCAACGGGAGTCGAACCCACGACCTCCCTCAACCTTTTTTTGATGCCTCGTCCATCTCACCAGAGATTCTTGACATAAATTAACATATTTTAGTTGTTTATATTTAATGAGTCGCGCTATAGATACCCTAGCCATGCATAAGGGAACCTCGTTTTTGTGAATTAGTGTCTCTTCCTGATGGAAATCACATACTTGTTCATCCTAAACAATGGGGTACCCTTATGCAAGGCTAGGGTACCTATAGCGCGGCACTACGTTTCAGATCACATAAGTTGTTGTGTCGGTTGATGATAACCGAAATTACATTTAAGGTGTCGGTGGGAAATGACCGAACATATGGTCTCGGACACACAAGATTGAGACATAGGTTGTTGTGTCGGTTGGTGTCAACCCACATATCTCTTGGCACAAGGCCGCCGAGACCACTAGTCTAGTCTCGATGGTCACCCATCGAGTTGGTGTCTGACCACCTTTATTGGGTGTCGGTTGGTATAGACCAACACTTAAATACAGGTCTCGACAAGACATGACCGAGACCACCTTACGATTCTCGACCCCGTGTAACTGAACAACACGGGAATCATAAAAAACAATCCAGCGAACGGCTAAATTCCAATAAACAACATCTAAAACAAAAGAAACAAATTAATGAGCAACAAAAATGAACTTAAAAGCGAAAAATGAACGATTTCTTCGTTCGTTTTATTGATTTTAAGTGGTGGGGTGCGTTTGTTGAGAGTAAAGGTAGTTTAGGGCATTCACCAAAGAAAAAAATTGGGTGCCCTCATAAAACCGCTTGGTGCCCCCAACAATGGGGTGTCCTTATGCATGGCTAGGGTGCCTATAGCGCGACTCTTAATTTAAATATACACTTTTGTACCCTAAACCCTAAATATACACTTCTAAAACCTAATTCAATTAAATTAAAGTATTAGTTTTTCCAACTCTAATTTGAGATAAGTACTTTCATGATCATCCTTTAAAAAAACTAAAAAAAGAAAAGAAATAAATGAGAAAATTTACAAGTAGATAAAGGAAAAATTGTTGTGCTAGCGACCCTTTTTGTGCTTCAGAGCAATCTTACTTTTTACAGCATTGAAAGGAAACTCCCATGACAAGAAAAATGCTTACCTAGCATGCTAAAAATACTATCAAGAGTTTCTATAATTAATTTGTCCAATGTCATCATAAGTACATCCTGAATAGAGATGTAGATAGCTGGCTCAATACAATAAACCAAGACTTCATCTAAGCAACAAGGTGGGCAACGTGATCATCATACTAATTCTCCTTTCCTATACGTGTATGATCAATCTCAAGTTATGACATTACCGCAATCCTTAGTCATGACAACTATGGGGTGAAAGGTTTAAATCTATTCCGAATAAGACGCACAAAAGTGAGTGAGTCCATTGGAATAATCATGCTTTGTATTTGATGCAAATCGGAGTTTGTGTTAGATTAGGATTTCTTATTTATAAGATAAGATTGTTAGAGTTCATATCAAAGTTGAAGTCATAGTTAGATTAACTTGGATTTGTTTTTAGTATAAGAGTTTATAGGAGTTGGAGTTTATGTTGGAGTCTATGTTAGTCCACAATAAAGCCTATATATAAAGGCTGGTCGTATTTTATTAGGTGGGTGATTATTTGATTAATGAAAATTTGTGTTTTGAGAGAGAGTATCTTTTTGTTTGTTTTGGTTTCTTGAACTGTGTGTTCGATCACAAGTTAGAAACGTGTTTCTTCAATTCGAGTATTCACGGAATCAACACATTGGTGGAAAAATCTATCCTTTTTCGTGTAGCGAGGAATTTGTCAATTCCTCGTTGCATCAATATTCCAATTGCCAATAAACTCACAGGGATATTGATACCAACTTGTTTATGCAGAATAACATTAATCTAAATTCTATTACTATTTTTTACACTGATATTTCTTATTATCTACTAGTTGTCCTTAAATCGCCAAATCTTCATCAATTTTAGGTATTTAAAATTGATAGAAATTGGAGGTTCAGTCACTTCTTTAGTACACAGAAAATTGAGTGATCAAGATAGAGGCTCGGGGTTTAGGGTTTTCATTTTTTTTTACTAAGATCAATGAAATTAATGGAAACAAATATTTGGTTAGAAGATTGAGGAATAACATTTAGATCAAGACAAATTAAGGCAATTAAAACTCAAAACAGAACGGATTCCACTAAAACAAAAAGAACGGCAATTTTTGAATTACCCCAAATCCCTCAAATTAAGGTATCATTTTTTGGCCCTTTCTATCATAACTACCAAAACAAAGCCACATAGAAGTATGAGAGAAAAAGTCGCGCGAAAGGCGCCCCACCTATTCATATGGGCAAGCGCTGCAAGCCAATTTTTTAGGGCACCACAAATTCAAATTGTTCAACCTGAAGGCACCCCAGCTTTTTCACCAAAAACCCCATAATACCCTACACACCCCACATTTGAAAACACATCAGACCTTCCCAAATCGCATTCACTTTTTGTTTTAGGTCTTTTAAATCAATTTGGGGTAATGTGCTATTTTATGGCTTTTCGCACTTCGTTTTTTATGCGAATTTTTTTCATCAATTTTCACACGTCAACCGAGTTGTGAATTGATTTGCATGATTCGACAGATTTGATGATGTTAGAAAATTTGTTAGTTGATTTTATACTGTTATTATTCGTTCCGTTGGTCGTAAGTCGAATTTCTGTGTAAATTATGTGTAGTTAATTCGGTTCGGCAACACAGTAGTGAGACTTAACTTTTCATTTTGGTTTTGTCCAAACGAATTATGTTGAGACTTAGTTGGTAACTGCTAAACTAAAGGTTTAATGGGCTCTGATTGACTCTCCAACTAGGGTTCGATGGCTTTTGATCGAGTCTAATAACTAGAGGTTCGACCTTGCGAGGCCGAACCTCTCAAAAACGATGGTTCCCATATTCGTTTTGGGAAACTCTAAAAACCACAAAAATATTTATATATATAAAAAACACATCTTCCTCTTGCAAATTTTCTTCAATTAAGTAATCAATCATCTATTATTTTGTCCTAAAAAACCTGAAAATAAGGTCAAATCGACAATGCCCTACAAACACTAGAGGGATTAGTGTGGAAAGACGAAGGTGGGGTTGCACAAAACGAGAGGAAGAGGTAAGGGGTGCACAAAACGCAGTGCAGGGCACAAGAGTCATTTCCTGTGAGGGTCATTGGAAATGACACTCACTTAAATAGCTAACTTGCCTTCATAAATAAATGGGGTGCCTTTAGCGCGACTCGAGAGAAAAAAATATAGTGGTCTGTGCACTCCATCTATCATTCTTGTTTCAATCATCTAAAGGTAAAACTGATTTGGATTATAAAGAGCAGCCTTCTCTAGTAGTTTCTATACAAGCCCACTGAATACAGGAAATGATGAAAAACATTTCCAATTTTGTTAATTAAAAAAAAAAAAAACAGTTAGACAACTATTCTAGTTCTCATAACCTACATTTACATAGAAGAATTTGAGAATTATCTCATAGTCATTGGACGTAACTGTAAAGGCTCTTCTTTTTAGTGAAATTCTTGTGCCCGAAGGAGATAGTCTTTGTGTTTCTCAAGAAGTCCAAACTTTTTCCTCAAATGCCTAAAAGTAATGCCATTCCAAAAAGTAAGAAACATGTAATGAAGTTGGAAACAAAATTCAATTGTTCCTCAAATGGCTGAAACTAAAGTCATACCAGAAAGTAAGAAACGTGGAATTAAACTTGGAAAAAAATATTCAAAATGGAGAAGAGAATCAGTAACTCACAGCTGCACACGTTCTCTATGAGCCCTTCCACTAATTACATTCTTCAGGATGACATTCTTAAGAATGTATGAAGCGAAAACATAAATAGCACTTTCCAAGGAACCTGAATGCAAGAATTCAAAAATTGCCAACATCCGATTCCCTGAAAAAACATCAAAAGGAAACCTCAGAGTTAAAATTTTAAGTTTTAGTATAAGACAATAACAAACAAACAAAGGAGATACCAAAAGAGATAAGAGTGCTGAACTCTTTTTATATAGTGGACACCTCAAATTCATTTTATATAGGTTGATACATGAATTCTTTACTACAATGGAAAAGAATACGTGCCAATACTTTCACGTATGGTAATCTCTTTCAAGTTAGTAAGTTATCAAAACTAACTATAATCTCAAATTCCTTTTCAAGAAAAAACAAAAGACAAATATAAGATACATGATGGTAGAAACATTGGGAGTTTTGGCACCACAATTGAAGTCAAAATAAGTGACAAAAGAATACGATATAGAAAGGCGCACTACATGTTGTGACGAATCACCACGGAAGTCCCAAGATCATAGTCACACGAATACACCCATACATAAAGAAACCACATAGAAAATATGAACACAAGAATTTACATAAAAACCTCAAAATCAGGGAAAAATGATGGGGCAAGAAACGAGGAAATCCACTATCAATAGTTTAGTACACGAAGTAAAACCCTCCTCTATCTAAACCCTAGATAGAAACCCCAAGAAGATTCAATCTCACAGTATCACGTACCCACTCGCAAGCCCGTACGCTCTGACGCACACTTTACTCTCAAAAACCTCCAATGCTATGTGCGTGACGTACCCGCAACTAGACCGTTGCCCGTACACACAACACTATGCTTGACATTACCGCACACGCCATATACATATATGGTCGTGCGAACATGTGTTTGCACAATTCAATTTCCTAGTCAAACAACAAACTACTCTATTTATGACACAATTGTTGACTCTCTCTCAAATTCCTAGTTTGAGAATGACTACATGAATTGCATTACACCAATGCACACATACACGTCACTAATAGATGTCCAATCCCACGTCAACAACAATTGTAATGTGTACTGAATTTGAGCCACAATCTAACACTACAAATACAGGTTACCATCTTGCATATAAGCAAATGAACCTCAAATCACGCAAAACAAATATTGCTTCAAAGTGCATCTATAACAACACACTTCAATGTTTATCGAACATTACCCCTTGCAATAGCTCTACCACTCCTCGCAAAAATGACGAAAATAGTTACTCTTTTTGGTTTCATTTACTTAATTACAACAGATACATGCGTGAAATAATAGTATTAATGTATCCAAATCTTGACAAATCATACTTCTATATAAACACCACTTGGTTTGGTAGATTAGTCACAGGAAATCCAACATTTACACCTTAAAAAGATTTTTTTTACAGTTATGGAAACTATCATTGAATGCTTTGTACACATTTTCCCATGCATATTTTTGTATAAATTTGACCTCCCAATAGAACTTATGTGTACTCAACAATGGCTTTGTTGCAAAACCCTTTTGCTTTATCTCTTCTCTTCCTGACACTATGCATGTGCTTTGTTGGTCACCTCGCTGAAGACAGAAAGGTAACCAATATTAACCCTTTGAAACCCCTTGCAGAAGTCTAATATCTTGTCTTTTTTTTCTATGTTTTTTCTTACTGTTGCCAATTTAATTAATATGTAGGATTACATTGTCTACATGGGAAAACTTCCTAACATATCAAGCTACTCACCTTTAGATCACCATCAAAGCATTTTGAAAGAAGCTCTTGAAGAAGGGTACTCTTCTTAATTCCATTCAATTGGCCTTCGCTTTTCGACATAGATACACATGTTGCTTATCATGATCACTTTCCTAATGAATAACTTAATTCGCTGATCTTCAGCTTGCAGTCTGAACAATTGCTGATATGCAGCTATGGAAGGAGTATTAATGGATTTGCAGCCAAACTCACTGAAAAGGAACAACAAAAAATTGCTAGTAAGAAGTAGCCCTATTATATTTATAAACAAACTGTTCTCTGCTATATTCTCGTTAGTGTAGCTGACGCATTATGACACTTTGTTTGTGCTATAAATGCAAAACACAGAGATGGAAGGCATTGTTTCGGTGTTCCCTAGTGTAACTCTAAAGCCTCAAACAACCAGATCTTGGGATTTCATGGGCTTTGGAGAGCATGTGGATAGAGTTCCAACAGTGGAGAGTGATGTTATAATAGGATTTATTGATAGTGGAATTTGGCCAGAATCGGAAAGCTTTAGTGACAAAGGTTTTGGGCCTCCACCCAAGAAGTGGAAAGGTGTCTGCAACGGCGGTGCCAATTTTACATGCAACCGGTAAGTCGGCTCCATTAATCCAATTAATTTCTACTTTCACATTTTATGTTCTGAAAAGTACTAATTAAGAGTGGCAATAATTTGTCCAAGTTTGTCTGGGTTTCTACATTAATAATTTACAGCACAGTTCTGTTTTGCTCAGATTAAAAAAAATGGACAAAGGCTTTTGGGAATATAGGCTGGCCCATATAGGGTTCTCATGTTTAAATTGAATATCATGTCAGGTTTGTATAAGATCTTTTTATTCGAATCCGACCTATATTTCAAGTCAAATTCTAGCTATCCTTTTGAAAAGAAGTTATTCGATAGTGAATACAAAACAAGATCAATAAATATGGAAACACATAACTTCAATACACTATCAAAATGATTAAGTTTCTATTCACCACACACGGTAGCCTTTTTTTTTTTTCTCTATCAAATATGGATGTACTTGGGTCGCTCAAGATAATACTACAATTTTTTTTTTTTTTTTTTGTCAAAAGATATTCTACAATCATTTGTACTTTGTAATATCGCATGAAACTTAAACATTACTTTTTCAAATTTCTGTCAAATCTGATTATATTATGAGGTAAACTTATAATTTAAATAGTTAAATATTTCAAAAGGTACATATAAATATAATAAATTTATAGCCTTAGAAAAATAATACAGACAATTAGACAACAAAATAGCCAAACTCGGAGTAAACTAGCTCTGCACAAGCTAACCTCATTCAAATTTGAATGGTAAAGGTCTAGAAAATCATATAGGTTAATATATATACTGAAGGTTACCCATACCTGCTTTTTTGCCACCAATAACTCCAGCTATGACAATATTGTTGCACTTTACTACAGAAAAATCATCGGAGCCAGATATTATCCTAAACCTGATTCTGCTGAAGTAAACTCCACAAGAGACACAGCTGGACATGGAACCCACACAGCGTCAACAGCTGCAGGAAATCAAGTGAACCACGTGAGCTTATTCGACGGTTTGGCCGAAGGCAATGCAAGAGGTGCAGTACCTCTTTCAAGGATTGCTGTTTACAAAGCATGTTGGGCTGCTGGTTGTGCCTCCCACCAAATCTTATCTGCTTTTGACGATGCTATCAGCGACGGTGCTGACATTATTTCAATCTCATTGGGGTACAACTCTCCTTTAGAATATAGCCAAGATGTCATTGCTATTGGTGCATTTCATGCAATGCAACATGGAATCCTCACCTCAAATTCTGCTGGGAACCTAGGATATACGACATTTTCAGTAGTTAGTAATGCTCCATGGATGATCAGCGTTGCTGCAACCACCACCGATAGAAAATTCATAGACAAAGTCATTCTGGGAGACAACACCACACTTATGGTTAGCCTTCCCTTCAATTTTCTTCTTTTTTTTGGTTTTGTTTTTATGAAACACATAATAAACTGAGTTTAGTGGAGATAAGGATGCTTAGACGAATTTTTCTATAACTCATAAAGATTGAATAAGAAATTTTGAGATTAAAAAAAAAGAGTAGCAACAATAAATGAAAAAAAGGAAAGGATGGTTGTGAATTGTGATGGTTTAGCCTGCAAATGCCCCAGTTAGAAACTCCACAAAATAGAAATTGAAGGAATTCAACGATTAAGGGCAGACCTAAGATAACTTGAGATGCATTAATTAGGAAAGCATATCATCAAGTGTATTTAATTAGGTTGAGAAGAAGCTACTGTCCATGTGGTCAATCCAACTAGATAATTGAGGCTTTGTCGTTTACATTGTATTTGTTTTTTATTTTTGTTTGATGAGTCGAGTACCAAGTAACATCGGGCCAATACTCAACAACATCAAAATCACACATCTCATGTGCACTCAATATTCGTCTAAAAAGTGGGAGCCCACACTTGAATGCACGACCACCTAGTTGTGAGGTGAGCTCTTTGGCTACAGTTCAATCTAGCTTGGTGGTTTGTTAGCCTTCCCCTCAATTTATTAATCATAAATGCTCTATTTATAATTAATCAAATCATGATGCTTCATATATGCTTTTTTCCTAATTACAGGGGAATGTCACAATTAATGGTTTTGATTTGAAGGGGAAGATGTTTCCTTTGATCACTGGATATCAAGCATTCAATTTGACCCGTTGCCCTATTAAAACCAACCGGTGGGTTTAATAAATCTGATAAAAAATTTATTTTGCATATTTAATTGGATATTAAAATCAACTTGTATATAAATATATAATGCACAGAGCATTGAATAAACGTGTGACTACAAGAAAAGAAAAGTGTCTATTGCATACAAAGCTTGTATAACATTTTTTTGACAATGCTATCTTGTCCCATGCTATTAAAAGTACATCCAATTATAGCATAAAAACTCTCTTAAAATGTTATTAGATTCGATAAAAATTATCACATATTTTTTAAACTAAATTGTGATTTAAATAACATGCTTTTAGCTATTCAATGTGGATCATAATATTTCCAATCAAATAAAGGGAAAGACTACATTGACACACTAAAGTTTCATGCTTGAACCATGCCGCATATTTTGAGGCGTATCGCCAATGTCCGGATAGGTGTGTGACATCAAGATACAACTTTAGCGTGCCAATATAACATTACCCTTAACAAAAGGTATAAAAATTAAATCTAATTTCTAATATTGTATGTATGTGATCCTTTAATTTTTCAGGATGTGCGCAGAAGAATGTTTGGTTCCCAACAAAATAGAGGGAAAAATTCTTATATGCGAGAATATTCAAGATTCTTTTGGTTATGACAAAGGAGAGGCCGCCATTGCTACCATAAAAAAAGCACATGGAATTGGAATAATTATGGCGGGAGAAGTTCTAGATGCTGATGCCCAAATTTTTCCCCTACCAGCCTCTCTTATGAACCAAACCCAAGGAAAAAGGATTCTCTCTTACATAAACACCACAAAGTTAGTAGCGACTCTCTTACCAATAATTTTTTCAACTTAATTTGAGGATAAAATTTTAATTAATGAACTTAGCTATGATTTAGTTTAGAAACAAAAAATCTAATATATCTTGCCAAAGCATCTTTGGTGAGATAGTAGAAGCATTACTTGCCAAAAAGTTAAGGTTTGGGGAGGTCATGAGTTCGACTCTCACTTAAGTCAAAAAGTTTAATTAATGAATAATAACATTGTTGAGTGACAATGTTGAATTTGTTTATTTGCTTGTCATCAGGAATTCTACAGCAACCATTACTAAGAGTGTGACAGTAAGAGATCCTTCTAATGCTCCTACAGTCATTTCCTTCTCCTCTCGAGGACCAAATTCTATTACTCCAGATATTCTTAAGGTAAGTTGGACACTTATTGGTAGCATGAGTTTATTGAAAAACAAAATACAACTAGTTTCTTTATCTATGATGTTCCCTTAAACTTCCATGATACTGTCATTTGAGGCTCATATAAAGGTGTTATATTAATCATTATCAACATTATGATTATATGGCAACACATGACAAGTGGGAGATTGTTAATTATGCTTTCGAATAAAAATGAATGATATAACTGTTGTATGATTAGTTATGTATAGCTCATGTCTCTTTTTTTATAGGAAGGAGGAGATATGAGTTGGTCCCTATATATCAAACTTATGAAAAAGAAAATCGATGCCATTGATTGATCATTTCCCCACTAGAAAACTCAAGTCAATAAGAAATAAATAAATTCGACGAGGTAGGGTAGACCAAAGTTAACATGAAACACAATGATTAGGGGGTATTTAAACGATTTAGAAAGCACACCAGCAATTGCACTAAATTGAGCGCAATGGAAGAGTTTGATCCTTGTAGCCGAACCCAACTAATTTGGGCTAGGTTGTTGATCATTCTCGTATATTTTTAGTTCAGGAGAAAGATATCAATCAAGAACCCACTTTTGAGTATTCTAAACAAGGTTTGTCATTGAAATCATGTAATTTTAAATCTTGAGAATGAAAGAATAATAAAATAATGTCTTAACATTTTCTTTCATGCATTTTTTCAATTTTTTAAAATAATATGCAGCCAGATATAAGTGCTCCTGGTGTAGAAATCTTTGCTGCATGGTCCCCAGTATCATCTCCATCACAATTTCCTGATGAGACTAGGATCGTAAAGTACAACATAGTATCAGGAACATCCATGGCATGCCCTCATGTCAGTGGTGCAGCTGCTTATGTTAAAAGCTTCCATCCGGACTGGTCTCCTTCTGCAATCAAGTCAGCTCTTATGACTACTGGTTTGCATATTTACACCTTTACTCTTGTCAATCAGTTATCTATTATTATGATACAATCATTTTTTTTTTATTTGTCTATAGCTTCACCTATGCCTGCCACGAGAAACCCGGATCGTGAATTTGCATACGGTGCTGGTCATCTCAACCCGTTGAAGGCTGTACAACCAGGTCTTGTATATGAAGCTTTTGAAGATGACTACATAAAGATGCTTTGTAGCATAGGCTACACATCAGATATGATCAAGCTTATGGTAGGGAATACAAGCACTACTAGTTGCCCACCAAATTACAAAGGGACTGTATGGGATCTCAATTATCCTTCCATGGCCATGGTCCTCAAAGAAGCCCAAGGAAAAGAGGCCACATTTACAAGGACAGTTACTAATGTTGGCTTGCCTAACTCTACTTACAAAGCAACTATCACCTTCCCTTCTCAACTAACTATCACTGTTAATCCTGATGTTCTATTCTTCAAGTCCTTGAATGAGAAACAGTCATTTGTTGTGAAGGTCTGTGCGAGGCCATCTTCGCAAAATGTGGTCTCTACATCTGTGGTTTGGTCTGATGGAATTCACAATGTGAGAAGCCCTATAGTCGCGTATTATGCAAACATCACCAACCCCAACAACTCTAAGAATTAATCATCTTGGTGAATATTTTATTATTCAGATAATTAAATTAATTTTTAGCTTCCCCACATTAGTTTTTCATGATCTATAAATTAAAATATTTTAATTGTTTATATTTAATTTAAATATACACTTATGTACCCTAAAACCTAAATATACACTATACATTTATACCTAATTTAGTTATGTTAAAGCATAAGTTTTCCCAACTCTAATTTGATAGTACTTTGATGATCATACTTTAAGAAAAAACAAAAATAAGGAAATAAATGAGAATTTATATGAGATAAAGGGAAAAGTGTTGTGCTAGCCGACTCTTTTTTGTGCTTTAGAGAAATCTTACTACTTCGAGCATAGAAAGGAAACTCCCACGACAAGAAAAATGCTTATCTAGCATTCTATAAATACCATTAAGAGTTTCTATAGCTAATTTGTCCAATGTCATTAAAAGTACATCTGGGAGCATAGAGTGGCAGAAAGTTGACTCAATACAACAAACTGAGACTTCAACTTAACAACAAGGTGGGCAAGGTAATCAAAACAAATATTTGACTGGAAGATTGAGAGATAACATTTAGATCACGGAAAATAAAGGCAATCAAATTCAAAACTCAAAACATAGAGTTGATTCCCTTAAGACAAGAAAAAACAACAATTTTTTTCTAAACTAGAATAACTCCCAAATCCCTTAAATTAAGGTAACACTTTTTTGCCCTTTCTATCGTAATTACCAACACAGAGCCGCATAGAAGAATGAAATAAAAATTATTGTGGTTTGTGCACTCCATCTATCATTCTTGTTTCGATCATATTAAGGTAAAACTGATATGGATTCCTAAAAGCAGCTTTCTCTTGTAGTTTCAATATAAGCCCACTGAATACAAGAAATGAGGAAAAACATTTCCAATTTTATTTTTTTTCTTTGAAAAAAAAAAAAAAACAGTTAGACAACGATTCTATTTCTCATAACCTACATTTACATAGAAAAAAAAATTGAGAATTATCATAGTCATTGGTCATACCTGTAAAGGCTCTTCTTTTCAGTGAAATGCTTGTGCCTGAAGGAGATAGTCTTTGTGTTTCTCAACAAGCCCAACTTTTTCCCCAAATGCCTAAAAGTAAAGCCATATCAGAAAGTAAGAAACATGTAATGAAACTTGGAAACAAAATTCAATTGTTCCTCAAATGCCTGAAACTAAAGTCATGCCAGAAAGTAAGAAACATGGAATGAAACTTGGAAACAAAATTCAACATGGAGAAGGGAATCGGTAACTCACAGCTGAGCGCGTTCTCTATGAGCCCCTTCCATTGATAACATTCTTTAGGATGACATTCTTAAGAATGCATGAAGGGAAAAGAATAAATAGCACTTTCCAAGGAACTCGAACGCAAGACTTCAACAATTGCCAACTTCCAATTCCCTGAAAAAACATCAAAAGGAAACCATAGTATTAAAATTTTAAGTTTCAGTATAAAATTGAAAGAGGGAATTGTACAATAGTTTGTCATATACAAGCTGATGATTTAACAAGAAAACAATCACAAACGAATAAAGGAGATACCAAAAGAGATAGAGCGTTGCACTCTTTTTTATATAGTGGACACCTCAAATTCATTTTATTATTTCATATAGGTTGGTAAATGAATTCTTTACTACAATGGAAAAGAACCTGTGCCAATATTTTCATGTATGGTAATCGCTTTTAAGTTAGTAAGTTATTAAAACTAAATATAATTACAAGTTCCTTTTCAAGAAAAAGCAAAAGGCAATATAAGATACATGAAGGTGGGAACATTGGAATTTTGGCACCACAATTGAAGTCAAAATAAGTGACAGAAAAAGAATATGGTATAGAAGGGCGCACTACAAATACATGTTACCATCTTGCAAATCAGCAAATGAACCTCAAATCACGCAAAACAAATATTGCTTCAAAGTGCATCTATAACAACACAGTTGAACACACTTCAATGTTTATCTAGAGTACCCCTTGCAATCACTCTACCATTCCTCACGAAAATGACGAAAATAGTTACAATTTTTGGTTTCATTTACTTAATTACAACAGATACATGCATGTAATAATAGTATTAATGTCTCCAAATCTTGACAAATCATACTTCTATATAAACATCACTTGGTTTGGTAAACTAGTCACAGGAAATCCCACATTTAAATCTCAAGAGATTTGTTTTACAGTTATGGAAACTATCATTGAATGTGCACACACATTTTCCCATGCATTTTTTTGTATAAATTTGACCTTCTGGTAGAACTTCTTCTACTCAACAATGGCTTCTTTGCAAAGCCCTTTTCCTTTATCTCTTCTTTTCATGACACTATGCATGTTCTTTGTTGGTCACCTTGCTGAAAAGAGGAAGGTAAACCAATTTTAACCCGAAACCTCTTGCAGAAGTTCAATATTTTTTTTTTCTTTTCTTTTTTTTGACTGTTACTAATTTATTTAATTAATATGTAGGATTACATTGTGTACATGGGAAAACTTCCTCACAGATCAAGCTACTCACCTTTAGATCACCATCAAAGCATTCTGCAAGAAGCTCTTGAAGAAGGGTACTCATCTTAATTCCATTTTTTGGTACAAATTATTAATTCCATGAAATTGTCCTTCACTCTAGTATACATATATATGTTGCTTACCATGATCACTCTTCCATAATTAATAGTTTTGTTGATATACAGCTTGCAGTCTGAACAATTGTTGATACGAAGCTATGGAAGGAGTTTTAACGGATTTGCAGCCAAACTCACTGAAAAAGAACAACAAAAAATTGCTAGTAAGCAGTATTCCTATTATATTTTCACACATTGTGCTCCATTATATTAATGCTAGCGTAGTTGAAGCACTGTGACATTATGCTTGTGCAATATGTTCCTATTAAAAAAAATTGTTTGTGCTATGTGTGAACACAGAGATGGAAGGCATTATTTCGGTGTTCCCAAGTGTAACTCTAAAGCCTCAGACAACCCAATCTTGGAATTTCATGGGGTTTGGAGAGCATGTGGATAGAGTTCCGACAATAGAGAGTGACATTATAATAGGCTTTGTTGACACTGGAATTTGGCCAGAATCAGAAAGCTTTAGCGACAAAGGTTATGGGCCTCCACCCAAGAAGTGGAAAGGAGTCTGCAACGGTGGTGCCAACTTTACATGCAACAAGTAAGCCAACTCCATCAATCAAAATAATTTTTTTCGCAATTTATGTCCTCAAAGTACAATGTGCGGCAAAATTTTGTCCAAGTTCATTGGGTTTCTACATTTACAACTTAAGGCCCAATTATTTTTGTCCTTGATGAAAAAAGAGGGTTTGAACAAAGGCCTTTGAGAATTCAAGCTGGTCCAGATAGGTTTCTCTTGTTCAAATTAAACATTGAGTCAAGTTTCGACAAGTTATTCTTAAATTAAACACAACATGAATTTCAGACAAACTCAAGCTATCCTTTTGAATTGAATGTGAAGACATAGCAAGACCAGCAAATACATCTATCAAGATTATTAAAATTTCTATTCACTAATAGATATTAGACAATGATTTTTTAGAATGAATATAGATGTAGTTGGCGGTCGACCCCAACTAATTTGAGAATGAGGCATTGTTGTTGTTATAGATGTAGTTGGCACTTGACAGTGCTATGAAAGGCGAGGGACACTTGAGGCAATGATTGCTTGTCGGTCTGAGGCGCAATGCGAGAAACGTGCCTAAGTGAAGCCAACTAGACTAAATTATCAATATATAACGAAAACTAATTATGTGCATGTCATGTGTAACACGTCTTAGTAATTTTTCAGAAAAAAAATGCATTTTAATAAAGCAAATAACCTACCAAAAAGTTATAGGGGATAAGTCGCACAAAAAGTCATATATGACAATAACATATCCTACTTACTAATTATAATAAAATATGTGGAGTAAAATAATCATAATATCAAGTCTTTAAGAGGAAAAAAAAATTAAACATGAATGATTTAAAGGGCGCAAAACAAAGAATTTAAAAGCTTAAACAGAGCAAAAAAGAGCAGCAAAAAAAGAGAAAAATATAGCAAGAGGAGTGGAAAAAAAAAACGGAGCCTAAATTAGGGCGGTCAAGGTGAGCTAAAAACATATCTTAAAAAGAAAGCTTAAACAAATTCAAAAACTGACAGCGACAAGAACACAGGAAAAAAAACAATGATTAAATAAGGGCAAAAAAAAAGCATTACCGAAAAAAGGGCAAAAAATACAAGTAAAATACAGAACATAAACAGACAAAATATGAAAACTGAGAAGAAAAAAATATAGGCAAATGAAGTATAGAGAAAGCATAAAACAAGGCTGAAAATAAGTGCAAAAAGAGTGTAAAAGAATACAAAAACTAAGGCCCTGTTTGATTACAAAGAAAATGTTCCATAGGAAAATAACATTTTCTTAAGAAAGTTTTCCCCATAAAATGTTCAAAAGAAAATTTTCTTATATATGTTTGATTGCACATATAAAAAAAAAAATTCCCTCAAAACTCACCAACAAGAACTTCTTGAAATAAATATGAAAACTTACCATATATATTAAATATATTATTTTTTATATTTAAAAAATAAACTTAATGTGTCTTAATATGGAAACTCACATTACTCAATAGAAAACTCAATTTGCCCACCATAATAAATGGGAAAATATATGGGTCTTAATATGAAAAATTGGCAGTTGTGAGAAAATGTTCCGCGAGAAAATTTTGGCTATCAAACGCATGAAAATGTCATTTTCCCATGGAATTTGTCATTTTCCTTGGAACATTTTCTTTTTCCATCCAATCAAGCAGGGCCTAAGAAAAAAAGGAACATTGAGAAGAAAAAACTGAAAGCATCTCCAATGCAACCATGGATTTTGAATGTGTAGTTGATGTGGCAAGAATAAAAGTAGAGGATGTCAACCCCAATATCTACTTCTAGACATTGGGGTACATTCTCCCTACTACCACGTCATCATTTTTTATTATAGAAATTATATATGTAAGAAAAACAAAGGTCCAAATCTACATAAAAACAAAAAAAGACCAAAAGAAAGGTCTTAAGCCACAATATGTATTGGAGACCATTTTTGAGTTTGAATGTTTATATAGTGAATATGGGTACCACATAGGATAGACATTCACCCACATTGATGAGGTGGCACCAATCCATGGTCTCAATCCACATTTACCATTGGAGATGCTTTAATATTCCTTCTTATTAGTAGGTTCTAATGATTTCCTTTTTCCTTCTCTTTATTCTTTTTTCTTCTTTAAGCAAATTAGGAAACATTCCTTAATCATTAGTCAAGCTTCCAACTGTGCAACATTCCTTTTTTTTTTACAACCTCACAAGGAGCAACCCCAACCCCCTCAAGATTTAAGAGGCATCTTTGTCCTAATTACAAGCTCAAAAGGAGCAATTTCAAGCTTACTAACATTCAATGGACAGACCTAACCAGTCATAGTAAACCCATAGAACCTAGGCGGGTCATAGAGAACACCTAAAACATAGGTGAGCCTAGATGGCTAAACGATCCTTCAAAACTACCAAGACAATTACAAATTGGACCTGGAATATTCTACCAAGATCCATGACGGATTTGGATTAAATATCAACTAAAGGTCTAGCATTTATTGTGTATTCCACGAGACTCGAACCAAAAGTTACAAATCTCAACCAAACACACAATTAACAACTTCCCAAGAAGTTAATAAAATGAAGTGAACGAAGCCTAAAATCAAAACCAAAAAGAGTAGCTTAATGGGTTAGGCTCGCACCTCCAATCACTTGGTGGAAGTCTCAATGCATTGGTGATATTGAGGCGCACAAGATACGCCTGCTTCAAGGTGCACCTCAGTCCTTTGGGCGCCTGCATATCGCAGGTAGTTGTATTGTCTAAGATGCTACAACTATTTGTGTTTTGTAATATTGAATGAAACTTGCACACTACTTTTTAAATGATTATATACTGAATGAGATTAAATTGTGTGTGGCAAACTTATACTTGTAATAATAATACCAAAACATTTGAAAAATCTAGATATGAATAAAATGATTTTATAACATTTGGGAGAAAATACAAACAATTAAATAGCTTAGTTTGATAGTAAACTAGGCCTACACAAGCTAGTCTCATTCAAATCTGAATGGTACAGCTCTAGGCAACATATAGGTTTTTTTGCATGATATATATATAATAAATATACTTGGACTCATGAGTCCAGACTCATAGAGGCATTTTTAAAACTTTTACAAATATTTAAGGGGTGTCAAAAGAATTTTACAAGTGATTGTGTTTGCTTCATTAATCGCTTGAGGATGATTTTGAAATTAAAAAAAAAAAACTTTTCGATCCGGACTCATGAGTTCAAATAGCACTACTCATATATATATATATATATATATATATATATATATATATATTAATGGTTCCCCATACTTCATAGTGACAAACTTTCACTATTGTGTTGCTTTAATGCAGTAAAATCATCGGAGCCCGATATTATTCTGATTCTAAACTTGGCGTGGAAGACTCAGCGAGAGACATATTAGGGCATGGAACCCACACGGCTTCCACAGCAGCAGGAAATCAAGTGAACCGCATCAGCTTATTCGACAGTTTAGCTGAAGGCAATGCAAGAGGCGCAGTGCCTCTTTCAAGGATTGCTGTTTACAAAGTGTGTGGGCCTAATGGTTGCCCAACCCACTTCATCATGGCTGCTTTTGACGATGCTATCAGTGATGGCGTGGACATTATTTCAGCTTCCTTGGGGTCAAGCTTTCCTTTCGAATACAACAAAGATTCCATTGCTATTGGTGCATTTCATGCAATGCAACAAGGAATCCTCACCTCAAACTCTGCTGGAAACAAGGGACCTACCCCACATTCAGTATCAAGTGTTGCTCCATGGATGATCAGCGTAGCTGCGAGCACCACCGATCGATATTTCACAAACAAAGTCATTTTAGGTGACAACACCACTATTACGGTCAGTCTTCTCTTATTTTTCATCTTCGTTTTGGTTTTGCTTTAAAACAACACATGCGTAAAATGATTGTAAAAGAGAAAAGGATGCTTAGATGGGATCATGGTAAGGCTGGAATTTTGAGATTCAAATAAAATAGGAGTTTAGGAAAGGTCAATTGTTACGATTTAAACACACGTCCAAAGACGACCTACAAATGCCCTAATTCAAAACTCAACATAATAGAAATGCCCCAATAACTTAAGATGCATTAACTAGAAAGGATTTAAAAGATTATGAAAAGCACATCATCAAGCGCATTAAATCAAGTTGATTTGAAGCTTTGATCCATGTTGTTGACCTCAACTAATTTAGCATCAAGGCTTTGGTGTTGTTAATGTTTCTGTTGTTTGTTTTGGTTTTTATTTTGTCGAACTAGTCCAACTGTCCAACACCCAGTAACACCATGCCAATACTCAACAACCTCAAAATTACATAGTTGCGCATCAATCATAAATAAGCCTTGTATCACATAGACGTCACTCACACTCCTCAAATTTTGTGTAAAAAAAGGGAGCCCACCCTTGAGCTCACAACCACCTAGTAGGAGGGTGAGCTCCTTGGCTACCAGTCGAGCTAGCTTGACAGCGTCTCAGCCATACCTTAAATTTATTAATCATACAATGCCTTGTTTACATTTGATTAATGATAATGCTACCTATAGATGTCTTTTTTTCTAATTTCAGGGGAATGCCACAATTAATGGTTTTGATTTGAAGGGAAGATGTTCCCTTTGATCACGGGATATCAAGCGTTTAATTTGACCCGTTGCGATATTGAAACCAACAGGTGAGTGTAACTAATCCGATAAAAAAATATTTTGCATATTAATTTGGATACATCAATATCAACTTGTATAAACAAATAAATGCGTAGCACATGGAATGAGCATGTCACTACGAAAAAAATGTATGTTACATAAAGAGCTTGTATAGTAGAATTTTTATTATTAAAATATAAAAGAAGTACATCCAATTATAACATAGAGAACTCTCTAAAATGTTATCATACTTGATAAAAACTATCACATACTTTGAAAAAAAATTAAATCGTGATTAAAATAATATATTTTAACACATTATGTGCCATGATACGTGCAATCAAAAAAAGGGAAATGTTAAAGTCACATATAATGGTCCTGACCTAGTTTGGAAACCATGTCTATTTCGAGATTGTACATGCACATATTTTGATGCGAATGGCATGATTTCCAAATAGGTATCGACTTAAGGTAGTGACTTTATTGTGTTAGTGTAGCATTATCCTTTTCTTGGTAATGTTAATATTCTTGTTTTTTTTTTTACCTTTTTTCTTTCAGGATGTGTGAAGACACATGTTTGGTTCCTGAAAAACTAGAGGGAAAAATTCTTATATGCGAGAATCTTCAAATGGATTTTGACGGAGGAAATAGTGTGATTTTTATGGTGGGAACTGGACACGGAATTGGAATAATCATAGCGCAAGAAGTTCCAATTGATCATGCCGAAATTGTTCCCATATCGTCCTCTCTAATGAACCAAACCGAAGGAAAAAAGATCATCTCTTATATGAAAACCACAAAGTTAGTAGTAATTTGATAATTGAACATTTTATTTGCATATAATTTTTTAAGTCAACTTAAGGATTTAATATTTAATAAATGAATTGTAATTTTGCATAATGGAATTGTTTGTTGAATTTGTTTATTTCCTTCTCTTCAGGAACCCTAAAGCAACCATAGAAAAGAGTGTGACAATGAGACACCGTGCTAATGCTCCTACAATTGTTTCCTTTTCCTCTAGAGGGCCAAATTCCATTACTCCAGATATTCTTAAGGTATGCATGAACTTTGATTGGGTGCAATGATTTATTGAAAAATAAATAAATATTATATACCAGGTTTCTTCATCTTTGATGATTCTTATACCTCCATTGTAGTGTTATTTGACGTACTTATAAAGATGTTAGGTTAAATTGTTAATCACTATCAAAATTATGATTAAATGGCAATGCATGACAAGAGGTAGAATGCTAATCGTCTATCTTCAACTGATGAAAAAATTATCATGCTATAGATTAATTAACCTCATAAATTTTAGTGAAGGAGAAAGCTATAAGACTCAAATACATATGGAGAAGCCGCTCATGTGTTTCCTAAGTAGTGTTTGTCAGTGAGATCGTGTAAGTTTAAATCTTAAGATTGATATAATAATCAAATAATGTCTTTACATTATCTTTTAAGACAACTGTTCAATTTTTTGAAATAACTTGCAGCCAGATATTAGTGCTCCTGGGGTAGAAATCATAGCTGCATGGCCCCCAGTAGTGCCCGCATCACATTATTTTGGTGAAGCTAAGTATGTAAAGTACAACATACTATCGGGAACATCTATGTCATGCCCTCATGTTAGTGGTGCAGCTGCTTATGTTAAAACCTTCCATCCGGACTGGTCTCCTTCTGCAATCAAGTCAGCTCTTATGACTACTGGTTTGTGTATATACACCTTCACTCTAGTTAATTACTTACCTATTTTTTATGATATCACCATTAATTTTATTTTACTTTTTTTGTTTATAGCTTTGCCTATGACTGCCACAACAAACCCAGATCATGAATTCGCATATGGTTCCGGCCATCTTAACCCTTTGAAGGCTGCACAACCAGGTCTTGTATATGAAGCTTTTGAAGATGACTACATAAAGATGCTTTGTAGCATAGGCTATACATCAGATATGATCAAGCTTATGGTAGGGAATACAAGCACTACTAGTTGCCCGCCAAATTATAAAGGGACTGTATGGGATCTCAACTATCCTTCCATGGCCATGGTCCTCAAAGAAGCCCAAGGAAAAGAGGCCACATTTACAAGGACACTTACTAATGTTGGCTTGCCTAACTCTACTTACAAAGCAACTATCACCTTCCCTTCTCAACTAACTGTCACTGTTAAACCTGATGTTCTCTTCTTCAAGTCCTTGAATGAGAAACAGTCATTTGTTGTGAAGGTCTCCGCAAGGCCATCATCACAAAATGTGGTCTCCGCATCTTTGGTTTGGTCTGATGGAATTCACAATGTGAGAAGCCCTATTGTCGTGTATTATGCAAACATCACCAACCCCGACAACATTAAAAATTAGTCGTCTTTGTGAGTATTTTATGATAATGGGAATTGAATAAAGTTTTAACTTCATTGTATTGTTTTTGCATGATCTATTGATTAACATCTTTCAGTTGTTTTTATTTAATCTATAGACTTCTATATGACAACATACCTAGTCCTAATGTACCTAATTGAAGAGCATTAAAGCATAAGTTTTGGCAACTCTAATTTGAGCCGAGTACCTTTCATGATCATGATTGAAAAACTAGAAAGAAAGAGATAAATGAGAAAGGTATACATGGATAAAGAAAATAGTACCGCACAAGCTGCCCCCTTTTTGTGCTTCATAGCAATCTTACTACTTATAACCCGTTCGCTTCGGCTCCGCTGATTGCCTCAAAAGCCGTTGTTCACGTCGGATGACTCCGTAATCACCACCCAAACCAACCAATCCACACCACGATTGATTAAATAAAGTGACCCTCAATCAACTTGTTAGTTAGTCCGCATTATTTGGGACTAACATATTACCAAAATACCCTAGCATCATATAACACAAGAAACGTCTCATTATCTCCCCCTTCGTCTTCTTGATCGACACACATCTCTCACCCTCACTTCACGAGCCTTCGTCATCTTCATGTGTGCGAGATTCATCATCTTCGCATGTGCTAATTCATCAATGAAGTTAGTACATGGGCTGCTATTGTGTGGTCTAGCTGATGGAAAGCGGGGTTGAATCTCACAAGTTGAATACCGTTGTCATGATTAGATTCAATTTGGTCTCAATTGGGTCGATTGGGGTTTGATTTGGGTTTTAGGGTTTTTGTTTTGATTCTTGTTGGTTGATGATACGGGCCCTGGAAATTAGGATTTTTGTAAAATGGGTTGTTGTTTGTTGAGTCAATTCAAACAAATCACACAAATCCACCAGCAAAGCACACAATTTCAAAAAATATTGAACAACAAAACGGCGCCCGACATAGATTATGAAATAATTTTAAACCTGAATGAACAAGATTTAAGCTATTGAAATAGAAAGTGAAAAGCGAAGAGAATTGAAGGAGAAGAAGAAGAAGAAGAAACTGGTAATTTCATGGCCCATCTAGTTCGAGTTCCTTCCTTCTTATGCAGCCCACCTGGTTTGAGTTCTCCTTCATTCGTGCAACAACACTCCTGCGAAACCCTAACCTTTCTCTCTCGAAACCCCGAATAAAGTTGAGGGCTTTCAAGTAATTTCATGGCCCCCAAAAACTTAGTTGGAAGCATTAAAATCTCAAAGTTAACAAGTCACAAATCGGATTAAGTGGGAAACCCACAACTCCCAATCCCGTTTATGCGAACGGGCCATTAGAGCATTGAAAGAACACTCCCACAACAAAAAAAAAAAAAAATGATCATCAACTAATGGTATCGACGATATTAAAAAGTTTGTATGGCTAATTGTCCAATGCTACTAAAAGTACATCAGCCATTATCCGAGAGCACAGAAATGTCAAAAGCTGACTCAATACGACACGCGGAGACTTCAACTTAGAAACAAGGTGAGCAAGGTGATCGGCATACCAATTCCCCTTTCGTAAAACATCTATGATTAATCAATTTAATCTCTAACTTACTACTTCGACACAATCCTTAGTCAAGGCAATTATGGGACGGAGAGATCAAATCTCTTTGGTTTGAAGAATCACGCTAATGTACCCCAATTCCCAACCCAGAAATAAACCGGAATAAATGCGATCCACGGTTGTGGTACCCTTCTATATTCATAGCAAAGTCAATACTCTTTGCCTCACACAATGTTTCTTAATTTGGTTTTGAGTTAGTCGATTCATATAAATATGCATATGGAAGTAAACAATTGTTCAAACCGAAAGGATGCCGGCCTAATAACACTCATCAACCTAAATGCTGTCATCAATTTCAGGCATTAAGAATTGATAATAAATTGAGCAATTAAAACAGAGGTTTAGGGTTTAGGGTTTAGGGTTTAGGGTTTGATTGGAAGGATTGAGGGAATAACAATTAGATGACAACAAATTAGGGCAATCAAAACTCAGAACATGGAATTGATTCGATTTAAACAACAACATATTTGAACTAAAATTACCCCAAATAGGTCAAACCCTAGCTTTGGCAACGTTTGATTGTCTCTCTATCTCCATCAGCGCATGCCGTCCAGTCCCATCTAGATATTCGCTGTCCATCGCGAGAAAAAGAGAGACGTTCGCTCGTTTCTCTCTCTCTGTACTATCCACACATGTATAGTTCTATGGAAAATGCTTTGCTGCATCTGCACGCATCTCGATGCGTTCATGCACTTTATTAGTGTTTTAGCTGGGCCTTAGCAAGCCGCTATTTTTATGGTTTTCAAAATAGACGTGGGAACTAATTCAAAAGGTCTGAGTTGATGATTTAAATTCTGTCAGCCTTAACGAATTGTTTCAACTTCGAGCCTTAAACATAGAGTCATTTTCAAAGATTTCAAAAAAAAAACTTTATCGCCATGTAGTGGTCTTACTCGAGCTCGAGCTCGAATTCATCGAGCTCATCCACCTTAGAAATCGAGTAACCGAGACAAAATAAAAGTAAATGTGTGATTGGTCAAAAAAATAAATAAAAATAAAAAATAAATGTGCGACCTTTAAGTGTGTCTTAATTGCGTCGATGTAGCATTCCCCAAATATTCAAAATCTTGCTCTCTCTCTCTCTCCCGTGTTGAACCTCTTTTTCTCGGTCCGCAACCAATTACTTCTTCTTTGGCATCGTGGCCGTCCAATTCTTCGATTTTGTTGCTCGCAGATGTGGAAAATGTTCTTCCCATCTCTCAATCAACCTAATGCTATCGATTTCGCCAAATCAACAGACGATAAATGGAGCCTAGAGGAGACCCTAGCTAAAATGGAGAGTGAAGCGAAGCAATGAAGAAATGGAGAATGTTGTTGGGACTCGACAGCTTTAGTTCTCCGAGGCTGTCGACGCATGTCGCTGAATCGTCCTCGTGTTATCTATTTATTGTTTATTTATTAGGTCCACTGTCGCATCGATTCGACCTTTTGCACTTAATCGAACACAATAAAAAAAGTTTAATCTATGTAGCGAACTTCAATTGATTTGGAAATGAAGTTACGTTGTTGTTGTTGTTTACTTACTAGGCCCATTTTCTAATCTCAATGGAAGGTTCTCTGCCCCTAGCCAAGCGTACGGTAAAAACAACTCCTTACCAAGGTGCTTGGCCTGTGGTAGATTTACTAAAAAATTTAAAATCATTTTCTTCCTAGAGGCCTTGCTTGTGGAAGAAAGCTATATATTATCTTTGTTGTAAATTGAGTTGGAACTTGCTAAGAACTAGAGAAAGAAAATAGAAGACTAAGAACTTCTACTACTACAAACTACTACTACAAAGGAGAATAGAAGAAATGAGATAGTTGGAATGAGGAGTTTTCATTCAACTTGGTGTGTGAATTACAATGGGGTTGGCACCCTTTATATAGGTCATTTGGTGATGATGATAATTGTATTTATACAATGTGTACAAGTTATACATACACCACAAGTCATACAACACATCACAAGCAACATAGACAATACATAGAAGAGTTGGTGTACATTGGAGAAGATTACAAGTTACATGACAATACATAGACAAGTGGAGGTACTATTAAGTGATAAATACAAGTTACATGACTACACAATATGTTGGTGTACATGCATGGTCATCCATATTCCACAACACTCCCCCTTGGATGACACTTGCTTAGAGATTGTGCCTCGTTAAAACTTCTACTAAGAAAAACTCCGTGGAAAAAAATATAGTAAAAGAAAAAAAGTACACTATTCTCATAAATATTAAGATAGGTATAATATTGTTAAGATTGCCTCATTAAAAACCTTACTAGGAAAACCCAATGGGATAAAACCATAGCTAAGGGAAAAAGAGTGCAATACACTAATCAATAACTCCCCTTCATGTGAACATGGGTGAAACTTGTTCAGTTTCTTTACTTGCAATGTCTTTAAGTTTACGCAGACCAATATCATATGTAAGCCTTTTAAATGTCGTAGTTGGTAAGGCTTTTGTGAATAAATCAGCAAGATTATTACTCGATCGGATTTGCTTGACATCAACTTCACCATTCTTCTGAAGCTCATGCGCATAAAAGAATTTTGGTGAAATATGTTTTCTTTTGTCCTCTTTTATGAATCATTCACTTAATTGTGCAATACATGTTGCATTATCTTCATATAATATGGTTGGAGAATCTTTTATTGAAGGCAATCCACATGATTCTTGAATATGTTCAATCATGTTTCTCAACCATACACATTCACGACTTGCTTCATGAATTGCAAGTACTTGTAATGATTGGAAGAAGTAGCAACCATAGTTTGTTTTATCGACTTCCATGATACTGTTGATATTACCATGGTGAATACATATCCCGTTTGAGAACGGGCCTTGTGGGATCAGATAAAAATTTAGCATCAGCATAACCTTGGAGATTCAATTTTACCCCTCTCGAGTAAAATAAACTCATGTCACTTGTTCCTCGAAGATATCGGAAAACATGTTTAACAACATTCCAATGTCTTCGAGTTGGTGAAGAGTTGTATCTTGCAAGTAGGTTGACAGCAAAAGCAATGTCAGGTCTTGTACAATTTGCAAGATACATAAGTGCACTAATTGCACTTAAATATGGTACCTTCGGACCAATTAGTTCATCACTTTCATGAGGTCGAAATGGATCCTTATCCACTTCAAGTGATCTAACAACCATTGGAGAGCTCAATGGATGTGCCTTGTCAATATAAAATATTTTTAATATTTTTTCAATATAATTTAATTGATGGACAAGTACTCCACTTGAAAAATGTTCAATTTGCAAACCAAGACAAAGTCTTGTTTTTCCAAGTTCTTTCATCTCGAATTCTTTTTCAAGTATTCGAACGTTCTACCGATGTCGTCGTGGTTTCCCACTATATTTAAATCATCAACATATACATCAATAATCACAAATCATGTTGATGATCTTTTAATGAAGACACATGCGCAAAGCGGATTATTTACATATCCTTCTTTCAGTAAATAATCACTAAGACGTTTGTATCACATTCGTCCGGATTGTTTCAATCCGTACAAAGACCTTTGTAATTTTATAGAATGCATGTTATGAGGTTTTGATTTTATTTCTTCGGATATTACAAATCCTTCAGGGATTTTCATATATATCTCATCTGTCTAGGGATCCGTACAGATATGCTGTAACGACATCCATTAAATGCATATCAAGCCCTTCAGAAACTGGAAGGCTTATCAAGAACCGAAATGTGATTGCATCTATAACAGGAGAATATGTTTCCTCATAATCGATGTCAGGTATTTGTGAGAAACCTTGAGCTACAAGTCTTGCTTTGTACCTTATAACTTCATTTTTTTCGTTTCTCTTTCGTACAAATACTCATTTATATCCAACAGGTTTTATGCCATCTGACGTTTGAACAATCGGTCCAAAAACCTCTCGTTTCCTTAACGAGTTTAGCTCTGCTTAGATATCATCTTGCCATTTTTGTCAATCATGACTTTTTCGACATTCGTCCACTGATCATGGTTCTGGATCATCATCATTTTCACATATTTCAAATGACACATTGAAAGCAAATATATCATTAGGAACAATTTTATTTCGATCCCAAATCTTACCAGAGTTTAAATAATTTATTGAGATCTCATTATTTTCATATTTTTCCTCTTTTTCTAGAGGCATTTGTTCTTCGTCAGAATCAACTTGTTCTGACAAATCCTTATCAAATGATTCTTATGCTTTCTCATGAGTATTTTGATTTGTATTTATTTTTACTCCCATTTTCCTCTTTCGAGGAATTGTATCCTTTGAACCAACTGGTCTTCCACGCTTTAAGCGTTTCGTTGGTTCTTGCGCATTTTGTTGCACATAGACATCAATTCTTGCAGGAGCATTTACATATGAAATATGTGATTTTGTCACTTGTTTTGCATCATTAAATGTATCAGGTAATTGATTTGCGATTTGTTGCAAATGAATGATCTTTTGAACTTCAAGTTCACACTGATTTGTGCGTGGATCATAATGTGATAAAGTTGATGCATTCCAAGCAATTTCGCGCCATTCCTTTTGAATTGGCTTCTTATCTCCCATAATGGTGGGAAAATTGCTTCATCAAAGTGACAATCAGCAAAACGAGCAGTAAATAAATCCCTTGTTAATGGCTCAAGGTATCTTATAATGGACGATGAGTTAAATCCAACATAAATCACAAGTTTTCGTTGTGGACCCATCTTAGTTCTATTGGGAGGTGGTATATGAACATACACTGCACAACCAAAAATTCTCAAGTGTGAAATATTTGGTTATTGACCTAAAATGAGTTGCATGGGGGAATGTTCATTGTATGCAGTAGGCCTATAACGAATGATAGATGCTGCATGAAGGACTGCATGTCCCCAAACTGAAGTTGATAACTTAGTTCTCATGATTAAAGGTATGACAATTAGTTGAATGCGTTTGATCAGAGATTTTGCCAAACCATTTTGGGTATGCACGTGTGGAACAGAATGTTCAATGGTAATTCCTATAGACATGCAATAATTTTTAAATGCTTGAGATTGAAATTCTCCGGCATTATCAAGACGGATGGTCTTGATTGGGTTGTCAGGGAATTGTGCTCTTAACTTAATGATTTGTGCTAAAAGTCTAACAAATGCAACATTGCGGGTCGAAAGCAAACAAACATGTGACCACCTAGTTGATGCATATATCAAAACCATGAAATATCTAAATGGTCCATAGTGAGGATGAATAGGTCCACATATGTCTCCCTGAATGCGTTATAAGAAAACTGGGGATTCCACAACAATTTTACTTGGGGATGGTTTAACTATCAATTTACCTTGAGAACAACTAGCACAATTATAATCACTAGCTGAAAAATATTTTGTGACTCCTTAAAGGATGTCCTTGCGAATTATTAGTTACTCTTCGCATCATTGATGATCATGGATGACCAAGCCGGTCATGTCATAAAATGAATGTCTTTGGATCATTAAGTTTCTTATTTAAGACGACATTCGTTTCGACATGCCTTATATGAGTAAAATATAATCCAGAGGATAAAGCTGAGAATTTTTCTAACACTTCTTTTTTCCCAATTTGAAACCAATGTGACAAAGATAAATTCTCTATTATTTTCGTTCATGGTTTCAATGTGATATCCATTTTGTCGAATATCTTTAAAGCTGAGTAAATTTCTTCTGAATTTTTCAGAGTATAAGGCATTGTCAACATGAATTGTTGTTCCCCCAGGCAACATAATATTTGCTCTTCCATAGCCATTAATCAAATTTGAGATGCCAGATATTGTTTGAACATTAGCCCCAGCTACGTTCAAATCGAAGAAATATTCTCTGTTTTTATGGATTGTGTGCGTTGTAGCACAATCAGCAAGGCATATATCGCTCTTATTTGATTCATGATTTGAACACATGATTTGTTGATCCATCTAGACAAATAATGTTTGACAAATTAGAAAAAGAGTCATATTTCAATGATAAAATTCATAATATTTTGCATTTGATTTTGAAGGCATGGTAAATGTCACAAAAATATTTGGGTATATATATGACAATATTTAGGCAAAATAGCCTTTCATATATGACCAAAAAATGTCACAATTATGAGCGCTCATTGTCAATAATTATTTGCCTTTTGTAGTGGTGCACCACTTTTATTCCAATTTTTGGTGGAACTTTCAATACGATCTTTACCTGGTATTTTCACATTTTCCACGTCCATAAATTTATTATTGTGATCATGATCATTATATGCAACATATGCTTCTTAATTTGAAGCTGAACTAATTGGACGGGATCGATATTATATTTATAATATCTCATTATTTTACTCAGCTACCATGAGACAAGAAATCAATCATTAATATTTATTGGATTGACGTGCGCACTCGATATTTGTTGCAGCAATAAATCGAGGCGGGCCACGTGACCTTTTTATTGTCTCATCAGTCATATTTCCACATAGCCTCAACATAGATGTAATTAAAATTGCGGAATTATAATTAATATTTGACTGATTAAATTTTTGTAGCTTGAGACTCAACCGCTCATTTTGAGCTTTTGGAGCATTACATTTTTTTGGTATTTATATATTTATAACTTCATGAGGTGAAAACATATACAAAGTGAAATATTCACTTTTCAGGTCTCTAAAGAGAAATTGGCGAATGATTGTGTATAACACACAGTTTTGCATATATGCTTTATTCACAAATTGTAGTATCTAATTGTTATGACAAGTAATTCTTGTCGGTAATATAATAAGGCAACAAATTTAACTATGGTTGAATAATATTTCGAAAATAAATTTAATATAAAATAGTTTTCCTTTTTTATGTAAAAACATAACATATGATTAAATATATGTTCACAACTTGATTCATTAATAAAAAAAATGTATTATTCGTATGAGTTGGTGGGACAACCTCCAGGTTGGGTGGCGAGACATAGTCTGCTTAATACCATGCCTCCTCGAACGGGATAGCCCGTCTCCCTTTCAATGTTTAGCTTTACCGGGGACAATGCTTACCCACTATCAACTCAAACTTATAGCATTATTTGTATTATAAAATCAAGAATAGAACAATAACTAATCATTTGTAGTTTTAAGAGAAAAACTATATGTCACACATTGACTTTTGATTTCTGATGTAGAAGATCGTACAAGACGCAACTACAGAGCATACTTTCGCAATCGGTGACGTTATAATGCATAATATATGAATAAAGTATGCATATAGAAGTGATGCATGTAATAAAGGAAGCAACCATGATAATATAGAAACAAATTGAACTTATTTAAATAACAAAAGTTATACATTCCTAGCTTTGTCTTCTTAACAAGCCTTCTTGAACTTCAAGATCTCCTTAATGCTAGAGCAAGCTCGTGCTGATAACGTGTTGTAAATTGAGTTGGAACTTGCTAAGAACTAGAGAAGGAAAACAGAAGACTAAGAACTTCTACTACTACAAACTACTACTACAAAAGAGAAGAGAAGAAATGAGATAGTTGGAATGAGGAGTTTTCATTCAACTTGGTGTGTGAATTACAATGGGGTTGACACCCTTTATATAGGCCATTTGGTGATGATGATAATTGTACTTATACAATGTGTACAAGTTATACATACACCACAAGTCATACAACACATCACAAGCAACATAGACAATACATGGAAGAGTTGGTGTACATTGGAGATGATTACAAGTTACATGACAATACATAGACAAGTGGAGGTACTATTAAGTGAGAAATACAAGTTACATGACTACATAATATGTTGGTGTACATGCATGGTCATCCATATTCCACAACAATCTTCACATTTTTAAGCTAGTTTTTATCTTCACATTTTTAAGCCAGTTTTTGGCCAGACGGCAATGTAAAGCTAGTAATAAGTTCTACCATGAGCGCGCGACAAGGTTGGTCATGATATTTTTCTTTAAGGAAAAAGAAAAACTTGTAGTGATATATGTTGACCGTTGGAGTTAAAATTTTGTATTACAAAGTAACTAAACCTTTAATCTCACTTAAGACAGAAAGGTTTGGTTTCACACTTAATAGATTATCCAACTCACTTCACTATTGTTTAAGTGATAAGCGGGTTGGAGTGAGTGACCCATGGGGTTTCACTGGGTAGACACCCTATTTAAATAATCTTTGAGAAGGGCCTTGGGCCTTAAACATGGTTTTCCATTTTTTATTTTCTTTTTTGAAAAAAATTAAAAGAGAATAGTCTATTGACATAAGAAAACATTGGTTTTTTTTTTTCGAAATAAAAAAGGATAAGTGATTTGTGTTTTGAGATAAAGTCGATTTCGTGAGTTTTGAAGGTTCTTTGATTCATGCTTTAATCAAAGAACGAACCAGTTGTATCCTGGGGACGAAACTCCTAGTTGATTTCAACACCAAGTTGGAGGAAATTTTCTGTCTTAGGACATTGCACAGCAAGCCTCTGGTATACTTTATTTATTAGTTTTCTTAGTTGTTAAAATCAGCATGATTAATTACTTGTTTAACAATGTCATGTTCAGATTTATGTTTATATAGACTGTAGAATCCAACAATCTAAGACAGAAAAATTTTTTCTAACTCTTCTGTTGGCTTCTTTATTCTTGTTCTTTTCTATATTTGTATAGTATTTACATATATAGTATAGACTTGTTGTTTTCTGATTCGAATATACTTGTTATTTTTGTATGTTTTAAAATCTGAATCTGAATCGAATATGAATCTGAAATGTCATAATCTCGTATTATTAATGATAAGACAATCTCGACCACTGCATGTAGTCCTAAGGATGAGAGGCCTGAAAATTTTAAGGGTCTTGATTTCAAGAGATGGCAACAGAAAAATAGAACTTCAAAAAAATATGATTAATTCCATGTTAAATGATTATGAACTTTCTCAGAATTTGTGGGGTGAAGTGCTACTCACTGCAAATCACATTTTGAATAGAGTGTCTTTCAAGAAATCAGATAAATCTCTTTTTGAGATATGGAGAGGAAGAAAACCCACTTACAAAACTTTGAAAGTGTGGGGTTGCTTGGCAAAGGTCCAAATTCCCTTACCAAAGAGAACTAAGTTAGGACCTAAAACTGTAGATTGTGTGTTCATTGGTTTTGCTAAGAATAGTGCAGCATATAGATTCTTAGTAGTTAAATCACATATTTCATATATTAGTGAAAATTCTATTATAGAATCTGTTGATGCTGAATTTTTGAACACATTTTTCCTTTCAAGGAAAATCAAAATGGTTAATCACTTAAAAGAATAGCCGAAGAGAGCCTAGATGAACCATCTACTTCTAAGGTTCAAGAACAAGAGTTAGAACCTATAAGAGGAAAAAGAGTTAAGGTCACAAAAAGTTTTGGACCTGACTTTGTTAATATGTTAACTGAAAATGAACCACAAACCTATAAAGAAGCTATGTCTTCACCAGATGCTCCATTGTAGATGGAAGCTATCAATAATGAAATTGAATCCATTTTACAAAATAATACATAGGAATTGGTTGATCTACCATCAGTAATCAAACCAATTGGATATAAATGGATCTTCAAAAAGAAGCTAAAGGCTGATGACACTATTGAGAAATACAAGGCACGTTTGGTTGCTAAAGGACATAGACAAAAAAAAGGTTTGGATTACTTCGACACTTATTTTCCTGTTTCAAGAATAATTTCCATTAGGATGTTAATTTCCATAGCTGCTTTGTACGACATGGAAATACATCAAATGGATGTTAAAACAACATTGTTAAATGGATAATTAGAAGAAGAGATTTATATGGACCAGCCTGAAGGGTTCGTAGTGAAAGCCAAATAAAATAAAGTTTGTAGACTTGTTAAGTTTTTATGGACTTAAACAAGCTCCAAAACAATGGCATGAGAAATTCGATCATACTATGATGGCAAATGGTTTTAAAATAAATGAATGTGACAAATGTGTGTATATTAAAGAAATGAAGAACTCGTTTGTCATAGTATGTCTCTATGTTGATGACATGTTAATTATGAGCTCTAGCAAGGATGCCATAATGTCAACAAGAAGATGTTGAATTCTAGTTTTGACATGAAAGACTTAGGTCAAGTTGATGTAATACTAGGAATTCAAATCAAAAGGAATAACGAAGATTATATCCTCACACAATCTCATTATGTTAAGAAAATCCTAAAAAGATTCAATCGATTTGAGTGCAAACCTGCACAAACTCCTTTTGATGCTAATTGTCATCTAAAGAAGAACTCTAGAGAGTCGGTTTATCAATTGGAATATTCTCAAGTTATTGGGAGTTTAATGTACTTGATGAACTCTACTAGACCTGACATTGCTTATGCAGTAAGCAGGTTAAGTAGATACACAAGTAGTCTAAATAATGATCATTGGACATCATTGATAAAAGTTCTGAGGTATCTCAAGTATACCTTGAACTATGGATTGGTTTATACAAAGTATCCACCAGTACTTGAAGGCTATGGTGATGCAAATTGGATTTCTGATAATACAGAAACCAAATCAACTAGTGGATATGTATTTAGATTGGGTGGAGCATCAATTTCTTGGAAATCAACAAAACAAACGTGTATAGCACGATCCACCATGGAATCTGAATTTATAGCTCTCGATAAGGCAGCTGAAGAATCTGAATGTCTTAGGAATTTTCTAGAAGATATTCCGTGCTGGTCAAAGCCAGTTACAGCCATATGCATACATTGTGATAGTATGACAGCACAAGCAAGAGCTAAAAATAAAATTTATAATGGTAAGTCAAGACATATAAGGCGCCGGCATAATACTATAAGACAATTACTCACAAGTGGTGTAATTAGCATAGATTATTTCAAGTCAAAGGAAAATATTGCAGATCCTTTAACAAAAGGCTTACCAAGAGATCAAGTGATGATTTTATCGAGGGGAATGAGTTTACAACCTATAAAATAAGTCAAGCCTGGCAGAAACCTAACCTAGCTGATTGGAGATCACATGGCCTAGGTTCAATAGGCAAACTAGTTAGGCTAAACTTAATAACTGAAACATATAATTACCCATTCATAAGATATCGTGTGTATTAATAATAAGATGTTAAGGTTATGTTATGCATTTAATGACATAGTAATGTCACCTATATGGTAGTAAATGTGGGGTCGCATTTATGAGAATGAAATTAGGCTAAGTTCTCTAAAGCTATCATGAAACCAGGATCTGTTCATGACCAAAATGAACAAAAACGTATAAAATGCATTTGGAATCAAGTTATGAGTTAGACATATTGTCTTGGTTTGCTACAAAAAGTGAACAGTTCAAGATAAATACATCAACTACATCACAAAGTGAACTCGATATGCTTTACTAAGGTCAGTTCAAGTCTTTACGATACTCTTCCTTATAAGCATGACTTGATCATCTCTCTCTCGTGTATTATTATTATTTGTGTTTATGATTTGGCAAAGTTAAGAAATATGGGGTGTTATTGTTTCCAATACAAATGTGGGGTATTGTTGAACATTGGAGTTCAAATTTTGTATTGCAAAGTAACTAAATCCTTAGTCCCACATAGGACATAAAGGTTTGGTTTCACACAATATATGATCCAACACGCTTCACTATTGTTTAAGTGACAAGTGGGTTGAAATGAGTGGCCCATGAGATTTCACTAGGTAGACACCATATTTAAATAATCTTTGACAAGGGCCTAGGGCCTTAAACATGGTTATTTCATTTTCGTTTTTTATTTTCGTTTTTGAAAAAAATTGAAAGAGCACCAACAATTCGAATTTAGGAGTTTATTAACTGTCAATTAGTGACGCACTAATAAAACCACTAATTAGACAGTTAATGAAAATTGTCCACTAATTAGACAGTTAGACAATTCTCTATAAGAGAAGAGTTTATTGACATAGGAAAACACTGGGGTTTTTTTTTTTTGTTCGAAATCAAAAAAATAAGTGATTTGTGTTTTGAGAGAGAGTCGATTTTGCAGTTTTGAAGTTTCTTTGATTGGTGCTTTAATCAAAGAACGAACCAGTTGTATCCTGGGGACATAACTCCTAGTTGAATTCAACACCGAGTTGGAGGAAATTTTCTGTTTTGGGACATTGCACAGCAAGCCTCTGGTACACTTTATTTATTAGTTTTCTTAGTTGTTAAAATCAGCATGATTAATTACTTGTTTAAAAATGTCATGTTTAGATTTTTGTTTATATAGACTGTAGAATCCAACAATATATAGTTAACTTCATGATGTTTATATATTTGTATGTTTTCTTGTTTATGATTTCAGGGTATCACTTCTGAATGCCCCGTTGAACTTGCCCAGTGAGTTCCATATATTAATTAACCAGATGGACAATATATAATTGTGGATTAAAATATTATTCTTAATGGTTTTGATTGGAAGGGAAAAATTGTTATATGTGAGGTTCCTTCAACGGCTGATTATCTGAGAATATCTACTTTAGATTACATCGAAAGAGCAAATATAGTAGGAGTAATTTTGTTGGAACCAGCCACATGATTATGCTCAAATTGTTCCTCTACCGGCCGCAGTCATGAGTCTCTCTCAACCAAGGAAAAAAGATCTTCTCTCACGTAAATACAACAAAGTTGGTACTAATTTAATTGATTACTCCCTCCGGTCATTTATATAAGTCTTTTTAGCAAAAACTTCTTGTTCAAAATTGTTAAGTCGTTTTCAGTATTCAAGAGTGTACTTATTGCATTTTTACCTATTTTACCCTTATACAATTCAAACATTTATGATTCTTCAATTATTCAATTCATTTAATGTCAAAGGACATATATGTAAATTAATTATACTCGTAATTAAAGCTGTTTTAATTCTTGTATCCTTACCTTAAACGACTTATATAAATGACCGGAGGAAGTAATTTACTAATGAATTACCAATTGATAGGTGATGAGAATGCCTGCTCAGTTTGTTTGCTTACTTAGAGATGCCAATGCAGATATGCCTTTTCTTCTCGAGGCCCAAATCCTATAACTCTCGATATTCTTTAAGGCAAGCTCATATCCAGATTTCATTCATCATTCTGGTTCTAGCAAGTGTAAAATGTTCCTAATTGTTCACATATAAAAGTAAAACTAGGTACTGTATTACAAATATAAGCTGAAAGCAAGGCTTCTACTAATTAATACAAATTGCTCTATAGAGCTCTGATTAAGACACTTATTACTAATTTGTTTCATAATTTCATCAGTTAACAACCCTGCAGTCCTTCCTTATCTCGCCATCTGTTCCGGTTAAAACTCTTATATTCCCCATTTTGATCATTGAGTTAACAAAATCACTGAAGAAAAGCTTGGAATCCCTGCTATAACTTTCAACTAGAGACTTAGTTGTTGAAGCCACTGAACCATTTGAGACAAGTGCTTGGTCAGAGAGTAGAAGGCCCTTTAAGTTTAACAAGTTCTGGAAGTAATGGTTGTCGAATAAATCCGTCGAGTTCCTATCCAACGCAGTCATCTTGTTTTCGTCTCCGTTGGGCGGGCAGAACCTCTGCAGGTCAGCTAACATTTCAGTGTCAATGTTCTTATCTGGTGCACCAGTGTCTGAGAAGTTGAACAGTCTTTGGCTGAATGTTGAACATCTTGCAAATCCAATTGTATGAGCTCCTAATGCACACATAAACAGAATATTGATTAGATCACAATATCTATATATCTATATATTTGCATAGTTCAGTTGCTGCAATGGATATATCGTACCGGATAATGCGACGACGTCTGTGGTGTCGAGGCCAACATCAGTGAATTTCTGAATGATTTGATCAATGTTCATGAAAGGCGAGGGAAGACGATTGTTGGCTTCGGTTTGGTTAGAGACTCTTCCATCTCTTCTTCCTAGTGGAACTCTCCATAAAGGACCGCCACTCTGCGAAAAATCGAGTTAATTAGAGGACTAGCCTCTTCAATGTGAAAGTAAGAGTGATCACTACATATATATTGTAATGACATACTAGGAGAACAGTGTCTCTGGCAGCTATGGCCAGTATATCAGCACATGAAACAACTCCACTGCAAGCGCTTTCGAGGGACCTCTTGATTGTGTCTACGACTTCAAATCCTCTTGCAGAATTGAGATTCGCGTTCGAGAATTTTTCTCCGTCATTGCCGTCGAGCAGGACAGATCCATCACAGCCCTGTGTTGGGGGAGCAAGAACTTTGATATTAATGAAGGCATTAATGTGAACTGAATGTTTAATATGTTGTATCGAATGAAAACATTTCAACAGCTATATATCTTGATACTGCATTGGTTAAATGTTTGCTATTTGACTTAATTTTCTGGCTCTTACTTGAAACATAATAAGTAGATACCTACATTTACAAAGCAATCGTGGAAGTGAAGACGAACTAAGGCGCTTGCTATTCGCATCTCATTCACCAGAGCTCTTTTCACCTCTCGCCTTACGATTGTAAACAGATTCGGGCATGTCGTCGCATAAAAATCAGGTGTCAACTGTGCCCTCACCAACACACAACTACTCAACCACACCATTAAGATTGCTACAACAAAATGAGTCTCATTAATGTTGCTCTTCCACCCTTTCATCTTCACTTCAACACCTACTAACACAAGCACACAAAAAGAACTAACTGAAACTTGTAAATATTTGTGTAGTGATGGATTTCATTGCACATAATGCAACTCTATATATATGTGCATATAAATCACATGGGCAACTTGTTGCATGCACTTACTTCTATTTGATGACAAAATGCATGTATGGTTCAACTAATTAATTAGATTAATTAAGTCTAGTGCAGTAATGACTAATGAGGTAAGGCTGCGCAGGACATATATCTGTGTCAGGAACACAAGTGTGATAGTTGATAAACCGCATTAGCTAGGATTTGTAATTGTGCATGTTTAAGAGGGTGTGCTTAGCAAGTGGCGAGCTTCTAATGGTGATTAGATAGCACTTATTAAGTTAAATGACATGAGCATTTTTTCAACAATAAGTAAAATTTTACTTTCATTAGCACCAATAGTTACGTGTGCGAGTCGACCATTAATATATATTAGTGTTCTTCACGTAATCTTTTAAATCCTTCTTAATTGATGCGCCTCTTAGTTATCCTATGTCTATCTTTATATCATTGAATGTATCGAGTTTTCTAAATGAGGCATTCGTAGCTCTTTTTGATATATTTAAATCACCGCAATTGTCTTCCCTAATTTTTTCAATGTCACTTCTATTCTTCATGGAATCTTCGTATTTAGAATATTATTTTATCTTCATGATATTTCTTGTATTTGAAGCAATTCAATGAAACTATAATTGGAAATAACAAGTTAGTAGCTCAAGGAAAAGTTAATGGAGATGTACTACACAAAATAATCCCTTAAACAAACAATAAGCATTATCTCATAATCCTCCTCATATTCCACTGTTAGTATTCTAATTAATAGGATTATGCAAGCTGTCAAGTAGACTGTTATTTTGGACTGATCGAGTTGGGCACATTGTCACTAATATATAGTCCCAACTTATACAGTAAAGATAATTTCTTTTAAATTGTCCTTCAAAGTGCTTCAAAGAAGTAATGTATCACCATAGTGCACTTTGTTTGGATTTATGTGAACTTGTAACAATTTAAGTAAACTTTGAGAGATGATCATTTGACTTCAAAAAATTAAGGCAACTAGAATTAATAATAGAACTGATACATAGCCTAGTGTCCACTAATGGATTCAAAAATGCCTCAGCAATACTTGGTGGAGGATAAAAGTGCATGTACAAATGCATGCATCGGTTCGCCACTCCAAAATTCCCTGCACACTAGCTACTTCTTCAACTAGCATTCTCAATTTTGCATGTCGATCAGTGTCACAGTGTCTTACTAATCCACCTCAATATATGTGCACACATCAACAACAACAACAACAACAACATAGCCTCAGTCCCAAATTAACTGGAGTCGGCTACATGGATCAAACTTTTCCATTGTGCTCGATTAAGTGCAATTGATGGTGAGCTTTTCAAACCATTCAAATCCATCATAATTAATGCATCACATGTTAACTTTGGTATGCCCCTACCTCGTCGAATTTCTACAGTTTCTATTGAGTCAAGTTTTCTAGTTGGGGCATTTGTAGGCCGTCTTTGCAGGTGACCAAACCACCGCAACCGCCTTTCCCTAATCTTTGTATCAATTGGTGCTACTCCTACTTGTCTTTGAATTTCTATATTTCTTATTCTATCTTTACGAGTTTTACCACACATCCACCTAATCATCCTCATTTCTGCTACATTCATTTTATGTAATTGTTGTTGCTTTACCGCCCAACATTCACTTCCATAGAGCATAGCTAGCCTAATTGCGGTCCTATAAAATTTTCATTTTAACTTAGTAGGAACATTTCGATCACAAATCACACTTGTTGCACTCCGTCATTTCTTCAGTCCAGCTTGAATTCTATGTGTAACATCATTCTCAATGTTACCATCATTTTGTATGATTGATCATATGTATCTAAAGTGGTTTACCTTAGGAACTTTTACTTCCCCTAATTTTACCACTCCGTTATCTCGATGTCTAGCAAAGTTTTCTAAACTACTTAACTTAAAGCCTTTAATGGCCTGTTTGGTTCACAAGTTTGGTTGGGAGTTTTAAGGTTGTGATTAAATGAGGTTGTACATGTACATGTATCGATGTACATTGTTAGCCGATTTCCTACAAATATTAAGACTCCAAGCACGCTTAAAGCCTTTAGATTCTAATGTATTTGAGACGAGGAGCTCGAGAATTCGCCAGAGAGAGAGCTTGAAGACGAGGTTGCGAGAGGAAATCGAGAGGTTGTCTCGCGGCGTGAAGAACTCAAGACTCGAGAGGATGATGACGACGATGATTCTAATTTGTGAAGAAGAAGGGAGAGTGAATTTGGGGTTTTGTTATTCACTTCATCGAGATTTTTAGTTTCATCCACTAATGGGAGGGAAGACGTGAGAATATCATGGGAGGGGTAAAGTGTAATCTCCTCCACCAATAAGGATTAGCTAATCCCACCATGGTATATCCATGCCTTGAATATGTCTAGTTAATCCTTAGTTCATCCATAACTAAAGTAAATAGATATTCCTGAGTTCTAATTTCATATTCACTTCATCTTTAGTTTCATCCACAAAGACAATATCATCTTGCAAATAGCATAAATGGTATATCCTCTTGAATATGTCTAGTTAGTTCATCCATAACTAAAGTAAATAGATGATCCTTGATGTAGTCCTATCGTAATGGAAAATTCTTTTGTAGCTCCTCCAAATGTCTTTATACTCGTTACTACTCCATCATACATATCATTAATAGTGTTTATGTATCTAGCATGCACTCTTTTTCTTTCTAGAACCCACCAAAGAACATCTCTAGGGACCCTAGACATAAACACTATTAAGGATATATATATGTGCACACATACATCTCAAATTATATCGCAAGGTATTCTAATCACACGGTTTTCATCAAGACTAGAATGATAACAATAATTTCATACCACAAAACACATTGACTCACAAATCCATACAACCTAGACCCGCGTGTCATGCATCATGATCTGTCTATACCCGCATCTCGAAGCGTGTATGGATAACTCTTGTAAACTAATGTGACTCGCAGTGTTACATGTTTGTTGCAATTGATACATCCTTTGGTTTATGAGACTCTCTGTTGATCCATCCCCAAATTTTAAAAAAAAAAAAGAAAAAAGAAAAGAAAAGAAAAAAAGTGAACTTCAAGCAAAAACACACAATTTACTTACTCGGCTATTGAAGTCCATCGACAAATCCACGCTCGGGGCACTGTCTCGCTTAAGGTGAAAGGTCGATTAATTATTATTTTGGCATTTAAATGATCAATATTCTGAAGAAACTATGATGCCCTTGTCAATAGACTAGGAACACCAATTTAGAACAACTGCTCATTGATCATTAAAAGTTTTTAGTACTATTGTTCACATATTTGTTCGTAATTGTACAATCAAATATAGCTTTCCCTTGATGAAGTTATGCCCAAAGAACAGCGCCTCAATGCGCATTCAGTCCACATCAAACACTTGAACTCGTCAATGAGAATAGATAAAAGATGGAATATGTTGCATTCTTTGAATAATGTGAACATTCCAAATTGCCAATGTACTCTTGGCAATATCCCACTGTTTTCGAAGGACGAAACGGAACTGGCTCTTACTTTCATCTGTCTGCGCAATAAAGGGGGCGGGTTTACCATCTCCAACCTTTCCATGTTTTGTTCCTCCAATTTTGATGACGATATGACAATGCGGCTCATGTCGCAACTCAAACTTGTAAGTTAACTCAAAAGTTACCATCTGGGATAAGAGCAAGATGGGCTTCACGAATTGTCGATTTGTACCGTAAAGTCCTGCAATCCCAATTCATGGTACAACCCATGTACATGCTGCAGTATTTGGTGATCATCCGTCTCCTTTACCTATATAAATGTCATCAACAAAATACATCTCATTCAGACTCGAAAAACCACTCCCTCACAAACATACAAAACTGTCAAATAGAGTACTCTCCATAAGAGGTATAGCAGATGTTGCGTTTTTGTTTACCTGTATTGAAAGTGAACCAACAGAATGGCCAGGAACCAATTCCCAAAACCGAGCTTGAGAAATCTCGGACACGTTCTCAAGCGTATTGATCTGACAGGTCCACAAAATACACGGAAATAAAACAAAAGAAACGTATAATTTTTGTACAGAAATAAAACGCAGTTTGGCAGAGTTTGCGATACCTGTCTCAAGCATTTGCTCAAAGCTGATGAAGGTATATCAGGTGCCATTTGAAGTAAGATGCCTCCTGAAGCTTTAAACAGAGGCATTACAAGCATAAAAACCAGAACTGAAACTAGACCCATGCATAGCACCTCGGCATTCTTAACCCTATGATACAAAAACCAAAAACAATCAGTTTATCACGACTGAAACGCAAGCGCCTTCACAATAATTCTCTGGAGAGAGAAATTACCCAAGGGTAAGGAGGCAAGAAGCCAGTATCAGACCTGCACTGCAGAAAGATTGGCAAAAACTTAAGGTCACAAAATTATGGGAACGACTTGCAGATGAAAAGACCATGGAAGTGGAGAATTCAGATGAGAAAGAGTTTTATACCTGCGAATAGAATCTGCGAGGACGTGCAAACAGACTGAGTGAAAATTCATATCTTCAGCTTTCCTGTAGGCTGCACATGAAGACTCGTGATAAATGAACATACAATAATGTGGAAATAACAAAAAAAAAAAAAAAAAAAGCAATTGATGCACTTTCATGTACCATATGAATATCACAGAAAAAACATTTTTTTAATCAAAGATGCAATTATAGTTTGGAGCTATTCAATAATTCTCAGATCAACTTTTTTTTTGTCATGAATATTGAACAAAAGAAATTATTTATTTATCATTTAGTATTTTTCTTTCTATGAAAACTCTTACAAGCTTCATTGCATTGTGTCCCCAACAATATAAAGTAAAGCAACATAAGTTGAAGCTCAGAGATTTCAAGTACTGTACTTCAGATGAATATAACATAACATCTAGTCATGAACATATACTAGATTGAGATCCTCTATTTGAATTTACGACCCAAACAGCAAAAATAAGGAAATGGTAATATCACAGGACTCTAGAGTCACCCAAGTTTTGTCATCTTAATAAATCACTGTAATGAAGATAAACTAATTATAAAAAATCATAAAGAACTTACAGATATTTATACGGGCATAGTTCCGGAAGAACCAAACTCCCAGCAAATTCACCGATAAATTTGTCACTGCTGAAACAATCAAGTAATGCCTGGTAGTTGATATCCATTAGCATACATCGAATATATCCAGGGTTAAAAAAAAAAACCAAACAAACAAGTTAACAGATATTACTCCATAAAAGCCTGTTACATGAGTGCTTTCAAGTTCATATTTATGCACCCCATTTTCAAGTATAACTAACCTATAACTTCTCAATCCAAAAATGTAGCAAATAACTCAGACCTCGGTAACTTATCTGGTAGGAAGAGTGTTCCAATTTTAAATGGAAATAAACTCATCACCAAGCTAATATATACTCCAGCAAATGTAACAGATTAAGATGAACTAATATCAATTGACTTAAATCTTTCTGAGATTAATTTTTTTTAGAACCATGGTTATCCAAACCTTCGGTTTGACTAATCCCACGGGCTAGTCAGGGACTAATCCAAGTTCATTTAACGAATAAAAGTATTAAAAAGTTTTAGTTTCATTCAGTCAGTGCCTGGAGTTGCTTCAACTATTAAAAAAAATACCAAAATTCAGACAAGAAAAGCTAATCCGAGATAACTACAAAGGCTGCCTTTCCATGCCAGTAATATGGTCAAACGAGCACCCATAGATAACAAACAACAACATGCTAAGCATAAAAAAGCAAAAGATATTCCGGTATACGTGGTATGTCCAAGCTTTTTATGGTTGCTTAGAAAACAAACAAATATTTTAAAAAAGTGCCTTTATCACTTTTAAAAAAAACACTTACTTGGAAATAGACAGACCATTGATTAACTCTACCACAAAAGCAGATAAGTTTTTTAATTAAAAAAATCAATATTGGAGATCAATTTCACAACTCCAAATAAGATAAAGAAGTTATAGTTTTGTCAAAAAAAAACCCAAGTAATATTGGAGATCAATGCAGACACGAGCCATTTGAAACAGGACAACGGTTACGTGTTTTTATTTGCAAATGGCACTAACAATGGCCACAAATACAATTACAACAACACCAAAGCCTCAATCCCAAATTAATTAGGGTCAGCTACATGGATCAAGCGCCTCCACTCAGCTTGATTTAATGCAATTGATGATGAGCACTCTTAATCCTTTAATCCTTCTTAAATAATGCATCAAGTTATATTTCCCTATATACCATAGAATTTCTACAATTGCAACCGTGTCGAGTTGTCTAAGCAGTGCACGCATAGTAAGCATATGTTTTCGATTTCCCAAGACAAATTAGGCACTTGATTAGATCTTATAAAAACAAATTTTTCATTGAACTAAATGAAAATGACAAGCATTAAACTGCACACATTAAAAGCTTCAAAAAGGTACAATGATTCATGATCAGTACTCACTTGTGCTCTGATTCGTCTTGTATAAATGCATGAAGAGCTTCAATTGCTATAGAGAATGCCATAAACAGAAGAAAGAGCTGTCTACACATGCAACAGAAGCGAAAAAATTCACACATATTACTACCAAGAATAAACATAGTAAAACAATTTGGAAAAGGAAGCAACAAGTCCACTCTTACTAACAACAAATTTAAGAATCATGAGAGCTTTGGATGCAAAGATGACAATTTCACTGAAGTACTCGATCCAATAAATCGATGGTCCGCGGGATTCAATTATAAGAGCTTACTCTAAGTAATCTGACTCCAACACGAATATCAGGTGAAATTCTACTCAAACAAATAAAAAGCTGAATAATTACATTAAAAGAAAAAGTTTTAAGTCATTAAAACAGTTGAGTACTTGAACATGTAAATCATCATAAATCACTAACACATCGTCAGCAATATCAATACATTTCTATTCTACGCCAAAGTTTCTCTAGCACCAATATCCGTGATCCTTTATCCTAGGTCTTTAAAGTCTAAGTGTTCCTTATTTTGTCTTTAAGCTCAACTGTCACACGAAACTTTGATGGTCAATCCCCTTTACATGTATCACGATATTACAAGTCTTTGAAGGCAAACCTTTGCAACTCAAATAGTTAAAGAAAAAATCAGTAGCAATTTCTTCCTATTTTACATAATAGTACATACCTGCAGTCACAAAATATATGTATATGAGTATATGGCATAAATGTCATAAACCATTAATCTATTGCAAGGTTCGAAACTTCGACTTCGCCTATGACTTCGCTCACTTAAAATTCGGAATTAATTCGAGGAAGTTAACTTCGACGATGGAAGTTTGACAAAAATTCGTCGGTGTACGGAAGTTTACGGAATTTCACTTTAAAGTTAAAAAACTCAAGTTTCTTCGTAGAGATGCTAGGAATATACTTAATCATACAACAATAATGCATAAAACTCATGTTAGCGGAGGATATTCCGAATTTTAAGTATATTTTTAGCATAGGCGAAGTTTCCGAAGTTTCTGTCGAAGTTTCAGTCGAAGTTTGTTCAACTTCCACGAAACATAACAATTTTACTTCATGTTTCATGAACTTCCATCGATGTTTTCGAAGTTCGGTCGAAGTTAGCCGAAGTTGAGTCGAAGTTTTGCAATTTTTCAACTGCCCTTGAACTTCGCTTCGCTCACCTCAACATCGACAAACTTCGCCCGAACTTCGGCGAAGTTTGTCGATTTTTTAAACCATGATCTATTGTTATATTACTTTAACGGCATCCTTACACTCTCAATCTCCAAGAAGGTGAATCACGTATCAAATTACTGATAGAGGAAGATGTCTCGATCAAGACATCCAACCATCACAAGATGTGAGGAAAATATATGCCACTAGATAAAGCAGCTCACAGACCCATATAGGAATCCATCGTCTGTTCAAAGGGCAGATTCATGAATAGGAATTTAATAATTCATTTCTTGAAAGATTTTTTTTATCCTTTTAAATGCTAAGAAAAGAGATTCAACTACTAATCTCACCAATATTCATATCAACACATGTTTAACAATGTTCCATAGAAGTTTGGGGGAAAAAACTGCAAAATTTCACCAAGTCATCATTTAGGCAAGAAAGAATCATGCAGTTGAGCACAATTATGGAAGAGTAGAATTAAGTCAGTTCAAAATTCAAATAGAATCGAAACTACCAGATAGAATGGAAAGTAAAGTACTTACAGCATTAGTGAAAGCAGAAAGAACTTCTAGCCTTTCGTACCTGAAGTAAAAGCAAAACTATTGTCAGAAAAAACATAAAATGTTTTTTTTTTTGGCCTGCAAATGTATTTTTGGTGAAACAATAAAATGTCTATTCCACAATTTAATGCTAATTATATTCATAGAATAACAAAACATGAAAATAAAAGAGAGCACAATCAAACAATTCGCAAGTGATCCATGTAATTGCATTTGCACTACATACGCCAAATTCAATGTTATTGATGAAGAACAAGACACCAACGGGAAAACAAACATTCTCATAGAGAAAATAAAATAATAATCATAACAACATCATAACAACTATAACAACGATAGCATCACAATCACAATAAAAATAATTACAAGTTATGCTTAAAGTACTTATGGTGGTATTTACATAAATTTATGGTAAACTACACGTCCATTTTACCATACCAAGGTTTTCTACTTTGAGCAGACATATTTTTAGTACTATACTACTATGACATATCTATCGTAGACTAAGAACATAATTTTTTTTTTAAACCAAAGCAATCAGTTAATCACAAATCATGCTAAGGTTTGTAGAAATTTCACATGTTAGGAGCCAATGCCAATAACGATGATACGATCTCTTCTTGTCAAACCCCCAAGCTAATGCAACTTCAATTCCACTACCTTACTCTAAGTGAACACTCACGGAGAAAAACTAGTTAAGGAAAGCTCAAAACAAATAGCCTACAAGAATAAATCGCAATCACTGGGAACTTTGTATTTTTTTTTTTTTTTTTAAAGTAAAACCCTTCAGATTTGTTTTAAATATGAAATCGTAAGGAGGTACACCAAAATGGATATATAAAAAGTGAAGGAAAAGCTAAGGAAACCTTAATACAAACAATTGACAAGAAGAAAGCCCAGTCCCTGAACTTTAAGAAAAGCCAACACGTGAAGCATTATATAGAAGCAACTCCCAAAAATCCTCAATAGCCCTTTTTTTGCACGTTTATGCATGTTAGCTCCTTCATTTTCTGAAAAGCTTCCATGAGGTTCATTGTGCGTGAGATAAGTACTCACATGCGTGTTGAGTTGTGTGCGTCAATACAAAAAATAAATTGCCAATTCACTCCCAAGAAAAAAACCTAATGATTGAAAGAAATCATAGCCCTTCAGACAAAAATCCCCTTGATAAACAAGTGTCCAGCATATAATAGTACAACACAATAACTAAAAAGCTATTTCAAGGGTCAAGGCGGCCAAATTACCATATTTTGCATGGTTCATCATAAAGATAGAATTCTGATCTTACCCATAAGAATAGACTCGATCTGGCTTCTTCCGAGAAGCGGCCATTGCAAATAATGAAAATGTCAAGAGACCGCAACCAAATGTCAAATGAAATGCATCGGATACCAATCCTGACAAAAATAATAAACAGCAAGAAAATATAGTAAAAGAATATAATAAACACTGAGATAACTAAATAGTAGTAAAGGAACATAACATGGCATACACAAAAATATCCACATAGGACTTGTTGGACTTGAAATTTTGTAAGACAAACTATAGCCTCTAATGACTAAAAGATGTCAAATTGCTGCACTAAGACAAAAGCAAATGAAGATAAAGGAGAAGTCATAAAATTAAGCTAATCGACTAAGTAAATAGATTCTTAGACAATGGAAATAGGCCTAAATCAAGTTAATCGACTAAATAATAGATACTTAAATCAACCACTGACCACTGAATTTCAAAGCAATAACTCGAGATTTTAACAGAACAATTCATGCACAGTCAAAGACTCAGTTGGGAAACAAGATGCATCTTTTCTAAAGCCTAAATCCCAAGAGAAAAGAGAAAAATGAAAAAGAAAAGCAACAAGAGGCAAATTCCCTTTGACATGCACAAATTGTAAAACTCCTCGAACACTAATACGCAAGGTTTGAAAAATCGACAAACTTCGACCGAAGTTAGTCGATAATGAAAATGGGAAAGCGAAACTACGTGGCGATATAAAACTTGCAAAGTTTTCCCTGAAACTTTGACGTGTTTCGCCAAACTTCGATCAACTTAGATGGTTTTCATGAAACCATTAAAAAGAGACAAAAAATGCAAGAATTCGAAGAAATCATCGAAGTTTTTTGAGAAATTACCGAAGTTACCCCTAAATAAAATAAATTTAAAAATGAACTTCTTTTCACATCAAGTAGCAAATAAGGTCAAAATTTATCATATAAAGCAATATAAAACAAATAGTAATGTCACGTGTGTTGCGAATTGCGTGTTTATTGCAAAATAACTATTTTAAATAAGTGTATTGTGATTATTATGCATTATTGTTGTATGATTAAGCATATTTCTAGCATCTTTAATTATAAATATGAGTTTTCTAGCATTTAAAGTGAAATTCCATAAACTTCCCTATACCGGCAAATTTTTGTAAAACTTCCATCGTCGAAGTTAACTTCATCGAATTACTTCCGAATTTTAAGTGAGCGAAACTTAAGTCGAAGTCGAAGTTTCGAACCGTGCTTGAAAACACAATATATGGACTTTAGTTAAACATAGCATGCAAATATTATCATGGAACATTAGTCATATGACAATAATTTCCCTACCAATGGAACAGAAAATAAGAAATAAAATTTAAATCCTTAACACATGTTTCTTCTCTCATATTAGCCATATCACCCAAAAAAAGGAAAAGAGTAAAGATTGATGATGCAACTCCTAATAGTAAAGATTGGAAATGGCGCATCAGCAATTAAAAACCACGAAGAAGCCACGTTAGCATGAACTCTTAGGATCCCACCTTTTTCTGGTGGATATACTTTGTCTCCAAATTAATTTTAGCAATTGTCTTCAGCTTAATAAGTTTCATTCACTGCAATCTAGTGATCTACCCTAGGACTAATTCGGTACCGAAACTGATTGAACACTGGTGCTCTCACAGTTTCACTACTCGTCACTAGTATGATGAACAGGGTATTCTCCAACATGTGATCCTTTGATCTGGATCTTCTTTCCAGCATTTTCACTCCCCTCAACAACACTCCGATGCCAATTCGTCTAATCAACCATGCCAGCACCACCAACATTCTTCCAAACATCTTCCCTACTTTACTCTAAACGTATACAGGCCAAACTTCCGGTTTCTTTACGCATAATATCGATCGAAACTACCACGATTTTAAGCTTTTTCATCAAGAACAGAAGTTGCGAATCGAATACAATTTCGACAAATCAAACCAAAGTAGAACTAACAAATCAAGAAGAGCAAATCAGTCTCACCTACACGACCAGTCAAAAGCCCTATAAACAACTCCACAGTCGAATACGCCACATTAAGCGAGATCATCACAAACAACCGCTTCATAAACCGATTCCCGGACTTCATACTCCGAAACACCGACAACAAAACCAACAAAGGCGACATCTTTTCAGCAGAACCAACTTCATCTTTGAACGAACAACTCTCATCGTAGACTTCAGGATACACAGTTGGAGGGATCTTGATGCTCGTACTCCGCGAGAGCAGAGAACGAGCGGATTCATTGGAAATGATGGAGATTGGAGATTGGCGAGCGTAGGCAAACCTCCGATCGCTCCCGCGAAACCCTAATTCGCCGTTCGGTAGTGCTTGTGAGTCGATCGGCCAAGATGGCTCGCGAGGAGTCGCTGAGGTCTCCATGGATCGGAGACTCGGCGATCGGAAGAAACCTAGTACTTGACTGATCGAGACTGGACGTACGACGGAGTGTGATTTTGCGGCGAAGGGTTCGCGAATTGATGATCGAATCGCTCGATTAGGGTTTTGGCGAAGATGTTCGTAGAGATGAAGCGAAATCGATCGCCCAATTGGGGACGAGAAGGTGGGAGCGAGAATCGTGTGAGGGCTCCAACTTGAACCAGACAGTCAAACTCAGTAGTACTTATATCGCCCACCCGCCCTTGATACACCTCGGAATACGGGCCAACCTCGTAAAAGTGCATGTCGCACCTGTGTATCCTAGTTGGAGCAATACAATATTTTTTTACTTTTTTTTTAAATGACTACTCCCGAGTTTGCTTCGAGTCGGGTACAGTATAGACAAAGAGCTTCCAATATTTGTTGGTGCCTTGCTATAGGAGTTGGCTCCTACTAGTCATTTAATTGGGCTTAAACATGTTCATGGACTTGGATATTTGCCTCTACTTAGTCATTTAATTTATAATATACGAGCTTTGCCTTCTCTCCTCATTTTCTTCCTCAACAAGTAAACTCGGATCTAGGATTTCTTAAGGGGGGGGGGCTTCCGGCACCACTCCGGGAGCATTGAGTTGGCCATTTTTGTGTGTTGATTTCGTGTCTTTCTTTTCTTTTTCTCCTCCTCCCCTTTCTTCTTCTTCTCTATTTCCTTTTTTTGGCTTCGCACCAAGTAGAGGAGAAAACGTGGCGGCCCCATGCCCCGAGGCCGCCCAAGGGTGTCGTCGTGTCGTGCACTCCTCGCCCGGTGGGCCCAGCTACACGTGTTCAGCACCTACCCGTCCACCTCATGTCTCGATTATCGTGTCCACATGTGTGTTATCCATGTAGTTATTTAATAGTTTCATATTTTCTTGAGTTACTTCATTAAGTATTTAAAGTTTCTTAAGTTCAACTATTTGTAATTTATTCGAGTCTTAGTAATGCTAGTGGTTTGTATTTTCAAGTTAACATAAAGTCAGCGGAAGTCTTAATTTAATGCAAATAAAGTATTAAATTAGCATGATAAGCATTATTCATAAGAGCATGTCATACTGCGGAAAACCCAACAAAGTACTATGTATATAGGCGACAATACCATCAAACAGTCTATATATACAAGTACAGTGTCACTTCAGTTTCCCAATACCCAAAATAATACAAAATATCAAAATAAACACGTGCTAGTTGGTCCTCGACGGCGGGCAATCAAATGTAGTCGCCTAGGATCCTCTTGCCCCTACTGGTACTAGGATCTACACTTAATCATCACAAAAAGATAGATAACGAGTCCAGTAAGTAAAATCCCAAAGAACCCCTCTGAGCATTCGCATAATAAAGTAAGGGAGTGCAAGAAATACGTTAAATAAACATGCGAATGTAAAAGACATGTAACTATAATTGGCTCATCGCATGAATAGATAACATTTAAGCTAAATAAATGTGTGTGTTCGCTCCAGATGGACTAAACTATACTTCGGGTCACCAAGTTCCCACTAGTGGATGCACCAACTGGCCCAACATCTGGTCCCCCGCGGTGCTGGCCAAATCCACTGAGTCACCGACACGTGCACCGAGGGCAAGCTCGAGTTGTCATTCACCGAGGGTCGGGTCGCACGTGCTATAATCTAGCGCATCATGAACACACAACGAGGAAATCTGAGGGAGTAAACTCAACCCACTTCCAAGTAACAGAATAAGAGTAAATAAACAACAATAAATGATAAATATGGAAAGAAAATCAGAATCAAATACTCATAGTTTTTAATTGGGTTTTACAAGCCTTAAACCACTCTCCGACCTCCTCGGACTCCCGTATCCGACTCGACAAGCTCCGTGACCCCGAACTACGGTCCACTAAGTCCATGAAGTCCAATTTTATGAGCTTAGGTTGTTCACCAATGTTTAGATATGTATTAAGTTGGAAATCATCAAAACAACCCTTAATGTTCAAGTTTCAACTGTCATTAGCGCGTTAATGGTCTACCTAACGCGTTAGGTGGAGTTAGCGCGCTAAGGAATTGATCTAGCGCGCTATTGTTCTTCATTTTGAAAAACAGTTGAGAGCCCAGAATTAGCGCGCTAACCAGCTTAATTACCCTATGTGACAGAATTCTCAAGTCGAGAATTTTGTCCTTCCCATCCCGATTAGCTAACCTAACCTAGTTTACACACTCTCCACTCAATAGTGACCTCAAAACATCATTTAAACCAATCTCAAAACATCAATTAGACCAAAATCATTCAAATCCATGCATTAACTAGTTTTTATCGAATTAATCAAAAAACCCCAATTCATGCAAAACCAGTCATAAATCATCAATAGAAATGGTCACAAAACATATAATTCATCAAGTTTTCATCAAAAACCAGGGATCTAACCCCCAACTCGAATTACACCAAAAACACTAAAAAATAGGTTCATTAGAATATGTAGAAGATGGAGATGAAGATTATCTAGGTTTGATCCTCAATTTTGATCTCTAAAGTGTTGAATCTCCAGCTTGAATCTCCTCTTAACCTCTGGTTTCTCTACGGTTTGCATGAGCTGGTTGAGTGGTTTGAACAAGAATTCCACTATCATGTTATTTATATGTTTGGCTATGATCAAGTTTGCTATGCGTATCTCGAGGATTATCTTGTGGTCCTTAAACATGTTGTCCATATCTTGTTCACACAATTATAAGACTCCATCTATCCTAGTTCCACTTAACTAGGATCATCTAGATGTCCATTTAAGGTATGCATTATTTAAATCAAACCATAGGCTTATTATCATTGATTTAATTACATTACACTAAGCCTCATCAAACCATATGGTTAATGTTTTTATTCACTAAAGTTAACAAATTTGTGGTCCCACTAATCTTCGGCTACCCGGTACTCGGTGCCTCGCGTCTTGACAAGCATTTTGAGGCACGTTGTAGCCTAGTGTTCTAATTTAATTGGCTTAGCCTATGGTTACATTACGTTTCATTTGATTACTTAGTCATATTAACGTGACTTAGTCAAGTTTCCTAGTGTACCCGTAATTCGCCTCTCCGATACCCGCGTTGACACACATTTCGAGGCGACTACCGTCGCACAACCTCGCATGATATAACCATACAACATACACACATGCGATGTATTAGCAAATAAATTCATGAATGCGTCACAAACAAGCAATTCAACACACAATTTACTAGTGTACCTAGGTCGACGTGTGTCCTAACCTACCCGCGGCGTCCGCGTGGATCTGAGCTCGCGTCCATGTCTGAAATTACAAAATAAATAACGACGTTAATAAAACGGGTCGTTACACTTTGAATAGATGAAGAACTTGCACACAACGCAGAGAAGATGGAGTTTTGGGAGAAGAGTGGTTCGGTGAGCAATGCCTATTTGCCAAGTCGATGCTCCAGCGAGGTCAAGTTCATCAACTGTTGGAGGCAGAGTAGTTTGTGCTCATCGCGACGAGGTCAAATCCGGTATTGTTTGCTATTTTTCGACTCCATTTTCTTCTCTTTTTTTGACTTGGATTTGAAGGGGTTGTTGCATAAGAGAGTTATGGGTTTACCTTGAATAAGAAGGATTTGGAAACCAAGGCCCTCTACGTTCTCTGATTTTCTGGTGATTTTTAGGTGCTGCCATCTTATATTAACTTCTCTGTGAGCAATATGCGATGATTGTTTTTATTGTTTTTAGTGTTTTAGTTATCCCTTGTTGGGTCGTTTTCCTATTGTTAAGGCCATCTGTCCGGTAGATTCGACGGTTTTTCCCCATCTACCGCGCCCAAGTGGCCTTTGATGGTGGTTTGGGACGAGGCTTCATTGCCTTTATCTCTCAAGGAGACTGATCTATATTGTTGTATTTGCATTTCTCATGGAGACCGATATACATTGTTGTATCTAAGTTGTAATGGTTCTCATAATTAATTGCAATGAATTTCATTGTACCTTGACAAAAAAAAACTTAAATTTTATAAGAGGATATTTTTGTTGAACATTCTAATTTATTGTTTTAAAATATTTAATTTATATCAAAGAAATATCAAGCCACGTCACCTTGTGGTGTGAAGTTTCATTTTTAAAAGTATTGTGACTTGAATTAAACAATATATTCCATGAGAGTGGCTTAGGTACATTCCTTTACTGTGCAGTTTTCTACAGTTTTTTCATTAATCTTTTTACCCTCTTCTTTCCCAAATAGAGTTTCGTCCCTTTCTGCCATAATCTTTCTAATATATGCATTCCTTAGGCAATCAGCCCGAACGAGACAAGATCGACCACCTTCGAAACGATTAGGCGAAGATCATCATCGCCACAATAGATAAGAATGCATTGATTTAGGTTTTAGATTCTCTGGAGCCACCATTAACGGATTGAATGCAGAGAAACATCATATCTCTACATTAAAAAAAAAAAACTCATTTCTATGTGTCACTGCGGTGGAAGATGCAACAGAAAATGTGTTTTTTTTTTTTTTTTTTTTTTTTTTTTTTTTTTTGTAACGGCCTACCCTAATTAATCTTAATTAATTGATTAATTACAAATTAGGACCTTAAGCTCGGACCCCACGTGGACGCCGTGAAAAAGTCTTGGGCACGCTTGACGAGGTAATTTTGATAAGTTTTGTATGAATCATGTTGATTTATTGTATTATTATTAAATATTTGCGTCACACTATTATTGAGATTTTCATTGGCCGCATTGTGCGCGCGTTGCAACGAGAGTGTAGGACGCTGCGAGGTGCGCGTAACGCGGGTGTATGAGTATGTCGAGGCTTGGGCCACTCTACCCTGCACCTAGCACCTTGAGTCACAGGCAGTGTGACTTGACCGCCACACTATCTGTGTCCCCCCCATATCTTTACCAATATGGGCACAGTCTTTCGTCTCCCACAACTCGAACCCGCGCCCTGGAGGCTTAAGGCCAGAGATTTAGTGAGTTGTGTACCATTGAGCTGGACACAGATGGTGTGGCGGTCAAGTCACACTACCTGTGACTCAAGGTGATGGGTGCACGGTAAAGTGGCCCAGACCTTGACAGAGTAGTCGGGGTTTAAGGGTCACATCACCCATCACTTTATCCATCACATCACATCACCATCACATCACTTTCTCTCTCGTCTACAAATTAAAAAAAAAAACTCTCTTTATCTCTTTCTCTCTCCAACCGATCCCCTCGTATCTTTCCTTCTCATTTTCTTCTTCTTTTTCTCCAACCTTACTTTATCATCAAATTTAATCTCACCCTCAACGAGGTCTCTCACCTTTCTCGCGGCGTCTCCCATCTTAGTGGCATCGCCGACGACTTTCCTAGACGAGGTAAGTGGTGGTTGTGGTTGATTTTTTAAGTACCTTAAAGGCTTTTAATAGTGTTGTTGATGTTGATGTAGTTGTGTTGATGAGAAAAGAAATAAAAAAGAAGAGAAATAAAAAAAAAAAAAAAAATTTCCTCCAAGTTCGTCTCCTCTCCAGAGGCAATTCATCTATGGAGAGAGAGAGAGAGAGAGATAGATGAATTGGAGGAGGTGGGTCGGACTAGGTTGACCCGGTTGGGCCAGACCAGGCTTGACCCGCTTGGGTCATGCCTAACCGATCAAGGGGCCCACCCCATATTAAATAATAATTTATTTTTTTTAATTTAAATACAATTTTAAATAAAAAAATATAGAAAAATAGGAGAAATTGGTAGAAAATTATGGAAAAATCCAAAAAATCAAAAAAATATAAAAAATGGAAAAAGATAGAAAAGTAGTTTTCGAGACATTTTTCGGGTGTTTGGCACCTCGGTGTAACTCGAAAAGTGTGCCACAACAAAAATTTGGAACAAATTCTAATTTTTAGTTTTTCATTATAAAATCATTAAATGTGATCCTAAAACATTTCAAAATAACAAAATTGGACATCAGGGAATTAGGAAACTAGTATAGTGTCGGGCACACAGTTTGAGGCGCGAGAGCGGGTCTTTTCGGGGCGATTTTACGAACATCGAGATAAGTAAACCTACGAAAAATTCAGCTTAGAATTTACTTATTTTTCTTGAAATTTACTTATTTCACTTTTACTTTTCGCCAGTTCGGCTTGCATACTTACTCTATTCCTGCTTGTGTCTGTGTATGGTCGAAGGGACGGTATGAGCCCTTTCCGGCTCTCTCGTAGATGACGATCCGATTGTTGCTATCGTGTTGGTCATACCTTAGACCGCGCGTGAGATTCCTCTTCGCGAGTTGATGATCTCGAGAGTGTGTTGACATGAGGCTCGCCTCCGTGACTGAGTTCCTCTCATTTGAGGCGTTGGGCGGAAGTCTACCTTCCGACCAACAGAGTTCCTCATTTCGACCGTGAAGAGGAGGTGTGGATTTCCTCACCTCCAGGGCCTTCTCGGTTTAGTATTTGCGTCCCAAGGCTCGATAGCTATACACCACACTTGCGTCTCATATTCTTGATTATCTCATCGACTTATATTCATGCTTTACATTTTTGTTTGTTTACTTTATCTGCATGAATTGTAGCCGTTTTCTTGGATTTCATGTGAATATTAATTGAATTTCTCTGAGATTTACTCACTGGAACTTGTCATTATTTTTTGTGGCAAGTTGCAGCTCGTACGACAAGGCGGATATAAAGAGCCACAATAGCTTCACTTGTAGGTGTATGTATTTATGTTCATAATACTTTTTGGGATCATTTTGGGAGACTTACTACCTGATACATGTATATTGACACTTATCATATTCTTTTATCGCCTTTATTGATATACATGGTATATTTTTGCTGGGTTTCCACCCCATAGGTTTGTTAATCAATGCAAAATTCATTCACATTACTTATTTGCATATTATTAAGACTTCCGCTATTAAAATGACTTAAATAAATTAAAACAAACAAACTAAGTTGTAAAACTCCTTAACTTAGTATATCTCGACAAAATAATCGTTTTAACATCGAAAATGACTAATTTGAATTGTTATATGGTTAGTTCGCTGGCCGTCATGGACAGTTGTGCAAGTGACGTGGCATGATCAGGTGACGTGTCCGGCGACGTGGCGGTGCCCGATTTGCTTCGAAATTTAGGACCGTCGCATTTTTTAATAGATTTTGGTCCTCTATGCTACTACATAGCAATTACAAAGAAATGCACATGACTCATCTTTGTGGAATCAAATAGTCACAAATAATTCAGTCGGACACACCTTATTTAGTGTAATTAAGTTACATTTGGTAGAGTAGTTGTGATTTACAGTGGTGGTGGTTTGTTCAATAGTTTAAAAAATGGGAATTCGCGGTTCTCGGCCACACGAGCCGAGAGGCGTGCAGCTATCTTTCTCGGCCAAGCATGGCGAGAGGAAGCTACATTTTTGGGAAGTCGCAGTCTCGGCCACAAAGGACGGAAAGTCTCACAGTGTCTCGGTTACGCATGGCCGATAGTACTCTAGTTCTCTCGGCCGAGACTTGACGAGAGCAAGGCGAATTGAAGTGGTCAACCTATATCGGTGGTGCACAACCGAAACCTTTCAATTAGACGCGGTTGGACACCGCCGATATATAGGAACAATCGTCGGTCATGGGGTGGCCGAAAACATGGGTTAGTTCACGAACACCTTGACCGAGACATCGAAATGGATGAAATTGAACATTATTTTTCGTAAATTTTTTGTTGGGTTATGTTCCATGCGCTTTATATGTTGTAATTTTTCGAGGTATGGCTCGTCCAGAAGGCACTTAGGTGAATAGGGAGGATATTAAAGGAAAGATGATGATACTTAGTCATACATCATAAGCGTCATGAGGAATCTACTTTAGTAAAAGCAAAGCCACTTCAAAAAGCAAAATATATAATAATTACAACCAGACAAAAGTAAACAAAGTGAAAGCAAATAGTAACTACTTCTTTACATAATAAGAGACCAAAAGCAAAAGCACGGCGGCATGGGCCGGATGGCTAGATACGTCTAGAAAGCATGAGCTTGATGTGAAGATGGCATGGGCCCGATTAGTCGCTAGGTCCTTGGTAACGGATAATGCAATGTGATGAGGCGGGGAAAAATAGAGAAATTCCGAGGAGGAAGCAAAGCATATACATAATCGAGGGGAACCGCGTCATAGTCCGAAAATGAATATACACACGGATAATGGGACATCCAATAAATACCGTAAGCCAAATAGAAGACAAATATCATCTTGTGTCCACGCATGATCGATATGATATGTGAAAATGTTGAGGAATGCCGCCTTGGAGGAGGATTCGATCAATCTCAACGCCATTGTTGAATAATTCTTGACAAATGAACTCTACCAAAGGATGATGAATGACAAGATTCATGGTAACCGTAGGAGACTCTTAGTATTAGGGTCACAAATCGCATCGAAAGATTTTGAATGTTATCATCGAAACAGATCCGGTAGATGACGAACATTTAGAAGCGATCTGTTTAAATTCAACCAAAATGTACAACACAAACACGAAAAGACCCAAAAAAAAAAGGTTCTCGGTTTTACATATCCGAAAGTTTCTTATAAGTCTCGCTCACAAACGACAGAGATTTACCGAGTACTATCGGTTTTACCAATCCGTGGCCGACGTACACCTATCTGGCCTTCTATGGACCGAGATATTACCATAAATATCGGTCTGCGAGGCCGATACAATCGCGCACATCCACCGAAACTTCGGATAATCGCAAAAAAAACAGCGGCCCTCATAAACTGCTAGGTCAAATCATTTTCAATAATATTATAATAATATTAATTTGAATGATGATTCAGAGCCTCTACTCGGATGGTCATGGAGGGAAGTGCATGTGTTAAAGGGTGGTTGACAAAAAAGGGTGAAACTCTATTGGAGAAGAAGAATAAGGTAAAAAGGTCAATGAAGAAAAGGTGTAGTTGTATCCCATTTTTTTCTCTCATTTCGAGTGACATGTGGAGGACTGCAGAATAAAGGATTGTATCTAAGCCGCACTCATATTCCATCTAGAAAAGAATAGATATGTTTCCTAGATAACATAAAAATAACATATGTTACTCTCAAGTCATTGTCCATTTTTTTTTAAAAAAAAAAACATAAAAAAATAAATTAAGTGAGTCAAACTCATGATTTCTCCAACCCTTATTTTTTGATAAGTGATATCTCTACCATTTCAACTTATGTTGGTCTTGAAGGGAGGAAAGTGGGGTGACTGCCCTGGCCTCCACCTCATGGGAGCCCCACTTTTTGAAAAAAATAAACTATAGAGATACATAAACATTATTTTTCAAAGAATGAGTTGCTATTGATCAAGATAATTAATGTTACTTACCAAATTGTTATGTACTTTTCAAAAGGAATTTTAATTTTTTACCTTTACTAGTTAGTAGCTCTATCAACTCGCTCTCTCTGTGACTTTTTTTTTTTTTGAAAATCTAACTATAAGTTTTTATTCCAACTCATTGGTCAAAACAGTAGCAAGCAATGAGGGTACATCCCACCACTCATTTCGATCAGATATAGAATTAGCTTTCCTTGCAATAGTATGAGCAGTTAAATTCACTGATCTATGAACAAAACTAATCGAATAGGACTTCATGTCCTTTATCAGGTCAATACAATCTTTTATTACCATTCCACTGTAGGAGTTATCTACCTTTTGTTTTTGGATCGCTTTAACCACCAGTAAAGCATCTATCTCTAATAGCACCGATTCGTCCCCCTCTCTCTATGACTTGTATATCTTTTGACGCGCGTCGACGCGTCAATAACGTAAAGTTTCCTAAATCAACTATTTTGTAGAATAATGGCAAATGATCGATCCCACAGAGATTGATAGTCTTTATTAGGTTAAAAACAACAAAAAAAAATAAAATCGGTGGTTTTAAAATAAATATTAATTTAACTAACTAATCTAACTAAACTAAATAAATAAAATAACTAAATTAATTTTGAAAACGATTAATTAATACCTAAGTAACACCTAAGTCTACAGTTCCACAAATCAGGATCAAGATTCAATGGCAATCATGGTCTTCAATCTTTCCCAAAAAGTCATTAATTTATATTTTCTTAGATTAGCTATAGAAAATCGACATCCGCCAGAAATTCCTCGTTCCCTTAATCTCGATAGCCAGGACATCCGCCACTAACTACTCCCATAATTAATGTATAACCCTAGACATCCGCCTATCGGGTTTAACACACTAACCGCAGTAATATGGGTCTGTGGGAACACTAATCCTAAATAACCGGGTCATATCCGCTCTCTATTTAACATAGATTCAATTATTGCACACTCAAGAACCGAAAGGGTTTGACGGCAAACGGGTGAGTGTTTGTCACTTTATTGGTCCAAAAGCACAATTACACGGATACTAATAGTCCAAATAACTATAGGTTGTCCACCTAAAAGCATGCATCGGCCGTATACATACCCTAGATCTAAACCATAATCCTTAAAATCAACAACAATGAAATAGGAGAATTTAAACTAAATTAAATAATAAAATAAAATATCTCACATAATATGTCATGAATCCATGATCCCGACTTGTTTCCTCTCTGACCTAAGCAAGGAGTTGATTAGCCGAACATCGTCATCGAAGAAAGTCGATAAGAAAACAATAATAGTCGGTGTTCCAAAATAATAAAACCTAAGTTCCTAATATATAAAACTACTAATAATTGGTCTCAGGAGGTGAGAGAAACTAATTTTGGGTGTTGGGGAAGTGACTCGTGCGCCGAGGAGCATCGTAGGGCTGTTTTGGGATCAAAAACTGGTGTCCGCCACGTGTCTGAACCGCATTGGTTCCTGTTGGAGCGCTGACGCGGCGTCTTCTGATTGGTGGAGACCGCTGCTGATGACGCTGTGGCGTGGTGAGTGAGCGACACGTGGCACACGCTGGAGGCGGAGAAGAATCGCGCACGACTCGTACGATTTTTTGGGAGACGGTGTTGACGCGCATCCCGAGGAAAATCGAAGAGCAACTGTGCGAGGCGAAGAAATGGTGGTGTAATGTGTGTTGTGAGACACCACGCGGCCGCTTCCGATTAGAGGAGAGAATGGAAACCGCTGACGTGGCAACACGTGATTGGTCAAGAACCAATGAGTGACGTGCTTGGGTGTGAGAGGCGACACTTGGCAAATTTCTTGTAATGAGAACCGCTGACGTAGCAACGTGTGATTGGTTGAGAGAAGATATGCGCTGACGTGGCACATTCTAATTGGTTGAAATATGATGTCTCATATTCTACTCACCGCACAACACGTAACTCGAGGCGAACCTGTCCGGCATCGATCACTGCATGTAAATACTCCATTTTGAGTATTTTTCCGCCACGAATTCAACCGCGCACTCTGTTTCACCTGAAAAATGGCCAATAAATATAATTAAATATATATTTTAGAGACTTTTCATATTTAAATATACTAAAATAAACTACTAAATATATATAAATATTGACTTATCACTTTTCATTTGCATTTCTCTAGCTTATCTTTTCATTTGCATGCATTTTGTACTGTAAGTGTTGTTATGCTTTACTTCTTTCTAATTATGATTAATTGGAGATGTTTTGAGATATTTTGATCATTTGAGCGATTATGCATCAATTGACCAATTTTTTTATGATTTGCATCGCCTTACATATTTATTTTTTTTTTTTTTTACGCATTTACAATTGAGGACCCCAAATTAAAATTTCGTCTCAAACACTTAAATATTTAAGACTGGCCCTAATCTCACTAGAGATGCTATAACCCCATAATAGTGATATTACACTTGGCCCATAAAAACTAGTAATACGTAGTAATTAATTTACATTGACCATTAAACGCAATTGTGGCACTTATCTGAACGCGTATAATCCACCTCCAAGAATGTAATGTGAACTGAAGTAACCCTCTCACTTTGCAGCAATGTCACTGGCTGGTAGTGGCCATGACTAAAAAAATTTAATGCAAAAAAAATGATACAATGACATTAACGAGAGCCGAGAGGTCATCAGTGAATATGGGCGTGTGCCACTTGTGCAAGTAGGTGTTTAGCTAAAATAATGTTCTTTAAAAATTCCATTATCTAAACGTTTAATTGGTGATCCACTTTAGGCACCCACTTATAAGCGCCTTTCGATATGCAAGCATGAATCGCATCTTGAGGTGTATCACGCGGATCTCGCCCGGTAGGTGCACTTAAGTGGATGCCTAAAGTGGGTCAATGTAGCAATTCACAAAATGTTCATATTTTTGAAGTTTTTGATATATATATAAAGAAATTATACAATGGTGACTTTTTTAAATCACCATGGGTGGTGATTTAAAATTCTCACAGTAGGATTTAGATCTAATAGTGAATATGAAAACTACATTTTATGACTATTAAATGTGTCCACAAGTTTCAATAAGGCATATTCACCATTGGGTCTAAATCCAATGATCAAAATTTAAAATCACCATTCATGGTGATTTTTTCTAATCATCATGGTAAAACTATATATATATATATAAATCTACCAAAACTTGATATTAACGCATACAAAATGCAATAAAAATTGGTCGGTTCAAAAAAAGATCACAAGCTAGCGTCAAAACCACTCATTTTAAATTATTGTCAAGCCACTCGAAAGCTTTTACTTTGATTAATCTCAAACTTAACGGGAAGGGCCACGAAAGTGACAACTCAAAAGCTTTAAAGTTTTTCATTTTCAGTGTTCTAAATCACGACTTTTGATTAATTATAGGAAAAGAGATCCATGTTATCCCACCATAATTTGTTTGGTTTTAAAATTTCTAACCTCAAACCTTTCTGAATTACTATTGTGTTTCAAATGTTTGTCAATAAAATAATTGCCATTGATTTTCAAACTATTTCATTATTACAATAGTAGTTATTAAAAATCAATTTTATTATTTTCAACTATTACTCTAACCTCGAACTAAAGGAAGACAGATTCAATTATATAGTATGAAAAAATAGTGGGGCCCGTTTATCTGTTGTGACGCGAACACCACCACCGGTTGGTGCGATACGAGAATCGCAACTGGTGGCGCAGAAACAAAAATGGCGCCACGTATGCCGACCTCATCACACTCTCCACCACTCTCCTTTGCTGCGCAGCTATGGCGGTGGAGCTCGCAAAATTAGGGCTTCGTTCGAGCTCCTCTCGACCTTCTCCCGCATTTCCAGCAATCGCTTCGACTCTCCGAAGAGACAATCATGGATCGTTCAGATATCCGAGACTTCGCGATGATGGCTACAGAGGAGGAAAGCTCTCGGTCTCTCGATCCGCTGCGCTAGTGGACGATCGGGAGCGGATTTCGTTCACCGAATCGGAGAATGATCTGATCGAAGCGCTTTTGGGGATTCAAGGAAGAGGTCGCTCTGCGTCGCCTCAGCAACTCCAGGTATGCCTTATTTAGGGATTGTTGAAGATTTTGTTCGTTTGGTTGATTGATGTTGTATGTTTTGGTTCGATTTGGTGATGATGATGAACAGGCTGTCGAGAAGGCAGTGCAAGCATTGGAAGCACAGAAAGGCGTGCCTGACCCTGTGAGTTTTGTTCATTCATTGCCGATTTTTATGTTTTCTTTTTTATTTGCTTGATTTCCTTGTCAATTATGTGAATGCAAAAGATTTTTTGAAGCGAAGAAAATGAATAGAGAAAACTCGATGCAGTAGGAATTGGAGGAATTTGACGGTCTAGGAGTAGGCTTAAGATAATTTGGGATGCATTAATTAGGATGGATTAAAAAGATTTTGAAAGCACGACGTTGAGGATATTTAGTCGAGTTGAGTGGAAGAGTTTGATCTATGTAGCCGAGTCCGACTATTTGGGATTGAGAAAATGTATGGAGAGGAATGTAGGGGCAGTTGGACGAATCAAGGTAAATGGCTTGTAAGATTGCCACTTAATCTTTGTCGTTTATTGGAAAGAATTGTGGTGAGATATTTTGAATCTAAATAGGTTGGAGGTTTATGACGAATAGGAAATTCTGTTCTCAACATCTAGTGATGAAGTTGCTAAGTGGAGCGATGTGGAGATCCTTAGTTTCTAGTGGAAGGTCGGGATTTTAAATGATTTTATACAGTAGTTGTGCATTTCAATCTTCAGTCATTGTGGCTCACTAAAATCCGCTCTCTAGCATTAGGTCTTGTAGCCTATTCACCTTGGATACTTTTTGATGGGAAGAGAAGGGCTGTTGTATAGCAACATTCAACCTAAGACCGGACAATGTCAAGCGGCTTAACCGACTATTTTATTCATCTGGGTCAATGCCGCCCTCACAAGACTAATCACTAAGTGTGTAGTTGATTATGGGATCTTGATAATTGGAAACTTGGGTCTTTTAAGTATATTCAGCAAAGCAATTTTGGGTTATAGAATGATTCCAAAAATAAAAAATTTAATACACTGAGCTCTTTTAACTACGGGAACTTTAGTTGTACAATGCGATTTAAATATAATAGTTCCGGAAAAAAAAATTTGTATGAAAGATGTAAACATATGAACATTAGGCATATATTGGACATAAATGACTGTGTGTGTGTGTGTGTTAGAAAGCTCATTTCTCTACAAGCTCTGGGAATTTTGGTAGACTGATGGCTCACAAGCACGATCAGTATCGTGGATATTTTGTAGATGCAACTGCAAGTACTTGTTAACTTGTTGTCCGCTCGCTTTGGAATCATTGGATTGTATTTTCTTCATTGCATGGATGGTTGACACAATTGAACTTATTGATTAGATTTTGATAAGTTTAAAGGTTAATGATAGAGTTATAGACTGCACATTATGATAGTCATTTTGTTATATTCTAGTGATTCTTTTAGTTAAGGAAATGATATAAATTAGGCAAACGAAGATTTTTATTGGGTGTCTTGTGAATTGTTTTGGTAGCTCTGTTTGGAGGGTTTTGGGATAGAAAGAGACCTCTCGAAAGTCTGTCAATAGGGGTGAGTTACTCTCTCGGTGAGATCTTGAGAGTTCTCTCTCGTCTCTGGTTGTATTTCTCTTTTTAGTTCTTCATCAATAAAATTGTTGTGCTACTCTTGATCTGTTGTGTTAGTTGTGTTAGTATTCTATCATTGGTATCAGAGCACACTTTCAAACATGGAAGCTCGATTAGATCGAATGGAAGCTCGATTAGATCAAATTAAAGAGGAAGCGAAGAGGATTTCGGCCATTGAGGTGTCGATTGGCGAACTCAGATCTGAAGTAAAGTGGGCGTTGAAATGCTTGGCTCAGAGGTTTAACGAACAACTCCATCACTATCTCGGCTTAAGAGCACCACATCCGCCGATTTAGAGGTGTCGAAGTTGTTTCCGATCACTTTGGTGATCTAGATCCATTGACGACCTGGGTGGGGTGGGAGTGCGGTGTCGGTGATACAAATTTGGTGGCGTCGAAGGTGACTCGATTTGTTGGTGATACAGATTTAGTTACAAAACGTCGCTGGTCGCATATCCGAAGTGAAATCGAAGAAAGGAGAGTTGGTGTTGCTAATCGATGAGCCTCTCCATCAACCTCGCGCTTGCTCATCGAGGATTTCAACAGTCGGGAGTCGAACGGCCCAAAAGTGCCAGATCCAGGATTATCAGTGGGATTGCCAACTGTTGACGAACTAGAACCACCAGATTCGACATATTTGGTGGCGTCCAAGATGTTGGTGTTCATAGATCGGAATGACTTTGTTGAGTTCACGATCAGCCCTTTGTGTACACATGGATCTTGGGGTTCAACCGCCTCTACTAAGGAGTTTTCGAGGATCTCTAACAGATCTATAGCCGTGAGCCCTCCGCCATGGCCTCCACCTTCTTCCACGCCGACGTCCTTTGATGTCCCCTTACTCGTTTCGTCACCGATTTTTACTCTATTGGAGATGCTTATTTGGGGAAGATGATGGTATATTGTCATTTGAAAGATCGAGGATATGCAAGTGGTACGAGCGCCGACCTTTGGGATGGGGTTTATCTCACGACATGTCCTCATCCATTTTTGAACACCATGTTGTCATCATCGACGCTTCTCGACCGGCACATCACTTCTCACGGTTGGTGATGGCGCATCACTTCTCACGGTTGGTGATGATGACTCACTTCTATATTCAACAATTTATGCCCGTCGAGGAAGATCTTACATCACTTGTACTAACTTCAAAGATATGAGTCTTCTTCTCGGTCTTCTTGGTTATTGGGTTACACGTGTGCTTCATTGACATTTTGTCACACATTCTTGGCAACTCCATCTTGCAATTACAGTGACATGAAGGTGTCTTGTTCTCATTTGTTACATTTTTTGATTTGCTTTGATTTCGGCCATTGCATATAGCATATTATTGCCCCAAGACGTGCTTACGTTTTCTAGTTCCATTACGGTTGGCGCAACGAGTACCTCTGCATTTGTTCTACCAAATTCATTTCAAAGCATTGGATCCTTTACATGGGTCTTGTGGCATTTTCGGTCTTTCATGTAACTCTCATTTCAGATCCGTAGAAGTGTTCTTCCAATTTGTGATGCTATCAGATTTCTCTATAGAATGTTCGTGGATTTGGAGTAGTGAAACCCTTTTCATTAGTTCATTCAGTCATAGAGAATTCCAAAAAAAGCAAAAGAAGTTTAGAGGGTCCCAACATTTGTAATTACTGTCCCTTTCTATGAAACACATACACAAGTTTTTTTGTTTGAGAATAGTTCTACTGGGGAAGTCCTGGCATGGGATTCTTCAAAATTATGGGCTGTCAATCATGGTTTAAAAAATCGACAAACTTCACCGAAGTTCGGGCGAAGTTTGTCGATGTTGAGGTGAGCGAAGCGAAGTTCAGGGGCAATTGAAAAATTGTAAAACTTCGACTCAACTTCGGCCAACTTCGACCGAACTTCGAAAACATCGATGGAAGTTCATAAAACATGAAGTAAAATTGTTATGTTTCGTGGAAGTTGAGCAAACTTCGACTGAAACTTCGCCTTTGCTAAAAATATACTTAAAATTCAGAATATCCTCCACTGACATGGGTTTTATGCATTATTGTTGTATGATTAAGTATATTCCTAGCATCTCTACGAAGAAACTTGAGTTTTCTAACTTTAAAGTGAAATTTCGTAAACTTCCATACACCAGCGAATTTTTGTCAAACTTCCATCGTCGAAGTTAACTTTCTCGAATTAATTCCGAATTTTAAGTGAGCGAAGTCATAGGCGAAGTCGAAGTTTCGAACCTTGCTGTCAATTGGATATCCTCTCATGGAAAAAAAAATGATATCCTTGAATCTGATAGCCAATGGCTATTATTTATTTTGTAGGTGATGTATGGTTTTGCATTGCTTGGAGGATTGTTGGTTCTTGGTATTTGTCTCGGTCGCGCTTTTTTATTCCTTGTAGTATTGATACAGGAATATCTATGGGCATGCATGACTCTAGAAGGCTAAGGATCTTTGATGCATACCTTTATAATATTGAGAGCATGTGAGTAGTGTCCCATAGATATGTCTCGATAGCAGCATCATCAGTCTTTGATTTTGAATTAGTTACATTCATATCCTTGATGCATAAATCATAGGAGCTTTCTTGCTGTCTCTGCATATGATTGTTAGACAATTTCTTTTTCTCTATTTGTGAGTTCTCTGTCCAATTTTGTTGGGGTTTTTTGTCTCTTTGATGGTTCCATGCTTAATATCCATGTAATTGCAACAGTATGTTAAACCACTTTTGGCAAATTGAATGGGTTTTTTGGTTCTTCACTAACAGGAAACCAGTTAACTTTATTTATTTAATTTTTTTTAGTTATTCTCCATCACTTCTGCATCAAATATAAAATAGGTCATAACTCGATGAATCCTATAAAAGTATTTAGAAAAGGTTGTTTATAATTGATAAGGTTTATAACTTTTCTTATAGCATCATTTAATTTAATTATGCTGGATTCATTTCAGATAAGCTCCAGTTTGATTGAAGGTTGTTGGCAATTGATATTCACTACAAGACCCGGAACAGCTTCTCCAATTCAGGTTGGCTTATTATCCAAATTCAGCATTAAATCTTGTTTATTGGATCTCATTAATTAATTTTCAGTACAGTCCTAATAGGATTTATAAGGTTAATACTTAATAGTTTCTTTGTCAATTTCTATGAATTAACAGTTCCAGTATAGGATATTTTCGTACTGATGAATTTCATTAGGATCTTCTTGAAATGAGCTATGGAGTTTTCCAAGTTACCACTTGCATACTCCCCTTTTAAATAAATATAGGTAAGGTTTAAACCAAATACATCTTAAGCTAGGAATGTGATAAATCTTTTGCGTGATAATAGAATAAAAATGATGATGATAGTATCACCAATTTAAAACTTCATTGCTAGTAATGGACAACTTGTAGTTCTTATCGAAGCAGGCGAGTATAAACTCAAATCCTTTTTTTTTAAAGTGTCATTAGGTGCACTCTTTTCTCCAAGAAAAAAAGAAAGGGAAAAGGTTCATGGGTTTCTTAGAAGCCACGAGTCTGTTTAAGGTTGTATTGGTTGGGTTTTCTGCTAATGTACATTCTTATGGCCTAACTTTTTGTAAGATTATTAACTATGGAACCCAGGAGAGGGATTCTTTTCCTTATCTTATGCCTTTCTCAGTATAAGCTTATTTGTGATCTTCTGAAAGTCGCGATGGTCAACTATAGAAGCATCTTTGAATTCTTTTCTGCATAACAACGTAGAGTGTCTTGCTTTATGACAATGCAATTGGTTAATCCTTTTAATCTTGAAATATCTCATATATTATGGCATTGGCTACTTTGTCTGAGTTACATTCTTTGTTTCCATTATGAACTTTATAAATTTGTTTGTTTTCTGCAATGAAATTGTGCTTTCTATCTTTTATTTAAACATTCTTAATATCTTTATAGAGAACGTTTGTGGGAGTCGATTTTTTCAGTGTCTTTCAAGAAGTGTACCTTAGGACAAATGATCCAAGGGTATCAAATATAGTGCGATTCTCTGAAGCAATAGGTGAGCTAAAAGTAGAGGTATGCAATTTGTTTTCACTTGATCGTTGTTATGAGGAGTTGATCTTTACCATACCATTCTTTACTTATCGGATGCATTTTCTTCATTGTGCAGCTCTGGTCTCTTGGGTTTTTGTTATTATTTCTTTTTTGTCGCAAAGTCAATCTGGAACCGATTACCATAATTCACATAAATTAGAGCAAGCACATGCGCACCTCCACATAAAAAAATATAAATATAAATAAAATGAAATGAAACTTTGACATTGGACTAGAATGAAAAAGTACGTCTTTGTTTTTTACTTATCAATCAAGCATTTGAAGTTAGTGTTTCATCTGATATCTTCACTATTAGTGAGTCAAATCAATATTTAATCATATTTGAAAACGATTCGATGGAATATGAAATTGCAGATTGGAACTTAGAAGTACTCCAAAGGGTGTAAACTTTTTTGATAAGAAAGAAACTATCTCGTCTCCATTGACACTCGAACCCCCAACCTCTTACATAAGTGATCCCTTCATACCAAACCAGTGAGCTGCCCACTTAGGTTGGTTCCAAAGGGTGTGTAAACTTGTGCATGTAATGTAAGCGCTCCAAATAATGTGAATCCAAGCCATAGGGCATTAGTTGACTATGGTGAAAAGCTGATGAAAACTTTTTGGAGTAAACTAAATAGATAGGTTCAAAAGGTGAAGAAAAGAGTAGCAACATTAAGTATATGATTAGTGTTTTGACTGAGAACTACAAAGAAATGCGAATGGTCTAAGCAAGAGTATCTTGCTGTATAAATCTTTGTTGCCTGACCTGCATACTCTTTTCGATATTATTAATTAAAAAAAGAAGATAAAAAATGCACTATTAGACTATAATAATGTGAGAATGCTATGAACCTGTTGAAGACATTAAATTGATTATGTAACAAATAATATTGTAGAATAGGATAAATGTTTTAGTAGATGTAATCATAATTTGCAATGAAAATTAGATATTTCTTGGTTGAAATCTAGATTGGGTTGGTGAACTAAAACTATATTGCTTCAAGTGATGAGAAGGTTTCTTAGAAAAAGTAATTGAAAAATTTGAGATTACGGAGAAATACACTGCAACATATAATTGAGAATTGTATGATGACAGTTAACGGCCGCCGAGGCTAGGGGATAAAAAAGACATATTCCTTCCTCTCGTTGTCCTATGTGGGGGCAAGAGTTTAATGATCAGGTCACCTACAATTACATGTTTTCTTATAAAAAAAGATACTTTAGACTATAGAGATTTTTGTCCTAAAAGAGTGACAGGATCAACAAATAGGAAGAACACTTTAATTGATCTGAAATGAAGAATCACAAGGAAACAAGAACACAAACAAGAAACATAGACATTTGAGAGGTCTATTAGCTCTCCAATTCTCTAACAAGAGACTAAAAACTTCACACCCTTCACAATACACTACATCGCTTATTTATACTCTTCACCTACAACTAGAGAAAGTACTAAAATACTAGCATATTACTTAAATGACCCTGACCCTTACTTTGATACCTATCAAAAAACTCTTATAAATTAAAGCTCAATTCAGACTCAGACTATTTTTAAATACTGTGGATGAACTTGCTGTGATTTTGAGCTTGTGAGATACATGATACGAGTCGTATAAAAAGAGCTATATTGCACCAAATGAATGATAACACATCAAACTTTTTGTTGGTGTACTAAGTAAAATACACTAGGTAATGCATGCAGAGTACCGCATGCAGCCACCTAGATTTATGAAATATAAATAGAAGAGCTTATTCAATGAACTCAAAATACAATAGAAACTTTTGGACAGCAGCAGTTTTGGTCTGCAGATTATGAGGACCATGAGAATGAGCATTGTAGCAATAATGGTGAACAGCAAACAATCTAGCAAAGATTCTTGGTAGTAAAAATGACGCAGAGGACTTAGGCCGCATCATCCTGAAGCTTTGTTAAATATATTAGACCATTTGAAAACCAAGTTTAATTGTATTTTCATGCATCCTGAAGCTTTGTTAACACTCTTAGGCAGCAGCATCTATTAAAGATGGAAAACGAATACTTTTTCGTTTTGATAAAGCGGCATTCTCTTTTAGATTTCTTCCATTTAAAGTTCCATATCCAGTACCCTTCAGACTTCTTGGAGATGAAGCCAAAGGTTGGTTGGATACTACATATCTGTCCAACTCTGGAAATATCCGCATCTCAAGAGGAAACAAGGTACTAGATTATAATTAGTATTAAGTATATGCTTGTTATTTTAGTGTTCATGTACTCGGGTAGGGATTTTTAAATTGTCTGGTTAGTTTCATGGGCTCAGAACAAAAGGAACTTGTATATAGTGCAGGGTACCACCTTTGTTCTGCAAAAGAACACTGAACCGAGGCAAAGGCTGTTGTCGGCCATATCCACTGGGTCAAAAGTAACAGAGGTAAGCTGATAATAGCTTTTCTGTTTTAGCTGGCATGTCTTTCTGTGGACTTGATATACTTAATTTTTATTTTATTCTGATGGCATCTCAGGCAATTGATGAACTTCTATCCCTCAATCAAAACCTAGGAAAAGAAGGGTTTGAACTTCTAGAAGGAAAATGGAAACTTATATGGAGTTCACAGGTGATTTTATGTTGATCAATTAACAAGTTTTATTTTTCTTCCATTTCTTGACAAGGAATGGTTTGCACTTTCAGTAGATGGTATTTTTATGCTAATCCTTTTTAACAAAGACTTGCTAATGCATGGATTGTTTCTATTTCTGTTTCAAAATTTGCGAATGCAAGGATTGTTTTCTTTTCTGTCTATTTTAATCTTTTGCCACACGATATGTTTTTGCCGCGATCACAGATGTGGCTTCCACGTGGAGGCCCTTTTGTCTCAAAGGGATTGGTCATGCATTTTATATTTTGCTAAATGATGGCATGTGGGGACAAATGTCTCTTCGGCACAGTTGGGCTTCCAATTTATCAGCCCTTAGAGAGGATTTGACAATCCTCAACTTAGAGAAAAGTTTGGGAAAGATGCAAAAAATGGATGGTTTATATATATTTTCTCAAAAAAAAAAAAAAAAAAAAAAAAAAAAAAAAACCATTCTTCAGTTCTGATGTGTATTTTCGAGAAAATAAGTCTAGGAGCTGACAAAAAAGAGCTTGAAATTCAATACTCACGCCTCCAAAAGAGTGAACTAATAAAAAATCTTTCACAGTTATTGCTCCTAAGCGGAGATTCTTATTTTCTTGTCTCATTCTTGTTTCATCTGAATGGTTTGTACTTGCTGAAAATGATTTAGATAAATACATACAAGCTAAACTAATGGACGGATGCATTACAATGCAGACAGAGACGGACAGCTGGTTAGATAATGCAGCTAACGGTCTCATGGGTTCTCAAGTAAGCCTCAAGAATGGAAATATACTGTTAATATTTGTCTACATTTATATAGCGCATACTTTTGACCCCTTGCATAAGGGACATGTATCGTTTTTACCTGAATATAGATGACTTCTCCAGATTGTTAAGAAAAATGGACAGCTGAAGCTCTTGGTTGATATCTTGCTTGGCTTCAAGTTCTCCATGGATGGAACTTTTACGTGAGTTTTCTAAATCCTTCTAGCTTTACATATTGAGTGAGCTAATAGTTACCTATCTCTAGTTGTATTCACCTTCAAGTGATCTTATTATTGTGGAATCTCCACGAATCCATCATAACCTTAATGCCTTTTTATTGACGTCTTGAATCCCCATTAATTCCCTTTTTTCACAGTAATCCCAACGATGTACCTACGTACGTACAGGGCTCCCTATTGTCTGAAGTATTTACTGCATGTCATACAGTCTGAGTTAGGAAGTTGACTATGGACCAGCTATGAATTATGAAAGCCCTTTCCCAGTTGCTACTTCTCTGGTGATGTAATAGCTTGATTATTCTTTGTAATTTGGTGGTCCAACATAGTATCAGAGCTTTTGCCTTTATGACGTCTTGAATCCGAGCTTCATTTTTAGCATTTATTGTACTTTCATATACGGCATTTACATTATGGGCATTGCTAGGGGTACATCACAACGCACGCGATGTGCGTTATGTGATGTACGCCTAGTATTTTCCTTACATTATTCACTCCACTTTTCACGTCCAATATAGGGTTGCAATCAGGAAGGGTGTCCAAAAAGCAATGAGCCCCTCACTTTTTTTGCTTCAACTCTCATGTGTGTGTTTGGCTGTAAAATATTCTGAGCGTGCTTTTGATTTAGTCTCAACAAGCGTATCGCCATTTCAAACAAGTTGACAAAATTTGGGATATTCTGTACATATCATCATGTAGCTGGACATCAGATCTCGTTGAGAGGCTATGATAATGGATTCCTATTTTCCTAGATTCATTCCCAACATTTCACTTTAAAGTTTCCATAACCATAATTTTGCACTATTGCAGGAAATCCGACGGCAAAAATTATGAAGTCACAATGGATGATGCTGCCATCATATTTGGTCAATTTGGACTTCCCATGGGTATGGAAAGGAAGTTCACACTTGAGTTGCTGTAAGACCCTGCAGATCTTAAGAGGCTATTTTGCATTCACTCCAACACTACAATGACCTGATTGACTTTTGCAGGTATAGCGACGACAAGATAAGAATCACCAGAGGTTATAAGAAGATTTTATTCGTCCATGTACGCGTCGACTGATCCAATAAGGGAAATTGCTCAGTTGATCTTTGGGTGAAAGCAGCACCTCTGGCTTGGGAAATGTATATGTTTGTAAAGGAAAATTTGTCTTCCCATGTCCATTGATCTCATGCATTGATAACTAAACTTAATTTATTGGAACCCCATGCGTGACTGAAAGCATTTGAAATCATTTCCAGTTTCGTATGGTTCGATTGACACCTGAAAATCTAAAATGATTTCTTAAACGGGATGTTGCGGTGTTGAGCTGTTCGAGTAACATAGCTGCCAAAGATAATCCTAGAGAAATCCTGTTCGATTCATGTTGTTGTCACAATTAAAATCACATTATTGAAGGAATGGCCACGTATTTCGTGAACTTCAATGCTCATACTGTGTTCTTTGATTACAATTGCCTCAAAGTTGTATTAATGTAACCATTAGTAGAAATCAGAAACAAAGTATATATTAGTATCTTACATGTTGCAGAATATTTTCTAGGAAGTCACCAGATTGCATGCTATTTCTGTCACTATATATTATAACGCTTAGTTCAAGACATCATAGGTTAAAATTACGCCACGTTTAACAAGATCTGGACGTTCTCTTATTCAGAGAATTTTATACACTTGACACAAGGAAAATAATCCTTATAGAGGTGACCACATTGCTCACTTTTGCAGTACTAAATTCGATTCAGAAAGATATATAGGCATCACAAAAGACACGACATTAGATTCTTCCCCTCGCTTGCATTATGTGCGCGGCTGAGACTGAATGACGATTTTGAGTAGATTCGAGATGATCAAGGCAATAACATCATAATGTTGACGGCAACGTTGTTGACTACGATAAAGATGAAAATTTATCATGCTGCGAGGCTGGAAGAGGAGAATTCGAAGTCAAAAGAGAGGTTGTTCTCGTTGAAGAGGTCATTGGAGAATTTGAGGACTAGACTTTTGTGAGCACTGATGGCCTGTTCGCTTCACCGTCTTAGGTCGGATTAGCTACACTGGACTAGTTAATCCGCTGTTCGCTTGGAGGATTAACTAGGCCACATGATTAGTTAAGAGGCATGGTAGTGGATTAAACAATACCACCATTTTTGGTGGGATTAGCTAATCCATTGTAACCGAAAGTGGAGATTACCACTTTACCCCTCACATTAACCAAATCACAATTCTCCAACTCTCGCCGTCCCTGTTTTTCTCTTCTTCTTCGTTCTCGCGACCTGGTTTTTTTTTTTTTTTCTTCTCTTCGTTCTCTTCGTCGTTTCCACCCACGCACGTTGCATCGACGCCTGAAGAGGAAGCGAGGAGGAGGAAGCCAGCGCCGTCACGAACCGCAAGGCGCCGGTGTGTGCGAGAAGGAGAGGAGAATGACTCGAACCGAAACGTCCGAGCAAGCCAAAATCAAATCCAGAGTCGCATCAGTTTATCAGTTCTTCACAAATAGTAGATCAGATCAGTTTTTGTTTCGATTCAATTAGGTCACTCTTGAATTGGACGAAGGTGAGGTGCGATTCATGGACGCAGGTGAGCAGCAGCGGTCTTCATTGGAGGAGATGAGAAATGTGTGAAATGGGGGGATTTTTGGTGTTATTTATCTAAAGGGTATTTTGGTAAATGTACATGTACAACCTCATTTAATCCCAACCTTAAAACTTCCAACCAAACAAGATACACAAATGTGACTAAACTATCTAAACCCATGTGTTAGTCCCATCACTAATTAATCCCATGTGTTAGGATTCACTAAAATGTGAACCGAACAGGCCATGAGAGTGATAAGATGAGGTAAAAAAAAAAGGAAGAGAGATGTTCTAGAGATAGCTCTGATGAAGTGTTTGCAAATGAAAGCTCAGATTACATGTCGGCGTCGTTCGCACCTCTGCTACCTTCCACCTCCGCCGTCTTCGTTCGCATCTCTACCCCCACCAGAAGACCCGTTTTCGACACAATATTGTCGGGACCGTGTACCCGTTTTTGAAATGGACACTTTTTCTGTTCGGATCCTAATGTCTTTAAAATATACAAGACGTTTTTTGTCCACTTATTTTTTAATATAATAAATAATTTTTTTCATCTAATTATTAACAAAAATGCATGATTTTTATGTTGGCAAACATTCCATTGCTTAAGAAAAGACATGTTATATGTTCAAAATTCGAGTCTTACAAGATTTCATATAAAAATAACATCGTCATTAGTGAAATTACAAAGCAAACTTCATGAAACTTTCAAAATACTCATATTAATAAATAACATATTATTTAAATTAATTGCTAAACGAGTATCCGTTTTTTTTTTTTTAAATTGTCCAGACTCAAACCCATTTTTCAAAACGGACAAAAAAACATGTCCAACCAGTATTTATCTTGAAAAACTATGTCCGAACCCATTTAAAGCGGGTCTGGACAAATGCAGACAAATAAGTCTGGACACTTTTTGCCACCCCTCTCACAAAGTACTTCATAACAAGGGGCTGAGATTGAATCATGATCTCGAGTAGGTTTGAGATGATTCATCCCAACTTAGCAAATGATAAGGCAATATCACCATATTATTGACGACGTCATTGTTGATGACGATAAAGATGAACATACCGCAAGGTTGGAAGAGGAGAATTCGAAGGCAAAAGAGAGGTCGTTCTTGATGAAAAGGGCATTGGAGAATTTGAGAACTAGAGACTTTTGAGCAAGAAACGAAAATTCGATAAAATTAGCCCAATTTTAAGCGAAATTTATCGAGGTTGAAGGGATCGAAACGAAGTTTACGGATAGTTTAAATACTATAAAACTTCACTGAAGTTTATGTTAAAAATCGACAACTTTGATACAAATTAATATGAATTGCTAAAAAATAAGAAGAAATTGCAAATGTTTCGACAAAAAAATTTGAATAATTGTATAAGAGACGGAAAGGTCGAGGGTTGAGGGTTGTAATTGATGGTGATTTTTGAGGATTATTGAGAATTTAAGAGTGACTTACTTTTGTACATACATCTTTACACCGATCATGTGATCTCCTAATTTTGCATTAAGATTTAATGTATGAATTGAGATTCACTTTTGCACATATCTCTACAACGCTTTGTATTTTTTTTATTTAATGTATAATGTCAAAAAATGATTATTATTTTTTGCTTTAAATGCATATCTATATAAAAAAGCATGTAACATAATTTTAATTTTACTTGCGAGAATGTTTAATTAATAAAATGGTTATAGAATCAGATTTAAGCGTAATTATTATTACTAAGAATCGATCTACCATACACAGAATGCATGGGTAATGCAAATAAAATTGACTTAAAACCATTAAATTGTATATTTTTTAAGTATAAATGCATAATTGTATTTGTTTTGACATTTCATAAAATGAGTTTTAGTTTATTGATCATTAAAATAAAAATTTCTTAAACTTCTCTAAGCTAGCGCATTTTTACTGAAATTCTCCATGTCGAATTAAACTTCTCCGAATTAATTCCGATTATCAAGATGGCGAATTATAAGGCGAAACCGAAGTTTTGATCCTTGCTTTTGAGTGCACGGAGAGTGATAAGATGAGGTCACAAAAGGAATAGAGTTGTTCTAATGATAGCTTTGATGAAATATTGGCAAATGAAAGCTCAGACTACATGTCGTCGTTCGCACCTCTGCTACCTTCCACCTCCGTTGTTGTCGTTCGCATCCCTCCCCCAACCGGAAAACCTGTTTTCGACACAGACTACCGCCACCTTCCACTGCAAATACTGCTCTTTCCATTCTTAGTTTTTTCATGTTGAAAGATAATCTAATAGTACAATAACAACTCAAGCAACTCCAATTTCAGCTTTCAAGAGATATAAATGGACTTGAAAAACACCTGCTGATCTCAAACATGATGATTATTGCAAATACCCACGTTTCCAACCCTAAAAGAGAGACTAATCTAAATGGACTCATTACTTAAACACTGCACGGCAGCGCCATATAATGAAATTGAATTCAAGCAGAGACCACCCATGAAGAGGGATAGGAAAATGAAGATGTGAAACTGCTTCAACTCTAATAAATAAGTATAAGTAAAGAATCAAAAGAGATCAAGACAACAATCAGCCAAATTAAGGAAGCACAAATCAGAGAAGAAACTTCACATACAACTGTACTACTGCCAACATATCCGAAATCAAAACCGATCCGACTAACAACGAATAAATGTCGCCTCAAGTTCAGACAATCTGCATTTAATCCATAAATAACAATGTAGCCCTTCTACCATTTGAACCAACAAAATACCATTCTCCATATATTTAAGGACATAACTGAACTCAATCAGTAGGGAGTGTAAAAGCATGCATACTTTTATGGTTTACAATGTAATGTAATCCAAAAGTCAGCATCTTATCTTAAAATCATAAGAGAGCAAGTACATCAACCAACAGATTATAACAGAAACAAGTACTAGAATCCAAGACGACGATATTTGTACAGCAGGTTTTATATGGAAGCCATTTAAACTGTAAAAGGAGAGGTAGAGACATACATTGCATCATTTTCGTCATCGGCATTGGAGTTTTTAGTCTCTTGTTGAACTCGAAACCTTTTATTTGCCAATATCTCATCAAAGTTATCTTTGGAACAACTATCCTCTTCCTTTTTCGACCTCAACTTAACAGTCTCCAAATTCACGCGACGTGCGCATCTTGATCGTCGTCATCCACGTCCCCATCAACATGATCATGATTCCCCTGCTCATCGGCGCAACTGGGATAAATCATCTCGAACCGAGTCTTCTTATCACAAATTGGGGGTTCTTGTTCGCTCGACCTAATTTTTTCGGTCCGAGTTCTTGAATCACAAAGAAACGACGATCCGGACTGAAATCGAGGAACATCGAGCGATCGGGAGTGTTGTTGATCGGTTTTCTTGGTCGAGATGATGAGATCGGAAGGAAGAACAGAGAATGAGTTTTGAGGAATTTGATGGGGAAAGTGAGGAATCGAGTGCCAAATTTTTGGTTTCTTGAGGTTTGAAAACTGAAGGGTAGAGGGGAGTTTATAGCGGATGAGATTAGGATGGGACGGATTAATAAGTGTTTTATCTTGGATATCGATTTACTCAAAAAAAAAAAAAAAAAAATCTTGGATATCGACGGATAGGAGTTTCTAGTCTGGAATTGATGACTTATCTCGAGGTACGTAAATATGCTTTTCTTTCTTTCTGGCGTAAGGTGTACGTGCAGACGGGCGGCACCGTTTCGGTGATTTCCACGTGTATATGAAGTTTTTTTTTTTTTTTTTTTTTTTTTTTTTTTTTAAGTAAAAGTCAAACTCACAATCTCAAACCTTGCCTTTTGACAAGTGATGCCCTTACCATCTCACTAGATATGCTTTGGGTTTTTAAAAAGCTTGCCTTTTGGACTTTTGGCTTAAAAAAATGGTAGTGTCAGGGTGACCCACTTTGAAGTTTAGACACTCGAACGCCTCGTTTAGTTTGTTGTTGCCAATTTATAGTGCGAACGGAGTTAACTCAATGAAAGATTATATTTTCATGTTTGATTCAACCTTAAACTTGTATAAAAGTTACAAAATTCTTAAATAATAAAATATATGAATTGACATAAATACCATTCAAATAAAATAGATGGATGTATGTAGTAAAAAGTAATTAATGAAGGGTAATTGTATCCACAAACTCATGGGAGACAACTCCCCTAAGGGAGGGTGGAGAGATATCTCTCACTCTTTGAGTGTGAGTTGAGAGATAACTTGGAGGAAAGTTGGGCAACCAAACAAGATTAGTTTCAAGTCTCAACTCCCCTCCAAATTATCTTCCGAGAGTTAACTCCACCCCTAACCAAACAAGGCCGAATTAGACACTTACTTGTTGGTGTCCCTTAAATACACATCGATTTGGATGCATAAACATTAATGTGAAAATCAAAGGACACCAACAAATAGGTGTCCATTCGGGTGGCCGAAGCTCATTTTCCTATATAATATATAGAATAGAACATTGTACCTTCCTTGACAAAAAAAAATTAAAAAAGATTAAGGATGAATTGGACCCATGGGTATGGGTACTCAAAGATACCCGACCCTAATGGACAGAGTAATACCCGACCCGATGTACATTGGGTAAGGGTATGAGTTTATAAATGAAATACTCACGCGTGGGTATGGGTAGGGTAAGGGTATAGATGACTTCTCCAGATTGTTAAGAAAAACGGACAGCTGAAGCTCTTGGTTGATATCTTACTTGGTATTAAGATTAGTTACTAATTCAAATTCAAAATATTTTAGACTTAAGCATGTTACTTGGTTAGAGCATCTCCAATGGTAAATGTGGATTGTGGGTGTGGATTCTCAATGTGAAGAGGATGTCCATCCCATGTGGCTTAAATTGACATTTAACTTCAAAATAGGTCTCTAATGGTATATGTGAATTTGTGGATCAATTGATGAGGTAACATTTTTTTTTGTAATTTTATTAATTAAAATGTGAAAATAAAAGTGTAAATCTTATATATAACCCTAGGATCTTCTTGAAGCCAAAATAGCCTTATTAACCAAAGTACCCTTCAAAATTAACATTTGATTGTATGAAAAAATCTTTGAAAAAATAAAAGTAGGGGTGTTTAGGAAAATTCGACTTAACTAACATAAAAGTCGGGATTTAAAAATGATACTCGTGGAAAGAGAGAGAGTGTGTGGGGATTTGAAAGTGATAAACATGAAGAGAGAGAGAGAAAAAGAGAGAGATTGTAACGGCCCAAATTTTAATTACGCCGTTATTATTGATTATTTTCAGACTTGGACGCCTTAGCTCGATCCGCGTGGATGCCGCAGATAGGTCAGGGCCTGCCTGACTAGGTAAATAGTGATTTTGCGTGATTGTTTGCCTATTTGCGATGTCGTATATCAAATTATTTTACCTAGCATCGCATGTGTGTATTTATATCATTGAATCGAGCGAGATAGTGTAACGGGTGTTCGCCTCGAGAAACGTTTCAATACGGGTACGAGCGAGCGAAATGTGGGTACGTTAGGTCGAAAAATAATTTGATTAATAAAATTAATTAAATGTGACAAAATACAAATTATAAACCCACAGTCTAGGCCAATTGATCGAAATTGGCGATTATGGCGCGCCTCGTTATGCGTCGAGGTGCGAGACACCGGATGAATCAGAATGTAATTGAACCAAACTAAAATTTGGTGTCTAATAAGGACAAATAAGGGCATGCCATCTATACCACCTAATACCCCTAAAATGAGGATTTCCACTCATTTCTTCTCTTCTTCCACGTTCCTCCATCTCCACCTATCTTCAACATATAGAAAAGTGAGTATTTAGGTGAAAAATAAAACAAATTCTTGGAGGAGTTGGTTGATTGAAGGTGAGAGATTTCATGAGTCTCTTGGAGTTTTGAAGGGAGTTGATCAAACAAACAAGCAATCAAGGTGAGCATCTTTATTTTCTTTCAAATTTCCATTAAAATGAAGCTTGAATGAGTTTTAATGGTGATGGTTGATTGTTGGTTAAATGGTGGAGAAAACTTGATATTAATGGTGTTGGTTGTTGTTGATGATGTTGTTGAAGTTGTTATTGTTGTTGGTTGATTTAAAAAAAAAAAAGCAAAAAAAAAAGAAAACAGAGACGTTGGAAACGTTTCGTGAAGAAGAAGATGAGGAGGGGGTGCACGCACGGCCGAGCCGGGCGGCGGTCCGGCCCCGACCCGGTTGGGCCAGATCGGACTGACCGAGTGGACGAGACCGATCGGGTCAGGTCGACCGGTTGGATCGGGTCAAACCCGGTCCAGGGACTCACCCATTTAAATAATATAATATTAAAAATTAATTTAAAAAACAGTTTTAAATTAAATAAATTACAGAAAAAATAAGAAAAATAAGTAGAAAATTATGGAAAAATCCAAAAAATTAGAAAAAAATATAAAAATGAGAAAAAGATAGAAAAATAGTATTCGAGAATTTTTCGGGCTTTTGACACCCCGGTATAACTCGAAAAGTATGCCAAACCAAACTTTTTGGAATAAAATTTCCATATTTTTGGCCACACATTATAAATTCACTTAATTTGACTCTAAACTAGTTAAAATGGTTTAATTGGACATCAGGAACTTAGGAGACTATAGTCGAGAATCGGGCGCGTACCTCGAGACGTGAGCGAGACTTGAGTGCATTTTTAGGTACGTAAGAATCCATCTGAAAGTCATTGAGGGTTTACTTTTCCATCGTTGATTTCCCATTCCTTGTTATTGTACTCTATTCCGTGATACATTTGGATTGGCGGTCGAGTTACTCCCACCCGATATTCGTAGTGTACTTATGACACACTAGGCCACATTTGCGCAAGACGTGTGATCAAAGCACTCGGTGAATTGCAACTCGAGTTGTATTAAGGGTGCACGTGTCGGATACGCACCGCGAGGAACCAGGTGAAAGGAAGTGGGGCACCCACCGAAAGGATCTGGGGTCCGAAGTACGATTTAGTCGACGGACGAGTACACACTTTGTTTCTCTCGTGTTATTTATTCATGTGATGATCGTAGCACAATTGCATGTTTAGTCTCCGCATGATTATTTAACATGATTATTAGTATCTATTTATTTTCTTATAAATGCTCGGTGTACTTCGTTTGGAATCTTACTAACTGTACTCTCCATCTTGCTTTTTGTGATGGTCGAGTGCAGATCCTAGTACTAGTAGGGGCAAGGGGATTCTTGGCGACTTCATCTGATTGCCCGCGGTCGAGGACCCTCTAGTATGTGTTATTTTGATATATTGCTTTACTTCTGGGTATTGGGAGACTAGATAGACATTGTACTTGTATATATTACTGCTTAGTATTGTCGCCTATATACAGAGTACTTTCCCGGGTTTTCCACAATAGGAGTTGCTCTTGTAAATGATGCTTTATATGATGATGAATTTAATTGTTTTACTTGCTTTAAACTTAAGACTTCCGTTGTTTTAATGCTAAAAGTGATTCAACTGTCTAATTAAACTGATTAACGAAATGAGTTAACACGCATATCGAGTAGTCGTGACGTAGCAAAGGATGTTAGTGGCGCGTGGGACCCAGTAGGTCAATGATTTGACAGATCATGGGGTCGCGACACTCCACGTGGCGACGTCGGGATTTGGGGCCACACAGAGATAATCGTCTGGTAGTTATCTTTTCTTTTTGTGGATATAGGTAGTTATGTTAATTGAATCTTTTGATTTAATTAGTCAAGTTGCTAGAAACATTCATGTGCGTAGCACGCGCCCTCCCACTAGTAAAATAAGTAAATATTTTAAAAGATCTTATTATCCAACATGGATGTCAATTTGAATGTCAAGAATTGACATTCAAAACAGACTATGTCTATCCACGTCATCTTGACATTCAAAATGCACATTCCATTGGAGAAGTTTTTTTCACTCTAATGTCTATTTAGTCCAAGGTGGCATACATTGACATCCAATTCACATTCCCATTAGAGATGCTCTTATGCATAGATCTAGGAGATCTATTGTAACCTTTAACTACCCACTTGCTCATATAAGTAAGTTTTCTTCTTGTCTTGTTTTTTACTTACTGAAATTAAGTATTTCAATTCTCTTCTTTTCTCTGTAAAATGGTACCAGAGAAAGATCATTGATCAAGTATTTTTTGATCATCAATATCCTTCCTCTGATCTCTGTTATTTTTTTTTTCAAATGCCATCCAATACCTCATCTAATGTTACTAGGTCACCTGTTGATGATCCACTCACCCCTTATTATCTGCATTACAATGATAGCCCTGGTTTAGTATTCGTCTCGCAAACTGATTGATGATGGCGACAATTACTCCTCTTGGAGTCGTGTTATGGTCATTGCCCTCTCTGTGAAGAACAAACTTGGATTCATAGATGGCTCAGTTCCTAAGCCCAATGGTCAGGATCAATCTCTCCTAAGTTCATAGGTTCGAAACAACAATGTTGTCATTTCATGGGTATTGAATGCAGTCTCCAAAGAAATCTCAGCGAGCATTATTTTTTCTTAATCGCAGCGAGATATTTGGATTGATCTACAAGACCGTTTTTAACAAAGAAATGGTCCTCGCATCTTCCAATTACGACGTGATTTATTGAGCCTCATACAAGAGCAAAACACATTGAGTGTTTATTTCACCAAATTGAAGGCTCTTTGGGAGGAATTAACTAATTTTCTACTGTTTGTACATGTGGGAGATGTACTTGTGGAGGGGTTAAAGAACTCAACGCTCACTACCAAATGGAGTACACCGTGTCTTTTCTCATGGGTCTTAATGATTCTTATTCTCATCTTTGAGGTCAAATCCTCCTCATGGATCCATTACCATCATAAATCGGGTGTTCTCTTTGGTTTCTCAAGAAGAACACCAAAGAATAATGTCTTCATCTAGTTCATCTAATTCTCTGACTATGTTTGTCAAAAATGGGGGTTCTCGTGATGGAAAATCAAGTTTCCATCCCAACTCAAATACTGGAAACAAATTACCTTCCAAGAATCAACCTTTTTGCACACACTGCAATTTTCATGGGCACGCAATTGAAAAAGGCTACAAGATTCATGGCTACCCACCAGGTTTTCGACAAGGAAAGAAGAGTTCTTTATCCCCTACAACAGATGCAGCCAACCAGATTTCTACACTTGACAATATTAGTCATGATGGTCATGGTGCATAAACTTTTTTTCAGACTTTAAATGTCACTCAATGTCAGCAACTTATGAGTATACTATCCCATCAAATGTGCACATCCACAAATCTCTCAGAATCACCTATTGATGTTCCTTCTTCATCCAACATTTCGGTACATGCTTATATGTGTATTTGAATTTGGTTACATCCTCACCTTATCAATGGATTGTCGATTCTGGTGCATCTCGCCATATTTGCTCTATAGCTGCAGCTTTTACTCATCTAAGGCGAATAGAGAATGCTTATGTTACACTTTCCAACCGCACAACTATACCAGTTTATCTATGTGGGGATGTGCATCTTAATGAACAATTGATTCTTACAGATGTCTTATTTATTTCCACAGTTCCATTTTAATCTAATTTCAGTTGGCGCGCTTTGTCAATCTTCTGAGTTGATATGCAACTTTTATTCGGGGTATTTTTTGCTCCAGGAAATCACAAAAGGGAGGACGATTGGCAGGGGTGAAAAGATTGGAATGCTCTATGTGTTGGATACCAAATATCTACATGAGATGAAGCTCCTTAATGACTCATCAACTTATGTGAATAATGTTTCAGAACTACCTGGCGCAATCGTCTTGGTCATTTATCTATCAAATGTTTCAATTTGTTGAAAAATAGTTTGCCTTACGCTGTTTCAAGTCTTCAAGAAATTGCACCATGTTTGATTTCTCTGTTGGCAAAACAATGAAAATTGTCATTTGTTTCCAAAAATAATGTCTCAGTGTGCTTTTGATCTGATTCATTATTATATTTGGGGGCATATCATTTGGTTTCATATTCCGGTCATCAATATTTTCTCACTTTAGTTGACGATTGCACGCGTTTTACTTGGGTATTTCTATTGCGGCAAAAATCGGATGCTTCCTTGGTCATTCCCAGATTTTTCGCATTAATTAATACTCAGTTTGGAAAGCAAATTAAGGCGTTTCGATCTGATAATGCTAAGGAGCTGGTTCTTAAAGATTTTTTTCAGCAACAAGGTGTTCTCCATCAATTCTCTTGTGTCAAAAGGCCGCAACAAAACTCAGTTGTGGAAAGGAAGTGCCACCATTTATTGAATGTGGCTCGAGCACTTTTCAATCTAAACTTCCTATTCAATTTTGGACAGATTGTATTCTCACAGATGCATATCTTATTAATTGTACGCCGACTCCACTTCTTGAGAACAAAACTCCATTTGAATTGCTTTATAGCAAGAAGGTTGATTACTTTTCGTTGCGTGTTTTTGGCTGCCTCGCCTTTGCCTCTACACTATTAGCTCATCGCACAAAGTTTCAACCACGTGCTCGAGTATGCATTTTTCTTGGATACCCCCAAAAATGAAAGCCTACAAGCTTTATGATATTCAAAAGAAACAAGTATTTTTTTCATGAGATGTCATTTTTCATGAGGAGATTTATCCTTTTCATAAAATTTCTGTAACGACCCATTTTCAAATGGACCGCTATGGGGGCCAATGCGGGCCCATAACCTGACCTACTAGCGCCAGCTGTGTCCCACATGCCAACTCATCCACCATTTAATCGTTATTAACCTCTATAAACAACAATTTACTGTTTAAATTGTTACCGAACTCTAATCATCTGCTTATCATATCATTTTAATCCTAAATCAACCACAGCGAAAGTCTTTTATCATGACAATTAAAATATAAAACATTATAGTCATGCATTTAACTCTGATACCTAGTGTGGAAAACCCATATGACATCATATATCAGATATAAACCTTAAAGAGCTCAAAATATCAATTTATAGAGTCCTGAAGTATCTCACAATTCCCAAATCCCAAAATAAAACAAAGTATATATATAATACAATCGTACAAGCTTGGCTCAATGTCTCTGATTCACAAGTATTCTGGAAGTTTGTCTTTGCCACGACTCGTACTAGGATCTGCACTCAAGCCATCACAAAAGGCAGATGATAAGTCCATAGTGAGTATTCCCAAGGAAATTAAGCGAGCAATACGGAAAGTAAATACTGGAATTTAAACAAAACTATTAAATAAACATGCGGAAATAAAAACCAGGCAACTGTGCTCATCGCATGCATAAGTAATAGTGAAAGCTCAAAGTGTGTTCCTAGAGCCTAGGGTCAGATTAGGTCATACTTAGGACTCCCAACAGACTATTGCCGGCGAGTAGCACTCAAACAAGGCCAGTATCTGGATCCGCTAGGTGGTCGGCGTGGAACCTATGACGCACCCACACGTGCCCCGATGCGATTCTCAGGTCGACCTATTCACCGAGATCCCTGACACACGTGCTAGGGCCTAGTGGACATACACACGTAAATGGCACGGAGGGAGAGCCTCAACGTGCATCCATTATATCACACTAAGAATAGAGTATTGAAAGACAGAATATGAATTCAAAAGCAAAATAAAGTACTGCTCAAGAAATTTCAGTTGGGATACTACACACCTCAAACCGCACTCCGTGTCTCGTTAATAACCCCCTGGTCTCGGCTCGCCTAGTCCCGATATCCCAAATTACCGCCCAAAATGTCATATTTCCATTTATAATTGATTTTTAGTCAATTGGATGTGTTTTAAGTCACTTAGCCAAAATAATGTCAAAACTGTAGGATCTAGCGCGCTGGGTCTGGGAATTAGCGCGGTAGATTCCCAGGCAGTTATACGTTCTTCGTCAGGAAGAACATTAGCGCGCTATCTTCTTTCCTAGCGCGCTAACTGTCATCATTTACGCGCTAGATGACGTCATTAGTGCGCTAATCGCGTTCTGGACATCATGTCTGCTGCAAATTCGGGGTTCTAAACCCCTCTACCAACAACAACAACAACCATAACACCAACCACTTAACTTCATAACACTTTAAACCCATCAAAACAATAACTCAACAACCACCAAACAATCCCTATTGGATTCACACCAACACCTCAAAAAGTGAGATCAAAAGCTAGAGAAAGATGAGGTGTTTGTGATTCTCACCTTGCTTTTGATGTTTTCCCCACTCCAAGCTCCTCAATTCACCAAGTTTAACACTACAAACCCTTGTTTCTTCTCTTCAATTTTTCGGATAGAAAGATAAGAGAGAGAAAATGTGGGGGAAAAATGAGGTCAATTTGACTTTTATAGTCAAATTATGATTTCTCCTCACTTACACATCTCAAGGAAAATTCAATGCACCTTATTTGCTCCATTTCCAACCTCTCACGACTCCGAAATTGACACCAATAGCACACTCACTCTTGTCTTTAACTCAAAAAGTGGCATTTCGGGTGTTCCGACGCCCTGGTTTCTCGTCTCGAACCGCGACATACGCGTCCTACCATGTCCCTAACCACCAAATATCCATTCCATATTATTATTTAACCCATTTTATTCATTTTATGTGTGTATTATTTCCCCGCCTAGTATTTAGTCTTTTAGACTACCCGGTACCGCGCGTCGACACGCATATCGAGGTGAATACTTAACACACGGTCTCACACGTCAAATGTAATATAATCACACACATTGCGATGTCATTTACCCTATTTCAATATAAACATCGCAAATTAAACAAATCAACACACAAAATAACTATTTACCTAGCTCCAGACGAGCACTACCCTAGCTGCGGGTCCCACGAGCGTCTGAGCTGTCAGCCACGTCTGCAACCACGTCATTAATAACATCGAATTAAATTCTGGCCGTTACAATTTCATCATCTAATGAACTTATTGACCCATTTCCAAACTTTGTTCTACCCACTACACATCTAGATATTCTTAATGTTTCATCTAATGAATTTGACCAACTTAGACGTTCCTCTCGTACAACCCATAGACCTTCTGACTTATTACAAGACTGCCATTGTGCTTTAGTCTCTCATTCGTCACATGCATCTACTTCCTCTAAAAGCTACCCATTATCCAATTATTTATCTTATTGAAACGACCCTCACCTGAAAGATGGTCGGGTTGCCCAGCCCAAACCGTTACTCAAGCTCGATACCTGAAACAGACCCAAATAACAGTCTGACACGCCTAATTCAACCTGCGGAACAACATACTACCATATAGGACAATAAATGCGGATGAGAAATCAACACTATAATTCATGAAATCACCAAATTAGAGTAATAAGTATCCAACAATCTGATCATTTCAATAAGTTCCCAAATCAACCTTAAAACTTTCATAATGATCCGAAATAGATAAGGAGGGTTCCACTCTACCCCAAATAATCTACCTAGAGTTACAACCTAATTTATTATTCTGAAAATCAAATAAATATATATAAAATAACCATGCAAATTCTCACAAAGCAAGGAGACTTCAAGCAATGGCCTTCCCCTTGCCAAGATCGATCGCACTCGTAGATGGACTTGTATTGTAAGTGGGATGAGCTAAAGAACCAACAGAGCCCAATAAGAGAAGAACTACGCTCAAATATTAAACATGCAAGTAATACCTATAAATCAAAATAAAGCTAGCATGCATTTAAAATCAGGATAACATTGAAATATGTAGCATGACATCAATTTCATATAGAATAAGCATATTATAATCATAGAGCAACTTAAGCAGACATATGGAGTTTCAAGGGTTGTAAAACATAAGAAATTCAACTTTTGCATGCAAAGGGGTTCCAAGAGAGATACATAGAATGTAATAGATATAAATGCAAGTTCATTGTCTCATTAGTCATTACCTCCCCTTGTTGACCAATCATCACAATATAATAAATATGCGTGGGTGACTTGATTCCACCGTGTGTCTATGGCTCCTAAAGAGGCCGGGTGACTTGGTTCCATTGCGCATCCACGACTCCCAAAAGAGGCCCTTGCAGAAATGGGTGACTTGGTTCCACCGTATTACTATGGCTCCCCAAGAGGCCCTTATGCATGTAAGGTGACTTGGTTCCACCATATGAGTATGGCCCCCCAAGAGGCCGTACATGAAGTCAACCAAGGTAGGTAACGACCTCATCCCAAGTCATTTTGTCAAAATCATGAAACCTAATTATACTAATAGCATGTCATATTTAATAGATGAGCGGAGCCCCCACTTACCTCGACAAGTCGATAACTCTTTATTTACCAAGGGCAAGTGTGGTTCTTTCATAATTATCACAGGCCCTTCACAAGACATCATTGGTTATGTTGAGCAATACCTACATACTCAATTTCAGCTTAAGGATCTTGGATTACTTAAATATTTTCTCGGCTTGGAAATCGCACGTACACATGATGGGATTGTTCTTAGTCAGCGTCATTACACATTACAACTCATAGAAGATCATGCTGGTCTCTTAGCATCTAAATCGGCTACTGTTCCAATGGACCCAAATGAAGGTGAATTTTTTACCAATCCATCTCTATACAGCGCAGCGCATGATAGGACGGCTCTTCTACCTCAATTTGTCCCGAACAGACATCACTTTTGCTACAACCATCTTCTACGTTATCTAAAGAACTATCCTGGTCAAGGCTTATATTTTTCTACTTCCTCTAAAATGCAACTTAAAGCTTTTTCTGATGCTGATTGGGGTGCATGTGTCGATTCTCGAAGATCTGTCACGGGATTTTGTGGTTTCCTTGGTGATTCTTTGGTCTCGTGGAAAGCAAAGCGCCAACCAACGGTTTCACGTTCCTTTGCTAAAGCTGAATACCGAGCAAAGGCAGCGACTATTAGCGAATTAGTTTGGCTACGTCAACTATTGATAGATTTTTAGATTTCCACTATATCTCCAATGTTGTTATTTTGTGACAACCAAACTGTAGTGCACATAGCCTCTAATCCTACATTTCATGGGCGAACAAAACATATTGAAATAGACTGCCATTTCATTCGTGACAAAGTCATTGAAGGTATTATCAAGCTAATGTCGTTTGCTCTCGTGATTAGCTTGCGTAATCTCTTCACAAAAGCTCATCAAAGGTGTCTCTCAAGAATATATTTCGTCAAACTTGACTGGGGTGTATTAAGATTAGTTACTAATTCAAATTCAAAATATTTTAAACTTAAAGCATGTTACTTGGTAATGCATAGATATAGGAGATCTATTGTAACCGTTAACTACCCACTTGCTCATATAAGCAAGTCTTCTTCTAGTCTTGTTTTTCATTCTTTGAAATTAAGTATTTCAATTCTCTTTCTTTTCTCTGTAAAACTTGGCTTGATATATTGAATGAGCTAATGGTCACCTATCTCTAGTTGTATTCACCTTCGGTGATCTTAAGATTGTGGAATCTCCACGAATCCACCATAACCTTAACGCCTTTTTCTTGACGTCCCCATTAATTCCCTTTGTTTCACAAATAGTCCCAACGATGTACCTATGTATGTACTGGGGCTCCTATCATCTCGAAGTATTTCTTTTTGTCATACTGATACCGACTTAGTTAGGATTTAGGCGATCGACTCATGGACCAGCTATGAATTATGAAAGCCCTTTCCCGAGTTGCTACTTCTCTCGGTGATGTAATAGCTTGATTATTCTTTGTAATTTGGTGGTCCAACATAGTATCGAGCTTGTCACTTTAAAGTTTCCATAACCATAATTTTGCACTATTGCAGGAAATCCGACGGCAAAAATTATGAAGTCACAATGGATGATGCTGCCATCATATTTGGTCAATTTGGACTTCCCATGGGTATGGAAAGGAAGTTCACACTTGAGTTGCTGTAAGACCCTGCAGATCTTAAGAGGCAATTTTGCTTTCACTCCAACACTACAATGACCTGATTGACTTTTGCAGGTATAGCGACGACAAGATAAGAATTGCCAGAGGTTATAAGAAGATTTTATTCGTCCATGTACGCGTCGACTGATCCAATAAGGGAAATTGCTCAGTTGATCTTTGGGTGAAAGCAGCACCTCTGGCTTGGGTAATGTATATGTTTGTAAAGGAAAATTTGTCTTCCCATGTCCATTGATCTCATGCATTGATAACTAAACTTAATTTATTGGAACCCCATGCGTGACTGAAAGCATTTGAAATCATTTCCAGTTTCGCACGGTTCGATTGACACCTGAAAATCTAAAATGATTTCTTAAACAGGATGTTGCGGTGTTGAGCTGTTCGAGTAACATAGCTGCCAAAGATAATCCTAGAGAAATCCTGTTCGATTCATGTTGTTGTCACAATTAAAATCACATTATTGAAGGAATGGCCATGTATTCCGTGAACTTCAATGCCCAATACTGTGTTCTTTGATTACAATTGCCTCAAAGTTGTATTAATGTAACCATTAGAAGAAATCAGAAACAAAGTATATATTAGTATCTTACATGTTGCAGAATATTTTCTAGGAAGTCACCAGATTGCATGCTATTTCTGTCACTATATATTATTCCGCTTAGTTCAAGACATCATAGGTTAAAATTACGCCACGTTTAACAAGATCTGGACGTTCTCTTATTCAGAGAATTTTATACACTTGACATAAGGAAAATAATCCTTATAGAGGTGACCACATTGTTCACTTTTGCAGTACTAAATTCGATTCAGAAAGATATATAGGCATCACAAAAGACACGACATTAGATTCTTCCCCTCGCTTGCATTATGTGCGCGGCTGAGACTGAATGACGATTTTGAGTAGATTCGAGATGATTCATCCCAACATGGCAGATGATCAAGGCAATAACATCATAATGTTGACGGCAATGTTGTTGGCTACGATAAAGATGAACATGCCGCGAGGCTGGAAGAGGAGAATTCGAAGTCAAAAGAGAGGTTGTTCTCGATGAAGAGAGCATTGGAGAATTTGAGGACTAGACTTTTGAGAGCACGGAGAGTGATAAGATGAGGTAAAAAAAAGGAAGAGAGATGTTCTAGAGATAGCTCTGATGAAGTGTTGGCAAATGAAAGCTCAGATTACATGTCGGCGTCGTTCGCACCTCTGATACCTTCCACCTCCGCCGTCTTCGTTCGCATCCCTACCCCCACCAGAAGAGTCGTTTTTGACACCATATTGTCAAGACCCGTACCCGTTTTTGAAATGGACGCTTTTTTTCTCTACGGATCCCAATGTCTTTAAAATATACAAGACCCATTTTTGTCCACACTTATTTTTTAATATAATAAATAATTTTTTCATCTAATTATTAATAAAAATGCATGATTTTTATGTCGGCATACATTCCATCGCTTAAGAAAAGACATGTTGTATGTTCAAAATTCGAGTCTTACAAGATATCATATAAAAATAGCATTGTCATTAGTGAAATTACAAAGCAAACTTCATGAAACTTTCAAGATACTCCTATTAATAAATAACATATTATTTAAATTAATTGCTAAACGAGTATCGTTTTTTTTTTTTTTTAAATTGTCCAGACTCAAACCCATTTTTTAAAACGGACAAAAAAACATGTCCGACCCGTATTTATCTTGAAAAATTATGTCCGAACCTGTTTAAAGCGAGTCTGGACAAATGCAGACAAATAAGTCGGGACACTTTTTGCCACCCTTCTCACAAAGTACTTCAGAACAAGGGGCTAAGATTGAATCATGATTTCGAGTAGGTTTGAGACGATTCATCCCAACTTAGCAAATGATCAAGGCAATATCACCATATTATTGACGACATTGTTGATGACGATAAAGATGAACATACCGCGAGGTTGGAAAAGGAGAATTCGAAGGCAAAAGAGAGGTCGTTCTTGATGAAAAGGGCATTGGAGAATTTGAGAACTAGAGACTTTTGAGCAAGAAACGAAAATTCGATAAAATTAGCCGAATTTTAAGCGAAATTTATCGAGGTTGAAGGGATCGAAACGAAGTTTACGGATAGTTTAAATACTATAAAACTTCACTTGAAGTTTATGTTAAAAATCGACAACTTTGATACAAATTAATATGAATTGCTAAAAAATAAGAAGAAATTGCAAATGTTTCGACAAAAAATTTGAATAAGTGTATAAGAGACGGAAAGATCGAGGGTTGTAATTGATGGTGATTTTTGGGGATTATTGAGAATTTAAGAGTGACTCACTTTTGTACATACATCTTTACACCGATCATGTGATTCCCTAATTTTGCATTAAGATTCAATGTATGAATTGAGATTCCCTTTTGCACACATCTCTACAACGCTTTGCAGTTTTTTTTTTTTATTTAATGTATAATGTCAAAAAATTGTTATTTTCTTTTGCTTTAAATGCATATCTATATAAAAAAACATGTTACATAATTTTAATCTTACTTGTGGGAATGTTTAATTAATAAAATGGTTATAGAATCAAATTTAAGTGTAATTATTATTACTAAGAAGCGATCTACCATACACATAATGCATGGGTAATGCAAATAAAATTGACTTAAAACCATTAAATTGTATATTTTTTAAGTATAAATGCATAATTGTATTTGTTTTGACATTTCATAAAATGAGTTTTAGTTTATTGACCATTTAAATAAAAATTTCTTAAACTTCTCTAAGCTAGCGCATTTTTACTGAAATTCTCCATGTCGAATTAAACTTCTCCGAATTAATTCCGATTATCAAGATGGCGAATTATAAGGCGAAACCGAAGTTTTGATCCTTGCTTTTGAGTGCACGGAGAGTGATAAGATGAGGTCACAAAAGGAATAGAGTTGTTCTAATGATAGCTTTGATGAAATATTGGCAAATGAAAGCTCAGACTACATGTCGTCGTTCGCACCTCTGCGTTTACCTTCCACCTCCGTTGTTGTCGTTCGCATCCCTCCCCCAACCGGAAAACTGTTTTCGACACAAACGCCTTCCACTGCAAATACTACATTCTTAGGTTTTTCATGTTGATTACCGCCACCTTCCACTTCAAATCACTACCGCTCTTTCCATTCTTAGTTTTTTCATGTTGAAAGATAATCTAATAGTACAATAACAACTCAAGCAACTCCAATTTCAGCTTTCAAGAGATATAAATGGACTTGAAAAACACCTGCTGATCTCAAACATGATGATTATTGCAAATACCCACGTTTCCAACCCTAAAAGAGAGACTAATCTAAATGGACTCATTACTTAAACACTGCACTGCAGCGCCATATAATGAAATTGAATTCAAGCAGAGACCACCCATGAAGAGGGATAGGAAAATGAAGATGTGAAACTGCTTCAACTCTAATAAATAAGTATAAGTAAAGAATCAAAAGAGATCAAGACAACAATCAGCCAAATTAAGGAAGCACAAATCGAGAAGAAACTTCACATACAACCGTACTCGCCAACATATCCGAAATCAAAACCGATCCGACTAACAACGAATAAATGTCGCCTCAAGTTCAGACAATCTGCATTTAATCCATAAATAACAATGTAGCCCTTCTACCATTTGAACCAACAAAATACCATTCTCCATATATTTAAGGACACAACTGAACTCAATCAGTAGGGAGTGTAAAAGCATGCATACTTTTATGGTTTACAATGTAATGTAATCCAAAAGTCAGCATCTTATCTTAAAATCATAAGAGAGCAAGTACATCAACCAACAGATTATAACAGAAACAAGTACTAGAATCCAAGACGACGATATTTGTACAAAGCAGGTTTTATATGGAAGCCATTTAAACTGTAAAAGGAGAGGTAGAGACATACATTGCATCATTTTCGTCATCGGCATTGGAGTTTTTAGTCTCTTGTTGAACTCGAAACCTTTTATTTGCCAATATCTCATCAAAGTTATCTTTGGAACAACTATCCTCTTCCTTTTTCGACCTCAACTTAACAAAGACAATTCCCTCTCCATCAAAAACAACCTCTCTTTCCAAATTCACGCGACGTGCGCATCTTGATCGTCGTCATCCACGTCCCCATCAACATGATCATGATTCCCCTGCTCATCGGCGCAACTGGGATAAATCATCTCGAACCGAGTCTTCTTATCACAAATTGGGGGTTCTTGTTCGCTCGACCTAATTTTTTCGGTCCGAGTTCTTGAATCACAAAGAAACGACGATCCGGACTGAAATCGAGGAACATCGAGCGATCGGGAGTGTTGTTGATCGGTTTTCTTGGTCGAGATGATGAGATCGGAAGGAAGAACAGAGAATGAGTTTTGAGGAATTTGATGGGGAAAGTGAGGAATCGAGTGCCAAATTTTGGGTTTCTTGAGGTTTGAAAACTGAAGGGTAGAGGGGAGTTTATAGCGGATGAGATTAGGATGGGACGGATTAATAAGTGTTTTATCTTGGATATCGATTTACTCAAAAAAAAAAAAAAAAAAAATCTTGGATATCGACGGATAGGAGTTTCTAGTCTGGAATTATGACCTATCTCGAGGTACGTAAATATGCTTTTCTTTCTTTCTGGCGTAAGGTGTACGTGCAGACGGGCGGCACCGTTTTGGTGATTTCCACGTGTATATGAAGGTTTTTTTTTTTTTTTTTTTTTTTTTTTTTTTTTTTTTTTTAAGTAAAAGTCATACTCACAACCTCAAACTTTGCCTTTTGGCAAGTGATGCCCTTACCGTCTCAATAGATATGCTTTGGGTTTTTAAAAAGCTTGCCTTTTGGACTTTTGGCTTAAAAAAAAAGGGTAGTGCCGGGGTGACCCACTTTGAAGTTTAGACACTACAACGCCTCGTTTAGTTTGTTGTTGTCAATTTATAGTGCGAGCGGAGTTAACTCAATTAAAGATTATATTTTCATGTTTGATTCAACCTTAAACTTGTATAAAAGTTACAAAATTCTTAAATAATAAAATATATGAATTGACATAATACCGTTCAAATAAAATAGATGGATGTATGTAGTAAAAGGTAAATAATGAGGGGTAATTGTATCCACAAACTCATGGGAGACAACTCCCCTAAGGGAGGGTGGAGAGATATCTCTCACTCTTTGAGTGTGAGTTGAGAGATAACTTGGAGGAAAGTTGGGCAACCAAACAAGATTAGTTTCAAGTCTCAACTCCCCTCCAAATTATCTTCCGAGAGTTAACTCCACCCCTAACCAAACAAGGCCGAATTAGACACTTACTTGTTGGTGTCCCTTAAATACACATCGATTTGGATGCATAAACATTAATGTGAAAATCAAAGGACACCAACAAATAGGTGTCCATTCGGGTGGCCGAAGCTCATTTTCCTATATAATATATAGAATAGAACATAATACCTTCCTTGACCAAAAAGAAATTAAAAAAGATTAAGGATGAATTGGACCCATGGGTATGGGTACTCAAAGATACTCGACCCTAATGGACAGAGTAATACCCGACCCGATATACATTGAGTAAGGGTATGGGTTTATAAATGAGATACTCACGTGGGTATGAGTAGGGTAAGGGTATATATGACTTCTCCAGATTGTTAAGAAAAAAGCAGACAAATTGAAGCTCTTGGTCGATATCTTACTTGGTATTAAGATTAGTTACTAATTCAAATTCAAAATTTTTTAGACTTAAGCATATTACTTTGTTAGAGCATCTCTAATGGTAAATGTGGATTATGGGTGTGGATTCTCAATGTGAAGAGGACGTCCATCCCATGTGACTTAAATTGACATTTAACTTCAAAATATGTCTCTAATGGTATATGTGAATTTGTGGATCAATTGATGAGGTGGCATTTCTTTTTGTAATTTTATTAATTAAAATGTGAAAATAAAAATGTAAATCTTATATATAACCCTAGGATCTTCTTGAAGCCAAAATAGCCTTATTGACCAAAGTACCCTTCAAAATTAACATTTAATTGTATGAAAAAATCTTTGAAAAAATAAAAGTAGGGGTGTTTAGGAAAATTCGACTTAACTAACATAAAAGCGAGGATTTAAAAATGATACTCATGGAAAGAGAGAGAGTGTGTGGGGATTTGAAAGTGATAAACATGAAGAGAGAGAGAGAAAGAGATAGAGATTGTAACGGCCAAAATTTTAATTACGCCATTATTATTGATTATTTTCGAGACTTGGACGACAAATTTCGATCCGCGTGGATGCCGCAGATAGGTCGTGGCCCGCCCGACTAGGTAAATATTGATTTTGCGTGATTGTTTGCCTATTTGCGATGTCGTATATCAAATTATTTTACCTAGCATCGCATGTGTGTATTTATATCATTGAATCGAGCGAGATAGTGTAACGGGTGTTCGCTTCGAGAAACGTTTCAATAGGTACCGAGCGAGCGAAATGTGGGTACGCTAGGTCGAAAAATAATTTTATTAATAAAATTAATTAAATGTGACAAAATACAAATTATAAACCCACGCCTAGGCCAATTGATCGAAATTGGCGATTATGGCGCGCCTCGTTATGCGTGCCGAGGTGCGAGACACCGGATGACCGAATGTAATTGAACCAAACTATAAATTTAGTGTCTAATAAGGACGAATAAGGGCATGCCATCTATACCACCTAATACCCCTAAAATGAGGATTTCCACTCATTTCTTCTCTTCTTCCACGTTCCTCCATCTCCACCTATCTTCAACATATAGAAAAGTGAGTATTTAGGTGAAAAATAAAACAAATTTTTGGAGGAGTTGGTTGATTGAAGGTGAGAGATTTCATGAGTCTCTTGGAGTTTTGAAGGGAGTTGATCAAACAAACAAGCAATCAAGGTGAGCATCTTTATTTTCTTTCAAATTTTCATTAAAATGAAGCTTGAAGGAGGTTTAATGGTGATGGTTGATTGTTGGTTAAATGGTGAAGAAAACTTGATATTAATGGTGTTGGTTGTTGTTGATGATGTTGTTGAAGTTGTTATTGTTGTTGGTTGATTTAAAAAAGAAAAGAAAACAGAGACGTTGGAAACATTTCTGTGAAGAAGAAGATGAGGAGGGGTGCACGACCAAGCCGGGTCGGGCGGTCCGTCGATCGACCCGATTGGGCCAGATCGGACTGACCGAGTGGACCCGATCGGGTCGTCGACCGGTTGGATCGGGTCAAACCCGGTCCAGGGACTCACCCATTTAAATAATATAATATTAAAAATTAATTTAAAAAACAGTTTTAAATTAAATAAATTACATAAAAATAAGAAAAATAAGAAAAATAAGTAGAAAATTATGGAAAATCCAAAAAATTAGAAAAAATATAAAAATGAGAAAAAGATAGAAAAATAGTAGTCGAGAATTTTTCGGGCTTTTGACACCCCTAAGTATAACTCGAAAAAGTATGCCAAACCAAACTTTTTGGAATAAAATTTCCATACTTTTGGCCACACATTATAAATTCACTTAATTTGACTCTAAACTAGTTAAAATGGTTTAATTGGACATCAGAACTTAGGAGACTATAGTCGAGAATCGGGCGCGTACCTCGAGACGCGAGCGAGACTTCTGAGTGCATTTTTTAGGTACGTAAGAATCCATCTCGAAAGTCATTGAGGGTTTACTTTTCCATCGTTGATTTCCCATTCCTTGTTATTGTACTATATTCCGTGACACATTTGGATTGGTGGTCGAGTTACTCCCACCTCGATATTCGTAGTGTACTTATGACACACTAGGTCGCAAAGACGTGTGATCAGCACTCGGTGAATTGCAACTCGAGTTGTATTAAGGGTGCACGTGTCGGATACGCACCGCGAGGAACCAGGTGAAAGGAAGTGGGGCACCCACCGAAAGGATCCTGGGGTCCAAGTACGCGTTTAGTCTCGACTGGACGAGTACACGCTTTGCTTCTCTCGTGTTATTTATTCATGTGATGATCATAGCACAATCGCTGTTTAGTCTCCACATGATTATTAATATCTATTTATTTTCTTATAAATGCTCGGTGTACTTCGTTTGGAATCTTACTAACTGTACTCTCCATCTTGTTTTTTGTGATGGTCGAGTGCGAGATCCTAGTACTAGTAGGGGCAAGGGATTCTTGGCGACTTCATCTCGATTGCCGCGGTCGAGGACCCTCTAAGTATGTGTTATTTTGATATATTGCTTTACTTCGGGTATTGGGAGACTAGATAGACATTGTACTTGTATATATTATCGCTTAATATTGTCGCCTATATACGTAGTACTTTCCCGGGTTTTCCACAATAGGAGTTGCTCTTGTAAATGATGCTTTATATGATGATGAATTTAATTGTTTTACTTGCTTTAAACTTAAGACTTCCATTGTTTTAATGCTAAAAGTGAGTCAACTGTCTAATTAAACCGATTAACGAAATGAGTTAACACGCATATCGAGTAGTCGTGACGTAGCAAAGGATGTTAGTGGCGCGTGGGACCCAAAGTTAGTCAATGATTTGACAGGACTGCGAGGCCGCGACACTCCACGTGGTGACCTCGGGATTTGGGGCCGCCACAGAGATAATCGTTTGGTAGTTATCTTTTCTTTTTGTGGATATAGGTAGTTATGTTAATTGAATCTTTTGATTTAATTAGTCAAGTTGCTAGAAACATTCATGTGCGTAGCACGTGCCCTCCCACTAGTAAAATAAGTAAACATTTTAAAAAATCATATTATCCAACATGGATGTCAATTTGAATGTCAAGAATTGACATTCAAAGCAGATAATGTCTATCCACGTCATCTTGACATTCAAAATGCACATTCCATTGGAGAAGTTTTTTTCACTCTAATGTCTATTTAGTCCAAGGTGGCATACATTGACATCCAATTCACATTCCCATTAGAGATGCTCTTATGCATAGATCTAGGAGATCTATTGTAACCTTTAACTACCCACTTGCTCATATAAGTAAGTTTTCTTCTTGTCTTGTTTTTTACTTCTTGAAATTAAGTATTTCAATTCTTTTCTTTTCTCTCAGTAAAATGGTACCAGAGAAAGATCATTGATCAAGTATTTTTTGATCATCAATATCCTTCCTTTGATCTCTCGTTATGTTTTTTTCAAATGGCATCCAATACCTCATCTAATGTTACTAGGTCAATTGTTGATGATCCACTCACCCCTTATTATCTCATTACAATGATATCCCTGGTTTAATACTCGTCTCGCAACCATTGATTGGCGACAAGTACTCCTCTTGGAGTCGTGCTATGGTCATTGCCCTATCTCGTGAAGAACAAACTTGGATTCATAGATGACTCGGTTCCTAAGCCCAATGGTCGGGATCAATCTCTCTTAAGTTCATACGTTCGAAACAACAATGTTGTCATTTCATGGGTATTGAATGCGAGCCTTCAAAGAAATCTCAACGAGCATTATTTTTTCTTAATCAGCAAAGATATATTTGGATTGATCTACAAGACCATTTTTAACAAAGAAATGGTCCTCGCATCTTCCAATTACGACGTGATTTATTGAGCCTCATACAAGAGCAAACACATTGAGTGTTTATTTCACCAAATTGAAGGCTCTTTGGGAGGAATTAACTAATTTTCGGTACATGTGGGAGATGTACTTGTGGAGGGGTTAAAGAACTCAACGCTCACTACCAAATGGAGTACACCATGTCTTTTCTCATTGGTCTTAATAACTCTTATTCTCATTTTCGAGGTCAAATCCTCCTCATGGATCCATTACCAAATCATAAATCGGGTGTTCTCTTTGGTTTCTCAAGAAGAACACCAAAGAATAATGTCTTCATCTAGTTCATCTAATTCTCTCGAATATGTTTGTCAAAAATGGGGGTTCTCGTGATGGAAAAACAAGTTTCCATCCCAACTTAAATGCTGGAAACAAATTACATTCCAAGAATCAACCTTTTTGCACACACCGCAATTTTCATGGGCACGCAATTGAAAAAGGCTACAAGATTCATGGCTACCCACCAGGTTTTCGACAAGGAAAGAAGAGTTCTTTATCCCCTACAACACAATTTATACCAACCATATTTCTACACTTGACAATATTAGTCATGATGGTCATGGTGCATAAATTTTTTTTCGACTTTAAATGTCACTCAATGTCAAGAACTTATGAGTATACTATCCCATCAAATGTGCACATCCACAAATCTCTCGTAATCATCTGTTCATGTTCCTTCTTCATCCAACATTTCGTGTACATGCTTATCTGCGTATTTGAGTTTGGTTACATTCTCACCTTATCAATGGATTGTCGATTATGTTGCATCTCGCCACATTTGCTCTATAGTCTGCAGCTTTTACTCATATAAGGCGAATAGAGAATGCTTATGTTACACTTTCCAACCACACAATTATACCAGTTTATCTATGTGGGGATGTGCATCTTAATGAACAATTGATTCTTACGAGATGTCTTATTTATTTCCACAGTTCCATTTTAATCTAATTTCGGTTGGCGCGCTTTGTCAATCTTTTGAGTTGATATGCAACTTTTATTCGAGATATTTTTTGCTCCAGGAAATCACCAAAGGGAGGACGATTGGCAAGGTTGAAAAGATTGGAATGCTCTATGTGTTAGGTACCAAATATCTACATGAGAGGAAGCTCCTTAATGACTCGTCAACTTATGTGAATAATGTTTCAAAGCAACTACCTGGTGCAATCGTCTTGGTAATTTATCGTCAAATGTTTCAATTTGTTGAAAAATAGTTTGCCTTACTATTTGTTTCCATTCTTCAAGAAATTGCACCATGTTCGATTTCTCCGTTGGCAAAACAACGAAAATTGTCATTTGTTTCCAAAAATAATGTCTCTGTGTGCTTTTGATCGATTCATTATTATATTTGGTGGCATATCATTTGGTTTCATATTCCAGTCATCAATACTTTCTCACTTTAGTTGACGATTGCACGCTGCACGCGTTTTACTTGGGTATTTCTATTGCGGCAAAAATCGGATGCTTCCTTGGTCATTCCTGATTTCTCGCATTAATTAATACTCGCTTTGCAAAGCAAATTAAGATGTTTCGATCTCGATAATGCTAAGGAGCTGGTTCTTAAAGATTTTTCTCAAGCAACAAGGTGTTCTCCATCAATTCTCTTGTGTCAAAAGGCCGCAACAAAACTCGTTGTGGAAAGGAAGTGCCACCATTTATTGAATGTGGCTTGAGCACTTTTCAATCTAAACTTCCTATTGATTTTGGACATATTGTATTCTCACATATGCATATCTTATTAATCGTACGCCGACTCCACTTCTTGAGAACAAAACTCCATTTGAATTGCTTTATAGCAAGAAGGTCGATTACTTTTCGTTGCGTGTTTTTGGTTGCCTCGCCTTTGCCTCTACACTATTAGCTCATCGTACAAAATGTCAACCACGTGCTCGAGTATGCATTTTTCTTGGATACCCCCAAAAATGAAAGCCTACAAGCTTTATGATATTCAAAAGAAACAAGTATTTATTTCATGAGATGTCATTTTTCATGAGGAGATTTATCATTTTCATAAAATTTTTCAGTAACGATCTATTTTCCAAATGGACCGCTACGGAGGCCAATGCGGGCCCATAACCCGACCTACTAGCGTCAATGTGTCTCACATGCCAACTCATCCACCATTTAATCGTTATTAACCTCTATAAACAACAATTTATCGTTTAAATTGTTACCGAACTCTAATCATCTCGCTTATCATATCATTTTAATCCTAAATCAACCACATCGAAAGTCTTTTATCATGACAATTAAAATATAAAACATTATAGTCATGCATTTAACTCGATACCTAGTGTGGAAAACCCATATAACATCATATATCGATAAAAACCTCAAAGAGCTCAAAATATCAATGTATAGAGTCCTAAAGTATCTCACAATTCCCAAATCCCAAAATAAAACAAAGTATATATATAATACAATCGTACAAGCCTGGCTCAATGTCTCCGATTCACAAGTATTATGAAAGTTTGTCTTTACCATGGCTTGTACTAGGATCTGCACTCAAGCCATCACAAAAGGCGAGATGATAAGTCCAGAGTGAGTATTCCCAAGGAAATTAAGCGAGCAATATGAGAAGTAAATACTGGAATTTAAACAAAACTATTAAATAAATATGCGGATATAAAAACAGTAAAAATGTGCTCATCGCATGCATAAGTAATAGTGAAAGCTCAAAGTGTGTTCCTAGAGCCTAGGGTCGATTAGGGTCATACTTATGACTCCCAACAGACTAATGTCGGTGAGTAGCACTCAAGCAAGGCCGAAGTATCCGGATCTCGTTAGGTGGTCGGTGTGGAACCTATGACGCACCCACACGTGCCCCGATGCGATTCTCGTGTCGACCTATTCACCGAGATCCCCGGCACACGTGCTAGGGCCTAGTGGACATACACACGAAAATGGCACGGAGGGAGAGCCTCAACGTGCATCCATTATATCACACTAAGAATAGAGTATTGAAAGATCGAATATGACTTCAAAAGCAAAATAAAGTACGCTTTCAAGAAATTTCGGTTGGGATACTACACACCTCAAACCGCACTCCGTGTCTCGTCAATAACCCCCGGTTCGGCTCCGCCTAGTCCCAGATATCCCAAATTACCGCCCAAAATGTCATATTTTCATTTATAATTGATTTTTAGTCAATTGGATGCATTTTAAGTCACTTAGCCAAAATAATGTCAAAACTATAGGATCTAGCGCGCTGGGTCTGGGAATTAGCGCGGTAGATTCTCAGCGATTATACGTTCTTCGTCAGAAGAAAATTAGCGCGCTATCTTCTTTCCTAGCGCGCTAATCGTCATCTTACGCGCTAGATGACGTCGAGATGCGCGCTAATCGCGTTCGGATGATGGTTCTGTCTCACGCAAATTCGGGTTCTAAACCCCTCTACCAACAACAACAACAACCATAACACCAAACCACTTAACTTCATAGCACTTCAAACCCATCAAAGCAATAACTCAACAACCACCAAATAATCCCTATTGGATTCACACCAACACCTCTAAAAGTGAGATCAAAAGCTAGATAAAGATGAGGTGTTTGTGATTCTCACATTGCTTTTGATGTTTTTCCCACTCCAAGCTCCTCAATTCACCAAGTTTAACACTACAAACCCTTGTTTCTTCTCTTCAATTTTTCAGATAGAAAGATAAGAGAGAGAAAAGGTAGGGGAAAATAAGGTCAATTTGACTTTTATAGTCAAATTATGATTTCTCCTCACTTACACATCTCAAGGAAAATTCAATGCACCTTATTTGCTCCATTTCCAACCTCTCATGACTCGAAATTGACACTAATAGCACACTTACTCTTGTCTTTAACTCAAAAAGTGGCATTTCGGGTGTTCCGACGCCCGGTTTCTCGTCTTGAACCGCGACATACGCGTCCTACCATGTCCTAACCACCAAATATCCATTCTATATTATTATTTAACCCATTTTATTCATTTTTATGTGTGTATTATTTCCCTCGGCCTAGTATATAGTCTTTTAGACTACCCGGTACCCGCGTCGACACGCATATCGAGGTGAATACTTAACACACGGCCTCGCACGTCAAATGTAATATAATCACATACATTGCGATGTCATTTACCCTATTTCAATATAAACATCGCAAATTAAACAAACCAAAGCACACAAAATAACTATTTACCTAGCTCCAGACGCGCACTACCCTAGTCATGCGGTCCCACGAGCGTCGATTGTCACCACGTCTCGCAACCACGTCATTAATAACGGCGAATTAAATTCTCGGTCGTTACAATTTCATAATCTAATGAACTCATTGGCCCATTTCCAAACTTTGTTCTCGCCAACTACACATCTAGATATTCTTAATGGTTCATCTAATGAATTTGACCAACTTAGACGTTCATCTCGTACAACCCATAGACCTTCTTACTTATTACAAGACTACCATTGTGCTTTAGTCTCTCATTCGTCACATGCATCTACTTCTTCCTAACGCTACCCATTATCCAATTATTTATCTTATTGAAACGACCCTCACTGAAAGATGGTCAAGTTGCTCCGACCCAAACCGTTACTCATGCTCGATACCCGAAACAGACCCAAATAATAACCGACACGCCTAATTCAACTCGCGGAACAACATACTACCATATAGGACAATAAATGCGGATGAGAAATCAACACTATAATTCATGAAATCACCAAATTAAAGTAATAAGTATCCAACAATCTGATCATTTCAATAAGTTCCCAAATCAACCTTAAAACTTTCATAATGATCCAAAATAGATAAGGAGGGTTCCACTCTATCCCAAATGATCTACCTAGAGTTACAACCTAATTTATTATTCTGAAAATTAAATAAATATATATAAAATAACCATGCTAATTCTCACAAAGCAAGGAGACTTGTGCAATGGCCTTCCCCTTGCTAAGATCGATCGCACTCGTAGATGGACTCGTATTGTAAGTGGGATGAGTTAAAGAACCAACAGAGCCCAATAAGAGAAGAACTACGCTCGAATATTAAACATGCAAGTAATACCTATAAATCAAAATAAAGCTAGCATGCATTTAAAATCGGGATAACATTGAAATATGTAGCATGACATCAATTTCATATAGAATAAGCATATTATAATCATAGAGCAACTTAAGCAGACATATGGAGTTTCAAGGGTTGTAAAACATAAGAAATTCAACTTTTGCATGCAAAGGGGTTCCAAGAGAGATACATAGAATGTAATAGATATAAATGCAAGTTCATTGTCTCATTTGTCATTACCTCCCCTTGTTGACCAATCATCACAATATAATAAATATGCGTGAGTGACTTGATTCCACCGTGTGTCTATGGCTCCTTAAGAGGTCCGGGTGACTTGGTTCCATTGCGCATCCACGACTCCCAAAAAGGCCCTTGCAGAAATGGGTGACTTGGTTCCACCGTATTACTACGGCTCCCCAAGAGGCCCTTATGCATGTAAGGTGACTTGGTTCCACCATATGAGTATGGCTCCCCAAGAGGCCTTACATGAAGTCAACCAAGGTAAGTAACGACCTCATCCCAAGTCATTTTGTCAAAATCATGAAACCTAATTATACTAATAGCATGTCATATTTAATAGATGAGCTGAGCCTCCCACTTACCTCGACAATGGTATTCTAAATTCACAAATCCATTTATGGTCTAAAGCAACGGCAATGGTATTCTAAATTCGCCAACTCGCTTATTCATTATGGCTTCATTCAATCCAAGTCGATAACTCTTTATTTACCAAGGGCAAGTGTGGTTCTTTCATAATTATCACAAAGCCCTTCACAAGACATCATTGGTTATGTTGAGCAATACCTACATACTCAATTTCAGCTTAAGGATCTTGGATTACTTAAATATTTTCTCGGCTTGGAAATCGCACGTACACATGATGGGATTGTTCTTAGTCAGCGTCATTACACATTACAACTCATAGAAGATCATGCTGGTCTCTTAGCATCTAAATCGGCCATTGTTCCAATGGACCCAAATGAAGGTGAATTTTTTACCAATCCATCTCTATACAAATGCGAGCGCATGATAGGACTCGCTCTTCTACCTCAATTTGTCCCGAAGACATCACTTTTGCTACTATCCTGGTCAAGGCTTATATTTTTCTACTTCCTCTAAAATGCAACTTAAAGCTTTTTCTCGATGCCGATGGGGTGCATGTGTCGATTCTCGAAGATCTCGTCACGGGATTTTGTGGTTTCCTTGGTGATTCTTTGGTCTCGTGGAAAGCAAAGCGCCAACCAACGGTTTCACGTTCCTTTGCTAAAGCTCGAATACCGAGCAAAGGCGCGACTATTAGCGAATTAGTTTGGCTACGTCAACTATTGATAGATTTTTAGATTTCCACTATATCTCCAATGTTGTTATTTTGTGACAACCAAACCGTAGTGCACATAGCCTCTAATCCTACATTTCATGGGCGAACAAAACATATTGAAATAGACGCCATTTCATTCGTGACAAAGTCATTGAAGGTATTATCAAGCTAATGTCGTTTGCTCTCGTGATTAGCTTGCGTAATCTCTTCACAAAAGCTCATCAAAGGTGTCTCTCAAGAATATATTTCATTCAACTTTGACGGGGTGTATTAAGATTAGTTACTAATTCAAATTCAAAATATTTTAAACTTAAAGCATGTTACTTGGTAATGCATAGATATAGGAGATCTATTGTAACCGTTAACTACCCACTTGCTCATATAAGCAAGTCTTCTTCTTGTACTGTTTTTCATTCACTGAAATTAAGTATTTCAATTCTCTTTCTTTTCTCTCGTAAAACTTGGCTTGATATATTGAATGAGCTAATGGTCACCTATCTCTAGTTGTATTCACCTTCGGTGATCTTAAGATTGTGGAATCTCCACGAATCCACCATAACCTTAACGCCTTTTTCTTGACGTCCCCATTAATTCCCTTTGTTTCACAAATAGTCCCAACGATGTACCTATGTATGTATTGAGGCTCCCTATCATCTCGAAGTATTTATCGCTCGTCATACGATCGACTTAGTTAGGATTTAGGCAAATCGACTCATGGACCAAATGCCTATGAATTATGAAAGCCCTTTCCCGGTTGCTACTTCTCTGGTGATGTAATAGCTTGATTATTCTTTGTAATTTGGTGGTCCAACATAGTATCGAGCTTGTCACTTTAAAGTTTCCATAACCATAATTTTACACTATTGCAGAAATCCGACAAAAAAAATTATGAAGTCACAATGGATGATGTCGCCAATAAGGGAAATTGCTCAGTTGATCTCTCGGGTGAAAGTTCGCACCTCTCGCTTGGGTAATGTATATGTTTGTAAAGGAAAATTTGTCTTCCCAAGTCAATTGATCTCATGCATTGATAACTAAACTTAATTTATTGGAACCCCATGCGTGTCGAAAGCATTTGAAATCATTTCATTTCGCATGGATCGATTGACACTGAAAATCTAAAATGATTTCTTAAACGAGATGTTGCGGTGTTGAGTTGTTCGAGTAACATAGTCGCCAAAGATAATCCTAGAGAAATCTGTTCGATTCATGTTGTTGTCACAATTAAAATCACATTATTGAAGGAATGGCCATGTATTCAAGTGAACTTCAATGCCCAATACCGTGTTCTTTGATTACAATTGCCTCAAAGTTGTATTAATGTAACCATTAGAAGAAATCGAAACAAAGTATATATTAGTATCTTACATGTTGCGAATATTTTCTAGGAAGTCACCAGATTGCATGCTATTTCGTCACTATATATTATTCCGCTTAGTTCAAGACATCATAGGTTAAAATTACGCCACGTTTAACAAGATCTCTGGACGTTCTCTTATTCGAGAATTTTATACACTTGACACAAGGAAAATAATCCTTATAGAGGTGACCACATTGTTCACTTTTGCAAGACTAAATTCGATTCAGAAAGATATATAGGCATCACAAAAGACACGACATTAGATTCTTCCCCTCGCTTGCATTATGTGCGCTACCGAGATCGAATGACGATTTTGAGTAGATTCGAGATGATTCATCCCAACATGGCAGATGATCAAGGCAATAACATCATAATGTTGACTGCAACGTTGTTGACTACGATAAAGATGAAAATTTATCATGTCATGAGGTCGGGAAGAGGAGAATTCGAAGTCAAAAGAGAGGTTGTTCTCGATGAAGAGGGCATTGGAGAATTTGAGGACTAGACTTTTGAGAGCACTGAGAGTGATAAGATGAGGTAAAAAAAAGGAAGAGAGATGTTCTAGAGATGGCTCGATGAAGTGTTGGCAAATGAAAGCTCAGATTACATGCTCGGCGCTGTTCGCACCTCGATACCTTCCACCTCCGCCGTCTTCGTTCGCATCCCTACCCCCACCCCCACGAGAAGAGTCTTTTCGACACAATATTGTCAAGACCCATACCCGTTTTTGAAATGGACACTTTTTTCTCGTCTGGATCCTAATGTCTTTAAAATATACAAGACTCATTTTTTGTCCACACTTATTTTTTAATATAATAAATAATTTTTTTCATCTAATTATTAATAAACCGCATGATTTTTATGTCGGCATACATTCCATCGCTTAAGAAAAGACATGTTGTTGTTCAAAATTCGAGTCTTACAAGATATCATATAAAAATAGCATTGTCATTAGTGAAATTACAAAGCAAACTTCATGAAACTTTCAAGATACTCCTATTAATAAATAACATATTATTTAAATTAATTGCTAAACGAGTATCCATTTTTTTTAAATTGTCCAGACTCAAACCCATTTTTTAAAACGGACAAAAAACATGTCCGACCCGTATTTATCTTGAAAAATTATGTCCGAACTCGTTTAAAGCGAGTCCTGGACAAAAGCAGACAAATAAGTCAGACACTTTTTGCCACCCTTCTCACAAAGTACTTCGTAACAAGGGGCTAAGATTGAATCATGATTTCGAGTAGGTTTGAGACGATTCATCCGAACTTAGCAAATGATCAAGGCAATATCACCATATTATTGACGACGACATTGTTGATGACGATAAAGATGAACATACCGCGAGGTTGGAAAAGGAGAATTCAAGGCAAAAGAGAGGTCGTTCTTGATGAAAAGGGCATTGGAGAATTTGAGAACTAGAGACTTTTGAGCAAGAAACGAAAATTCGATAAAATTAGCCGAATTTTAAGCGAAATTTATCGAGGTTGAAGGGATCGAAACGAAGTTTACGGATAGTTTAAATACTATAAAACTTCACTGAAGTTTATGTTAAAAATCGACAACTTTGATACAAATTAATATGAATTGCTAAAAAATAAGAAGAAATTGCAAATGTTTCGACAAAAAAATTTGAATAAGTGTATAAGAGACTAAAGATCGAGGGTTGTAATTGATGGTGATTTTTGGGGATTATTGAGAATTTAAGAGTGACTCACTTTTGTACATACATCTTTACACCGATTATGTGATCCCCTAATTTTGCATTAAGATTCAATGTATGAATTGAGATTCCCTTTTGCACACATCTCTACCACGCTATGCAGTTTTTTTTTTTTTTTATTTAATGTATAATGTCAAAAAATTGTTATTTTCTTTTGCTTTAAATGCATATCTATATAAAAAACATGTTACATCATTTTAATCTTACTTGTGGGAATGTTTAATTAATAAAATGGTTATAGAATCAAATTTAAGTGTAATTATTATTACTAAGAAGCGATCTACCATACACACGTAATGCATGGGTAATGCAAATAAAATTGACTTAAAACCATTAAATTGTATATTTTTTTAAGTATAAATGCATAATTGTATTTGTTTTGACATTTCATAAAATGAGTTTTTGTTTATTGACCATTTAAATAAAAATTTCTTAAACTTCTCTAAGCTAGCGCATTTTTACTGAAATTCTTCATATCGAATTAAACTTCTCCGAATTAATTCCGGTTATCAAGATGGCGAATTATAAGGCGAAACCGAAGTTTTGATCCTTGCTTTTGAGTGCACGGAGAGTGATAAGATGAGGTCAAAAAAGGAATAGAGTTGTTCTAATGATAGCTTTGATGAAATATTGGCAAATGAAAGCTCGACTACATGTTGTCGTTCGCACCTCTCGCTACCTTCCACCTCCGTTGTTGTCGTTCGCATCCCTCCCCCAATAGGAAAACCCGTTTTCGACACGTACTACCGCCACCTTCCACCGCAAATCGCTTCTTTCCATTCTTAGTTTTTTCATGTTGAAAGATAATCTAATAGTACAATAACAACTCAAGCAACTCCAATTTCAGCTTTCAAGAGATATAAATGGACTTGAAAAACACCGCGATCTCAAACATGATGATTATTGCAAATACCCACGTTTCCAACCCTAAAAGAGAGACTAATCTAAATGGACTCATTACTTAAACACGCACTGCAGCGCGCCATATAATGAAATTGAATTCAAGCAGAGACCACCCATGAAGAGGGATAGGAAAATGAAGATGTGAAACCGCTTCAACTCTAATAAATAAGTATAAGTAAAGAATCAAAAGAGATCAAGACAACAATCAGCCAAATTAAGGAAGCACAAATCGAGAAGAAACTTCACATACAATCGTACTCGCCAACATATCCGAAATCAAAACCGATCCGACTAACAACGAATAAATGTCGCCTCAAGTTCAGATAATCTGCATTTAATCCATAAATAACAATGTAGCCCTTCTACCATTTGAACCAACAAAATACCATTCTCCATATATTTAAGGACACAACCGAACTCAATCGTAGGGAGTGTAAAAGCATGCATACTTTTATGGTTTACAATGTAATGTAATCCAAAAGTCAGCATCTTATCTTAAAATCATAAGAGAGCAAGTACATCAACCAACAGATTATAACAAAGAAACAAGTACTAGAATCCAAGACGACGATATTTGTACAAAGCAGTTTTATATGGAAGCCATTTAAACTGTAAAAGGAGAGGTAGAGACATACATTGCATCATTTTCGTCATCGGCATTGGAGTTTTTAGTCTCTTGTTGAACTCGAAACCTTTTATTTGCCAATATCTCATCAAAGTTATCTTTGGAACAACTATCCTCTTCCTTTTTCGACCTCAACTTAACAGCCTCCAAATTCACGCGACGTGCGCATCTTGATCGTCGTCATCCACGTCCCCATCAACATGATCATGATTCCCCGCTCATCGGCGCAAGAATCGGGATAAATCATCTCGAACCGAGTCTTCTTATCACAAATTGGGGGTTCTTGTTCGCTCGACCTAATTTTTTCGGTCCGAGTTCTTGAATCACAAAGAAACGACGATCCGGATGAAATCGAGGAACATCGAGCGATCGGGAGTGTTGTTGATCGGTTTTCTTGGTCGAGATGATGAGATCGGAAGGAAGAACAGAGAATGAGTTTTGAGGAATTTGATGGGGAAAGTGAGGAATCGAGTGCCAAATTTTGGGTTTCTTGAGGTTTGAAAACCGAAGGGTAGAGGGAGTTTATAGCGGATGAGATTAGGATGGGACGGATTAATAAGTGTTTTATCTTAGATATCGATTTACTCAACAAAAAAAAAAAAAATCTTGGATATCGACGGATAGGAGTTTCTAGTCCGGAATTATGACCTATCTCGAGGTACGTAAATATGCTTTTCTTTTTCTTTCGGCGTAAGGTGTACGTGCAGACGGCGGCACTGCGTTTTGGTGATTTCCACGTGTATATGAAGTTTTTTTTTTTTTTTTTTTTTTTTTAAGTAAAAGTCATACTCACAACCTCAAACTTTGCCTTTTGGCAAGTGATGCCCTTACCGTCTCAATAGATATGCTTTGGGTTTTTAAAAAGCTTGCCTTTTGGACTTTTGGCTTAAAAAAAGGGTAGTGCCAGGGTGACCCACTTTGAAGTTTAGACACTACAACGCCTCGTTTAGTTTGTTGTTGTCAATTTATAGTGCGAGCGGAGTTAACTCAATTAAAGATTATATTTTCATGTTTGATTCAACCTTAAACTTGTATAAAAGTTACAAAATTCTTAAATAATAAAATATATGAATTGACATAATACCGTTCAAATAAAATAGATGGATGTATGTAGTAAAAGGTAAATAATGAGGGGTAATTGTATCCACAAACTCATGGGAGACAACTCCCCTAAGGGAGGGTGGAGAGATATCTCTCATTCTTTGAGTGTGAGTTGAGAGATAACTTGGAGGAAAGTTGGGCAACCAAACAAGATTAGTTTCAAGTCTCAACTCCTCTCCAAATTATCTTCCGAGAGTTAACTCCACCCCTAACCAAACAAGGCCGAATTAGACACTTACTTGTTGATGTCCCTTAAATACACATCGATTTGGATGCATAAACATTAATGTGAAAATCAAAGGACACCAACAAATAGGTGTCCATTCGGGTGGCCGAAGCTCATTTTCCTATATAATATATAGAATAGAACATTGTACATTCCTTGACCAAAAAGAAATTAAAAAAGATTAAGGATGAATTGGACCCACGGGTATGGGTACTCAAAGATATCGGCCCTAATGGACAGAGTAATACCCGACCCGATATACATTGGGTAAGGGTATGAGTTTATAAATGAAATACTCACGTGGGTATGGGTAGGGTAAGTGGTATATATGACTTCTCCAGATTGTTAAGAAAAACGGACAAATTGAAGCTCTTGGTCGATATCTTACTTGGTATTAAGATTAGTTACTAATTCAAATTCAAAATTTTTTAGACTTAAGCATATTACTTTGTTAGAGCATCTCTAATGGTAAATGTGGATTATGGGTGTGGATTCTCAATGTGAAGAGGACGTCCATCCCATGTGACTTAAATTGACATTTAACTTCAAAATATGTCTCTAATGGTATATGTGAATTTGTGGATCAATTGATGAGGTGGCATTTCTTTTTGTAATTTTATTAATTAAAATGTGAAAATAAAAATGTAAATCTTATATATAACCCTAGGATCTTCTTGAAGCCAAAATAGCCTTATTGACCAAAGTACCCTTCAAAATTAACATTTAATTGTATGAAAAAATCTTTGAAAAAATAAAAGTAGGGGTGTTTAGGAAAATTCGACTTAACTAACATAAAAGCGAGGATTTAAAAATGATACTCATGGAAAGAGAGAGAGTGTGGGGATTTGAAAGTGATAAACATGAAGAGAGAGAGAGAAAGAGATAGAGATTGTAACGGCCAAAATTTTAATTACGCCATTATTATTGATTATTTTCGAGACTTGGACGCCGGCTGATCGCGTGGATGCCATAGATAGGTCGGGCCCGCCTCGACTAGGTAAATATTGATTTTGCGTGATTGTTTGCCTATTTGCGATGTCGTATATCAAATTATTTTACCTAGCATCGCATGTGTGTATTTATATCATTGAATCGAGCGAGATAGTGTAACGGGTGTTCGCTCGAGAAACGTTTCAATAGGGTACCGAGCGAGCGAAATGTGGGTACGCTAGGTCGAAAAATAATTTTATTAATAAAATTAATTAAATGTGACAAAATACAAATTATAAACCCACAGCCTAGGCCAATTGATCGAAATTGGCGATTATGGCGCGCCTCGTTATGCGTGCCGAGTGCGAGACACCGGATGACCGAATGTAATTGAACCAAACTATAACTTTAGTGTCTAATAAGGACGAATAAGGGCATGCCATCTATACCACCTAATACCCCTAAAATGAGGATTTCCACTCATTTCTTTTCTTCTTCCACGTTCCTCCATCTCCACCTATCTTCAACATATAGAAAAGTGAGTATTTAGGTGAAAAATAAAACAAATTTTTGGAGGAGTTGGTTGATTGAAGGTGAGAGATTTCATGAGTCTCTTGGAGTTTTGAAGGGAGTTGATCAAACAAACAAGCAATCAAGGTGAGCATCTTTATTTTCTTTCAAATTTTCATTAAAATGAAGCTTGAAGGAGGTTTAATGGTGATGGTTGATTGTTGGTTAAATGGTGGAGAAAACTTGATATTAATGGTGTTGGTTGTTGTTGATGATGTTGTTGAAGTTGTTATTGTTGTTGGTTGATTTAAAAAAGAAAAGAAAACAGAGACGTTGGAAACATTTCTGAAGAAGAAGATGAGGAGGGGGTGCACGATCGTCGGCTGTCCCGACCCGATGGGCCAGATCGGACTTGACCCGGGTGGACCCGATTGGAATCAAAGCCGACCCGGTTGGATCGGTCAAACCGGTCCAGGGACTCACCCATTTAAATAATATAATATTAAAAATTAATTTAAAAAACAGTTTTAAATTAAATAAATTACGTAAAAAATAAGAAAAATAAGAAAAATAAGTAGAAAATTATGGAAAATCCAAAAATTAGAAAAAAATATAAAAATGAGAAAAAGATAGAAAAATAGTATTCGAGAATTTTTCGGGCTTTTGACACCTAAGTATAACTCGAAAAAGTATGCCAAACCAAACTTTTTGGAATAAAATTTCCATACTTTTGGCCACACATTATAAATTCACTTAATTTGACTCTAAACTAGTTAAAATGGTTTAATTGGACATCGGGAACTTAGGAGACTATAGTCGAGAATCGGGCGCGTACCTCGAGACGTGAGCGAGACTTCGAGTGCATTTTTAGGTACGTAAGAATCCATCCGAAAGTCATTGAGGGTTTACTTTTCCATCGTTGATTTCCCATTCCTTGTTATTGTACTATATTCCGTGATACATTTGGATTGGTGGTCGAGTTACTCCCACCGATATTCGTAGTGTACTTATGACACACTAGGCCGCAAAGACGTGTGATCGAGCACTCGGTGAATTGCAACTCGAGTTGTATTAAGGGTGCACGTGTCGGATACGCACCGCGAGGAACCAGGTGAAAGGAAGTGGGGGCACCCACCGAAAGGATCCTGGGGTCCGAAGTACGCTTTAGTTCGACTGGACGAGTACACGCTTTGCTTCTCTCGTGTTATTTATTCATGTGATGATCATAGCACAATTGCCTGTTTAGTCTCCACATGATTATTGGTATCTATTTATTTTCTTATAAATGCTCGGTGTACTTCGTTTGGAATCTTACTAATCGTACTCTCCATCTTGCTTTTTGTGATGGTCGAGTGCATCCTCGTACTAGTAGGGCAAGGGGATTCTTGGCGACTTCATCCGATTGCCCGCGGTCGAGGACCCTCTAAGTATGTGTTATTTTGATATATTGCTTTACTTCGGGTATTGGGAGACTAGATAGACATTGTACTTGTATATATTATCGCTTAATATTGTCGCCTATATACGTAGTACTTTCCGGTTTTCCACAATATGAGTTGCTCTTGTAAATGGTGCTTTATATGATGATGAATTTAATTGTTTTACTTGCTTTAAACTTAAGACTTCCCATTGTTTTAGTGCTAAAAGTGAGTCAACTGTCTAATTAAACCGATTAACGATATGAGTTAACACGCATATCGAGTAGTCGTGACGTAGCAAAGGATGTTAGTGGCGCGTGGGACCCAGTGGGTCAATGATTTGACAGATCATGGGGTCGCGACACTCCACGTGGCGACGTCGGGATTTGGGGCCGCCACAGAGATAATCGTTTGGTAGTTATCTTTTCTTTTTGTGGATATGAGTAGTTATGTTAATTGAATCTTTTGATTTAATTAGTCAAGTTGCTAGAAACATTCATGTGCGTAGCACGTGCCCTCCCACTAGTAAAATAAGTAAACATTTTAAAAAATCATATTATCCAACATGGATGTCAATTTGAATGTCAAGAATTGACATTCAAAATGCATAATGTCTATCCACGTCATCTTGACATTCAAAATGCACATTCCATTGGAGAAGTTTTTTTCACTCTAATGTCTATTTAGTCCAAGGTGGCATACATTGACATCCAATTCATATTCCCATTAGAGATGCTCTTATGCATAGATCTAGGAGATCTATTGTAACCTTTAACTACCCACTTGCTCATATAAGTAAGTTTTCTTCTTGTATCTTGTTTTTTACTTTATGAAATTAAGTATTTCAATTCTTTTCTTTTCTCTCGTAAAATGGTACCGTAGAGAAAGATCATTGATCAAGTATTTTTTGATCATCAATATCCTTCCTTTGATCTTTGTTATTTTTTTTTCAAATGGCATCCAATACCTCATCTAATGTTACTAGGTCAATTGTTGATGATCCACTCACCCCTTATTATCTCGCATTATAATGATATCCTTGGTTTAGTACTGCCTCGCAACCATTGATTGGCGACAATTACTCCTTTTCGAGTCGTGCTATGGTCATTGCCCTATCTGTGAAGAACAAACTTGGATTCATAGATGACTCGGCTCCTAAGCCCAATGGTCACGATCAATCTCTCTTAAGTTCATACGTTCGAAACAACAATGTTGTCATTTCATGGTATTGAATGCGCCTCCAAAGAAATCTCAACGAGCATTATTTTTTCTTAATCAAGAAAAGATATATTTGGATTGATCTACAAGACCGTTTTTAACAAAGAAATGGTCCTCGCATCTTCCAATTACGACGTGATTTATTGAGCCTCATACAAGAGCAAACACATTGAGTGTTTATTTCACCAAATTGAAGGCTCTTTGGGAGGAATTAACTAATTTTCGGTACATGTGGGAGATGTACTTGTGGAGGGGTTAAAGAACTCAACGCTCACTACCAAATGGAGTACACCATGTCTTTTCTCATTGGTCTTAATGACTCTTATTCTCATTTTCGAGGTCAAATCCTCCTCATGGATCCATTACCATCATAAATCGGGTGTTCTCTTTGGTTTCTCAAGAAGAACACCAAAGAATAATGTCTTCATCTAGTTCATCTAATTCTCTCGAATATGTTTGTCAAAAATGGGGTTCTCGTGATGGAAAAACAAGTTTCCATCCCAACTTAAATGCTTTGGAAACAAATTACATTCCAAGAATCAACCTTTTTGCACACACCGCAATTTTCATGGGCACGCAATTGAAAAAGGCTACAAGATTCATGGCTACCCACCAGGTTTTCGACAAGGAAAGAAGAGTTCTTTATCCCCTACAACAACATTGCAGCCCAACCATATTTCTACACTTGACAATATTAGTCATGATGGTCATGGTGCATAATTTTTTTTTCGACTTTAAATGTCACTCAATGTCAAGCAACTTATGAGTATACTATCCCATCAAATGTGCACATCCACAAATCTCTCGAATCATCTGTTCATGTTCCTTCTTCATCCAACATTTCGGTACATGCTTATCTCGCGTATTTGAATTTGGTTACATCCTCACCTTATCAATGGATTGTCGATTATGTTGCATCTCGCCACATTTACTCTATAGCTGCAGCTTTTACTCATATAAGGCGAATAGAGAATGCTTATGTTACACTTTCCAACCGCACAACTATACCAGTTTATCTATGTGGAGATGTGCATCTTAATGAACAATTGATTCTTACAAATGTCTTATTTATTTCCACAAATCCTTTTTAATCTAATTTCAGTTGGCGCGCTTTGTCAATCTTCTGAGTTGATATGCAACTTTTATTCGAGATATTTTTTGCTCCAGGAAATCACCAAAGGGAGGACGATTGGCAGGGGTGAAAAGATTGGAATGCTCTATGTGTTAGATACCAAATATCTACATGAGAGGAAGCTCCTTAATGACTCGTCAACTTATGTGAATAATGTTTCAAACAACTACCTGGCGCAATCGTCTTGGTCATTTATCTCAAATGTTTCAATTTGTTGAAAAATAGTTTGCCTTACTGCTGTTTCCATTCTTCAAGAAATTGCACCATGTTCGATTTCTCCGTTGGCAAAACAACGAAAATTGTCATTTGTTTCCAAAAATAATGTCTCTGTGTGCTTTTGATCCGATTCATTATTATATTTGGTGGCATATCATTTGGTTTCATATTAGGTCATCAATACTTTCTCACTTTAGTTGACGATTGCACGCGTTTTACTTGGGTATTTCTATTGCGGCAAAAATCGGATGCTTCCTTGGTCTTTCCTGCATTTCTCGCATTAATTAATACTCAATTTGGAAAGCAAATTAAGATGTTTCGATCTGATAATGCTAAGGAGCTGGTTCTTAAAGATTTTTCTCAGAACAAGGTGTTCTCCATCAATTCTCTTGTGTCAAAAGGCGCAACAAAACTCGGTTGTGGAAAGGAAGTGCCTCCATTTGTTGAATGTGGCTTGAGCACTTTTCAATCTAAACTTCCTATTCAGTTTTGGACATATTGTATTCTCACATATGCATATCTTATTAATCGTACGCCGACTCCACTTCTTGAGAACAAAACTCCATTTGAATTGCTTTATAGCAAGAAGGTTGATTACTTTTCGTTGCGTGTTTTTGGTTGCCTCGCTTTTGCCTCTACACTTAGCTCATCGTACAAAATGTCAACCACGTGCTCGAGTATGCATTTTTCTTGGATATCCCCCCAAAAATGAAAGCCTACAAGCTTTATGATATTCAAAAGAAACAAGTGATTTTTTTCATGAGATGTCATTTTTCATGAGGAGATTTATCCTTTTCATAAAATTTCTGTAACGACCCATTTTCTAAATGGACCGCTAACGGGGCCAATGCGGGCCCATAACCTGACCTACTAGCGCCAGCTGTGTCCCACATGCCAACTCATCCACCATTTAATCGTTATTAACCTCTATAAACAACAATTTACTGTTTAAATTGTTACCGAACTCTAATCATCTGCTTATCATATCATTTTAATCCTAAATCAACCACAGCGAAAGTCTTTTATCATGACAATTAAAATATAAAACATTATAGTCATGCATTTAACTCGATACCTAGTGTGAAAAACCCATATAACATCATATATCGATAAAAAACCTCAAAGAGCTCAAAATATCAATGTATGAGTCCTAAAGTATCTCACAATTCCCAAATCCCAAAATAAAACAAAGTATATATATATATAATACAATCGTACAAGCCTGGCTCAATGTCTCCGATTCACAAGTATTATGAAAGTTTGTCTTTACCATGGCTTGTACTAGGATCCGCACTCAAGCCATCACAAAAAGCAGATGATAAGTCCAGAGTGAGTATTCCCAAGGAAATTAAGCGAGCAATATGAGAAGTAAATACTGGAATCTAAACAAAACTATTAAATAAATATGCGGAAATAAAAACAGTAACCGTGCTCATCGCATGCATAAGTAATAGTGAAAGCTCAAAGTGTGTTCCTAGAGCCTAGTGGTCGATTAGGGTCATACTTATGACTCCCAACGTACTAATGTCGGTGAGTAGCACTCAAGCAAGGCCAATATCCGGATCCGTTAGGTGGTCGGTGTGGAACCTATGACGCACCCACACGTGCCCCGATGCGATTCTCAGTCGACCTATTCACCGAGATCCCCGGCACACGTGCTAGGGCCTAGTGGACATACACACGAAAATGGCACGGAGGAGAGCCTCAACGTGCATCCATTATATCACACTAAGAATAGAGTATTGAAAGACCGAATATGACTTCAAAAGCAAAATAAAGTCTCGCTCAAGAAATTTCGGTTGGGATACTACACACCTCAAACCGCACTCCGTGTCTCGTTAATAACCCCCTACCGCTCCGCCTAGTCCCCGATATCCCAAATTACCGCCCAAAATGTCATATTTCCATTTATAATTGATTTTTAGTCAATTGGATGCATTTTAAGTCACTTAGCCAAAATAATGTCAAAACTATAGGATCTAGCGCATTTGGGTCCGGGAATTAGCGATGTAGATTCTCGCAAGTAGTTATACGTTCTTCGTCGGGAAGAACATTAGCGCGCTATCTTCTTTCCTAGCGCGCTAATCGTCATCTTACGCTAGATGACGTCATTAGCGCGCTAATCGCGTTTCGGGACACTGTCTATTGCAAATTTCGGGTTCTAAACCCCTATACCAACAACAACAACAACCATAACACCAACCACTTAACTTCATAGCACTTCAAACCCATCAAAGCAATAACTCAACAACCACCAAATAATCCCTATTGGATTAACACCAACACCTCTAAAAGTGAGATCAAAAGCTAGATAAAGATGAGGTGTTTGTGATTCTCACATTGCTTTTGATGTTTTCCCCACTCCAAGCTCCTCAATTCACCAAGTTTAACACTATAAACCCTTGTTTCTTCTCTTCAATTCTTCGGATAGAAAGATAAGAGAGAGAAAATGTGGGGGAAAAATGAAGTCAATTTGACTTTTATAGTCAAATTATGATTTCTCCTCACTTACACATCTCAAGGAAAATTCAATGCACCTTATTTGCTCCATTTCCAACCTCTCACGACTCCGAAATTGACACCAATAGCACACTTACTCTTGTCTTTAACTCAAAAAGTGGCATTTCGGGTGTTCCGACGCCCGGTTTCTCGTCTCGAACCGCGACATACGCGTCCTACCATGTCCTAACCACCAAATATCCATTCCATATTATTATTTAACCCATTTTACTCATTTTATGTGTGTATTATTTCCCCAGGCCTAGTATTTAGTCTTTTAGACTACCCGCACCCGCATCGACACGCATATCGAGGTGAATACTTAACACACGGTCTCGCACGTCAAATGTAATATAATCACATACATTGCGATGTCATTTACCCTATTTCAATATAAACATCGCAAATTAAACAAACCAAACACACAAAATAACTATTTACCTAGCTCCGTACGCGCACTACCCTAGCTGCGGGTCCCACGAGCGTCCGAGTCGAGTCGTCACCACGTCTCCGCAACCACGTCATTAATAACGGCGAATTAAATTTCGGTCGTTACAATTTCATAATCTAATGAACTCATTGGCCCATTTCCAAACTTTGTCTCGCAACTACACATCTAGATATTCTTAATGGTTCATCTAATGAATTTGACCAACTTAGACGTTCATCTCGTACAACCCATAGACCTTCTTACTTATTACAAGACTACCATTGTGCTTTAGTCTCTCATTCGTCACATGCATCTACTTCCTCCTAACGCTACCCATTATCCAATTATTTATCTTATTGAAACGACCTCACTGAAAGATGGTGGGTTGCCCGTCCGACCCAAACCGTTACTCATGCTCGATACCCAAACAGACCCAAATAACGATCGACACGCCTAATTCAACTCTTGGAACAACATACTACCATATAGGACAATAAATGCGGATGAGAAATCAACACTATAATTCATGAAATCACCAAATTAAAGTAATAAGTATCCAACAATCTGATCATTTCAATAAGTTCCCAAATCAACCTTAAAACTTTCATAATGATCCAAAATAGATAAGGAGGGTTCCACTCTATCCCAAATGATCTACCTAGAGTTACAACCTAATTTATTATTCGAAAATTAAATAAATATATATAAAATAACCATGCTAATTCTCACAAAGCAAGGAGACTTCAAGCAATGGCCTTCCCTTGCTAAGATCGATCGCACTCGTAGATGGACCTGTATTGTAAGTGGGATGAGTTAAAGAACCAACAGAGCCCAATAAGAGAAGAACTACGCTCGAATATTAAACATGCAAGTAATACCTATAAATCAAAATAAAGCTAGCATGCATTTAAAATCGGGATAACATTGAAATATGTAGCATGACATCAATTTCATATAGAATAAGCATATTATAATCATAGAGCAACTTAAGCAGACATATGGAGTTTCAAGGGTTGTAAAACATAAGAAATTCAACTTTTGCATGCAAAGGGGTTCCAAGAGAGATACATAGAATGTAATAGATATAAATGCAAGTTCATTGTCTCATTAGTCATTACCTCCCCTTGTTGACCAATCATCACAATATAATAAATATGCGTGGGTGACTTGATTCCACCGTGTGTCCATGGCTCCTTAAGAGGCCCGGGTGACTTGGTTCCATTGTGCATCCACGACTCCCCAAGAGGCCCTTGCAGAAATGGGTGACTTGGTTCCACCGTATTACTACGGCTCCCCAAGAGGCCCTTATGCATGTAAGGTGACTTGGTTCCACCATATGAGTATGGCTCCCCAAGAGGCCTTACATGAAGTCAACCAAGGTAGGTAACGACCTCATCCCAAGTCATTTTGTCAAAATCATGAAACCTAATTATACTAATAGCATGTCATATTTAATAGATGAGCGGAGCCCCCCACTTACCTCGACAATGGTATTCTAAATTCACAAATCCATTTATGGTCTAAAGCAACGGCAATGGTATTCTAAATTCGCCAACTCGCTTATTCATTATGGCTTCATTCAATCCAAGTCTCGATAACTCTTTATTTACCAAGGGCAAGTGTGGTTCTTTCATAATTATCACAAAGCCCTTCACAAGACATCATTGGTTATGTTGAGCAATACCTACATACTCAATTTCGCTTAAGGATCTTGGATTACTTAAATATTTTCTCGCTTGGAAATCGCACGTACACATGATGGGATTGTTCTTAGTCACGTCATTACACATTACAACTCATAGAAGATCATGCTTTGGTCTCTTAGCATCTAAATCGGCCATCTTGTTCCAATGGACCCAAATGAAGGTGAATTTTTTACCAATCCATCTCTATACAAAGCAGCAATACGCATGATAGGACTAGCTCTTCTACCTCAATTTGTCCCGAACATACATCACTTTTGCTACTATCCTGGTCAAGGCTTATATTTTTCTACTTCCTCTAAAATGCAACTTAAAGCTTTTTTCGATGCGATTGGGGTGCATGTGTCGATTCTCGAAGATCTGTCACGGGATTTTGTGGTTTCCTTGGTGATTCTTTGGTCTCGTGGAAAGCAAAGCGCCAACCAACGGTTTCACGTTCCTTTGCTAAAGCGAATACCGAGCAAAGGCGCGACTATTAGCGAATTAGTTTGGCTACGTCAACTATTGATAGATTTTTAGATTTCCACTATATCTCCAATGTTGTTATTTTGTGACAACCAAACCGTAGTGCACATAGCCTCTAATCCTACATTTCATGGGCGAACAAAACATATTGAAATAGATCGCCATTTCATTCGTGACAAAGTCATTGAAGGTATTATCAAGCTAATGTCGTTTGCTCTCGTGATTAGCTTGCGTAATCTCTTCACAAAAGCTCATCAAAGGTGTCTCTCAAGAATATATTTCGTCAACTTGACGGGGGTGTATTAAGATTAGTTACTAATTCAAATTCAAAATATTTTAAACTTAAAGCATGTTACTTGGTAATGCATAGATATAGGAGATCTATTGTAACCGTTAACTACCCACTTGCTCATATAAGCAAGTCTTCTTCTAGTACTTGTTTTTCATTCACGAAATTAAGTATTTCAATTCTCTTTCTTTTCTCGTAAAACTTGGCTTGATATATTGAATGAGCTAATGGTCACCTATCTCTAGTTGTATTCACCTTCGGTGATCTTAAGATTGTGGAATCTCCACGAATCCACCATAACCTTAACGCCTTTTTCTTGACGTCCCCATTAATTCCCTTTGTTTCACGTAGTCCCAACGATGTACCTATGTATGTACAGTGGCTCCCTATCATCTCAAGTATTTACCGCGTGTCATACTGACGGCCCGACTTAGTTAGGATTTAGGCAATCGACTCATGGACCAGCCTATGAATTATGAAAGCCCTTTCCCAGTTGCTACTTCTCTGGTGATGTAATAGCTTGATTATTCTTTGTAATTTGGTGGTCCAACATAGTATCGAGCTTGTCACTTTAAAGTTTCCATAACCATAATTTTACACTATTGCAGAAATCCGACAAACAAAAATTATGAAGTCACAATGGATGATGTCGCCAATAAGGGAAATTGCTCGGTTGATCTCTCGGGTGAAAGCCGCACCTCTCGCTTGGGTAATGTATATGTTTGTAAAGGAAAATTTGTCTTCCCAAGTCAATTGATCTCATGCATTGATAACTAAACTTAATTTATTGGAACCCCATGCGTGATCGAAAGCATTTGAAATCATTTCGCTTTCGCATGGATCGATTGACACCGAAAATCTAAAATGATTTCTTAAACGGGATGTTGCGGTGTTGAGTTGTTCGAGTAACATAGCTGCCAAAGATAATCCTAGAGAAATCTGTTCGATTCATGTTGTTGTCACAATTAAAATCACATTATTGAAGGAATGGCCATGTATTCAAGGTGAACTTCAATGCCCAATACCGTGTTCTTTGATTACAATTGCCTCAAAGTTGTATTAATGTAACCATTAGAAGAAATCGAAACAAAGTATATATTAGTATCTTACATGTTGCGAGTAATATTTTCTAGGAAGTCACCAGATTGCATGCTATTTCTCGTCACTATATATTATTCCGCTTAGTTCAAGACATCATAGGTTAAAATTACGCCACGTTTAACAAGATCTCGGACGTTCTCTTATTCAGAGAATTTTATACACTTGACACAAGGAAAATAATCCTTATAGAGGTGACCACATTGTTCACTTTTGCAAAGTACTAAATTCGATTCGAGAAAGACATATAGGCATCACAAAAGACACGACATTAGATTCTTCCCTCGCTTGCATTATGTGTGCGCTACGAGACCGAATGACGATTTTGAGTAGATTCGAGATGATTCATCCCAACATGGCAGATGATCAAGGCAATAACATCATAATGTTGACGGCAACGTTGTTGACTACGATAAAGATGAAAATTTATCATGTCGCGAGGTCGGGAAGAGGAGAATTCGAAGTCAAAAGAGAGGTTGTTCTCGTTGAAGAGGTCATTGGATAATTTGAGGACTAGACTTTTGTGAGCACCGATGGCCTGTTCGCTTCACCGTCTTAGGTCGGATTAGCCACACTAGACTAGTTAATCCATTGTTCGCTTGGAGGATTAACTAGGCCACGGGATTAGTTACGAGGCATGGTAGTGGATTAAACAATACCACCATTTTTGGTGGGATTAGCTAATCCATTGTAATCGAAAGTGGAGATTACCACTTTACCCCTCACATTAACCAAATCACAATTCTCCAACTCTCGCCGTCCTCGTTTTTCTCTTCTTCTTCGTTCTTGCGACCTGTTTTTTTTTTTTTTTTTTTTTTTCTTTCTCTTCGTTCTCTTCGTCGTTTCCACCCACGCACGTTGCATCGACGCCTGAAGAGGAAGCGAGGAGGAGGAAGCAAGCGTCGTCACGAACCGCAAGGCGCCGGTGTGTGCGAGAAGGAGAGGAGAATGACTCGAACCGAAACGTCCGAGCAAGCCAAAATCAAATCCGTAGTCGCATCGCCTTATCGTTCTTCGCAAATAGTAGATCGATCAATTTTTGTTTCGATTCAATTAGGTCACTCTTGAATTGGACGAAGGTGAGGTGCGATTCATGGACGCAGTGAGCAAAGAATGGTCTTCATTGGAGGAGATGAGAAATGTGTGAAATGGGGGATTTTTGGTGTTATTTATCTAAAGGGTATTTTGGTAAATGTACATGTACAACCTCATTTAATCCCAACTTAAAACTCCCAACCAAACAAGATACACAAATGGGACTAAACTATCTAAACCCATGTGTTAGTCCCATCACTAATTAATCCCATGTGTTAGGATTCACTAAAATGTGAACCGAACAGGCCATGAGAGTGATAAGATGAGGTAAAAAAAAAAGGAAGAGAGATGTTCTAGAGATAGCTCTGATGAAGTGTTTGCAAATGAAAGCTCAGATTACATGTCGGCGTCGTTCGCACCTCTGCTACCTTCCACCTCCGCCGTCTTCGTTCGCATCTCTACCCCCACCAGAAGACCCGTTTTCGACACAATATTGTCAGGACCCGTACCCGTTTTTGAAATGGACACTTTTTCTGTTCGGATCCTAATGTCTTTAAAATATACAAGACGTTTTTTGTCCACTTATTTTTTAATATAATAAATATTTTTTTTTTCATTTAATTATTAACAAAAATGCATGATTTTTATGTTGGCAAACATTCCATTGCTTAAGAAAAGACATGTTATATGTTCAAAATTCGAGTCTTACAAGATTTCATATAAAAATAACATCGTCATTAGTGAAATTACAAAGCAAACTTCATGAAACTTTCAAAATACTCATATTAATAAATAACATATTATTTAAATTAATTGCTAAACGAGTATCCGTTTTTTTTTTTTTAAATTGTCCAGACTCAAACCCATTTTTCAAAACGGACAAAAAAACATGTCCAACCCGTATTTATCTTGAAAAACTATGTAGAACCCATTTAAAGCGGGTCGGACAAATGCGACAAATAAGTCTGGACACTTTTTGCCACCCCTCTCACAAAGTACTTCATAACAAGTGGGAAATTTGAGATTGAATCATGATCTCGAGTAGGTTTGAGATGATTCATCCCAACTTAGCAAATGATAAGGCAATATCACCATATTATTGACGACGACATTGTTGATGACGATAAAGATGAACATACCGCGAGGTTGGAAAATGAGAATTCGAAGGCAAAAGAGAGGTCGTTCTTGATGAAAAGGGCATTGGAGAATTTGAGAACTAGAGACTTTTGAGCAAGAAACGAAAATTCGATAAAATTAGCCGAATTTTAAGCGAAATTTATCGAGGTTGAAGGGATCGAAACGAAGTTTACTGGATAGTTTAAATACTATAAAACTTCTTGAAGTTTATGTTAAAAATCGACAACTTTGATACAAATTAATATGAATTGCTAAAAAATAAGAAGAAATTGCAAATGTTTCGACAAAAAATTTGAATAAGTGTATAAGAGACGGAAAGATCGAGGGTTGTAATTGATGGTGATTTTTAGGGATTATTGAGAATTTAAGAGTGACTCACTTTTGTACATACATCTTTACACCGATCATGTGATTCCCTAATTTTGCATTAAGATTCAATGTATGAATTGAGATTCCCTTTTGCACACATCTCTACAACGCTTTGCGCTTTTTTTTTTTATTTAATGTATAATGTCAAAAAATTGTTATTTTCTTTTGCTTTAAATGCATATCTATATAAAAAAACATGTTACATAATTTTAATCTTACTTGTGGGAATGTTTAATTAATAAAATGGTTATAGAATCAAATTTAAGTGTAATTATTATTACTAAGAAGCGATCTACCATACAGAATGCATGGGTAATGCAAATAAAATTGACTTAAAACCATTAAATTGTATATTTTTTTAAGTATAAATGCATAATTGTATTTGTTTTGACATTTCATAAAATGAGTTTTTGTTTATTGACCATTTAAATAAAAATTTCTTAAACTTCTCTAAGCTAGCGCATTTTTTACCGAAATTCTTCATATCGAATTAAACTTCTCCGAATTAATTAGGTTATCAAGATGGCGAATTATAAGGCGAAACCGAAGTTTTGATCCTTGCTTTTGAGTGCACGGAGAGTGATAAGATGAGGTCACAAAAGGAATAGAGTTGTTCTAATGATAGCTTTGATGAAATATTGGCAAATGAAAGCTCGGACTACATGTCGTCGTTCGCACCTCTGCTACCTTCCACCTCCGTTGTTGTCGTTCGCATCCCTCCCCCAACCGGAAAACCTGTTTTCGACACATACTACCGCCACCTTCCACTGCAAATCTTTCGCTCTTTCCATTCTTAGTTTTTTCATGTTGAAAGATAATCTAATAGTACAATAACAACTCAAGCAACTCCAATTTCAGCTTTCAAGAGATATAAATGGACTTGAAAAACACCCGCCGATCTCAAACATGATGATTATTGCAAATACCCACGTTTCCAACCCTAAAAGAGAGACTAATATAAATGGACTCATTACTTAAACACTACACTGCTAGCCGCCATATAATGAAATTGAATTCAAGCAGAGACCACCCATGAAGAGGGATAGGAAAATGAAGATGTGAAACCGCTTCAACTCTAATAAATAAGTATAAGTAAAGAATCAAAAGAGATCAAGACAACAATCAGCCAAATTAAGGAAGCACAAATCGTAGAAGAAACTTCACATACAACCGTACTCATCGCCAACATATCCGAAATCAAAACCGATCCGACTAACAACGAATAAATGTCGCCTCAAGTTCGAGACAATCTGCATTTAATCCATAAATAACAATGTAGCCCTTCTACCATTTGAACCAACAAAATACCATTCTCCATATATTTAAGGACACAATCGAACTCAATCGTAGGGAGTGTAAAAGCATGCATACTTTTATGGTTTACAATGTAATGTAATCCAAAAGTCAAGCATCTTATCTTAAAATCATAAGAGAGCAAGTACATCAACCAACAGATTATAAGAAACAAGTACTAGAATCCAAGACGACGATATTTTGTACAAAGCAGGTTTTATATGGAAGCCATTTAAACCGTAAAAGGAGAGGTAGAGACATACATTGCATCATTTTCGTCATCAAGCATTGGAGTTTTTAGTCTCTTGTTGAACTCGAAACCTTTTATTTGCCAATATCTCATCAAAGTTATCTTTGGAACAACTATCCTCTTCCTTTTTCGACCTCAACTTAACGGCCTCCAAATTCACGCGACGTGCGCATCTTGATCGTCGTCATCCACGTCCCCATCAACATGATCATGATTCCCCGCTCATCGGCGCAATCGGGATAAATCATCTCGAACCGAGTCTTCTTATCACAAATTGGGGTTCTTGTTCGCTCGACCTAATTTTTTCGGTCCGAGTTCTTGAATCACAAAGAAACGACGATCCGGATCGAAATCGAGGAACATCGAGCGATCGGGAGTGTTGTTGATCGGTTTTCTTGGTCGAGATGATGAGATCGGAAGGAAGAACAGAGAATGAGTTTTGAGGAATTTGATGGGGAAAGTGAGGAATCGAGTGCCAAATTTTGGGTTTCTTGAGGTTTGAAAACTGAAGGGTAGAGGGAGTTTATAGCGGATGAGATTAGGATGGGACGGATTAATAAGTGTTTTATCTTGGATATCGATTTACTCAACAAAAAAAAAAAAAAAAAATCTTGGATATCGACGGATAGGAGTTTCTAGTCTGGAATTATGACCTATCTCGAGGTACGTAAATATGCTTTTCTTTCTTTTCGGCGTAAGGTGTACGTGCAGACGGCGGCACCGTTTTGGTGATTTCCACGTGTATATGAAGTTTTTTTTTTTTTTTTTTTTTTTTTAAGTAAAAGTCATACTCACAACCTCAAACTTTGCCTTTTGGCAAGTGATGCCCTTACCGTCTCAATAGATATGCTTTGGGTTTTTAAAAAGCTTGCCTTTTGGACTTTTGGCTTAAAAAAGGGTAGTGCCAGGGTGACCCATTTTGAAGTTTAGACACTACAACGCCTCGTTTAGTTTGTTGTTGTCAATTTATAGTGCGAGCGGAGTTAACTCAATTAAAGATTATATTTTCATGTTTGATTCAACCTTAAACTTGTATAAAAGTTACAAAATTCTTAAATAATAAAATATATGAATTGACATAATACCGTTCAAATAAAATAGATGGATGTATGTAGTAAAAGGTAAATAATGAGGGGTAATTGTATCCACAAACTCATGGGAGACAACTCCCCTAAGGGAGGGTGGAGAGATATCTCTCATTCTTTGAGTGTGAGTTGAGAGATAACTTGGAGGAAAGTTGGGCAACCAAACAAGATTAGTTTCAAGTCTCAACTCCTCTCCAAATTATCTTCCGAGAGTTAACTCCACCCCTAACCAAACAAGGCCGAATTAGACACTTACTTGTTGATGTCCCTTAAATACACATCGATTTGGATGCATAAACATTAATGTGAAAATCAAAGGACACCAACAAATAGGTGTCCATTCGGGTGGCCGAAGCTCATTTTCCTATATAATATATAGAATAGAACATTGTACATTCCTTGACCAAAAAGAAATTAAAAAAGATTAAGGATGAATTGGACCCATGGGTATGGGTACTCAAAGATACTGGCCCTAATGGACAGAGTAATACCCGACCCGATATACATTGGGTAAGGGTATGAGTTTATAAATGAAATACTCACGTGGGTATGGGTAGGGTAAGGGTATATATGACTTCTCCAGATTGTTAAGAAAAACGGACAAATTGAAGCTCTTGGTCGATATCTTACTTGGTATTAAGATTAGTTACTAATTCAAATTCAAAATTTTTTAGACTTAAGCATATTACTTTGTTAGAGCATCTCTAATGGTAAATGTGGATTATGAGTGTGGATTCTCAATGTGAAGAGGACGTCCATCCCATGTGACTTAAATTGACATTTAACTTCACAATATGTCTCTAATGGTATATGTGAATTTGTGGATCAATTGATGAGGTGGCATTTCTTTTTGTAATTTTATTAATTAAAATGTGAAAATAAAAATGTAAATCTTATATATAACCCTAGGATCTTCTTGAAGCCAAAATAACCTTATTGACCAAAGTACCCTTCAAAATTAACATTTAATTGTATGAAAAAATCTTTGAAAAAATAAAAGTAGGGGTGTTTAGGAAAATTCGACTTAACTAACATAAAAGCGAGGATTTAAAAATGATACTCATGGAAAGAGAGAGAGTGTGTGGGGATTTGAAAGTGATAAACATGAAGAGAGAGAGAGAAAGAGATAGAGATTGTAACGGCCAAAATTTTAATTACGCCATTATTATTGATTATTTTCGACTTGGACGCCAAATTTCGATCCGCGTGGATGCCGCATGAGATAGGTCGGGCCCGCCCGACTAGGTAAATATTGATTTTGCGTGATTGTTTGCCTATTTGCGATGTCGTATATCAAATTATTTTACCTAGCATCGCATGTGTGTATTTATATCATTGAATCGAGCGAGATAGTGTAACGGGTGTTCGCTCGAGAAACGTTTCAATAGTGGTACCGAGCGAGCGAAATGTGGGTACGCTAGGTCGAAAAATAATTTTATTAATAAAATTAATTAAATGTGACAAAATACAAATTATAAACCACATTCTAGGCCAATTGATCGAAATTGGCGATTATGGCGCGCCTCGTTATGCGTCGAGGTGCGAGACACCGGATGACCGAATGTAATTGAACCAAACTATAAATTTAGTGTCTAATAAGGACGAATAAGGGCATGCCATCTATACCACCTAATACCCCTAAAATGAGGATTTCCACTCATTTCTTTTCTTCTTCCACGTTCCTCCATCTCCACCTATCTTCAACATATAGAAAAGTGAGTATTTAGGTGAAAAATAAAACAAATTTTTGGAGGAGTTGGTTGATTGAAGGTGAGAGATTTCATGAGTCTCTTGGAGTTTTGAAGGGAGTTGATCAAACAAACAAGCAATCAAGGTGAGCATCTTTATTTTCTTTCAAATTTTCATTAAAATGAAGCTTGAAGGAGGTTTAATGGTGATGGTTGATTGTTGGTTAAATGGTGGAGAAAACTTGATATTAATGGTGTTGGTTGTTGTTGATGATGTTGTTGAAGTTGTTATTGTTGTTGGTTGATTTAAAAAAGAAAAGAAAACAGAGACGTTGGAAACATTTCGTGAAGAAGAAGATGAGGAGGGGTGCACGACGGCCGGGCGGATCCCACCTGATCGATTGGGCAGATCGGACTTGACCCGGTGGACCGAATTGGGTCAAAGCCGCCGGTTGGATCGGGTCAAACCCGGTCCAGGGACTCACCCATTTAAATAATATAATATTAAAAATTAATTTAAAAAACAGTTTTAAATTAAATAAATTACGTAAAAAATAAGAAAAATAAGAAAAATAAGTAGAAAATTATGGAAAATCCAAAAATTAGAAAAAAATATAAAAATGAGAAAAAGATAGAAAAATAGTATTCGAGAATTTTTCGGGCTTTTGACACCCCTAAGTATAACTCGAAAAAGTATGCCAAACCAAACTTTTTGGAATAAAATTTCCATACTTTTGGCCACACATTATAAATTCACTTAATTTGACTCTAAACTAGTTAAAATGGTTTAATTGGACATCGGGAACTTAGGAGACTATAGTCGAGAATCGGCGCGTACCTCGAGACGTGAGCGAGACTTCGAGTGCATTTTTAGGTACGTAAGAATCCATCCGAAAGTCATTGAGGGTTTACTTTTCCATCGTTGATTTCCCATTCCTTGTTATTGTACTATATTCCGTGATACATTTGGATTGGTGGTCGAGTTACTCCCACCGATATTCGTAGTGTACTTATGACACACTAGGTCGCGTAAACGACGTGTGATCAGCACTCGGTGAATTGCAACTCGAGTTGTATTAAGGGTGCACGTGTCGGATACGCACTGCGCGAGGAACCAGTGAAAGGAAGTGGGGGCACCCACCGAAAGGATCCTGGGGTCCGAAGTACGATTTAGTCGACTGGACGAGTACACGCTTTGCTTCTCTCGTGTTATTTATTCATGTGATGATCATAGCACAATTGCCTGTTTAGTCTCCACATGATTATTGGTATCTATTTATTTTCTTATAAATGCTCGGTGTACTTCGTTTGGAATCTTACTAACCTGTACTCTCCATCTTGCTTTTTGTGATGGTCGAGTGCGGATCCTCGTACTAGTAGGGGCAAGGGGATTCTTGGCGACTTCATCGATTGCCCGCGGTCGAGGACCCTCTAGTATGTGTTATTTTGATATATTGCTTTACTTCGGGTATTGGGAGACTAGATAGACATTGTACTTGTATATATTATCGCTTAATATTGTCGCCTATATACGTAGTACTTTCGGGTTTTCCACAATATGAGTTGCTCTTGTAAATGGTGCTTTATATGATGATGAATTTAATTGTTTTACTTGCTTTAAACTTAAGACTTCCATTTGTTTTAGTGCTAAAAGTGAGTCAACTGTCTAATTAAACCGATTAACGATATGAGTTAACACGCATATCGAGTAGTCGTGACGTAGCAAAGGATGTTAGTGGGGCGTGGGACCCAGTGGGTCAATGATTTGACAGATCATGCGGGTCGCGACACTCCACGTGGCGACGCTTCGGGATTTGGGGCCGCCACAGAGATAATCGTTTGGTAGTTATCTTTTCTTTTTGTGGATATGGGTAGTTATGTTAATTGAATCTTTTGATTTAATTAGTCAAGTTGCTAGAAACATTCATGTGCGTAGCACGTGCCCTCCCACTAGTAAAATAAGTAAACATTTTAAAAATCATATTATCCAACATGGATGTCAATTTGAATGTCAAGAATTGACATTCAAAATGCAGACAATGTCTATCCACGTCATCTTGACATTCAAAATGCACATTCCATTGGAGAAGTTTTTTTCACTCTAATGTCTATTTAGTCCAAGGTGGCATACATTGACATCCAATTCACATTCCCATTAGAGATGCTTTATGCATAGATCTAGGAGATCTATTGTAACCTTTAACTACCCACTTGCTCATATAAGTAAGTCTTCTTCTTGTACTGTTTTTTACTTACTCGAAATTAAGTATTTCAATTCTTTTCTTTCTCTCGTAAAATGGTACCAGAGAAAGATCATTGATCAAGTATTTTTTGATCATCAATATCCTTCCTTTGATCTTTGTTATTTTTTTTTCAAATGGCATCCAATACCTCATCTAATGTTACTAGGTCAATTGTTGATGATCCACTCACCCCTTATTATCTCGCATTATAATGATATCCTTGGTTTAGTACTCGTCTCGCAACCATGCCATCATTGGCGACAATTACTCCTTTTGGAGTCGTGCTATGGTCATTGCCCTATCTCGTGAAGAACAAACTTGGATTCATAGATGACTCGCTCCTAAGCCCAATGGTCACGATCAATCTCTCTTAAGTTCATACGTTCGAAACAACAATGTTGTCATTTCATGGGTATTGAATGCGTCTCCAAAGAAATCTCAACGAGCATTATTTTTTCTTAATCGCAAAGATATATTTGGATTGATCTACAAGACCGTTTTTAACAAAGAAATGGTCCTCGCATCTTCCAATTACGACGTGATTTATTGAGCCTCATACAAGAGCAAACACATTGAGTGTTTATTTCACCAAATTGAAGGCTCTTTGGGAGGAATTAACTAATTTTCGGCCTGTTTGTACATGTGGGAGATGTACTTGTGGAGGGGTCAAAGAACTCAACGCTCACTACCAAATGGAGTACACCGTGTCTTTTCTCATGGGTCTTAATGATTCTTATTCTCATCTTTGAGGTCAAATCCTCCTCATGGATCCATTACCACTCATAAATCGGGTGTTCTCTTTGGTTTCTCAAGAAGAACACCAAAGAATAATGTCTTCATCTAGTTCATCTAATTCTCTGACTATGTTTGTCAAAAATGGGGGTTCTCGTGATGGAAAATCAAGTTTCCATCCCAACTCAAATACTGGAAACAAATTACCTTCCAAGAATCAACCTTTTTGCACACACTGCAATTTTCATGGGCACGCAATCGAAAAAGGCTACAAGATTCATGGCTACCCACCAGGTTTTCGACAAGGAAAGAAGAGTTCTTTATCCCCTACAACAAATTTGCACCCAACCATATTTCTACACTTGACAATATTAGTCATGATGGTCATGGTGCATAATTTTTTTTTCGACTTTAAATGTCACTCAATGTCAAGAACTTATGAGTATACTATCCCATCAAATGTGCACATCCACAAATCTCTCGAATCATCTGTTCATGTTCCTTCTTCATCCAACATTTGTGTACATGCTTATCTGCGTATTTGAATTTGGTTACATCCTCACCTTATCAATGGATTGTCGATTATGTTGCATCTCGCCACATTTACTCTATAGCTCGCACTTTTACTCATATAAGGCGAATAGAGAATGCTTATGTTACACTTTCCAACCACACAATTATACCAGGTTTATCTATGTGGGGATGTGCATCTTAATGAACAATTGATTCTTACAGATGTCTTATTTATTTCCACAGTTCCATTTTAATCTAATTTCAGTTGGCGCGCTTTGTCAATCTTTTGAGTTGATATGCAACTTTTATTCGAGATATTTTTTGCTCCAGGAAATCACCAAAGGGAGGACGATTGGCAAGGGTGAAAAGATTGGAATGCTCTATGTGTTAGATACCAAATATCTACATGAGAGGAAGCTCCTTAATGACTCGTCAACTTATGTGAATAATGTTTCAAAGAACTACTGGCGCAATCGTCTTGGTCATTTATCTGTCAAATGTTTCAATTTGTTGAAAAATAGTTTGCCTTACGTTGTTTCCATTCTTCAAGAAATTGCACCATGTTCGATTTCTCCGTTGGCAAAACAACGAAAATTGTCATTTGTTTCCAAAAATAATGTCTCTCGTGTGCTTTTGATCTCGATTCATTATTATATTTGGTGGCATATCATTTGGTTTCATATTCCGGTCATCAATACTTTCTCACTTTAGTTGACGATTGCACGCGTTTTACTTGGGTATTTCTATTGCGGCAAAAATCGGATGCTTCCTTGGTCTTTCCAGATTTCTCGCATTAATTAATACTCGGCTTTGGAAAGCAAATTAAGATGTTTCGATCTCGATAATGCTAAGGAGCTGGTTCTTAAAGATTTTTCTCAAAGCAACAAGGTGTTCTCCATCAATTCTCTTGTGTCAAAAGGCCGCAACAAAACTCGGTTGTGGAAAGGAAGTGCCACCATTTGTTGAATGTGGCTTGAGCACTTTTCAATCTAAACTTCCTATTCAGTTTTGGACATATTGTATTCTCACATATGCATATATTATTAATCGTACGCCGACTCCACTTCTTGAGAACAAAACTCCATTTGAATTGCTTTATAGCAAGAAGGTTGATTACTTTTCGTTGCGTGTTTTTGGTTGCCTCGCTTTTGCCTCTACACTATTAGCTCATCGTACAAAATGTCAACCACGTGCTCGAGTATGCATTTTTCTTGGATACCCCCAAAAATGAAAGCCTACAAGCTTTATGATATTCAAAAGAAACAAGTATTTATTTCATGAGATGTCATTTTTCATGAGGAGATTTATCCTTTTCATAAAATTTCTGTAACGACCTATTTTCCAAATGGACCGCTACGGAGGCCAATGCGGACCCATAACCTGACCTACTAGCGCCAGCTGTGTCCCACATGCCAACTCATCCACCATTTAATCGTTATTAACCTCTATAAACAACAATTTATCGTTTAAATTGTTACCGAACTCTAATCATCTCGCTTATCATATCATTTTAATCCTAAATCAACCACATCGAAAGTCTTTTATCATGACAATTAAAATATAAAACATTATAGTCATGCATTTAACTCGATACCTAGTGTGAAAAACCCATATAACATCATATATCGATAAAAAACCTCAAAGAGCTCAAAATATCAATGTATAGAGTCCTAAAGTATCTCACAATTCCCAAATCCCAAAATAAAACAAAGTATATATATATATATAATACAATCGTACAAGCCTCGGCTCAATGTCTCCGATTCACAAGTATTATGAAAGTTTGTCTTTACCATGGCTTGTACTAGGATCTCGCACTCAAGCCATCACAAAAGCAGATGATAAGTCCAGAGTGAGTATTCCCAAGGAAATTAAGCGAGCAATATGAGAAGTAAATACTGGAATCTAAACAAAACTATTAAATAAATATGCGGAAATAAAAACAGCAACCGTGCTCATCGCATGCATAAGTAATAGTGAAAGCTCAAAGTGTGTTCCTAGAGCCTAGGGTCGATTAGGGTCATACTTATGACTCCCAACGACTAATGTCGGTGAGTAGCACTCAAGCAAGGCCGATATCGGATCTCGTTAGGTGGTCGGTGTGGAACCTATGACGCACCCACACGTGCCCCGATGCCATTCTCGGGTCGACCTATTCACCGAGATCCCTGACACACGTGCTATGGCCTAGTGGACATACACACGGAAATGACACGGAGGGATAGCCTCAACGTCCATCCATTATATCACACTAAGAATAGAGTATTGAAAGACAAAATATGAATTCAAAAGCAAAATAAAGTACTGCTCAAGAAATTTCAGTTGGGATACTACACACCTCAAACCGCACTCCGTGTCTCGTCAATAACCCCCGGTTCGGCTCCGCCTAGTCCCAGATATCCCAAATTACCGCCCGAAATGTCATATTTCCATTTATAATTGATTTTTAGTCAATTGGATGTGTTTTAAGTCACTTAGCCAAAATAATGTCAAAACTGTAGGATCTAGCGCGCTGGGTCTGGGAATTAGCGCGGTAGATTCTCAGCAGTTATACGTTCTTCGTCAGGAAGAACATTAGCGCGCTATCTTCTTTCCTAGCGCGCTAACTGTCATCTTACGCGCTAGATGACGTCATTAGTGCGCTAATCGCGTTCTGGACAGCATGTCTGCTGCAAATTCGGGGTTCTAAACCCCTATACCAACAACAACAACAACCATAACACCAGCCACTTAACTTCATAGCACTTCAAACCCATCAAAGCAATAACTCAACAACCACCAAATAATCCCTATTGGATTAACACCAACACCTCTAAAAGTGAGATCAAAAGCTAGATAAAGATGAGGTGTTTGTGATTCTCACATTGCTTTTGATGTTTTCCCCACTCCAAGCTCCTCAATTCACCAAGTTTAACACTACAAACCCTTGTTTCTTCTCTTCAATTTTTCGGATAGAAAGATAAGAGAGAGAAAAGGTAGGGGAAAATAAGGTCAATTTGACTTTTATAGTCAAATTATGATTTCTCCTCACTTACACATCTCAAGGAAAATTCAATGCACCTTATTTGCTCCATTTCCAACCTCTCATGACTCCGAAATTGACACCAATAGCACACTCACTCTTGTCTTTAACTCAAAAAGTGGCATTTCGGTGTTCCGACGCCGGTTTCTCGTCTCGAACCCCGACATACGCGTCCTACCATGTCCCTAACCACCAAATATCCATTCCATATTATTATTTAACCCATTTTACTCATTTTATGTGTGTATTATTTCCCCGCCTAGTATTTAGTCTTTTAGACTACCCGGCACCCGCATCGACACGCATATCGAGGTGAATACTTAACACACGGTCTCGCACGTCAAATGTAATATAATCACATACATTGCGATGTCATTTACCCTATTTCAATATAAACATCGCAAATTAAACAAACCAAACACACAAAATAACTATTTACCTAGCTCCAGACGCGCACTACCCTAGTCTGCGGTCCCACGAGCGTCGATTTGTCACCACGTCTCGCAACCACGTCATTAATAACGGCGAATTAAATTTCGCCGTTACAATTTCATAATCTAATGAACTCATTGGCCCATTTCCAAACTTTGTTCTCGCCAACTACACATCTAGATATTCTTAATGGTTCATCTAATGAATTTGACCAACTTAGACGTTCATCTCGTACAACCCATAGACCTTCTTACTTATTACAAGACTACCATTGTGCTTTAGTCTCTCATTCGTCACATGCATCTACTTCCTCCTAACGCTACCCATTATCCAATTATTTATCTTATTGAAACGACCCTCACCTGAAAGATGGTCGGGTTGCCCGACCCAAACCGTTACTCAAGCTCGATACCTGAAACAGACCCAAATAACAGTCTGACACGCCTAATTCAACCTGCGGAACAACATACTACCATATAGGACAATAAATGCGGATGAGAAATCAACACTATAATTCATGAAATCACCAAATTAGAGTAATAAGCATCCAACAATCTTATCATTTCGATAAGTTCCCAAATCAACCTTAAAACTTCCATAATGATCCAAAATAGATAAGGAGGGTTCCACTCTACCCCAAATGATCTACCTAGAGTTACAACCTAATTTATTATTCTGAAAATCAAATAAATATATATAAAATAACCATGCAAATTCTCACAAAGCAAGGAGACTTCAAGCAATGGCCTTCCCCTTGCTAAGATCGATCGCACTCGTAGATGGACCTGTATTGTAAGTGGGATGAGCTAAAGAACCAACAGAGCCCAATAAGAGAAGAACTACGCTCAAATATTAAACATGCAAGTAATACCTATAAATCAAAATAAAGCTAGCATGCATTTAAAATCAGGATAACATTGAAATATGTAGCATGACATCAATTTCATATAGAATAAGCATATTATAATCATAGAGCAACTTAAGCAGACATATGGAGTTTCAAGGGTTGTAAAACATAAGAAATTCAACTTTTGCATGCAAAGGGGTTCCAAGAGAGATACATAGAATGTAATAGATATAAATGCAAGTTCATTGTCTCATTAGTCATTACCTCCCCTTGTTGACCAATCATCACAATATAATAAATATGCGTGGGTGACTTGATTCCACCGTGTGTCTATGGCTCCTTAAGAGGCCGGGTGACTTGGTTCCATTGCGCATCCACGACTCCCAAAAAGGCCCTTGCAGAAATGGGTGACTTGGTTCCACCGTATTACTACGGCTCCCCAAGAGGCCCTTATGCATGTAAGATGACTTGGTTCCACCATATGAGTATGGCTCCCAAGAGGCCTTACATGAAGTCAACCAAGGTAAGTAACGACCTCATCCCAAGTCATTTTGTCAAAATCATGAAACCTAATTATACTAATAGCATGTCATATTTAATAGATGAGCGGAGCCTCCCACTTACCTCGACAATGGTATTCTAAATTCACAAATCCATTTATGGTCTAAAGCAAGCAACGGCAATGGTATTCTAAATTCGCCAACTCGCTTATTCATTATGGCTTCATTCAATCCAAGTCTCGATAACTCTTTATTTACCAAGGGCAAGTGTGGTTCTTTCATAATTATCACAGCCCTTCACAAGACATCATTGGTTATGTTGAGCAATACCTACATACTCAATTTCAGAACTTAAGGATCTTGGATTACTTAAATATTTTCTCAGCTTGGAAATCGCACGTACACATGATGGGATTGTTCTTAGTCAGCGTCATTACACATTACAACTCATAGAAGATCATGCTGGTCTCTTAGCATCTAAATCGGCCACTGTTCCAATGGACCCAAATGAAGGTGAATTTTTTACCAATCCATCTCTATACAAAGCAGCGCATGATAGGACTCGCTCTTCTACCTCAATTTGTCCCGAATGAGACATCACTTTTGCTACTATCCCTGGTCAAGGCTTATATTTTTCTACTTCCTCTAAAATGCAACTTAAAGCTTTTTCTCGATGCCGATTGGGGTGCATGTGTCGATTCTCGAAGATCTCGTCACGGGATTTTGTGGTTTCCTTGGTGATTCTTTGGTCTCGTGGAAAGCAAAGCGCCAACCAACGGTTTCACGTTCCTTTGCTAAAGCTGAATACCGAGCAAAGGCACGACTATTAGCGAATTAGTTTGGCTACGTCAACTATTGATAGATTTTTAGATTTCCACTATATCTCCAATGTTGTTATTTTGTGACAACCAAACCGTAGTGCACATAGCCTCTAATCCTACATTTCATGGGCGAACAAAACATATTGAAATAGATCGCCATTTCATTCGTGACAAAGTCATTGAAGGTATTATCAAGCTAATGTCGTTTGCTCTCGTGATTAGCTTGCGTAATCTCTTCACAAAAGCTCATCAAAGGTGTCTCTCAAGAATATATTTCATTCACTTTGACGGGGTGTATTAAGATTAGTTACTAATTCAAATTCAAAATATTTTAAACTTAAAGCATGTTACTTGGTAATGCATAGATATAGGAGATCTATTGTAACCGTTAACTACCCACTTGCTCATATAAGCAAGTCTTCTTCTAGTATCTTGTTTTTCATTCACTCGAAATTAAGTATTTCAATTCTCTTTCTTTTCTCCGTAAAACTTGGCTTGATATATTGAATGAGCTAATGGTCACCTATCTCTAGTTGTATTCACCTTCTCGGTGATCTTAAGATTGTGGAATCTCCACGAATCCACCATAATTTTAACGCCTTTTTCTTGACGTCCCCATTAATTCCCTTTGTTTCACAGTAGTCCCAACGATGTACCTATGTATGTACAGGGCTCCCTATCATCTGAAGTATTTCTGCCTCGTCATACAATACCGACTTAGTTAGGATTTAGGCAATCGACTCATGGACCACTATGAATTATGAAAGCCCTTTCCCAGCTTGCTACTTCTCGGTGATGTAATAGCTTGATTATTCTTTGTAATTTGGTGGTCCAACATAGTATCGAGCTTGTCACTTTAAAGTTTCCATAACCATAATTTTACACTATTGCAGAAATCCGACAAGAAAATTATGAAGTCACAATGGATGATGTCGCCAATAAGTGGAAATTGCTCAGTTGATCTGGGTGAAAGCCGCACCTCGGCTTTGGGTAATGTATATGTTTGTAAAGGAAAATTTGTCTTCCCAAGTCAATTGATCTCATGCATTGATAACTAAACTTAATTTATTGGAACCCCATGCGTGATCGAAAGCATTTGAAATCATTTCCAGTTTCGCATGGATCGATTGACACCGAAAATCTAAAATGATTTCTTAAACGGGATGTTGCGGTGTTGAGTTGTTCGAGTAACATAGCCGCCAAAGATAATCCTAGAGAAATCCTGTTCGATTCATGTTGTTGTCACAATTAAAATCACATTATTGAAGGAATGGCCATGTATTCAAGTGAACTTCAATGCCCAATACCGTGTTCTTTGATTACAATTGCCTCAAAGTTGTATTAATGTAACCATTAGAAGAAATCGAAACAAAGTATATATTAGTATCTTACATGTTGCGAATATTTTCTAGGAAGTCACCAGATTGCATGCTATTTCTGTCACTATATATTATTCCGCTTAGTTCAAGACATCATAGGTTAAAATTACGCCACGTTTAACAAGATCTCGGACGTTCTCTTATTCAGAGAATTTTATACACTTGACACAAGGAAAATAATCCTTATAGAGGTGACCACATTGTTCACTTTTGCAAGACTAAATTCGATTGAGAAAGATATATAGGCATCACAAAAGACACGACATTAGATTCTTCCCTCGCTTGCATTATGTGCGCTATGGTGAGATCGAATGACGATTTTGAGTAGATTCGAGATGATTAATCCCAACATGGCGATGATCAAGGCAATAACATCATAATGTTGACGGCAACGTTGTTGACTACGATAAAGATGAAAATTTATCATGTCGCGAGGGGGAAGAGGAGAATTCGAAGTCAAAAGAGAGGTTGTTCTCGATGAAGAGGGCATTGGAGAATTTGAGGACTAGACTTTTGAGAGCACGGAGAGTGATAAGATGAGGTAAAAAAAAAGGAAGAGAGATGTTCTAGAGATGGCTCGATGAAGTGTCGGCAAATGAAAGCTCGGATTACATGTCTGGCGTCGTTCGCACCTCTCGATACCTTCCACCTCCGCCGTCTTCGTTCGCATCCCTACCCCCACCCCCCACGAGAAGAGTCTTTTTCGACACAATATTGTCAAGACCCATACCCGTTTTTGAAATGGACACTTTTTCTGTCTGGATCCTAATGTCTTTAAAATATACAAGACTCATTTTTTGTCCACACTTATTTTTTAATATAATAAATAATTTTTTTCATCTAATTATTAATAAAACTACATGATTTTTATGTCAAGCATACATTCCATCGCTTAAGAAAAGACATGTTGTTGTTCAAAATTCGAGTCTTACAAGATATCATATAAAAATAGCATTGTCATTAGTGAAATTACAAAGCAAACTTCATGAAACTTTCAAGATACTCCTATTAATAAATAACATATTATTTAAATTAATTGCTAAACGAGTATCCATTTTTTTTTTTAAATTGTCCAGACTCAAACCCATTTTTTAAAACGGACAAAAAACATGTCCGACCCGTATTTATCTTGAAAAATTATGTCTCGAACCTCGTTTAAAGCGAGTCCGGACAAATGCAGACAAATAAGTCGGGACACTTTTTGCCACCCTTCTCACAAAGTACTTCAGAACAAGGGGCTAAGATTGAATCATGATTTCGAGTAGGTTTGAGACGATTCATCCCAACTTAGCAAATGATCAAGGCAATATCACCATATTATTGACGACGACATTGTTGATGACGATAAAGATGAACATACCGCGAGGTTGGAAAAGGAGAATTCGAAGGCAAAAGAGAGGTCGTTCTTGATGAAAAGGGCATTGGAGAATTTGAGAACTAGAGACTTTTGAGCAAGGAACGAAAATTCGATAAAATTAGCCGAATTTTAAGCGAAATTTATCGAGGTTGAAGGGATCGAAACGAAGTTTACTGATAGTTTAAATACTATAAAACTTCACTGAAGTTTATGTTAAAAATCGACAACTTTGATACAAATTAATATGAATTGCTAAAAAATAAGAAGAAATTGCAAATGTTTCGACAAAAAAATTTGAATAAGTGTATAAGAGACGGAAAGATCGAGGGTTGTAATTGATGGTGATTTTTGGGGATTATTGAGAATTTAAGAGTGACTCACTTTTGTACATACATCTTTACACCGATCATGTGATTCCCTAATTTTGCATTAAGATTCAATGTATGAATTGAGATTCCCTTTTGCACACATCTCTACAACGCTTTGCAGTTTTTTTTTTTTATTTAATGTATAATGTCAAAAAATTGTTATTTTCTTTTGCTTTAAATGCATATCTATATAAAAAACATGTTACATCATTTTAATCTTACTTGTGGGAATGTTTAATTAATAAAATGGTTATAGAATCAAATTTAAGTGTAATTATTATTACTAAGAAGCGATCTACCATACACGAGTAATGCATGGGTAATGCAAATAAAATTGACTTAAAACCATTAAATTGTATATTTTTTTAAGTATAAATGCATAATTGTATTTGTTTTGACATTTCATAAAATGAGTTTTTGTTTATAGACCATTTAAATAAAAATTTCTTAAACTCTCTAAGCTAGCGCATTTTTACCGAAATTCTTCATATCGAATTAAACTTCTCCGAATTAATTCCTAGGTTATCAAGATGGCGAATTATAAGGCGAAACCGAAGTTTTGATCCTTGCTTTTGAGTGCACTGAGAGTGATAAGATGAGGTCACAAAAGGAATAGAGTTGTTCTAATGATAGCTTTGATGAAATATTGGCAAATGAAAGCTCAGACTACATGTCGTCGTTCGCACCTCGCTACCTTCCACCTCCGTTGTTGTCGTTCGCATCCCTCCCCCAACCGAAACCCTGTTTTCGACACTGTACTACCGCCACCTTCCACCGCAAACACGCTTCTTTCCATTCTTAGTTTTTTCATGTTGAAAGATAATCTAATAGTACAATAACAACTCAAGCAACTCCAATTTCAACTTTCAAGAGATATAAATGGACTTGAAAAACACCTCGCGATCTCAAACATGATGATTATTGCAAATACCCACGTTTCCAACCCTAAAAGAGAGACTAATCTAAATGGACTCATTACTTAAACACTACACTACAGCCGCCATATAATGAAATTGAATTCAAGCGAGAGACCACCCATGAAGAGGGATAGGAAAATGAAGATGTGAAACGCTTCAACTCTAATAAATAAGTATAAGTAAAGAATCAAAAGAGATCAAGACAACAATCACCAAATTAAGGAAGCACAAATCGAGAAGAAACTTCACATACAACCGTACTACGCCAACATATCCGAAATCAAAACCGATCCGACTAACAACGAATAAATGTCGCCTCAAGTTCAGACAATCTGCATTTAATCCATAAATAACAATGTAGCCCTTCTACCATTTGAACCAACAAAATACCATTCTCCATATATTTAAGGACACAACCGAACTCAATCAAGTAGGGAGTGTAAAAGCATGCATACTTTTATGGTTTACAATGTAATGTAATCCAAAAGTCAAGCATCTTATCTTAAAATCATAAGAGAGCAAGTACATCAACCAACAGATTATAACGAAACAAGTACTAGAATCCAAGACGACGATATTTGTACAAGCAGGTTTTATATGGAAGCCATTTAAACTGTAAAAGGAGAGGTAGAGACATACATTGCATCATTTTCGTCATCGGCATTGGAGTTTTTAGTCTCTTGTTGAACTCGAAACCTTTTATTTGCCAATATCTCATCAAAGTTATCTTTGGAACAACTATCCTCTTCCTTTTTCGACCTCAACTTAAAGTCTCCAAATTCACGCGACGTGCGCATCTTGATCGTCGTCATCCACGTCCCCATCAACATGATCATGATTCCCCGCTCATCGGCGCAAGAATCGGGATAAATCATCTCGAACCGAGTCTTCTTATCACAAATTGGGGTTCTTGTTCGCTCGACCTAATTTTTCGGTCCGAGTTCTTGAATCACAAAGAAACGACGATCCGGACCGAAATCGAGGAACATCGAGCGATCGGGAGTGTTGTTGATCGGTTTTCTTGGTCGAGATGATGAGATCTAAGGAAGAACAGAGAATGAGTTTTGAGGAATTTGATGGGGAAAGTGAGGAATCGAGTGCCAAATTTTGGGTTTCTTGAGGTTTGAAAACCGGGGGTAGAGGGGAGTTTATAGCGGATGAGATTAGGATGGGACGGATTAATAAGTGTTTTATCTTGGATATCGATTTACTCAACAAAAAAAAAAAAAAAAAAAAAATCTTGGATATCGACGGATAGGAGTTTCTAGTCCTGGAATTATGACCTATCTCGAGGTACGTAAATATGCTTTTCTTTCTTTTTCGGCGTAAGGTGTACGTGCAGACGGCGCACCGTTTTGGTGATTTCCACGTGTATATGAAGTTTTTTTTTTTTTTTTTAAGTAAAAGTCATACTCACAACCTCAAACTTTGCCTTTTGGCAAGTGATGCCCTTACCGTCTCAATAGATATGCTTTGGGTTTTTAAAAAGCTTGCCTTTTGGACTTTTGGCTTAAAAAAAGGGTAGTGCCAAGGTGACCCACTTTGAAGTTTAGACACTACAACGCCTCGTTTAGTTTGTTGTTGTCAATTTATAGTGCGAGCGGAGTTAACTCAATTAAAGATTATATTTTCATGTTTGATTCAACCTTAAACTTGTATAAAAGTTACAAAATTCTTAAATAATAAAATATATGAATTGACATAATACCGTTCAAATAAAATAGATGGATGTATGTAGTAAAAGGTAAATAATGAGGGGTAATTGTATCCACAAACTCATGGGAGACAACTCCCCTAAGGGAGGGTGGAGAGATATCTCTCATTCTTTGAGTGTGAGTTGAGAGATAACTTGGAGGAAAGTTGGGCAACCAAACAAGATTACTTTCAAGTCTCAACTCCCTCCAAATTATCTTCCGAGAGTTAACTCCACCCCTAACCAAACAAGGCCGAATTAGACACTTACTTGTTGATGTCCCTTAAATACACATCGATTTGGATGCATAAACATTAATGTGAAAATCAAAGGACACCAACAAATAGGTGTCCATTCGGGTGGCCGAAGCTCATTTTCCTATATAATATATAGAATAGAACATTGTACATTCCTTGACCAAAAAGAAATTAAAAAAGATTAAGGATGAATTGGACCCATGGGTATGGGTACTCAAAGATACCGGCCCTAATGGACAGAGTAATACCCGACCCGATATACATTGGGTAAGGGTATGAGTTTATAAATGAAATACTCACGTGGGTATGGGTAGGGTAAGGGTATATATGACTTCTCCAGATTGTTAAGAAAAACGGACAGCTGAAGCTCTTGGTCGATATCTTACTTGGTATTAAGATTAGTTACTAATTCAAATTCAAAATATTTTAGACTTAAGCATATTACTTTGTTAGAGCATCTCTAATGGTAAATGTGGATTATGGGTGTGGATTCTCAATGTGAAGAGGACGTCCATCCCATGTGACTTAAATTGACATTTAACTTCAAAATATGTCTCTAATGGTATATGTGAATTTGTGGATCAATTGATGAGGTGGCATTTCTTTTTGTAATTTTATTAATTAAAATGTGAAAATAAAAATGTAAATCTTATATATAACCCTAGGATCTTCTTGAAGCCAAAATAGCCTTATTGACCAAAGTACCATTCAAAATTAACATTTAATTGTATGAAAAAATCTTTGAAAAAATAAAAGTAGGGGTGTTTAGGAAAATTCGACTTAACTAACATAAAAGCGAGGATTTAAAAATGATACTCATGGAAAGAGAGAGTGTGTGGGGATTTGAAAGTGATAAACATGAAGAGAGAGAGAGAAAGAGATAGAGATTGTAACGGCCAAAATTTTAATTACGCCATTATTATTGATTATTTTCGACTTGGACGCCTTGCAAATTTCGATCCGCGTGGATGCCGCAGATAGGTCGGGGCCGCCCGACTAGGTAAATATTGATTTTGCGTGATTGTTTGCCTATTTGCGATGTCGTATATCAAATTATTTTACCTAGCATCGCATGTGTGTATTTATATCATTGAATCGAGCGAGATAGTGTAACGGTGTTCGCTCGAGAAACGTTTCAATAGGGTACCGAGCGAGCGAAATGTGGGTACGCTAGGTCGAAAAATAATTTTATTAATAAAATTAATTAAATGTGACAAAATACAAATTATAAACCCACGTCTAGGCCAATTGATCGAAATTGGCGATTATGGCGCGCCTCGTTATGCGTGTCGAGGTGCGAGACACCTGGATGACCGAATGTAATTGAACCAAACTATAAATTTAGTGTCTAATAAGGACGAATAAGGGCATGCCATCTATACCACCTAATACCCCTAAAATGAGGATTTCCACTCATTTCTTCTCTTCTTCCACGTTCCTCCATCTCCACCTATCTTCAACATATAGAAAAGTGAGTATTTAGGTGAAAAATAAAACAAATTTTTGGAGGAGTTGGTTGATTGAAGGTGAGAGATTTCATGAGTCTCTTGGAGTTTTGAAGGGAGTTGATCAAACAAACAAGCAATCAAGGTGAGCATCTTTATTTTCTTTCAAATTTTCATTAAAATGAAGCTTGAAGGAGGTTTAATGGTGATGGTTGATTGTTGGTTAAATGGTGAAGAAAACTTGATATTAATGGTGTTGGTTGTTGTTGATGATGTTGTTGAAGTTGTTATTGTTGTTGGTTGATTTAAAAAAGAAAAGAAAAACAGAGACGTTGGAAACATTTCGTGAAGAAGAAGATGAGGAGGGGGGTGCACGGCCGGCCGGTCGGTCAGTGTCCTGAGTCCCCGACCCGATTAGGCAGATCGGACTGACCCGAAGTGGACCCGATCGGTCGTCGACCCGGTTGGATCGGGTCAAACCCGGTCTAGGGACTCACCCATTTAAATAATATAATATTAAAAATTAATTTAAAAAACAGTTTTAAATTAAATAAATTACATAAAAATAAGAAAAATAAGAAAAATAAGTAGAAAATTATGGAAAATCCAAAAAATTAGAAAAAATATAAAAATGAGAAAAAGATAGAAAAATAGTAGTCGAGAATTTTTCGGGCTTTTGACACCCCGTATAACTCGAAAAAGTATGCCAAACCAAACTTTTTGTAATAAAATTTCCATACTTTTGGCCACACATTATAAATTCACTTAATTTGACTCTAAACTAGTTAAAATGGTTTAATTGGACATCGGGAACTTAGGAGACTATAGTCGAGAATCGGCGCGTACCTCGAGACGCGAGCGAGACTTCTGAGTGCATTTTTTAGGTACGTAAGAATCCATCCGAAAGTCATTGAGGTTTACTTTTCCATCGTTGATTTCCCATTCCTTGTTATTGTACTATATTCCGTGATACATTTGGATTGGTGGTCGAGTTACTCCCACCCGATATTCGTAGTGTACTTATGACACACTAGGTCGCAAAGACGTGTGATCAGCACTCGGTGAATTGCAACTCGAGTTGTATTAAGGGTGCACGTGTCGGATACGCACCGCGAGGAACCAGTGAAAGGAAGTGGGGCACCCACCGAAAGGATCCTGGGGGTCCGAAGTACGCTTTAGTTCGACTGACGAGTACACGCTTTGCTTCTCTCGTGTTATTTATTCATGTGATGATCATAGCACAATCGCCGTTTAGTCTCCACATGATTATTAGTATCTATTTATTTTCTTATAAATGCTCGGTGTACTTCGTTTGGAATCTTACTAACCGTACTCTCCATCTTGTTTTTTGTGATGGTCGAGTGCGGATCCTAGTACTAGTAGGGCAAGGGGATTCTTGGCGACTTCATCCGATTGCCCGCGGTCGAGGACCCTCTAGTATGTGTTATTTTGATATATTGCTTTACTTACGGGTATTGGGAGACTAGATAGACATTGTACTTGTATATATTATCGCTTAATATTGTCGCCTATATACGAGTACTTTCCGGTTTTCCACAATAGGAGTTGCTCTTGTAAATGATGCTTTATATGATGATGAATTTAATTGTTTTACTTGCTTTAAATTTAAGACTTACGCTGTTTTAATGCTAAAAGTGATTCAACTATCTAATTAAACTGATTAACGAAATGAGTTAACACGCATATCGAGTAGTCATGACGTAGCAAAGGACGTTAGTGGCGCGTGGGACCCAGTGGGTCAATGATTTGACAGGACTGCGGGGCCGCGACACTCCACGTGGCGACCTCGGGATTTGGGGCCGCCACAGAGATAATCGTCTAGTAGTTATCTTTTCTTTTTGTGGATATAGGTAGTTATGTTAATTGAATCTTTTGATTTAATTAGTCAAGTTGCTAGAAACATTCATGTGCGTAGCACGTGCCCTCCCACTAGTAAAATAAGTAAACATTTTAAAAAATCATATTATCCAACATGGATGTCAATTTGAATGTCAAGAATTGACATTCAAAACAGATAATGTCTATCCACGTCATCTTGACATTCAAAATGCACATTCCATTGGAGAAGTTTTTTTCACTCTAATGTCTATTTAGTCCAAGGTGGCATACATTGACATCCAATTCACATTCCCATTAGAGATGCTCTTATGCATAGATCTAGGAGATCTATTGTAACCTTTAACTACCCACTTGCTCATATAAGTAAGTTTTCTTCTTGTCTTGTTTTTTACTTACTGAAATTAAGTATTTCAATTCTTTTATTTTCTCTGTAAAATGGTACCAGAGAAAGATCATTGATCAAGTATTTTTTGATCATCAATATCCTTCCTCTGATCTTTGTTATTTTTTTTCAAATGGCATCCAATACCTCATCTAATTTACTAGGTCAATTGTTGATGATCCACTCACCCCTTATTATCTCGCATTACAATGATATCCCTGGTTTAATACTCGTCTCGCAACCGCCGATTGGCGACAAGTACTCCTCTTGAGTCGTGCTATGGTCATTGCCCTATCTGTGAAGAACAAACTTGGATTCATAGATGACTCGGGCTCCTAAGCCCAATGGTCGGGATCAATCTCTCTTAAGTTCATACGTTCGAAACAACAATGTTGTCATTTCATGGGTATTGAATGCAGTCTCCAAAGAAATCTCAGCGAGCATTATTTTTTCTTAATCAGCAGCAGATATTTGGATTGATCTACAAGACCGTTTTTAACAAAGAAATGGTCCTCGCATCTTCCAATTACGCCGTGATTTATTGAGCCTCATACAAGAGCAAACACATTGAGTGTTTATTTCACCAAATTGAAGGCTCTTTGGGAGGAATTAACTAATTTTCAGGTACATGTGGGAGATGTACTTGTGGAGGGGTTAAAGAACTCAACGCTCACTACCAAATGGAGTACACCATGTCTTTTCTCATTGGTCTTAATAACTCTTATTCTCATTTTCGAGGTCAAATCCTCCTCATGGATCCATTACCGGATCATAAATCGGGTGTTCTCTTTGGTTTCTCAAGAAGAACACCAAAGAATAATGTCTTCATCTAGTTCATCTAATTCTCTCGAATATGTTTGTCAAAAATGGGGGTTCTCGTGATGGAAAAACAAGTTTCCATCCCAACTTAAATGCTTGGAAACAAATTACATTCCAAGAATCAACCTTTTTGCACACACTGCGATTTTCATGGGCACGCAATTGAAAAAGGCTACAAGATTCATGGCTACCCACCAGGTTTTCGACAAGGAAAGAAGAGTTCTTTATCCCCTACAACAATTTGCATGACCAACCATATTTCTACACTTGACAATATTAGTCATGATGGTCATGGTGCATAAATTTTTTCGGACTTTAAATGTCACTCAATGTCGGCAACTTATGAGTATACTATCCCATCAAATGTGCACATCCACAAATCTCTCGTAATCATCTCTGTTCATGTTCCTTCTTCATCCAACATTTCGTGTACATGCTTATCTCGCGTATTTGAGTTTGGTTACATTCTCACCTTATTAATGGATTGTCGATTATGTTGCATCTCGCCACATTTGCTCTATATTGCACTTTTACTCATATAAGGCGAATAGAGAATGCTTATGTTACACTTTCCAACCACACAATTATACCAGTTTATCTATGTGGGGATGTGCATCTTAATGAACAATTGATTCTTACGTGATGTCTTATTTATTTCCACAGTTCCATTTTAATCTAATTTCGGTTGGCGCGCTTTGTCAATCTTTTGAGTTGATATGCAACTTTTATTCGAGATATTTTTTGCTCCAGGAAATCACCAAAGGGAGGACGATTGGCAAGGTTGAAAAGATTGGAATGCTCTATGTGTTAGATACCAAATATCTACATGAGAGGAAGCTCCTTAATGACTCGTCAACTTATGTGAATAATGTTTCAAAGCAACTACCCGGTGCAATCGTCTTGGTAATTTATCTCGTCAAATGTTTCAATTTGTTGAAAAATAGTTTGCCTTACGCTGTTTCCATTCTTCAAGAAATTGCACCATGTTCGATTTCTCGTTGGCAAAACAACGAAAATTGTCATTTGTTTCCAAAAATAATGTCTCTCGTGTGCTTTTGATCTCGATTCATTATTATATTTGGTGGCATATCATTTGGTTTCATATTCCAGTCATCAATACTTTCTCACTTTAGTTGACGATTGCACGCGTTTTACTTGGGTATTTCTATTGCGGCAAAAATCGGATGCTTCCTTGGTCATTCCCAGATTTCTCGCATTAATTAATACTCGGCTTTTGCAAAGCAAATTAAGATGTTTCGATCTGATAATGCTAAGGAGCTGGTTCTTAAAGATTTTTTTCAGCAACAAGGTGTTCTCCATCAATTCTCTTGTGTCAAAAGGCCGCAACAAAACTCAGTTGTGGAAAGGAAGTGCCACCATTTATTGAATGTGGCTCGAGCACTTTTCAATCTAAACTTCCTATTCAGTTTTGGACAGATTGTATTCTCACATATGCATATCTTATTAATTGTACGCCGACTCCACTTCTTGAGAACAAAACTCCATTTGAATTGCTTTATAGCAAGAAGGTCGATTACTTTTCGTTGCGTGTTTTTGGTTGCCTCGCCTTTGCCTCTACACTATTAGCTCATCGTACAAAATGTCAACCACGTGCTCGAGTATGCATTTTTCTTGGATATCCCCCCAAAAATGAAAGCCTACAAGCTTTATGATATTCAAAAGAAACAAGTATTTATTTCATGAGATGTCATTTTTCATGAGGAGATTTATCATTTTCATAAAATTTCGTAACGATCTATTTTCCAAATGGACCGCTACGAGGCCAATGCGGGCCCATAACCCGACCTACTAGCGTCACCGTGTCTCACATGCCAACTCATCCACCATTTAATCGTTATTAACCTCTATAAACAACAATTTCTCGTTTAAATTGTTACCGAACTCTAATCATCTCGCTTATCATATCATTTTAATCCTAAATCAACCACATCGAAAGTCTTTTATCATGACAATTAAAATATAAAACATTATAGTCATGCATTTAACTCGATACCTAGTGTGGAAAACCCATATAACATCATATATCGATAAAAACCTCAAAGAGCTCAAAATATCAATGTATAGAGTCCTAAAGTATCTCACAATTCCCAAATCCCAAAATAAAACAAAGTATATATATAATACAATCGTACAAGCTCTGGCTCAATGTCTCCGATTCACAAGTATTATGAAAGTTTGTCTTTACCATGGCTTGTACTAGGATCTCGCACTCAAGCCATCACAAAAGGTAGATGATAAGTCCAGAGTGAGTATTCCCAAGGAAATTAAGCGAGCAATATGAGAAGTAAATACATGAATTTAAACAAAACTATTAAATAAATATGCGGATATAAAAACAAGTAACCGTGCTTATCGCATGCATAAGTAATAGTGAAAGCTCAAAGTGTGTTCCTAGAGCCTAGGGTCGATTAGGGTCATACTTATGACTCCCAACGTACTAATGTCGGTGAGTAGCACTCAAGCAAGGCCAATATCCGGATCTCGTTAGGTGGTCGGTGTGGAACCTATGACGCACCCACACGTGCCCCGATGCGATTCTCAGTCGACCTATTCACCGAGATCCCCGGTACACGTGCTGGGGCCTAGTGGACATACACACGAAAATGGCACGGAGGAGAGCCTCAACGTGCATCCATTATATCACACTAAGAATAGAGTATTGAAAGACCGAATATGACTTCAAAAGCAAAATAAAGTATCGCTTTCAAGAAATTTCGGTTGGGATACTACACACCTCAAACCGCACTCCGTGTCTCGTTAATAACCCTGGTCCGCTCCGCCTAGTCCCCGATATCCCAAATTACCGCCCAAAATGTCATATTTCCATTTATAATTGATTTTTAGTCAATTGGATGCATTTTAAGTCACTTAGCCAAAATAATGTCAAAACTATAGGATCTAGCGCTACTGGTCCGGGAATTAGCGCTGTAGATTCTCGTGCAGCTTATATACGTTCTTCGTCGGGAAGAACATTAGCGCGCTATCTTCTTTCCTAGCGCGCTAATCGTCATCCTACGCGCTAGATGACGTCATTAGCGCGCTAATCGCGTTCGGACACTGGTTCGTGCAAATTTCGGGTTCTAAACCCTCTACCAACAACAACAACAACCATAACACCAGCCACTTAACTTCATAGCACTTCAAACCCATCAAAGCAATAACTCAACAACCACCAAATAATCCCTATTGGATTCACACCAACACCTCTAAAAGTGAGATCAAAAGCTAGATAAAGATGAGGTGTTTGTGATTCTCACATTGCTTTTGATGTTTTCCCCACTCCAAGCTCCTCAATTCACCAAGTTTAACACTACAAACCCTTGTTTCTTCTCTTCAATTTTTCGGATAGAAAGATAAGAGAGAAAAGGTAGGGGAAAAATAAGGTCAATTTGACTTTTATAGTCAAATTATGATTTCTCCTCACTTACACATCTCAAGGAAAATTCAATGCACCTTATTTGCTCCATTTCCAACATCTCATGATTCCGAAATTCACACCAATAGCACACTCACTCTTGTCTTTAACTCAAAAAATGGCATTTCGGGTGTTTCGACGCCTGATTTCTTGTCTCGAACCGCGACATACGCTTCCTACCATGTCCCTAACCACCAAATATCCATTCTATATTATTATTTAACCCATTTTATTCATTTTATGTGTGTATTATTTCCCTCGACCTAGTATTTAGTCTTTTAGACTACCCGGTACCAGCGTCGACACACATATCGAGGTGAATACTTAACACACGGTCTCACACGTCAAATGTAATATAATCACACACAATTCGGTGTCATTTACCCTATTTCAATATAAACATCGCAAATTAAACAAATCAGCACACAAAATAACTATTTACCTAGCTCCAGACGAGCACTACCCTAGCTGCGGGTCCCATGAGCGTCTGAGCTGTCAGCCACGTCTGCAACCACGTCATTAATAACGGCGAATTAAATTATGGCCGTTACAATTTCATAATCTAATGAACTCATTGGCCCATTTCCAAACTTTGTTCTCGCCAACTACACATCTAGATATTCTTAATGGTTCATCTAATGAATTTGACCAACTTAGACGTTCATCTCGTACAACCCATAGACCTTCTTACTTATTACAAGACTACCATTGTGCTTTAGTCTCTCATTCGTCACATGCATCTACTTCTTCCTAACGCTACCCATTATCCAATTATTTATCTTATTGAAACGACCTCACTGAAAGATGGTGCTGTTGCCCGACCCAAACCGTTACTCATGCTCGATACCGAAACAGACCCAAATAACAATACCGACACGCCTAATTCAACTCGCTGGAACAACATACTACCATATAGGACAATAAATGCGGATGAGAAATCAACACTATAATTCATGAAATCACCAAATTAAAGTAATAAGTATCCAACAATCTGATCATTTCAATAAGTTCCCAAATCAACCTTAAAACTTTCATAATGATCCAAAATAGATAAGGAGGGTTCCACTCTATCCCAAATGATCTACCTAGAGTTACAACCTAATTTATTATTCTGAAAATTAAATAAATATATATAAAATAACCATGCTAATTCTCACAAAGCAAGGAGACTTCAAGCAATGGCCTTCCCCTTGCTAAGATCGATCGCACTCGTAGATGGACTCGTATTGTAAGTGGGATGAGTTAAAGAACCATGAGATCCCAATAAGAGAAGAACTACGCTCGAATATTAAACATGCAAGTAATACCTATAAATCAAAATAAAGCTAGCATGCATTTAAAATCGGGATAACATTGAAATATGTAGCATGACATCAATTTCATATAGAATAAGCATATTATAATCATAGAGCAACTTAAGCAGACATATGGAGTTTCAAGGGTTGTAAAACATAAGAAATTCAACTTTTGCATGCAAAGGGGTTCCAAGAGAGATACATAGAATGTAATAGATATAAATGCAAGTTCATTGTCTCATTAGTCATTACCTCCCCTTGTTGACCAATCATCACAATATAATAAATATGCGTGAGTGACTTGATTCCACCGTGTGTCTATGGCTCCTTAAGAGGCCCGGTGACTTGGTTCCATTGCGCATCCACGACTCCCAAAAAGGCCCTTGCAGAAATGGGTGACTTGGTTCCACCAGTATTACTACGGCTCCCCAAGAGGCCCTTATGCATGTAAGATGACTTGGTTCCACCATATGAGTATGGCTCCCAAGAGGCCTTACATGAAGTCAACCAAGGTAAGTAACGACCTCATCCCAAGTCATTTTGTCAAAATCATGAAACCTAATTATACTAATAGCATGTCATATTTAATAGATGAGCGGAGCCTCCCACTTACCTCGACAATGGTATTCTAAATTCACAAATCCATTTATGGTCTAAAGCAACGGCAATGGTATTCTAAATTCGCCAACTCGCTTATTCATTATGGCTTCATTCAATCCAAGTCTCGATAACTCTTTATTTACCAAGGGCAAGTGTGGTTCTTTCATAATTATCACAGCCCTTCACAAGACATCATTGGTTATGTTGAGCAATACCTACATACTCAATTTCAGCTTAAGGATCTTGGATTACTTAAATATTTTCTCGGCTTGGAAATCGCACGTACACATGATGGGATTGTTCTTAGTCGCGTCATTACACATTACAACTCATAGAAGATCATGTCGGTCTCTTAGCATCTAAATCGGCTACTGTTCCAATGGACCCAAATGAAGGTGAATTTTTTACCAATCCATCTCTATACAAAGCGCAGCGCATGATAGGACGGCTCTTCTACCTCAATTTGTCCCGAGCAGGACATCACTTTTGCTACTATCCTGGTCAAGGCTTATATTTTTCTACTTCCTCTAAAATGCAACTTAAAGCTTTTTTCGATGCTTTGATTGGGGTGCATGTGTCGATTCTCGAAGATCTGTCACGGGATTTTGTGGTTTCCTTGGTGATTCTTTGGTCTCGTGGAAAGCAAAGCGCCAACCAACGGTTTCACGTTCCTTTGCTAAAGCTGAATACCGAGCAAAGGCAAGCGACTATTAGCGAATTAGTTTGGCTACGTCAACTATTGATAGATTTTTAGATTTCCACTATATCTCCAATGTTGTTATTTTGTGACAACCAAACTGTAGTGCACATAGCCTCTAATCCTACATTTCATGGGCGAACAAAACATATTGAAATAGACTCGCCATTTCATTCGTGACAAAGTCATTGAAGGTATTATCAAGCTAATGTCGTTTGCTCTCGTGATTAGCTTGCGTAATCTCTTCACAAAAGCTCATCAAAGGTGTCTCTCAAGAATATATTTCGTCCAGCTTGACGGGGGTGTATTAAGATTAGTTACTAATTCAAATTCAAAATATTTTAAACTTAATGCATGTTACTTGGTAATGCATAGATATAGGAGATCTATTGTAACCGTTAACTACCCACTTGCTCATATAAGCAAGTCTTCTTCTTGTACTGTTTTTCATTCACTGAAATTAAGTATTTCAATTCTCTTCTTTTCTCTGTAAAACTTGGCTTGATATATTGAATGAGCTAATGGTCACCTATCTCTAGTTGTATTCACCTTCGGTGATCTTAAGATTGTGGAATCTCCACGAATCCACCATAACCTTAACGCCTTTTTCTTGACGTCCCCATTAATTCCCTTTGTTTCACAAAGTAGTCCCAACGATGTACCTATGTATGTACAGTGGCTCCTATCATCTGAAGTATTTATGCCGTCATACATCGACTTAGTTAGGATTTAGGTAATCGACTCATGGACCAGCTATGAATTATGAAAGCCCTTCCCGCTTGCTACTTCTCGGTGATGTAATAGCTTGATTATTCTTTGTAATTTGGTGGTCCAACATAGTATCGAGCTTGTCACTTTAAAGTTTCCATAACCATAATTTTACACTATTGCAGAAATCCGACAAGCAAAAATTATGAAGTCACAATGGATGATGTCGCAATAAGGGAAATTGCTCAGTTGATCTCTCGGGTGAAATTCGCACTCTCTGGCTTGGGTAATGTATATGTTTGTAAAGGAAAATTTGTCTTCCCAAGTCAATTGATCTCATGCATTGATAACTAAACTTAATTTATTGGAACCCCATGCGTGATCGAAAGCATTTGAAATCATTTCCGTTTCGCATGGATCGATTGACACTGAAAATCTAAAATGATTTCTTAAACGGGATGTTGCGGTGTTGAGTTGTTCGAGTAACATAGCCGCCAAAGATAATCCTAGAGAAATCTGTTCGATTCATGTTGTTGTCACAATTAAAATCACATTATTGAAGGAATGGCCATGTATTCAAGGTGAACTTCAATGCCCAATACCGTGTTCTTTGATTACAATTGCCTCAAAGTTGTATTAATGTAACCATTAGAAGAAATCGAAACAAAGTATATATTAGTATCTTACATGTTGCAGTAATATTTTCTAGGAAGTCACCAGATTGCATGCTATTTCGTCACTATATATTATTCCGCTTAGTTCAAGACATCATAGGTTAAAATTACGCCACGTTTAACAAGATATGGACGTTCTCTTATTCAGAGAATTTTATACACTTGACACAAGGAAAATAATCCTTATAGAGGTGACCACATTGTTCACTTTTAAAGTACTAAATTCGATTCAGAAAGATATATAGGCATCACAAAAGACACGACATTAGATTCTTCCCTCGCTTGCATTATGTGTACGAGACCGAATGACGATTTTGAGTAGATTCGAGATGATTCATCCCAACATGGCAGATGATCAAGGCAATAACATCATAATGTTGACGGCAACGTTGTTGACTACGATAAAGATGAAAATTTATCATGTCGCGAGGCTGGAAGAGGAGAATTCGAAGTCAAAAGAGAGGTTGTTCTCGTTGAAGAGGTCATTGGAGAATTTGAGGACTAGACTTTTGTGAGCACCGATGAGCTTCACCGTCTTAGGTCGGATTAGCCACACCTTTGGACTAGTTAATCCGCTGTTCGCTTGGAGGATTAACTAGGCCACAGGATTAGTTAAGAGGCATGGTAGTGGATTAAACAATACCACCATTTTTGGTGGGATTAGCTAATCCATTGTAACTGAAAGTGGAGATTACCACTTTACCCCTCACATTAACCAAATCACAATTCTCCAACTCTCGCCGTCCCTGTTTTTCTCTTCTTCTTCGTTCTCGCGACCTGGTTTTTTTTTTTTTTTCTTCTCTTCGTTCTCTTCGTCGTTTCCACCCACGCACGTTGCATCGACGCCTGAAGAGGAAGCGAGGAGGAGGAAGCCAGCGCCATCACGAACCGCAAGCGCGACCGCTGTGTGCGAGAAGGAGAGGAGAATGACTCGAACCGAAACGTCCGAGCAAGCCAAAATCAAATCCGTAGTCGCATCGTTTATCGTTCTTCACAAATAGTAGATCATATCGTTTTTGTTTCGATTCAATTATGTCACTCTTGAATTGGACGAAGGTGAGGTGCGATTCATGGACGCAGTGAGCAAAGCGACGGCTTCATTGGAGGAGATGAGAAATGTGTGAAATGGGGGGATTTTTGATGTTATTTATCTAAAGTGTATTTTGGTAAATGTACATGTACAACCTCATTTAATCCCAACCTTAAAACTCCCAACCAAACAAGATACACAAATGAGACTAAACTATCTAAACTCATGTGTTAGTCACATCACTAATTAATCCCATGTGTTAGGATTCACTAAAATGTGAACCGAACAGGCCATGAGAGTGATAAGATGAGGTAAAAAAAAAAGGAAGAGAGATGTTCTAGAGATAGCTCTGATGAAGTGTTTGCAAATGAAAGCTCAGATTACATGTCGGCGTCGTTCGCACCTCTGCTACCTTCCACCTCCGCCGTCTTCGTTCGCATCTCTACCCCCTTTGAGAAGACCCGTTGACGACACAATATTGTCAGACCCGTACCCGTTTTTGAAATGGACACTTTTTCTCGTTCGGATCCTAATGTCTTTAAAATATACAAGACGTTTTTTGTCCACTTATTTTTTAATATAATAAATATTTTTTTTTCATTTAATTATTAACAAAAATGCATGATTTTTATGTTGGCAAACATTCCATTGCTTAAGAAAAGACATGTTATATGTTCAAAATTCGAGTCTTACAAGATTTCATATAAAAATAACATCGTCATTAGTGAAATTACAAAGCAAACTTCATGAAACTTTCAAAATACTCATATTAATAAATAACATATTATTTAAATTAATTGCTAAACGAGTATCCGTTTTTTTTTTTTTAAATTGTCCAGACTCAAACCCATTTTTCAAAACGGACAAAAAAACATGTCCAACCAGTATTTATCTTGAAAAACTATGTCCGAACCCATTTAAAGCGGGTCTGGACAAATGCAGACAAATAAGTCTGGACACTTTTTGCCACCCTCTCACAAAGTACTTCATAACAAGGGGCTGAGATTGAATCATGATCTCGAGTAGGTTTGAGACGATTCATCCCAACTTAGCAAATGATCAAGGCAATATCACCATATTATTGACGACGACATTGTTGATGACGATAAAGATGAACATACCGCGAGGTTGGAAAAGGAGAATTACAAGGCAAAAGAGAGGTCGTTCTTGATGAAAAGGGCATTGGAGAATTTGAGAACTAGAGACTTTTGAGCAAGGAACGAAAATTCGATAAAATTAGTCAAATTTTAAGTGAAATTTATCGAGGTTGAAGGGATCAAAACGAAGTTTACGGATAGTTTAAATACTATAAAACTTCACTGAAGTTTATGTTAAAAATCGACAACTTTGATACAAATTAATATGAATTGCTAAAAAATAAGAAGAAATTGCAAATGTTTCGACAAAAAATTTGAATAAGTGTATAAGAGACGGAAAGATCGAGGGTTGTAATTGATGGTGATTTTTGGGGATTATTGAGAATTTAAGAGTGACTCACTTTTGTACATACATCTTTACACCGATCATGTGATTCCCTAATTTTGCATTAAGATTCAATGTATGAATTGAGATTCCCTTTTGCACACATCTCTACAACGCTTTGCAGTTTTTTTTATTTATTTAATGTATAATGTCAAAAAATTGTTATTTTCTTTTGCTTTAAATGCATATCTATATAAAAAACATGTTACATAATTTTAATCTTACTTGTGGGAATGTTTAATTAATAAAATGGTTATAGAATCAAATTTAAGTGTAATTATTATTACTAAGAAGCGATCTACCATACGTAATGCATGGGTAATGCAAATAAAATTGACTTAAAACCATTAAATTGTATATTTTTTTAAGTATAAATGCATAATTGTATTTGTTTTGACATTTCATAAAATGAGTTTTTGTTTATTGACCATTTAAATAAAAATTTCTTAAACTTCTCTAAGCTAGCGCATTTTTACTTGAAATTCTTCATATCGAATTAAACTTCTCCGAATTAATTCCGGTTATCAAGATGGCGAATTATAAGGCGAAACCGAAGTTTTGATCCTTGCTTTTGAGTGCACTGAGAGTGATAAGATGAGGTCACAAAAGGAATAGAGTTGTTCTAATGATAGCTTTGATGAAATATTGGCAAATGAAAGCTCAGACTACATGTCGTCGTTCGCACCTCTCGCTACCTTCCACCTCCGTTGTTGTCGTTCGCATCCCTCCCCAATAGGAAAACCTGTTTTCGACACACAGACTACCGCCACCTTCCACTGCAAATACGCTCTTTCCATTCTTAGTTTTTTCATGTTGAAAGATAATCTAATAGTACAATAACAACTCAAGCAACTCCAATTTCAGCTTTCAAGAGATATAAATGGACTTGAAAAACACCTGCTGATCTCAAACATGATGATTATTGCAAATACCCACGTTTCCAACCCTAAAAGAGAGACTAATCTAAATGGACTCATTACTTAAACACTGCACGGCAGCGCCATCATATAATGAAATTGAATTCAAGCAGAGACCACCCATGAAGAGGGATAGGAAAATGAAGATGTGAAACCGCTTCAACTCTAATAAATAAGTATAAGTAAAGAATCAAAAGAGATCAAGACAACAATCAGCCAAATTAAGGAAGCACAAATCGAGAAGAAACTTCACATACAACTGTATACTATCGCCAACATATCCGAAATCAAAACCGATCCGACTAACAACGAATAAATGTCGCCTCAAGTTCAGACAATCTGCATTTAATCCATAAATAACAATGTAGCCCTTCTACCATTTGAACCAACAAAATACCATTCTCCATATATTTAAGGACACAACCTGAACTCAATCAGTAGGGAGTGTAAAAGCATGCATACTTTTATGGTTTACAATGTAATGTAATCCAAAAGTCAAGCATCTTATCTTAAAATCATAAGAGAGCAAGTACATCAACCAACAGATTATAACGAGAAACAAGTACTAGAATCCAAGACGACGATATTTGTACAGCAGGTTTTATATGGAAGCCATTTAAACTGTAAAAGGAGAGGTAGAGACATACATTGCATCATTTTCATCATCGGCATTGGAGTTTTTAGTCTCTTGTTGAACTCGAAACCTTTTATTTGCCAATATCTCATCAAAGTTATCTTTGGAACAACTATCCTCTTCCTTTTTCGACCTCAACTTAACAGTCTCCAAATTCACGCGACGTGCGCATCTTGATCGTCGTCATCCACGTCCCCATCAACATGATCATGATTCCCCCGCTCATCGGCGCAATCTGGGATAAATCATCTCGAACCGAGTCTTCTTATCACAAATTGGGGTTCTTGTTCGCTCGACCTAATTTTTTCTGGTCCGAGTTCTTGAATCACAAAGAAACGACGATCCGGACTGAAATCGAGGAACATCGAGCGATCGGGAGTGTTGTTGATCGGTTTTCTTGGTCGAGATGATGAGATCGGAAGGAAGAACAGAGAATGAGTTTTGAGGAATTTGATGGGGAAAGTGAGGAATCGAGTGCCAAATTTTGGGTTTCTTGAGGTTTGAAAACCGAAGGGTAGAGGGGAGTTTATAGCGGATGAGATTAGGATGGGACGGATTAATAAGTGTTTTATCTTGGATATCGATTTACTCAAAAAAAAAAAATCTTGGATATCGACGGATAGGAGTTTCTAGTCTGGAATTATGACCTATCTTGAGGTACGTAAATATGCTTTTCTTTCTTTTCGGCGTAAGGTGTACGTGCAGACGGGCGGCACCGTTTTGGTGATTTCCACGTGTATATGAAGTTTTTTTTTTTTTTTTTAAGTAAAAGTCATACTCACAACCTCAAACTTTGCCTTTTGGCAAGTGATGCCCTTACCGTCTCAATAGATATGCTTTGGGTTTTTAAAAAGCTTGCCTTTTGGACTTTTGGCTTAAAAAAAGGGTAGTGCCAGGGTGACCCACTTTGAAGTTTAGACACTACAACGCCTCGTTTAGTTTGTTGTTGTCAATTTATAGTGCGAGCGGAGTTAACTCAATTAAAGATTATATTTTCATGTTTGATTCAACCTTAAACTTGTATAAAAGTTACAAAATTCTTAAATAATAAAATATATGAATTGACATAATACCGTTCAAATAAAATAGATGGATGTATGTAGTAAAAGGTAAATAATGAGGGGTAATTGTATCCACAAACTCATGGGAGACAACTCCCCAAGGGAGGGTGGAGAGATATCTCTCATTCTTTGAGTGTGAGTTGAGAGATAACTTGGAGGAAAGTTGGGCAACCAAACAAGATTACTTTCAAGTCTCAACTCCCTCCAAATTATCTTCCGAGAGTTAACTCCACCCATAACCAAACAAGGCCGAATTAGACACTTACTTGCTGGTGTCCATTAAATACACATCGATTTGGATGCATAAACATTAATGTAAAAATCAAAGGACACCAACAAATAGGTGTCCATTCGGGTGGCCGAAGCTCATTTTCCTATATAATATATAGAATAGAACATTGTACCTTCCTTGACCAAAAAGAAATTAAAAAAGATTAAGGATGAATTGGACCCATGGGTATGGGTACTCAAAGATACCGGCCCTAATGGATGAGAGTAATACCCGACCCGATATACATTGAGTAAGGGTATGGGTTTATAAATGAAATACTCACGTGGGTATGGGTAGGGTAAGGGTATAGATGACTTCTCCAGATTGTTAAGAAAAACGGACAGCTGAAGCTCTTGGTTGATATCTTACTTGGTATTAAGATTAGTTACTAATTCAAATTCAAAATATTTTAGACTTAAGCATGTTACTTGGTTAGAGCATCTCCAATGGTAAATGTGGATTGTGGGTGTGGATTCTCAATGTGAAGAGGATGTCCATCCCATGTGGCTTAAATTGACATTTAACTTCAAAATATGTCTCTAATGGTATATGTGAATTTGTGGATCAATTGATGAGGTGACATTTCTTTTTGTAATTTTATTAATTAAAATGTGAAAATAAAAATGTAAATCTTATATATAACCCTAGGATCTTCTTGAAGCCAAAATAGCCTTATTGACCAAAGTACCCTTCAAAATTAACATTTAATTGTATGAAAAAATCTTTGAAAAAATAAAAGTAGGGGTGTTTAGGAAAATTCGACTTAACTAATATAAAGTGGGGATTTAAAAATGATATTCATGGAAAGAGAGAGAGTGTGTGGGGATTTGAAAGTGATAAACATGAAGAGAGAGAGAAAGAGAGAGAGATTGTAACGGCCCAAATTTTAATTACGCCGTTATTATTGATTATTTTCATACTTGGACAATGAAATTAGCTCGAGATCCGCGCGTGGATGTCGCATATAGGTCGGGGCCTGCCCGACTAGGTAAATATTGATTTTGCGTGATTGTTTGCCTATTTGCGATGTCGTATATCAAATTATTTTACCTAGCATCGCATGTGTGTATTTATATCATTGAATCGAAAGCGAGATAGTGTAACGGTGTTCGCCTCGAGAAACGTTTCAATAGTGGAGTCGAGCGAGCGAAATGTGGGTACGCTAGGTCGAAAAATAATTTTATTAATAAAATTAATTAAATGTGACAAAATACAAATTATAAACCCATGATCTAGGCCAATTGATCGAAATTGGCGATTATGGCGCGCCTCGTTATGCGTGCCGAGGTGCGGGACACCGGATGACCGAAGGTAATTGAACCAAACTAAAAATTTGGTGTCTAATAAGGACAAATAAGGGCATGCCATCTATACCACCTAATACCCCTAAAATGAGGATTTCCACTCATTTCTTCTCTTCTTCCACGTTCCTCCATCTCCACCTATCTTCAACATATAGAAAAGTGAGTATTTAGGTGAAAAATAAAACAAATTCTTGGAGGAGTTGGTTGATTGAAGGTGAGAGATTTCATGAGTCTCTTGGAGTTTTGAAGGGAGTTGATCAAACAAACAAGCAATCAAGGTGAGCATCTTTATTTTCTTTCAAATTTTCATTAAAATGAAGCTTGAAGGAGGTTTAATGGTGATGGTTGATTGTTGGTTAAATGGTGAAGAAAACTTGATATTAATGGTGTTGGTTGTTGTTGATGATGTTGTTGAAGTTGTTATTGTTGTTGGTTGATTTAAAAAAAAAAGAAAAGAAAACAGAGACGTTGGAAACATTTATGTGAAGAAGAAGATGAGGAGGGGGTGTGCACGACGGTCGCCAAGCCGGCGAGTCCGATCTGACCGATTGGATCAGATCGGACTGACCGAGTGGACCGATCGGGTCAGTCGACCTGGTTGGATCGGGTCAAACCCGGTCCAGGGACTCACCCATTTATTTAAATAATATAATATTAAAAATTAATTTAAAAAAGTTTTAAATTAAATAAATTACATAAAAATAAAAAAATAAGAAAAATAAGTAGAAAATTATGGAAAATCCAAAAAATTAGAAAAAATATAAAAATGAGAAAAAGATAGAAAAATAGTATTCGAGAATTTTTCGGGCTTTTGACACCCCTAAGTATAACTCGAAAAAGTATGCCAAACCAAACTTTTTGGAATAAAATTTCCATATTTTTTGGCCACACATTATAAATTCACTTAATTTGACTCTAAACTAGTTAAAATGGTTTAATTGGACATCGGGAACTTAGGAGACTATAGTCGAGAATCGGGCGCGTACCTCGAGACGTGAGCGAGACTTCGGAGTGCATTTTTTAGGTACGTAAGAATCCATCTGAAAGTCACTGAGGGTTTACTTTTCCATCGTTGATTTCCCATTCCTTGTTATTGTACTATATTCCGTGATACATTTGGATTGGTGGTCGAGTTACTCCCACGATATTCGTAGTGTACTTATGACACACTAGTCGCTGCGACACGTGTGATCGGACACTCGGTGAATTGCAACTCGAGTTGTATTAAGGGTGCACGTGTCGGATACGCACCGCGAGGAACCAGGTGAAAGGAAGTGGGGCACCCACCGAAAGGATCTGGGGGTCCGAAGTACGATTTAGTTCGACCGGGACGAGTACACGCTTTGCTTCTCTCGTGTTATTTATTCATGTGATGATCATAGCACAATTGCATGTTTAGTCTCGCATGATTATTTAACATGATTATTGGTATCTATTTATTTTCTTATAAATGCTCGGTGTACTTCGTTTGGAATCTTACTAACTGTACTCTCCATCTGGTTTTTTGTGATGGTCGAGTGCAGATCCTAGTACTAGTAGGGGCAAGGGGATTCTTGGCGACTTCATCTGATTGCCGCGGTCGAGGACCCGCTAGTATGTGTTATTTTGATATATTGCTTTACTTGGGTATTGGGAGACTAGATAGACATTGTACTTGTATATATTACTGCTTAATATTGTCGCCTATATACATAGTACTTTCTGGGTTTTCCACAATAGGAGTTGCTCTTGTAAATGATGCTTTATATGATGATGAATTTAATTGTTTTACTTGCTTTAAACTTAAGACTTCCGTTGTTTTAATGCTAAAAGTGAGTCAACCTGTCTAATTAAACCGATTAACGAAATGAGTTAACACGCATATCGAGTAGTCGTGACGTAGCAAAGGATGTTAGTGGCGCGTGGGACCCAGTGGGTAAATGATTTGACAGATCATGGGGCGCGACACTCCACGTGGCGACGTCGGGATTTGGGGCCGCCACAGAGATAATCGTTTGGTAGTTATCTTTTCTTTTTGTGGATATGGGTAGTTATGTTAATTGAATCTTTTGATTTAATTAGTCAAGTTGCTAGAAACATTCATGTGCGTAGCACGTGCCCTCCCACTAGTAAAATAAGTAAATATTTTAAAAAATCATATTATCCAACATGGATGTCAATTTGAATGTCAAGAATTGACATTCAAAAGCAGATAATGTCTATCCACGTCATCTTGACATTCAAAATGCACATTCCATTGGAGAAGTTTTTTTCACTCTAATGTCTATTTAGTCCAAGGTGGCATACATTGACATCCAATTCACATTCCCATTAGAGATGCTCTTATGCATAGATCTAGGAGATCTATTGTAACCTTTAACTACCCACTTGCTCATATAAGTAAGTTTTCTTCTTGTCTTGTTTTTTACTTTCTGAAATTAAATATTTCAATTCTCTTATTTTCTCTGTAAAATGGTACCAGAGAAAGATCATTGATCAAGTATTTTTTGATCATCAATATCCTTCCTTTGATCTCTGTTATTTTTTTTTTCAAATGGCATCCAATACCTCATCTAATGTTACTAGGTCACTTGTTGATGATCCACTCACCCCTTATTATCTGCATTACAATGATATCCCTGGTTTAGTACTCGTCTCGCAACCGCTGACTGGCGACAATTACTCCTCTTGGAGTCGTGCTATGGTCATTGCCCTCTCTGTGAAGAACAAACTTGGATTCATAGATGGCTCAGTTCCTAAGCCCAATGGTCAGGATCAATCTCTCCTAAGTTCATACGTTCGAAACAACAATGTTGTCATTTCATGGGTATTGAATGCGTCTTCAAAGAAATCTCGGCGAGCATTATTTTTCTTAATCAAGCAGCGAGATATTTGGATTGATCTACAAGACCGTTTTTAACAAAGAAATGGTCCTCGCATCTTCCAATTACGACGTGATTTATTGAGCCTCATACAAGAGCAAAACACAGTGAGTGTTTATTTCACCAAATTGAAGGCTCTTTGGGAGGAATTAACTAATTTTTGGCTTTGTTTGTACATGTGGGAGATGTACTTGTGGAGGGGTTAAAGAACTCAACGCTCACTACCAAATGGAGTACACCATGTCTTTTCTCATTGGTCTTAATAACTCTTATTCTCATTTTCGAGGTCAAATCCTCCTCATGGATCCATTACCAGTCATAAATCGGGTGTTCTATTTGGTTTCTCAAGAAGAACACCAAAGAATAATGTCTTCATCTAGTTCATCTAATTCTCTCGAATATGTTTGTCAAAAATGGGGGTTCTCGTGATGGAAAAACAAGTTTCCATCCCAACTTAAATCTTTGAAACAAATTACATTCCAAGAATCAACCTTTTTGCACACACTGCAATTTTCATGGGCACGCAATTGAAAAAGGCTACAAGATTCATGGCTACCCACCAGGTTTTCGACAAGGAAAGAAGAGTTCTTTATCCCCTACAACAGCTGCAACCAACTAGATTTCTACACTTGACAATATTAGTCATGATGGTCATGGTGCAGAAATTTTTTTTCAGACTTTAAATGCCACTCAATGTCAGCAACTTATGAGTATACTATCCCATCAAATGTGCACATCCACAAATCTCTCAGAATCACCTATTGATGTTCCTTCTTCATCCAACATTTCGGTACATGCTTATATGTGTATTTGAATTTGGTTACATTCTCACCTTATCAATGGATTGTCGATTATGTTGCATCTCGCCACATTTGCTCTATAGCTGCAGCTTTTACTCATATAAGGCGAATATAGAATGCTTATGTTACACTTTCCAACCACACAATTATACCCGGTTTATCTATGTGGGGATGTGCATCTTAATGAACAATTGATTCTTACAGATGTCTTATTTATTTCCACAGTTCCATTTTAATCTAATTTCAGTTGGCGCGCTTTGTCAATCTTCTGAGTTGATATGCAACTTTTATTCGAGGTATTTTTTGCTCCAGGAAATCACAAAAGGGAGGACGATTGGCAGGGGTGAAAAGATTGGAATGCTCTATGTGTTGGATACCAAATATCTACATGAGATGAAGCTCCTTAATGACTCATCAACTTATGTGAATAATGTTTCAGCAACTACCTGGCGCAATCGTCTTGGTCATTTATCTGTCAAATGTTTCAATTTGTTGAAAAATAGTTTGCCTTACTGCTGTTTCCATTCTTCAAGAAATTGCACCATGTTCGATTTCTCCGTTGGCAAAACAACGAAAATTGTCATTTGTTTCCAAAAATAATGTCTCTGTGTGCTTTTGATCGATTCATTATTATATTTGGTGGCATATCATTTGGTTTCATATTAGGTCATCAATACTTTCTCACTTTAGTTGACGATTGCACGCGTTTTACTTGGGTATTTCTATTGCGGCAAAAATCGGATGCTTCCTTGGTCATTCCAGATTTTTCGCATTAATTAATACTCGGTTTGAAAGCAAATTAAGATGTTTCGATCTCGATAATGCTAAGGAGCTGGTTCTTAAAGATTTTTCTCAAGCAACAAGGTGTTCTCCATCAATTCTCTTGTGTCAAAAGGCGCGCAACAAAACTCAGTTGTGGAAAGGAAGTGCCACCATTTATTGAATGTGGCTCGAGCACTTTTCAATCTAAACTTCCTATTCAGTTTTGGACAGATTGTATTCTCACATATGCATATCTTATTAATCGTACGCCGACTCCACTTCTTGAGAACAAAACTCCATTTGAATTGCTTTATAGCAAGAAGGTTGATTACTTTTCGTTGCGTGTTTTTGGCTGCCTCGCCTTTGCCTCTACACTATTAGCTCATCGTACAAAATTTCAACCACGTGCTCGAGTATGCATTTTTCTTGGATACCCCCAAAAATGAAAGCCTACAAGCTTTATGATATTCAAAAGAAACAAGTATTTATTTCATGAGATGTCATTTTTCATGAGGAGATTTATCATTTTCATAAAATTTCTGTAACGACCTATTTTCCAAATGGACCGCTACGGAGGCCAATGCGGGCCCATAACACGACCTACTAGCGTCCATTTGTGTCTCACATGCCAACTCATCCACCATTTAATCGTTATTAACCTCTATAAACAACAATTTCTTGTTTAAATTGTTACCGAACTCTAATCATCTGCTTATCATATCATTTTAATCCTAAATCAACCACATCGAAAGTCTTTTATCATGACAATTAAAATATAAAACATTATAGTCATGCATTTAACTCGATACCTAGTGTGGAAAACCCATATAACATCATATATCGATAAAAACCTCAAAGAGCTCAAAATATCAATTTATAGAGTCCTGAAGTATCTCACAATTCCCAAATCCCAAAATAAAACAAAGTATATATATAATACAATTGTACAAGCTTGGCTCAATGTCTCTGATTCACAAGTATTCTGGAAGTTTGTCTTTACCATGGCTTGTACTAGGATCTCGCACTCAAGCCATCACAAAAGGCAGATAATAAGTCCAGAGTGAGTATTCCCAAGGAAATTAAGCGAGCAATATGGAGAAGTAAATACTTGGAATTTAAACAAAACTATTAAATAAATATGCGGATATAAAAACAGTAACCGTGCTCATCGCATGCATAAGTAATAGTGAAAGCTCAAAGTGTGTTCCTAGAGCCTAGGGTCAGATTAGGGTCATACTTATGACTCCCAACAGACTAATGTCGGTGAGTAGCACTCAAGCAAGGCCAGTATATGGATCTGTTAGGTGGTCGGCGTGGAACCTATGACGCACCCACACGTGCCCCGATGCGATTCTCGAGTCGACCTATTCACCGAGATCCCGGCACACGTGTTAGGGCCTAGTGGACATACACACGAAAATGGCACGGAGGGAGAGCCTCAACGTGCATCCATTATATCACACTAAGAATAGAGTATTGAAAGACGAATATGACTTCAAAAGCAAAATAAAAAATCTTGCTCAAGAAATTTCGGTTGGGATACTACACACCTCAAACCGCACTCCGTGTCTCGTTAATAACCCCGGTGCAGCTCCGCCTAGTCCCAGATATCCCAAATTACCGCCCAAAATGTCATATTTCCATTTATAATTGATTTTTAGTCAATTGGATGCATTTTAAGTCACTTAGCCAAAATAATGTCAAAACTATAGGATCTAGCGCTACTGGGTGCGGGAATTAGCGCAGTAGATTCTCAAGCGATTATACGTTCTTCGTCGGGAAGAACATTAGCGCGCTATCTTCTTTCCTAGCGCGCTAACTATCATCTTACGCGCTAGATGACGTCATTAGCGCGCTAATCGCGTTAGACAGACAGTGAGTCTGCTTTGCAAATTCGGGTTCTAAACCCCTCTACCAACAACAACAACAACAACCATAACACCAACCACTTAACTTCATAGCACTTCAAACCCATCAAAGCAATAACTCAACAACCACCAAATAATCCCTATTGGATTCACACCAACACCTCTAAAAGTGAGATCAAAAGCTAGATAAAGATGAGGTGTTTGTGATTCTCACATTGCTTTTGATGTTTTCCCCACTCCAAGCTCCTCAATTCACCAAGTTTAACACTACAAACCCTTGTTTCTTCTCTTCAATTTTTCGGATAGAAAGATAGAGAGAGAAAAGGTAGGGAAAAATAAGGTCAATTTGACTTTTATAGTCAAATTATGATTTCTCCTCACTTACACATCTCAAGGAAAATTCAATGCACCTTATTTGCTCCATTTCCAACCTCTCATGACTCCGAAATTGACACCAATAGCACACTCACTCTTGTCTTTAACTCAAAAAGTGGCATTTCGGGTGTTTCGACGCCTGGTTTCTCGTCTCGAACCCCGACATACGCGTCCTACCATGTCCCTAACCACCAAATATCCATTCCATATTATTATTTAACCCATTTTATTCATTTTATGTGTATATTATTTCCCCCAGGCCTAGTATTTAGTCTTTTAGACTACCGAATTGCACCCGCATCGACACGCATATCGAGGTGAATACTTAACACACGGTCTCGCACGTCAAATGTAATATAATCACATACATTGCGATGTCATTTACCCTATTTCAATATAAACATCGCAAATTAAACAAACCAAGACACAAAATAACTATTTACCTAGCTCCAGCACGCGCACTACCCTAGCTACGGGTCCCACGAGCGAGCGTCGAGAAATTGTCACCACGTCTCGCAACCACGTCATTAATAACGGCGAATTAAATTCTGGCCGTTACAATTTCATAATCTAATGAACTCATTGGCCCATTTCCAAACTTTGTTACGCCAACTACACATCTAGATATTCTTAATGGTTCATCTAATGAATTTGACCAACTTAGACGTTCATCTCGTACAACCCATAGACCTTCTGACTTATTACAAGACTGCCATTGTGCTTTAGTCTCTCATTCGTCACATGCATCTACTTCATCTAAAGGCTACCCATTATCCAATTATTTATCTTATTGAAACGACCCTCACCTGAAAGATGGTCGGGTTGCCCGGCCCAAACCGTTACTCAAGCTCGATACCTGAAACAGACCGAAATAACAGTCGACACGCCTAATTCAACCTGCGGAACAACATACTACCATATAGGACAATAAATGCGGATGAGAAATCAACACTATAATTCATGAAATCACCAAATTAGAGTAATAAGTATCCAACAATCTGATCATTTCAATAAGTTCCCAAATCAACCTTAAAACTTCCATAATGATCCAAAATAGATAAGGAGGGTTCCACTCTACCCCAAATGATCTACCTAGAGTTACAACCTAATTTATTATTCTGAAAATTAAATAAATATATATAAAATAACCATGCAAATTCTCACAAAGCAAGGAGACTTCAAGCAATGGCCTTCCCTTGCTAAGATCGATCGCACTCGTAGATGGACTGTATTGTAAGTGGGATGAGTTAAAGAACCAACGGAGCCCAATAAGAGAAGAACTACGCTCAAATATTAAACATGCAAGTAATACCTATAAATCAAAATAAAGCTAGCATGCATTTAAAATCAGGATAACATTGAAATATGTAGCATGACATCAATTTCATATAGAATAAGCATATTATAATCATAGAGCAACTTAAGCAGACATATGGAGTTTCAAGGGTTGTAAAACATAAGAAATTCAACTTTTGCATGCAAAGGGGTTCCAAGAGAGATACATAGAATGTAATAGATATAAATGCAAGTTCATTGTCTCATTTGTCATTACCTCCCCTTGTTGACCAATCATCACAATATAATAAATATGCGTGGGTGACTTGATTCCACCGTGTGTCTATGGCTCCTTAAGAGGCCGGGTGACTTGGTTCCATTGCGCATCCACGACTCCCAAAAGGCCCTTGCGAAATGGGTGACTTGGTTCCACCGTATTACTACGGCTCCCCAAGAGGCCCTTATGCATGTAAGATGACTTGGTTCCACCATATGAGTATGGCTCCCCAAGAGGCCTTACATGAAGTCAACCAAGGTAAGTAACGACCTCATCCCAAGTCATTTTGTCAAAATCATGAAACCTAATTATACTAATAGCATGTCATATTTAATAGATGAGCGGAGCCTCCCACTTACCTCGACAATGGTATTCTAAATTCACAAATCCATTTATGGTCTAAAGCAACGGCAATGGTATTCTAAATTCGCCAACTCGCTTATTCATTATGGCTTCATTCAATCCAAGTCTGATAACTCTTTATTTACCAAGGGCAAGTGTGGTTCTTTCATAATTATCACAGGCCCTTCACAAGACATCATTGATTATGTTAAGCAATACCTACATACTCAATTTCAGCTTAAGGATCTTGGATTACTTAAATATTTTCTCGGCTTGGAAATCGCACGTACACATGATGGGATTGTTCTTAGTCAGCGTCATTACACATTACAACTCATAGAACATCATGCTGGTCTCTTAGCATCTAAATCGGCTACTGTTCCAATGGACCCAAATGAAGGTGAATTTTTTACCAATCCATCTCTATACACGCGCAGCGCATGATAGGACGGCTCTTCTACCTCAATTTGTCCCGAACAGACATCACTTTTGCTGTTCAGGGTGCCAACCATCTTCTACGTTATCTAAAGAACAATCCTGGTCAAGGCTTATATTTTTCTGCTTCCTCTAAAATGCAACTTAAAGCTTTTTCTGATGCTGATTGGGGTGCTTGTGTCGATTCTCGAAGATCTGTCACGGGATTTTGTGGTTTCCTTGGTGATTCTTTGGTCTCATGGAAAGCAAAGCGCCAACCAACGGTTTCACGTTCCTTTGCTAAAGCTGAATACCGAGCAAAGGCAGCGACTATTAGCGAATTAGTTTGGCTACGTCAACTATTGATAGATTTTTAGATTTCCACTATATCTCCAATGTTGTTATTTTGTGACAACCAAACTGCAGTGCACATAGCCTCTAATCCTACATTTCATGGGCGAACAAAACATATTGAAATAGACTGCCATTTCATTCGTGACAAAGTCATTGAAGGTATTATCAAGCTAATGTCAGTTTGCTCTCGTGATTAGCTTGCGTAATCTCTTCACAAAAGCTCATCAAAGGTGTCTCTCAAGAATATATTTCGTCCAGCTTGACGGGGGTGTATTAAGATTAGTTACTAATTCAAATTCAAAATATTTTAAACTTAATGCATGTTACTTGGTAATGCATAGATATAGGAGATCTATTGTAACCGTTAACTACCCACTTGCTCATATAAGCAAGTCTTATTCTTGTACTGTTTTTCATTCACTGAAATTAAGTATTTCAATTCTCTTTCTTTTCTCTGTAAAATCCCCATTAATTCCCTTTGTTTCACAGTAGTCCCAACGATGTACCTATGTATGTACAGGGCTCCCTATCATCTGAAGTATTTACTGCCTGTCATACAATCTGACTTAGTTAGGATTTAGGCAGTCGACTCATGGACCAGCTATGAATTATGAAAGCCCTTTCCCAGTTGCAACTTCTCTGGTGATGTAATAGCTTGATTATTCTTTGTAATTTGGTGGTCCAACATAGTATCAGAGCTTGTCACTTTAAAGTTTCCATAACCATAATTTTACACTATTGCAGGAAATCCGACAGCAAAAATTATGAAGTCACAATGGATGATGCTGCCAATAAGGGAAATTGCTCAGTTGATCTCTGGGTGAAAGCAGCACCTCTGGCTTGGGTAATGTATATGTTTGTAAAGGAAAATTTGTCTTCCCATGTCAATTGATCTCATGCATTGATAACTAAACTTAATTTATTGGAACCCCATGCGTGACTGAAAGCATTTGAAATCATTTCCAGTTTCGCATGGTTCGATTGACACCTGAAAATCTAAAATGATTTCTTAAACGGGATGTTGCGGTGTTGAGCTGTTAGAGTAACATAGCTGCCAAAGATAATCCTAGAGAAATCCTGTTCGATTCATGTTGTTGTTGCAATTAAAATCACATTATTGAAGGAATGGCCACGTATTCCGTGAACTTCAATGCCCAATGTTGTGTTCTTTGATTACAATTGCCTCAAAGTTGTATTAATGTAATCATTAGTAGAAATCAGAAACAAAGTATATATTAGTATCTTACATGTTGCAGAATATTTTCTAGGAAGTCACCAGATTGCATGCTATTTCTGTCACTATATATTATTCCGCTTAGTTCAAGACATCATAGATTATAACAAAATCTGGACCTTCTCTTATTCAGAGAATTTTATACACTTGACATAAGGAAAATAATCCTTATAGAGGTGACCACATTGGTCACTTTTGCAGTACTAAATTCGATTCAGAAGGATATAACGGCATCACAAAAGACATGACATTAGATTCTTCCCCTCACTTGCATTATGTGCGCGTTGACCACAAAGTACTTCAGAAATGGGGCTGAGACTAAATCATGATTTTGAGTAGATTCGAGATGATTCATCCCAACATGGCAGATGATCAAGGCAATAACATCATAATGTTGACGGCGACGTTGTTGATGACGATAAAGATGAACATGCCGCGAGGCTGGAAGAGGAGAATTCGAAGTCAAAAGCGAGGCTGTTCTTGATGAAGAGGGCATTGGAGAATTTGAGAACTAGAGACCTGTTGAGTGCACAGAGACTGATAAGATGTGGTCAAAGAAGGAAGAGAGCTGTTCAAAAGATAGCTCTGATGAAGTGTTGGCCAATGAAAGCTCAGATTACATAACAGAGTTGCACCTCTGCTACCTTCCACCTCTGCTGTTGATATTCGCTTCCCTCCCCCCACTAGAAGACCCGTTTTGGACAATCAACAGCCGCCTTCCACTGCAGAGACTGCTCTTTCCATTCTTAGGTTTTTCATGTCGATGATCAACAAAGTCCCACGCTCATCAAGACAACACCAACGCAGTACTTCCATCCAAAAGAGTCACTACCAAAAAATTAGGAGCTTTTACATATCAAGAGATTTAAATAGGCTTGGTTATTTAAGACTGAATTCTTGAAAGATAATCTAAGGGAGCGACTATTAGTCCCCCCACCCTATATCGGCCCCTGCATTTAATTTAATACATTTTAAAACTAAAATGTATTTAGGCACAATTACATAAATAACCACACTTAAAATCATGAACCCATTTCATTTCATTTTCCCCTTCTACTTACTCTCTACGCCCCTCATTGACTTTACATTTCACTCTCCACACCCCCTTGCCTAAAGGAAGCATTAAAATCACCCTCAACTCCTATCTCACTCACTACACTCACATTCTCATCTTCTACTTAATTTTCACTTTCTATACACCACCCCAAATTAAACCCTAAACTCATCTCATTTTTTTCTTCTACTTTCTAATCTCTACACCCTTCCCCATATCTTTGTCCATACACTCAACAATATCACTACCAAATGCAACATCTTAATTATAGTATTTAATTGAGATTTGATTCACATTCTTGAATGGTTAGAATATTTATTTATGTTGAATCTTTGCTTTTAAGGATAAAAAATCAATCATGGAATGCAACATAGAGCAAATTGAGGTAAAGGAGAAAAGATGATACGTAACAAGGGGTTGGAGGTTGGGGTTCACTAAGATGAAAATAGAGCTTTTTTTGGGGAGTGAGGGGGACAAATATAGGCTAGAGGTACATTGGGAATTTTACTAACAATTAATGGGGGTACTTAGTACATGAAGTAACTTATTGGGGGCCTATAAATAACATTAAATTAAATGGGGAGCCATATAAGGGTGCTAATAGTCACTCCCTAATCTAATACTCAGTACAATAAGAACTCAAGCAACTCCAATTTCAGCTTTTGAGAGATTTAAATGGACTTGAAAAACGCCACTGCTGTTCTCGAAGATGATGATTATTGCAGATACCCACGTTTCGCAGATTAAAGACGATAAACCAACCCAAAAGAGAGACTAATCTAAATGGACTCATAACTTAAACACTGGACAGCTGGCGTCATATAATGAAATCAAATTCAAGCAGAGACCACCCATGAAGAGGGATAGGAAAATGAAGATGTGAGACTACTTCAACTCTAATAAATACTAGTAAAGAATCAAAAGATCAAGACAACAGTCAGCCAGATTCAGGAAGCTCAAATCAGAGAAGAAACTTCGCATACAACTGTACTACTGCCAACATATCCGACATCAAAACAGATCCGACTAACAACGAATAAACATCACCTCAAGTTCAGACAATCTGCATTTAATCCATAAATAACAATGTAGCTCTTCTACCATTTGAACCAACAAGATACCATTCTCGATATATTTAAAGACATAACTGAACTCAATCAGTAGGGAGCATAAAAGCATGCATACTTTTATGGTTTACAATGTAATGCAATCCAAAAGTTAGCATCTTATCTTAAAATCATAAGAGCAAGTACATCTGCCAACAGATTATAACAAGAAGGTAAACATGCAAGCTAATACAAAAAAGTACTACAATCCAAGACGGCGATATTTGTACAGCAGGTTTCATATGGAAACTATTTAAACTGTAAAGGAGAGGTAGAGACATACATTGCATCATTGGTCATTCAAGAAGCCCCTCATGACTCTCCGAGCACAAATTTCGGCTACCTTCACTTCCGTTCTTTAACACCTTCCCTTCGTTGTCCCCCTTAGCCTTCACAACCTCATCTTTACTCCCCAATGCCTCTCCATTACCCTCCTCAATAAACTTATCATTCTCATCCTCCATCATCTCATCATGGGTGGTGGTGGTTTCTCCTTGAATCTCATTATCACCACCATGATTTTCCAATCTCTCTTCTTCATGGGTACCACTGCCAACACCCTCATTCTCCGATACCACTTCGTCTTCGGCATTGGCGTTTTTAGTCTCTTGTTGAACTCGAAACCTTTCATTTGCCAATATCTCATCAAAGTTATCTTTGGAACAACTTTCCTCTTCCTTTTTCGACCTCAACTTATCAGTCTCCAAATTCTCAAGCCTAGTCCTCAAATCCAACAATTCCCTCTCCATCAAAAACAACCTCTCTTTCAACGTCAAATTCTCCTCCTCGAGGCGCGCGACATGCGCATCTTGATCGTCATCATCGACGTCCCCATCAACATGATCATGATTCCCCTGCTCATCAGCCCAATTGGGATAAATCATCTCGAACCTACTCAAATCATGATTCAACCTCCTCTCAACCTCCTCCCTCTCCTCCAAATCGCTCTCGCTCGAACCGCCATCGTCCTCATCGTCGTCCCTATGCCCTGGGGACCTCAGCCTAATCAATCCATTCATCGACCCGTACCCATCCACACCCCATTGCTCCTTCGCCATATCCCCAAAAACCTCGCGAGACGGCGAGAAAATCGGCGTCGACAGCACCGCCGGCGTCACCGGGCACGGCGATACCAATGAGGCTATACCCCCTGATTTCTTCGCCCTGATTATAAACGACGTAGTGTTCCTCGGTGCAAATGGCGCAAACCTATTATTGTGTTTCTTCTTTGGGTAGAATCGCCGCGCCTTCAACCGATTCTGCGACTGCAATTCTTGCAGCCCCGGCGGCTTGTATCCGCTGCCCCCTCCGCCGACAGCTGCGCCACTGCCGCCAATGCTCGATCCCTTATCGATCCTCCGATTGTCAATTCGCTTGTTGAACCCCGTTTTCGGCTTCCAATTGGATCGGCCGGACACCGGGCCCGGCGCCTGAAAGATCGGCCGCGGCAGCGCCGGAGCGTTGTGGAATGCCAATGAGTCCTCCGGCGAAGGGACGGGGACGGGGACGGAGCCGGAAGAAGGCGGCGGCGGCGGCGGAGGAGCCCATACGCCGTAGTCGCGGCTGAGGATCTGAGAAGGCGGTTTCATATGCGGTGGCGGTTGATTGTTCATCATCAGAACCAGAATCAGATCAAGAACAAACCCTAACCCTAATCGAAAGACGAAACCCTAACTAATAAAACCGTGAAACCAATCGAAACCCTAACCCTAATCAGATCTACCAAGAAACCGAGTCTTCGTATCACAAATTGGGGGTTCTTGTCCGCTCGCCCTAATTTTTTCGGTCGAGTTCTTGAATCACAAAGAAACGACGATCGGGACTGAAACCGAGGAAGATCGAGCGATCGGGAGTGTCGTTGATCGGTTTTGATGGTTGAGATCAGATCGGAAGGAAGAACTCAGAATGAGTTTTGGGGGATTTGACGGGGAAAGTGAGGAATCGAGTGCCAACATTTGGGTTTCTTGGGTTTGGAAACTGAAGGGTAGAAGGGGATTTTATAGGGGATGAGTTTGGGATGGGACGGTTAGTTTCTATCTTGGATATCGACGGATATGATTTTCTTATCTGGACTAAAACGACTTATCTCGAGGTGCGTAAATATGCTTTTCTTTCTATCTTCTATTGTAGTGGCGTAACGTGTACGTGAGGACAGGAAGCGGCACTGTTTCTATGACTTCCACGTGTATATGAAGTTTTTTTTTTTTTTTTTTTTTTTTTGTTCTAAACCAATCGATTTTTAGACTATTCGACTACTTTAAATTCACTCTGAGTCAAGCACCGTGTAAATGAGTGAACTTTCAATATTGGTGTTTCCATTCCAAAAACTCAAACTTGAGTCACTAGCTAAGTGACAACAACTCTTGGTACTTTAGTTTATTATTTCATTTTATGTGAGTTTTTATTTTTGAATTTTTTTTTTGACAGGTGAAAGTCCAACTTAAAACCTCCAACTTTGCCTTTTAGCAAATGATGTCTTCTACCATCTCACAAGAGATGCTTTGGATTAAAAAAAAAATGCCTTTTTGGACTTTGAGTTTAAAAAAAGTAGTGCTAGGATGACCTTATTTAGAGTTTAGACACTCGAATTACACACTCCCTTATTGGTGGCCCATAAATACATATCAATTTAGATGCGTATAAACATTGATGCAAAAATCAAAGGATACCAACAAATGAGTGTCCATTCAAGTGACAGAAGCTCATTTTCCTATATATATATATATATATATATATATATATGTGTGTGTGTGTGTGTGTGTGTGTGTGTGTGTGTAAAAGTTGAAGGAGAGAGAAAGTTTCACATGCTCTCTCCTTCCACCATTTCATTTTTAAGATTTTCTCAATTTTTCTATTTTTATTTTAAGATATTTGTATATTTGTGTTATTTATTGTTTTAAGATATATTCACCCCCCATGTTTTTGAAAAACGTAAAATCCAACTTTGAATAATCAAACAACGGTCTAATTAATGAATTATTCATCAATGCATTAAGTTTCTATTTCGAATTTTACACCGTCAATTTGGTTACTGTAATATTATTTATATATATTGTTTACGACTTAAATAACATATTAAGTTCATTTGAATTCTTTTTTTTTTTGTTATTGAAGTGTTACTTCAATGATTTAAAAGTAAATATTTTTTTACCCCTTTATTGTATATTTTTTTCTAAGAAATATGGGTTGATTGTTGTGAATTGTAATTTTAATTGTAAAAAAATATTACAATACATTCATGTAAATTAATTTATTAACTTTCTCTTAAAGTTTTAATAACTTCCCGCAGAGTGTAGGAAATCAACTAGTATACTATAAAATAAAACATTGAACCGTGATAAAAAAAAAAAGAAATTAAAAAAGATAAAACAAAATGAAATATAGGGATTGAAATAGTAACAGTAACTTATACTTTATTTATGGTTCTAGACATTTAAGGATTCTAGGCCATATTTGGTTGGGGTAAGTGAGAGGGAAAAATGAGCTGTCAGGGAAACTTTATGGAGAGTGAGGGAAAGTAAACACTAAGGTAAGTTGCAGATTTGCAGGAATCAGCAAATCCAAAGCTAGAGATTATTTCAAATGCTCCCTTTCAAGCATGGAACTTCAATTAACCAGATAAAACAATTTTTCCTTTACAAACATGTCGTTGCTTGACCACGAAGTGCCACTTAACAGGTACTGTCACACCCCCAATAGCATGACCCGAGTAGGCTGGGCTGGGCAGCGAGAAACCTAGCAAATAGCCGAGTTCCGGAGGGCTCGGATGGTTCCATGAGGTTTGGTCGCGGGACAACACGTGGAACGACACATAGGCGTGAAGGAGGTCTCGCCTTGGCGCGCGCCAAGGCACGGTGCCTGGGCGTAGATGAAGTTGAGCATTAGCAAGTTACTTGGCACAGGCATCGGCAAACCTTGGCACGTTCCTTGGCGCAGGCACGAGCAAGTTCCTTAGGCACGACCAAGGCCGCGCCTTGGCAAGTTCATTGGGCACGAGTAAGGCTATACCTTGGCGGATTCCTTTGGCACGAGCAAGGTCATGCATTGGCACGAGCAAGGCCGTGCCTTGGCACGGCAAGGCATACCTTGGCAATGGTTGACAAATCTTGACTTGGGCGTTGAAAGTACGCTTGGTCTCATTTCTTGATGTTTCCTATTGGAGCCGAGGAGGAAACGACTTAACATCTACTATAAGGAGAGGTGGTCTCTCTTAGGGGCGGCATGGGCACAAGAGCAAGGAAGACCCTAGAGCATGCCTTGGGCACAATGCCAATGCAAGACCCACGGACCCATGGTCCGAGCCACCCCGAGCCGGTGGGACTCGACCGAGCCCCGGCTAACACCCAGGGTGCCTGGGCGCAGCCAGGCACCACCGAGCAGTCCCAGTCCCTAAGAGAAACATGGGCCACGTCCCTCGAGGCGTGGATGGACCAAGTCAAGGCGGTTCTAGGCGGTTGGGTAACTACCTTGGTCATGGCCATTGGCATGACCAAGGCACGTCCAAGAATGTCCCGAATACATGGAGCATGTGCTAATTGACCAAGCAGTTGAGGCGGTTATGGAACCAAGTGGCAGCAAGGGAACAAGGCAGTTGGGTAACTGCATTGACCACAAGGGAGTGGAGTTTTACTTAGTATCGATGTAATCGGGACGGTGTCTAGACGGTTATGTAACTACTTGTTGGGTCGATTTATAAAGCCAATGGCTCTAGGTTTGGGGAAGCATAGAGTACCAGTGTTGTATTCCCATTGAGAGCTAGTAAAACGTTTCCTTGTTGCATTTGCTTGTCTTTGTTCATTTACTTTGATTATTGGTAGTGCTAGTGATTGAACTAAGGTGGGCCGAGTCTTAGGCACCATTGAAGGCTGGGGTTGGGTTGGGAGGAGAGAAAAATTTCCTTAGGGTGAACCCTCACTTAACTTTGGAGGTGAGCCGGTGGAGAACCGAGTAGATGATTATGCGCTGCGGTAGACCCAAGATCGTGGATTGGGAGGTGCTAAAGAGGGAGTTGAAGGATCAATTCCTTCCTACCAATGATGCTTGGCAAGCGCGGAATGTCTTGCGCAAGCTTAAACAGACTGGATCGGTTCGAGACTACGTTAAGGAGTTTTCCTCTCTCTTGCTGGACATCAAAAACATGTCAGAGGAGGACAAACTCTTTAACTTCACTACGGGATTGCAGTCATGGGCTCAATCTGAGCTAAGAAGGCAAGGGGTGAAGGACTTGCCTGGTGCGATTGCAGCAGCTGATAGTCTTGTGGACTTGAAGACTAGTTCTTCCATGAGCGAGGGGAAGAACAAGGAGAAAAAGCCGTTCAAGGACCACCGCAAGAAGGGCGAGAAGAAGCCCTTCCCTCCTAAGCAAACGAACTCGAAGCCAGCCCCGAGAGTAGACACAAAGCCTTCATCAAGTTACTTACACAAGAGTTGGTTCATTTGCAATGGCCCTCACAGGGCACGAGACCGCCCAAAGAAGGAGAAAATCTCGGCCTTGATCGTGGAAGATGATGGCCAGCCCCGGATGAATCCACTGCAATTGTTGAATGCCATTCAACAAGTCAAGACAGGCCTTTCGGAGGGGATTATGTATGTTGATGCGGAGGTGAACCAAAAATCGGTCTTGGCGATGGTTGATTCAGCAGCAACATATTCATTTGTGGCGGACCACATGGTGGAGAAGTTGGGATTCGATCTTGTTGAGAATTCCAGTCGAATGAAAGCCGTGAATTCGAAAGCAAAGCGAATTCGAGGCATGACATCTAATGTGAATCTTAAGGTTGGATCTTGGGAGGGAAAGATCAACCTCATGGCAGTTCCCCTGGATGATTTTGATGTCATCCCAGGGAATGACTTTCTACATTTGGGGAGCATTGCCTTGATGCCTTTCTTGAAGGGATTGTTTGTGATAAACAAGTCTCATCCTTACTTTGTCTCTACGGCTAACATAATTTCAGGGAAAGAAATTACGAAGCCGTCCCATCTTTCAGCCATTCAAGTGAAAGATGGACTAAGGAGGGGCGAACCAACTTACTTAGCGGCCTTGGTGGACATTAAGGCAAACACGACAGCAAGAGTCCCTGATGCAGTTGCTGAGGTACTGGAAGACTTCAGTGATGTAATGCCCGCGGAGTTGCCGAAACAATTACCCCCACAAAGGGTAATTGACCACGAGATTGAGCTAATCCCTGGCTCAAAAGCCCCAGCACAGGCCCCTTACATAATGGCTCCAAAAAAGTTGGAGGAGCTGAGGAAGCAGTTGCAGGAGTGGTTGGATGCTGGATTTATTCAGCCATCCAAGACACCCTATGGAGCACCAGTCTTGTTCCAGCGGAAGCACGATGATTTTCTTCGGATGTGCGTGGATTACAAGGCACTGAACAAGCTGACAGTAAAGAACAAGTACCCTATCCCGTTGGTGGCGGACTTGTTCGATCGGCTATCCAGTGCGGCCTACTTCACAAAGTTGGACTTGAGGTCAGGGTACTACCAAGTCCGAATTACAGCTGGAGATGTTCCTAAGACGGCCATGATGACTAGGTATGGATCATTTGAATACTTAGTCATGTCATTTGGCTTGACAAATGCCCCTGCTACATTCTGTAATTTAATGAACGATGTACTGAGGGAGTTCATCGATCGATTTGTGGTAGTTTATCTTGACGATATTGTAATTTATAGTCAGAACCTTCAAGATCATGTGGATCACTTACGGATGGTTCTGACTACTTTGAGGGCTAATCATTTGTATGTAAAGAGGGAGAAATGTGAGTTTGCTGCGCAAACGATCTCTTTCCTTGGTTATGTTGTAGGCCAGGGCAAATTACAGATGGACCCAGAGAAGGTGCGGGCGATCATGGAGTGGCCAAACCCCATGAAGGTCCAGGAGTTGCGGTCATTCCTGGGTTTGGCGAACTACTATCGGCGGTTCGTGGAAGGCTACTTAAGGAGAGTGGCACCGCTGACAGATCTATTGAAGAAGGATCGAGCTTGGGCATGGACGGATCAATGCAACCAAGCTATGGCGGAGCTGAGGCATGTCATTGCCTCTGAACCAGTATTGGGACTGCCCAATTTTGACCTACATTTCGAAGTGCACACGAACGCATCAGATAGAGCATTGGGGGCGATACTTGTCTAGGAGGGACACCCCATTGCCTTTGAAAGCAGGAAGCTGAAGGAAGCGGAGCAGAGGTACCCGGCTCACGAGAAAGATATGGTGGCTGTGATCCATGCTCTCCATCTTTGGAGGCATTATTTGCTGGGAACTAGTTTTGTGGTGCGGACAGACAATGCGGCGATCACCTACTTCATGAGTCAGAAGAAGCTCAATCAGAAGCAGGCGAGGTGGCTGGATTTCCTAGCAGAGTTGGATGTTCAATTCGAACATAAGCCGGGAAGGCTTAACTTAGTCCCTGACGCTCTTAGTCGCAAGGTGGTGGCTGAGATGGTGGTAGCAGCAGTGAGGCTTGAAAGCGAATTCCTGCCTCGCATCAAGGAGGAGACGAGCAAAGACCCTGTTTGTTCGAAGATGCTAAAGCTAGTGGCTGAGGGAGTCACCCGGAGGTTTTGGTGCGATGATGGGGCCTTTATGCAAAAGGGGGACGTCCATATGTCCCTAATACTGGCGGACTAAGGCGACTACTTTTGAGGGAGATACATGATGCTCGGTGGGCTGGGCATCCGGGCATGGAGGGCACCTATGCCCTTTTATCACGTTCGTTCTTCTGGCTTAAGATATGGAGGAGGACGTAGATCAATACGTGTGGACTTGTCTTGTGTGCCAACAAGACAAGACAGAGAGGAGGAAGGTACCAGGGTTGCTGGAGCCTTTACCTGTACCAGATAGACCTTTTCAGAGTATATATATGGATTTCATCACTGGTCTTCCTAAAGTGCAGGGGATGACTAACGTGCTGGTGGTGGTGGATCGATTCTCGAAGTATGCTACGTTCATAGCTGCTCCGAAGAATTGCGATGCAGATTTAACTGCGGAGTTGTTCCTGAAGCATGTGGCAAAATATTGGGGGATACCGGAGGATATCATCAGTGATTGAGACGCTCGGTTCACTAGAAGGTTTTGGGTTGCTCTGTTCAATTTGTTGGGTTCGGAGTTGAAGTCTTCCACAGCAAACCATCCCCAAACGGATGGGGAGACGGAGAGGATCAACGCATTGCTGGAGGACTACCTCAGACACTATATGAATGCAAGTCAGTCAAACTGGGTGGATCTACTTGACACAGCCCAATTCTGCTTCAACCTTCACAAAAGCTCGGCTACGGAGCTGAGTCCATTCGAGGTGGTGACAAAACAACAACTGGCTACTCCACATGAGGTAGCCAAGTCAAAGTCGATGGGATCGAGCCCAGCGGCTTATCTCTTTGCGAGAAACAAGCAGGATCTGAGGGATGCAGCTCAAGACAGTTTGGCCAAAGCTGTCCGCAGGATGAAAAAGTATGCTGACCAGCACAGAAGACCCTTGGAGTTCCAGGAAGGAAACCTAGTCTTGTTGAACCTCACTCCTCAGATACTGAAGAAGTTCAACAAGAAGGAGACGCACAAGGGCCTGGTACAGCGATACGAATGACCATTTGAGGTGGTCAAGCGAGTTGGGAGGGTGGCTTATCGTCTTAAGCTCACTACAAGAAATTTGAACTTTTACTACAAATTTGACGAATCATTTGTTACGGTTTAAAATAAGCGTATCCAATAGGCGTTTTAGTGACGGTACATTAATCGTAAACAAAGCTTTTATACATTAACACTTATTTTTGTCACGATTTAGATTTTGCGTGATGAAAAGAAGCTTTAGAGACGAACATGTTTCCATCACAAAAAGGTAAAAAAATTTCGTCACGTAAAGTGTGTTTGCTCACAATCATTATTCCGTAACAAAAGAAAACACAATTTCTTACGCACGCCCCCGCAATTTTTTTCGCCCTTCTCGTCCCACTCCTCCACCTCCTTCATCCGCCCTACTACTCACACCAATCATCCTCCTCAAGCCTCCGATCCGCCGGAGTCGTCATCCTCGTCGTCGCGCCTCCACTTTGTCGTCGTCGTCCTCGCACTCCTCCTGCCTCTACTTCGTCGTCCTCTCTGATCCATCGCCGTCCTCTTCCCTGGTCGTCATCCTCGCGCCTCCTCCCTGGTCGTCCTGCATCTCGCCGACGCCTCACCCTCGCGCCTCGCTCCCCTGGTCGTCCTCTCGCCGACGCTCGCCTCTGCGCCTCTGCTCCCCTAGTCGTCCGGTTGGGCAACGCCTCACCCTCGCGCTCTCTGCTCCCCGGTCGGCGAGCTCCCCGGTCGTCCTCTCGCCGACGCCTCGCCCTCGCGCCTCTGCTCCCTCGGTCGGCGCCTCTGCTCCCGGTCGGCGCCTCGCTCCCGGTCGGCGAGCTCCCCAGTCGTCCTCTCGCCGACGCCTCACCCTCGCGCTCTCGTTCCCTGGTCGTCCTCTCGCTCCCTAGTTGCACCGCTTTGCTCCACGATCGTTGCTCCACGATCGTCTTTGCATTCCTTCGTCGTGAAGATCTGCGGTGGTTGATTTGGTTTTGGAGTGATTTAGGGTTTGGTTATGTTGTTACTGCGATGGAAAGGTCGGAATTTGACGAGTTTGAGTGGTTTATTTGGTTGTTAGTGGACGATTTGTGTTGATTTGTGTGGAACTTGTGTTGTTTTTTGTGGTAATGTGAAGTGTATTGTTGCATTATTTGAACTCCGACTATTTAGGGTCATATAAAGTGTCGGTAAATTTTGTTCGATTTGTTGTTTCTTCACACTTGGGCGAGTCTTTGGATTTACGCAATTGTTGTGGTAATTCATCTTTGTTTTCCACTTTTGGGATAAATCGTGATTTTGATGTTCTTATAGGCATCATCTCTGTTTTTGAGAAAGTTTGGTTAGATAGCTTCTAGTGAAGCTAAAAGGTTGTAGTGGAATCTTCCGATGTCGCGGCATTAGGCCGAAATGTTCTAGTGAAATCTTCCTTTGCTAGGATACTATTTCTTTGAAAAAATGTTCAGTGTCGCAAAGCATTATTGAGTTTTAGATTGTTAGGAGACTAATGATTTAATCGAAATCTTCTCTCATTCGTAACTAGTGAAGCTAAAAGGTTTTTCGGCGATGAATGGAGAAATGTCTTAATTTTTTGGAATGCGAGAACTATAACTCTCATTTTTGATGTCATTGTTTGTATCATCGCGGTGTTCCCTTTGTTCTCGTGTAATGCGGGAAGGTTTTTGTGTTTTAGTGTCGATCGATTCTAGGAAGAAGCTGTTTTATTTTAGTTTATATACTTCATGCTAATGTTTGTCCGATTCGGAGAGCTTATCCATTTTATTTATTTTTTATTTTTTGATAGTTTCTTGCTCTTCTAATCCTAATTTGGGTTGAAGTCGCGATGCCAAATCCAAAGAAATACATTCCCACTTGCGAAGCCTTGATGTAGAGCATGAACAGTTCTCTCACATTCCGCATTCACGACCAACTTCTTGAACGAGAGGCGACGACACAGGCGCAAGGAGTACTCAATCGGTCCCCAAGTTTTATGCGGCCCGACCAATCACGACCACTTCATCGCAAAGGAAGAGCCTTGCTTGGACTTTCAAAAACATTGAAGTAGGAGGAAAGGCACCCTATAAGAATATATCTCAATTATGATCTTGTGGGGCACTCTCCCGATAGGGATTGCTTGGGAGTGTTGGAGACATTGTGAAGGTTAGTGTTGTTTCTAACCATCTGCGACCTTGCTACGTTTGGCTATTAACCTATACTTATGCCATTTTTCTCGCAATTGCACTTGGGGAGCCTTGACAAGTTCGGTCCCTGGCACTCCAGAACTTGCAATCCCAGTGGAGAACCTCCAATTTTTGGGATTTGTTGGTACAATTGCACTTCAAATGATATCTCCGGGAAGGACAAGAGCGCGCCTTCACTAGGTTTGTTCTTGAAGCTTTTATATGCTTAGCTTGCTTTAAGCCCCGAATTTGGAGTATAAGAATTAATTGCTATGAAATTGACTTAGGTTATGGAATATGGTTCATATTGAAGATATCTAGTTGACTTGAATCGATACTAAGTAATCTTGGATTGGAGTGCATGCATGACATGATTACAACAACGTTTTTTCTTAATTAAATGTTGTGTACAATCATGTCTCATCATGCAAATCTTTTATTCTTTCATATGCATTTCCTTTTGTTTAGCTCTGTGTGCCTTTGAAGTAATTATGCTTTCAATTTGGAAGGTCATTGTTGAAGCTTCTAACCAATGTCATATTATGTACGGAAGCATTGCCGTCGAATTCGTGTTTGGAAGATGTTTGTCTATTATTTCGACAAAACTACTTTTTTCCCACCCCACCCAACATAATCTTACATGTTACTTTCGATTGGATATTGCCCTAAATTCTAATCATTTGAAGTAACTCAGCTCTAGGAAAGACAACAGACCGGTTCAGGGAGGGCCTTAGCGGTCGAGCTGTTAAAGGAAACACTGCGGTTGAGTGGATATTCGCATGTAGACAAGATGGCGGTGTACGGCTCCGCGGGAATATGTGGAAGGTATTTTCTATAGAAGTGTTATGGTTATTTTACTTATCACATGTTTTCCCTTGTGATTCTTATTTCTCATATTGTGGCGAGAGGGTGTAAGTAATGCAGACTTGGTTCTTTGGTAACCACAAAACCTACAACAGGGAATACTCTTGCATGGGCGTAGCTTGCGAGCGTGATCAATGGGGCCGTGCAATTGCGGGTACTTTGTTAGATTGCGATTCTCCCCTTTTGTATGTTTTTCTTTCTCGAAAACTAATATTGCTTTTATATTTCTAGGACATGTAAATGTGGCGCCTCGCCATTTGACTCTTGAAGCACATACCTTACTTTCAGCTACTCTTATACATGAGGTTGGTCACTCACACGAAACAATAACAACATACACATACAAAGTTAATATTGAAAGTCAATCTAACACACATGTACATTCACGCTCCACGACAACAACTATTCTAGTTGGCTTATTTGGCTTCATGTAGGTGATGCATGTTCTTGGTTTTGATCCTTATGCCTTTGTACATTTTCGAGATGAGAGAAAAAGAAGGCGTAATCAAGTACTTGGTATTTGTGTTAATTGCTTTGAGTGTCTCGTTGAGAATTGATTTCTTGTGGAATGGTGAAATCTGTTTTTTTCATTTGCCTTGCCTTTGGTCTTCCATTGCTTGCTCTGTAGCAACTTCATTTGTTTTGAACCCTTGTGACATGCTATTTCATTAATCCATTCGGTCACTTCTTGTACTTATCTATTCATGAGTTAGGCCCCACGTTACAATTTTAGTATTTGAACACTATCTCGCCCTATCCTTGCCACAATACTGGACTCCAAGCCTTTAATGTAAAGCTTCATTTGTGAGGTTGTTTTGTTTTTCACATTTTGTCGTATAATGTTGTTTTATGTAGTCTTAGATATTATATAGCATTAACAAGAGGAGAATTTGGTGTAGGGAAAAAAAGAATATCTTTGAAGTTGGTGATGGTAACAATGAACATGTTATTCTAATATATTATCATGATAGAAAAATGATGGAATAGAAAAAGAACAGGTTATTAGTTATTACTTTCAATCAAGTGGAGCAATTCATTGTGCATTAGTGTGATTTTTGGCTCGTAAAGATAGAGTTCTTTTTTTAAAAAAATGTTTCCTTTCTCTCTGGTGTTTCATTCTATAAAGTTAACATGGTTTCTCGAAATTTTCGCTTCTTTCATCTTTCCCTAGTGTCCTTTGGGAGTTTGATGAAATATATGTAAGTGTTGAAGTGCTAATCTTTAATTTAAGTGAAGGTTCTGTTGAAATTTTATTACTACGTTATAATTTATTAAAGATTTTTTATTTATGTAAGTGTTTAAGTGCAATTACTTATATTTATAACTTTGAAATTTTAGATGCGCAATTGGATGAGACTTCAAAGGGTAAAGATGATGAACTGGAAGAAAGCTTCACGTGAAGAAGAAATTGAAGAAGCATGGAGTGAAAACATTGAAGAAAACATGGATTTATTTTATTTTACTATGTTAGACTTAAGCCATGAAGAAACATGTCAAAGTTTAATTTTATTTTGCTATGTTAGACTTCTAAATTAAGTATTATCATTTTTTTGGTACTTTGGATTCAAAATCACAAAAATCAAACTTTGAATAGATTGATAATGTTGGCCTTGTAATGCAAGTAAAGTAAATTCTTAATATTTTAATAGATGCAATATTTTTATATTGTGAGATGCAAGATAGTTACAACAACTTTTATATAAATACTTTTTTTTTTGTGATTTTGAGCAATGTACATATAAAATATTATTATTTTTTGTCACCAAGTAGAAAGTCGTAACTATATGTATTTGTGACGGACAAAGTCTTGTGACGTAAAACATTTTCTTCGTTGTTTAATGAAACGTTTGTGACGCAAATACTTGGGAGCGAGACACTACTTTATGGCACACCCCCAGCGATTCGATAGCATGACATTTCCGGGGATGTTTGTCACACCCCAAATAGCATGACCCGAGTAGGGTGGACTGGGCAGCGAGAAACCTAGCAAATAGCGTAGTTCCGGAGGGCTCGGATGGTTCCATGAGGTTTGGTCGCGGGACAACATGCGGAACGGCGCACAGGCGTGAAGGAGTTCTCGCCTTGGCGCGCGCCTAGGCACGGTGCCTGAGCGCAGACGAGGTTGCGCCTTGGCAAGTTACTTGGCACAGGCACGGGCAAACCTTGGCAGGTTCCTTGGCGCAGGCACGGGCAAGTTCCTTAGGCACGACCAAGGTCGCGCCTTGGCACGAGCGCCGCGGCAAGTTCCTTGGGCACGAGTAAGGCTATACCTTGGCGGATTCCTTTTGGCACGAGCAAGGCATGCCATGCACGCAGCAAGGTCGTGCTTGGCACGGCAAGGCATACCTTGGCAATGGTTGACAAATCTTGACTTGGGCGTTGACCAAGTCAAAGTAAACTTGGTCTCATTTCTTGATGTTTCCTATTGGAGCTGAGGAAACGACTTAACATCTACTATAAGGAGAGGTGATCTCTCATAGGGGCGGCATGGGCACAGGAGCAAGGAAGACCCTCGAGCATGCCTTGGGCACAATGCCAAGGCAAGACCCACGGACCCATGGTCCGAGCCACCCCGAGCCGGTGGGACTCGACCGAGCCCCGGCTAACACCCAGGGTGCGTGGGCGCAGCCAGGCACCACCGAGCAGTCTCAGTCCCTAAGAGAAACATGGGCCACGTCCCTTGAGGCGTGGATGGACCAAGTCAAGGCGGTTCTAGGCGGTTGGGTAACTACCTTGGTCATGGCCATTGGCATGACCAAGGCACGTCCAAGAATGTCCCGAATACATGGAGCATGTGCTAATTGACCAAGCGAGTTAAGGCGGTTATGGAACCAGGTGGCGGCAAGAAGGAACAAGCGGTTGGGTAATCGCCTTGACCACAAGTGGGTGGGTTTTACTTAGTCTATGAATCGATGTAATCGGGACGTGTGTCCTAGACGGTTATGTAACTACTTGTTGGTGATTTATAAAGCCAATGGCTCTAGGCTTGGGGAAGCATGCATAGAGTACCAGTGTTGTATTCCCATTGAGAGCTAGTAAAACGTTTCCTTGTTGCATTTGCTTGCTGTTCATTTACTTTGATTATTGGTAGTGCTGAACTAAGGTGGCCCTTAGGCACCACGGGTTGGGTTGGGCGAGAAAATTTTCTTAGGGTGAACCCTCACTTAACGGCCCCGTGACAAGTACCTTGTTACGAACTCCGGTGGTACTAATTTTATCATCCCCGCCATACCCGCGAAAGCCGATCGGGTCATATATGTTGAGCGAACGCAACGATACATATTAAGAAATATAGAACAACTAGCAACCTGAAATGCATGGATCTTACAGCAACTCAGAGGTGACCTTCCTTTTTCCATCTACAACGGGACTCCATTATTGAAACGACCCTTCCTTGACCTAGGGTCGGGTTGCCGTCCGGCTCAGACCGCCAATTAGGCCCGATACCCGAACCAGGTCCAAATCACGATCTGACACGCCTAAACAACCTGCAAAATAACATATAGACAATATGGTAAAAGAATGTGGAATTTCAATTTCAATAAATACCATATGTCATATAATCTCAACCATCAAGTATCTCAGATTCACCTAAGCAAATCAAACAATATAAAATCTCCATAACCTTCAAATATTTATAAATGTATCCAACCAACTAAAGAAATGTTTAACTACCTAACAGACTTGCTTAGGTTGCAACCTTTATTAATAGTTTTCAAAACAAATAGTAGATATATCATAAAAGGTTCACGCTGCAAGGAGACTTCAAACAATGGCCTTCCCCTTGCCACGATCTATCGCACTCATAGATGGACCTGTAGTATAAGTAGGGTGAGCTAAAGAACCAACGGAGCCCAATAAAAGAAGAACTACACTCAAATATTAAACACGCAAGTAATACCTATAAAGTAAAATAAATCTAACATGCAGTTAAAAATCAAGATAGCATTGAAATTTGAAGCATGACATTAATTCCCACAAGGAATAAGCATATCATATTCATAAAGCAACTTAAGCAGTGATAGGGAGTTTCAAGAGTTATAAAACATAAGAAAATCAACTTTTGCATGCAAAGGGGTTACAAGAGAGATATATAGAATGTAATAGATATAAATGCAAGTCCATTATCTCATTTGTCATTACCTCCCCTTGTTGACAAATCATCATAATTAATATTCGTGGGTGACTTGATTCCACCGTGTGTCCATGGCTCCTCAAGAGGCTCGGGTGACTTGGTTCCATCGTGCATCTACGACTCCCTAAGAGGCCCTTGCAAAACTGGGTGACTTGGTTCCACCGCGTTATTACAGCTCCCCAAGAGGCCCTTAAACATGTAAGGTGACATGGTTCCACCATATGACTATGACTCCCCAAGAGGTCTTACATGAAGTCAAACAAGGTAGGTAATAACCTCATCCCAAGTCCTTTAGTTAAAATCATGAATTCTAAATATACTAGTAGCAAGACACATTTAATAAATGAGCGGAGCTCCCCACTTACCTCGATTCGCCGAGTTAGACTCTCTCGCCGCCCTCGCACGCACGAGGCTCGATGTGAACCTCCTTGCGAATCTAGATAATTTAAACAATAATCGCATTATTCGACGATTCGAAATTCATAGTTAATTATTTATGAGCACCGCTATGGGCACCCCACCAATTAATGAAAACACCCATTTTTTGTCATTCTCCCCCTCTAAATTACACTTTAATGTAAATGACATTATTGCCCTTTCATATAAACTCTCTCCAATCTCACAACTCATTTTCAAACAAATTTTGGGGCACCCCACTACATTGGTCTCTCATCTCTAACCTAAAGCCACGTATTTGTTTGTCGGACGTGTATCGATTCTTGCATTTTCACATCATCCGATAGCGAGGTAACACTGTTTTACAACCATATCAAGATTCGAATGAACTGTTTTGTTCAAAATAGTGACATTGATGATTTGATTTTTCATTGTAAGGTTTGGTAAATTCGACCATTCCGAAGTTGTTTTCAGCTTAAAATGGACGAATGTACTGCAATGGTGCAAGAGGAGGTACAAGAAGAGGTATTTGTTGATATTTATTATTGTTTTTTTTTTTCTTCGATTTTTCATGTTTTCGTTGAAGTTGCACCGTTGCGATTGTTTCGGACTCAAAGATCGAGACTTATAGATAAGTGTCGGTAAAAAGACACCGAGACTTATTCGTAAGTCACGGTCATGCTGTGATCGAGACACATGGAAGAGTCTCGGTTTTTTCATACCGAGACTCTTCCATAACTCTCGGTTCCCAGTGAACGAAAGTTGGTTTCAAGTCGCGGACCCGTACTACCGAGAATGTGGATTTTTGGGTTTTTTGGTGAATTTGTTGTGTATTGGTGTTGAGTCTTAATGTTACAATGTATGTATTGCAGGTAATGTCGGTTTCAACTTTATTTCCAGACTACAAGGATGCGTTTACTCCTTGTAGGCCATTCCCATCTAGAGAATCGATTATTTCATGGTTTCAAATGATTGGTCGTGAGAACAAGTTTGTGTTAGTAACGAAGCACTCGATGTCGGAGGGATTAAGCGCATGGGAATGGTCAAACTTGCATGTGAGAGGTCCGGTACATTTAGGGGAATGTCACAAAGAGTAGGAAAAGCCAAAGCGGCAAAACTTGCTTTGACACCAAGAACTGAAGAGGAAGAGGAAACGGGGAGGACTCAAACTGGTACAAAGAAATGTGGATGCCCTTTCCTTATTAACATCAAGGAAAATGTTGATTTTTTGTGGTATGTCACTGTCATGTGTGGGAGGCACAATCACGACCCCGCCAAAAACTTGGACGATCACTCATTTGCAGGAAGATTAGATAAGGGTAAGCAAGTGGTTGTGGTGCAGATGACTAAGGGTAATGTGAAGCCAAGATATATCATCAACACGTTGAAGCAAAGAGATGTTAAAAACGTATTGACAATGCGGACAATATATAATGCACGACAAAAATTTCGAATTGAGAATGCGGGTGGGAGGACTCAAATGCAACAATTATTGCACATATTGGAGAAGAATAAGTGGATGTCGTGGCATATGAAACATCTCGATACGAATATCGTCATTGATTTATTTTGGTCACATCCTGATTCAATTAAGTTGCTACGGTGTTTCCGTCGGTTCTTTTGATGGATTGCACTTACAAAACAAATAGGTATCGAATGCCGTTATTGGAGATTGTTGGCATCACTTCAACGCATTTGACGTTCTCAGTTGGGTTTGCTTTCATATCATCGGAGACTCATGCAAATTATGTTTGGGCACTTGAGAACTTGAGATCCATATTGGATGGGTGGCCTAAACCTGACGTGTTTGTTACGGATCGGGAGTTAGGCCTTATTAGTGCCATCGAAGAAGTATTTCCATCATCGTCTCACCTTCTTTGCTCTTGGCACATCAACAAAGTAGTATTGGCCAAGACTAAGAAGATGTTTGGGGATAATGAAGGCTTCGCTCGTTTCATTGATAGGTGGACGAGCGTGTTGTATGCTAAGTCGGAGGCCTTATTTGAACTTAGGATGAATGTGTGACGGCCCCAACTACGAAACAGGGCACCGTCCGGCCGAATCCCGTACTCAAGCCTTAATCCACATGATCTAAGACTTAAGTACGTATTAGTCAGCCTATCGTCCCTATATTTCTCCACATCCACGTATTGATATATTATCCAATTTAAAGGTCATTCAAATTCAATGATCATGCAATTGCGGAAGCATTAATTCTCCAAAAAATTCTTAAGTGTGGAAACCAAGAAAAACTACAACATCACATGCATGTATAGATATGAAACTATTCACTCAACCCACTGTACAACTCAAAATGACATAAAGAATAATAATACAACAAAAGTCGAGACATATAAATGAGTGAGGAGAGTCGTCGAACTGCTCAGAGGAAGTCGTCGATCTTCTCCTTCCACGGTCTGCTGCTGCTCGACGGACCTACACCCACCGTCACAAACTAGACGGTGAGTATAGTGATATTTAAGTACTAACTGGAGAATTTCATGTCACATTTTCAAATAAACGAATGGTATTTAAAAGCATAAAGTAGCGAAATAAATTGATGAAACAAGAAATGCAAGTAAATACCATAGTTAAAGATGTAGAGACAGACACATGCTAAGTCGAGATGATCTACGTCCGGTCGGCGGTGAGACCTATCACCTACCCTTTCCCACTACTATATGGAGCTCGCACTCAACATATCTCACATACATAGCGGAGCTACGCTCTACGCTTTCCAACATAAATCTCATGCTTGCCGACCACCCCGAGTCCCATACCTCGTGTGCCGCACAAGTGTAGTGGTGAGTGCCGGAACCCCGGTAGACCCATGTCCCCGTGAACCGCGCATCTCTCGTGCAATGGACACTAGATAATCCCTACTTTATTTTCAAAGATAAATAATTTTTAAAATTCTAGGATACCAAGATAAATTCGGCTACAAAGCCCAAAGGAAATTGAATACAAGTCTACTTAAATCCACATTATTCCATTAACATGTTTTTTATCAATTGTGTTCAAGAATGACATCAAGTGTAGGAATCAGAGTCAATGAAACAAGTCACAAGGCATCATGTCACAATATTCATCCATGAATAGATACAAGAACAACATGATGTGCGAGTTCAAATAGCATTGTCTACCAATAGACCAATAAAACAATAAGAGAATTAAATGAAATATAAAATTCTCACAGTTGTACTTACAAGTTACACGCTTGTCTTAGTCTATCTGATCCACTCGACAAATCGAAGTGCGTGCCCAAACGCCTGAGTTCTCCCCTTAGTTCCCTAACATTCAATAATGTCTCAATTTAGGCCAAATCGAAGTCGAGACAAATTGCTAACCATTTTTTTTCCTTCTCTCCCTCCACCGATTTTGGAGAATCAAATGGGATAAGTTTAGACTTTGAGTTACATTTGACCCATTTATATGATTCGGGTTGGCTTGAATGTGAGCCACTCATCTCAAAACACACACGTATCTCGAGACACATCTTGTGGTATTCAACACCACACTTGTCTCCCAAGTCACTTGTGAGTGACTCAACACCTTAACACACTTGCATAGAGATGGGTGTTTGTGTATCTAGATGTATATCTAAGGCCTCATGTTTTAGTTTCTAACTATAGGCCCTTTTATATATTACATTTGCATGTGGCCACATTGCAACCACACATTAACAAATAATTGCCCATTTAATGTAAATAATTGAATCTTACCCCAATATGCTGCTACCTCGGTCCCCCGTCAACACGCGATTTGAGGCGCGTCCCCGTTCATCTCGGTATCTGCATACCCGTAAATGACTTAGTAGTCTACACATATACAATACACTAGGCATACAACACACAAATATAAAATGTACATCGGCCCTTGCCTCGGTAAACGGACATATCACGGTGTGGGTCCCACAATACGGGTCGTTGAGCCTGTGTAAAGACATAAACACAGTTAGAGATTTTGGGTCGTTACAGAATGACTTGCGTTGTGAGTTCGGTCATGTGAAGGGTCTTACTGATTACTTGGATAACACATGTGTGAAGATCTACAAGGAGAAATTTGTACTGGCATGGACATATCGAATTATGCACTTTGGGGAAACAACGACACAAAGGGTTGAGTTTGCGCATTCCACTTTGAAGCTACATCTTGGCAACAGTCAAGACAAATTTTGAGACTTTGTGGAGTGTGGTTGATGGTCTTCTTAGGATCCAACATAACAACATCAATGCATCATTTGAGCTCAATTTGAATGTGGTGCAACACGAATATTTTGATGGTTTTTATCGCCGATTGCGTGGTTATGTCTCTCAAAGGGCGCTTAAGTTAATTAGAGATGAATTGGAACGTGGAGATGATGTTGGACATGACTCTACTCGTTGTGGTTGTGAGATACGTACCACGCATGGTCTTCCTTGTGTACACGAGATAAACTTCCATAAATTTGTTGGTTCACTCATCCCTCTCGAGGACATTCATGTATACTGGCGAAAGTTGAGTATGATATCAGAGAATCATGTGGATCGGGCTGGGTAAAATGTGAACGATGAGATTGAAAGAGTGTTACAAAAGTTTCATGCTTGCATTGACGATGACGATCGCATTAAGATTATTCAGCAGCTTAGAAAGATTAGTTGTCCTTCATCTACACCGGAAGTTGTTCCACTTACAAAAATAAAGACAAAGGAAAGGACATCGGGGTCTTCAATTGGAAGTTTGTTGAATAGAGGAAAGAAGATAGGATCAAAGAGGAAACACGATGAAGACGATACTTCGACGACAAGATTGCCTATCGGGTTTGAGTACGTACTATCGAAAGAAGTGGCATCTAGTTCGAGAAAGAAGAAAAATAAAGTGGGGCCTAAAATACGTCGTACATGTCGGGAGACCCAAAGTGTATCTAAGATTGGTTATTCTCATTGCATACAACCGGATTGGTTGCCATATGTTGAGAGCACTATTGATGTGATGGGCGATGGTAATTGTGGATATTGTGTGTTGCCTCTGGGCTTGAACTTCCCGATGTCGATGGTTGGAAATTAGTACGTAGAAGGATGTTTGATGAGATAATCGGGTATGAAAACCTTTGGCGGGAAGTGCTTGGAACGAGTTACGAGAAGGTGAAGACTGTTGTGCATTGTCCGGATGATCGTGTTGGTGCCTCTTTTGACGAATGGTTGACACTTCCAGACATGGTCCGTTAATATCAACGACCTTTAATGTCATTCTAGTAAACCTCTCGCATGGTAGTTGCTCGACATTTCTTCCTCTACGTAATGTCCCACCGTCATCGTTAGATAGTCGAATTATCATTGTCATGATTAATGATAGGAATATCCATTGGGTTATGGTAAGTTTGTAGATTATTTAGGAATTGTGTTTTTTCATCTTCTGATCATATGATAATAGATTATTGTTGTACTTTGTATTTGACATGTGAAGTTGATTGTGAATGCACCGCTGCCATCATTATATCCATCATGGGAAATGTATGCTGAGGAGTGCGCTAAAGGTTCGCGTGATGGATTCATAATTTGAGAAATCGTGCCGGTTGTAACTTCTCAAGAAGGCATGCCTTTCGTAGTAGATTTAGCTTCGCTTTAGTTATCAATAGTCGTGTTTAACGTTTTAAGTTTTGATGTGTATACTTGCCGTATCAAGAATATTTGAGTGCAATAAATATGTATCAAAGTTAATTGTTTTATAAGTTTTTATGTGTATGCTTCTCGGTTAGCTAATTTTGATATGTTATGGTTTGTAATTGTGAACTTTATGTAGTCAAAAATTACATAATTCTTTAAAAAAATTAACTCTCGGCCAAGCAGGTCCGTGACTCACGCATATGTTTCGACATGCTATAACCGACAATTGGCCAAATTTCTCCTTATGACACTCTCGAGAGAAGTGTTTCACTATGTAATCTGATGGTTTACAGAGACGACTCGTTGACCCGTGCACGACCCAACTGGAGAACTTTCGGTTCCTTCTATGCGAAACTAAACGTGTAGTTTCGGTCATGCATAATCGACACACTGTAACGAATCATTTAACCAATGTTCATGGTAAACAGCTATCGAGTTTATTAGCGTAGTTACGGTGGGTTATGGTCGATACCTTACTTAGACTACTAGGTTACAGCATGACATATCCGAGAATGTCACCATGAGTCTCGGTTAGTAGTCAACGAGACTCATGTAAAACTATCGAGAGATACATACCCGAGAGTTATGTGAACGTTTCGGACACGTCCAACCGAAACCTCGCCAAACTGGTACATTGCACATACAACTTGGTGACATATGTGCTTAAGTACAACAGTTTCGATCTGAGGCACCGTTATTGTCATACCGGTCTCGGCCCTGAAGGACCGAGACTAATTTATGATCACAAAATGAACATGTTTATCAACCAGAATTATTACAATACAAGTCTCAATACAAACAATAGCACCAAAACATAGACAACAGTAAAATATTTAACAAATTCACACCATACAAGCCTTACATTCAAACAAGTCTTACATTCAAACAACATTCAACAAGTTCCATAATCCAACAAAAACTAAAACAGTACAAGTTCCATAATCCAACATTCAACAAGTCCCTAATTGCTTTGGCTTCTTCAAATTCTTTCTATTGTATTCTTTGCCATGCATTCTCTTTGGGGGGCGAGCATCGACCGGTGGCGGTAGAGCATTAGCCGGGGTGAAATGTGTAGAAGTGCTATCGTGTTGGACCGCCTAGGGCCTCGCTTGGGTAGGGCCGATGTGTCGGTGTAGGCGGTGTGTGGTGCTGGTGCATTTGCGGCGGTGGTGGTGGTGGTAGGACCAGAGACTCCCCGAAAGGAAATTGACGTATCTTGCCATTTTCCTCGTAGACTCGAACTTACGCAACTACTCGGTGGGAGTCCATCCATCGTAGTGCCACGTTCAACGCACGCCTATTACGCTGATGAAAACAAAAAGAAATATGTTAATGTTAAAAATTACGGGTTTTCAAGAAATGTCGAACACTTCTACATAACACTTAAAACACATTCAATACCTCGAATAGCTCATTGTCAGCGATGGTTGTGACAACTATGTCTTCATCTTCATGGCTCGGGTTGGCGATCATTGGGTGAAACACTTTAAGGAACCAAGGTAGATAGTCCGGTGTAGCCAAAAACTCGAACTGTGTCTTCTCACCGCGAACTTCGGGGGCCAACAAATGGTTACGCCAACGTTCTCAATTGTCTTGTTAGAACCCATACTTGACAGAGTATTTGAGTGCAGAAATGCCTCGATGTGCTTCTAATGGAGGGTACGGAGGATCTGATATAGATTGCACGTGGTCAAACTGTCTCAGAATCCTCTCCGGATGGTAGGGCTCTACCACATCCATGTACTTCAATGTGCCACTATAGAAGGCCATCGCGTGCACAACTCCATTATCCATGTAATTAACATAAGGGTCCCAAGTGACCTAATCAAACATAAACAACCATAATTAGTAAACATAAACTAATTTTAACATTTACCAACAAGATTGGCTAAGTAACTCACCTCGCTTGGCGCAACCTGTCCAACGTTCTCCTTATGGACCCAACCTTGTCAATATTCATCACGATCTCGTGCTTTTGAATCCATCTACAGACACGAGGTTGCACGTAGTCCATGTACTTTGGATTGGGTGTGGTGAGTCCGAGTTTGAAATGGTCGTACACCAATCCCTGCAAATACATACAACGTTAGTGGGAAAATGCAAAACCTAATTCTAATTATTCAGAAAACAATGTAAGTTGATTTAAAAATATACCTCAAGTAATGTGAGGTAGCCGACAATCTGAGAAACTTGTACTACGGTGGCGGACCTCAAGTGTGCCAGACAAATACGCTAATGCAACTGCACCTCATACATACTTTCCCACGTCATCCAAACTTTCTAGAAGCTTCAACAACGTAATAGATACCCGAGATCCACTCTTATCCGCAAAAAAAGTGGTGCAAGAAAGTAGGTACAACAAGTACGCCCGGATTTGTGCATTCCACGGGAGGATAAGTAGTGTCACTCGATCCAGCTTTGGGGCACCATCGACTCTTCAACCAACATTTTCGCACTGTTAGCCCCTTGCTGATGTTCACTTCATTATTAGCATCTTCAATGTTAACCCCAAGTAGTTTGGACACCAACTTAATCACATCCGAGCGAGATTCCTCGGTGTACCTCGCAAAGTTCTCAACTGCAACCACTTTGCTCGTCACATGAATCTTCGGGAGAATGCTCACATCCTCCAGGAGATCGACATTTCACCAAATGGTAAGTGAAATGTGTTCGTCTCCATGCCGCCACCGCTCCACAAAGCAGATATAACCTCCTTGTTAGCCTTGCGGTATGAGCAATCTATCGCGTATTCAACACAGCATCATTTGGATAATCCTCTAAAGGCCCAGTTAGGGTGACACACGTAAGTCTCATTCTTGGATCCGAGCACCGTGATTGATACACTCGAGTATCAGGCGATCCTACAACAACAAAAAACATTTCATCAGCTATATGAAAACTATAAGTTTTTAAGTACTTCATTCAATGAAACTTTATATACCTCATTGCTCCAAATCGCTAATGCGACATGATCTTTAAAGCTCTTCAGCAATGATCCATCAGACGAACCACCGGGGAAAGGAGCACACATTTCTAATTGCTCTTGTGACTCCCCTTCATTATGATCACCTCCACCACTAGTACTCCCACCCACATTACGATCGATACTAGTGGTGTCTACTACTAGACTCTGATGCATGAGCTTCATCTTCACCTCGGGCAACTAGAAGATCTTTTTGTCGACGCATGTCAATGTTGGAATCCTCATTGTGCAATTGAACATTCTTTGCACGATTCCCATCAGTCTTTCCCTTTCCCTTCACATCTACCTTCTATTTCTCTTTCCGATAAGATGCAGTCGGGGGTCTCCGACCACCTCGCCCACTTACCCTCGACACCTCAACACCAACCTCCTCCCTAGTCACCGAGGTTTTCGAATGAGTCATACCTGATAAGACTACAACATGTAAGCACCTGGAGCAGAAACAAAAGTAAAATTCAAAAAAATAAGAACAAAATATTCCATTTTTATAGTCTCGGTCAAGCAGGTTTGAGAAAACAATTACAATCTCGGTGACGCATGACCGAGATAAAACAAGTCTCGGTAATGGACAACCGAGACAATTGGTTCATTCTCGGTTGTACATCACCGAGACTAACGCAACTATACACTATGAATTACTCTCGGTATGTGGTGACCGAGAGCAATTGCAGCGTTACGCTACCTAAAACAATAATACATAAGCATAATCTCGGTTATGGATAACCGAGACAACAATGTTTCTCTTGTTACTATGTAATCGAGACTTTATGTGCAACTAACCTTAAACTTAAATCTCGGCCATGGTTAGCCGAGATTGTTAGCATCTTCTCTGACCTGTGTAGCCGAGAAAAACGGGTTCGCAAATTTGTCCAACCTAGCAGAGGAACCACACAAAACAAACAAAAATTGAACTATAATCTATCAAAATCGAGTTCAAACATACCTATAAGCTGTTGAATAAACGCCTCCTGTGATATTGGTACCCTAAGACCGAGCCCTACAACGTACCCAATGCAAACAACTCGAGATCTCTGAATATGGAAGAAAACCCCTACTTGAATGAGCGACAAAACACAGGAGATGCTCAAACTGGTTAACCGAGATCGATGAACCAACGCCTCCTGTGAGATCTCTGAAACATTGCGAAATCGAAATTTGGTGATGGGGTGCACTTGGGGGCAATTTCGAGATTTCATTCAAATGTTTTGGGTGCCTTTGGGTAAACAACTTGGTGCCTTCAACAGTGGTGTGCCTTCATTATTTGGTGGGGTGCCCATAGCGACGCTCTTATTTATTCAATTACCTCGGGATGGGGCCCACTAGTGTGGTCCCCGCGGGTCCTCCGTCGCCGTGAGAGGGTTGAGGGTGGGGGCCCACCCCAACCCATTCGAAAACATATTATTATTATGTTTATTTATAATATATATATTTTATTTTTATTATATTTTATTTTTATTTTTTGTGTTGACCGAACTAGGAGCATAGCCCCATCGGCGGTGCCGCCGCGATACCACCACCCTCTTGGTGTTCTTTCCATTCAAGTCACTTTTAATTTATTTTTTTCAAAATTAATCAAATCAAGATAAAAAACGAAAGATGTGGAATACCTTGTTTGTTTAGTAACTTTTCTTATTTTTTTATTACATGAAGCTGATAATATATACCATGTTCGCCAACCATCATGTGTTTTATCATTGTTTAGTAACTTTTCTACCTGAAAGCTAACTTAATTGTGATTTAGAATCATTTTTTGTCAAAATTTGAATGTTGTGAGAATATTTCTATAATTAATAAACTTAGGATCATAGCCCAAGTAGGCAACCTTGAATTTTGATTTTATAAGGCAGTCCAGATTTTCATGAAGTCCTATTTTCAGTTGTCAAACCTTACCACATCAAAATTTACCCACAACGCACACCAAGCTAACACGCGCGCGCACCAGAAAGAAACTCAAAATAGCACAAAGTCAACTAAAAATAGAATATTACAAATGCAATTCCATCTTCACATACACAAAGAATTGAATGCAGCACATGCACGTTTCATAGTTTTAGCTTCTAATTGTCATGAGTCCAAATTGAATAATGCAGTAAATCAAGATTCAAACATAAAATTAACTAATGAAAGTTAGTTCCTATACAACAACAACAACAACAACAACATAGCCTCAATCTAAATTAGTTGGGGACGGCTACATGGATCAAACTCTTCCATTGTGCTCGATTAAGTGAAATTGAAAGTTTTTCCAATCCAATTTTTTTTTTAAAAAAAAAACTTATAAATTATGACATTTAATTGATTTCATGCTTCTATAGTTTATTTAATGAACATAAATGCAAATACCTGCCATTTTGTTTCTAAGCAACGATTTGCTAACCAGAAAATAAAAATCTAAGACGTTATGATTGTAAAATATCAACAGAAGTAACTAAGTGGAAGCAACTAGGAATTTGTACCTGGGATGATAATGAATCTGATGGTAACCTTCAATCCCACTCCCCTCCACCAAAAAATGCCAAAATCATAATTAGTAATGTAATACATTGATCACAAAGGAGAAATATCTTCCAGCCAAAATCATGGATTTTGATGACCCTTCACAGTTCAATTTACAGTGCATTGGTTTCGACAAGGGAAAAATAAAATTAACTGCTAACGTGCTTTAGCAAGGGTACTACCAATTTGGTATTGCAGGCAGGTAACGGTATTTGAGCATTGTACATTTAAAAACAAAAATATAGTGAAATATTCCAATGTAAAAATCTTTTGAGTTATATAACTTTCTGGAGCTTGTCTCCAATTCCCTCAAAGAAAAATATAGTGAAATATTGATGTTATGCTTAAGTATCGCCTCAAAGAAGAGGGAGCCAGTGTTAATGAAGCTAATTCGATGGGAGAGCTAGTCCAGCATCCTAGACACTAAGTTCTTTTAGAGCAACATTGTCCAAGATGCCCAGTTTCAATGCATTAGATCTTTGAAAAGGCATCTATACAATGTCAAACTACAATTACAAAGGAAAAAAAGAAATTCTCCTTATTATTAGAAGCTCCATAGTTCCATCCTATTTAACAAATGATAATGATGCATACATTATTCAGAAGTCCGATTAGATTTATTTGGCACAAATTAATTTGCAAAATAATTCCCTGCACAAGGCAGTGTTCAGATCCAATGTACACAAATAAATATGAAATCGAGAAACTCTGTAGTACAGAATCTACAGATTTCAATAAGAAACTGCATTTCTTTGCCCAAGTTTCTGCAGGGACACTTGTCGATTCACCAAGTTAAACAGTGCAGGTACACACGGATTCTCATTGGAAAATGCTATTTTTTAATCAATAAGCTTCTGGTTAACAGCCACACCAAGCATTTGTGAAAGTAATTAATCAAATATTGATGCTTTTCATATCCATAAGTAAAAATATAAAAAACTAATGCTAGATTTTTACCCGCATTAATATCTACTTATAATTGAAGTTCAACATTTTGATACCGAAGGCAAATAGTTACCTGTCCATGCATCCAAACAATCTGCCGCATCAATTAGGCAGTCCCGCCGAATGGAGCTTCTGAATTCCAAATTATGCTTGGAGCTCCATCAAATCCACTGGTGCTGTTCCATCAATTGGAGCTTCTCAATCAGCAAAATGCATACATCTCTTGATCCATAAGAGTGATAGACCATTGTACCTTGACGAGTTAGCAAAAAATGCAATCAGAAAACTTCAAGAAATATGAAAAGAACAAAATTAAGTATGTGCACGGGTGTTTAAATCTCCATGAAATAATAACAAAGACTTTCAGTAAAAGTAAACAGGAAAAGTATATATATTAGCAATGTTTCAAAAGATATCCCTACCTATTGCTAACAAAAGGTCGCAAGCAAAGTGTCACCCGGTCCGGTCATCAACCAAGGCAGCTTTATGCAGCTAATTGCGGATCTCAGTACTAGAACTGAGGTCATGGGTTTCAACTTTGACTCCCCTCTGGACCCCGAGATGATAATTCTCAGGTTAGACATGTCAATGTCCCATGGATCAGTAGGGGCAAAGCCAACTCAAGGTGATTAGAAGAAGACATCCACATTGTCTCTGAAGTAACACCAATGAAACCAAGTTAAAATAGCTTAACAAAAATTTAATGTGAAAGCAACAATTATAAAGCAGTCCTTTTAGTTTTTCTGGGCTTACCATTCAACGAGATATAAAATGCCTTAGTCGTATATTTGCACCAAGCACTTGAGAATCATGCAGGTATTCATTGTCGGGAAGTGACCTTCTTCACCTTCATCATACCGTTTTCAAATACAGAAACCATTCGGGCGTCTGGCATTATCCCTTTAACGGTCATTTCCTCAACAAGGCTTACTGCTTTGTCCATATCACCTTGACTACAATACCCTGATACAAGAGCCGTGTATGCAATAGCATCTGGAGTCAGACCCCTTTCAAGCATTTCATTGAAAAGTTTAAGAGCTTCCTGAATGTTGTCAATCTTACAATGCCCATCAACTAACACAGTGTAGTAGACAGTATCTGGTTTTATTTCCATTTTACTCATTTCACTCTGCAATTGAGAAACCGAGGCTCTATCCTTCCGATTAATTTTCTGGCCACCATCAATCAACACCGTATAAGTGATAACATCAGGTTTAATACCCCTTCGTTTCATATCATAAAATAAATTTGTGGCCTCTTGCAAACAACTGACCTTGCAATATCCATTCATCATTATAGTGTGAGTGATGACATCTGGTGTTATCCCCCTGCCGACCAAAGCATCAAACACATAACGAGCCCTTGTCATATTTCCAACATGACATAAAGCAGCTATAAGTTTCGCATAAACAATCCCATTAAGGATAACATCCGAATCCCAAAGTATCTGAAACACGGTAAGGGCCTTCTCTACATCTCCTGCCTCACATAGGCTGCAGAGAAGTTTAGCGCAGGCATTCTCATACACCAAAACCCCAGTCTTAGATAAATTGATGAAAAGACCATAAGCTTTTCCTGTATAGCCTGATTCACAGTATCCATTAACCATGGCACTTAAAGTATCAATACACTTCTCGTCCAAACCATTCAAGAAAGCTTCTGCCTCTTTTACCTTACCGCCTTTACAAAGGCCTTCTATTATAATGCGGCGCGTGTTGGAGTTGGGTTTCAGACCTTGGTTCTCCATATAAGCTAAGAGATCTTTCGTATCTAGGACAAGGCCATTTCTTGCAAAAGCACCAGCAAGAATATTGTACGTTATGACATCAGGTTCTGCACCCATTTCCTTCATTTCCTTGAAAACTTTCATCGCATCATGAAGTTTCCCTAGGAGGCAATATCCATTTATTAGATGAGTGTAATGTATTTTGTCAGGAACCATATTTTTTCCCTTCATCTCTTCAAGAAGTTTTATCGCCTCTTCCACTTTACCAGACTTGCACAAAGCATCAATAACAATGTCATATGAGATACTATCAAGGAAGACCCCTGAGTCTTTAAATATCTGAAAATAATCCATCGCTTCAGCAGTCGAACCCATTTTGTTAAGGCAATGGAGGATTGAGCTGATGATGACACGGTTAGTTTTCATGCCCTTCGACACCATCTCATTATGGATACTCCATGCTCTCGATAAGTTACCAGACTTACAGTAACCATTAATTAAGTTCCCATAGCTAATCGCATCAGGTGCCACCCCATGCCTTCCCATTTCGAGCAAAACATCCTCGGCCTCCTGAGATTTCATCTCACTACAAAACCCACGAATCACCGCATTATAGCCAAAAGCATCAATAAGGACACCGTCCTTCCGCCACGCTCGAAGTAATTCATGACCCAAACTCGAATTCCCATGTAAGCAAAGCCCTTCAATCAAAGTCGTGCAAGTGAAAGCATCAGGCGCAACGCCCTCCCTCTCCATCTCCCTAGCTAAACCAAAGGCTTCATCCAAACACCCATTTCTACAATACGCTTTGATCATAATCGCGTAGGTATAAACATCCGGCCTCATACCCATCACCTTAAACTGCTCATAAACCGCCACGGCCACATCCAATTTAACGCGCCCAATCAAACAATTAATCACAAAATTGCAAGTCAAAACCGAGGGAATAAACCCACACCCCCTTTTTTGCAACAACACATTCACAGCCTCATCAAACATGCCAAGATCAACATAAACCTTAACCAACACATCAAGCGCCCGAACAAAAAACCCGCATCGGTCGCTTTCGATCTCACCTAAATTCATCTCAAACAGACCCTCAAAGAGATCAGATAATTGAAAGCATGGGTCCTCCTCAGACTTAATAAACTCCACAAATAGAGAACTCAATTTCTTCTCTAGACCAAAAACACACAAAATCTTAACTATGACAGTGTAAGTCCTAACATCATGCTTGAATCCACTACACTTCAATTCGCGAAAAAGAGATAGCGCAAGATCGGGTTTCTCCTTGAATTCGATCAATAAATCAACTACCCTGTTAGTATTTAGCTGAAACAAGTGGGGATTTGAAGTGGGCAAGTTGTGGGTAGGTTGTGATTGGTGTTTGAGTGGTGAAAGCAGAGGAAGAAGAGCAGAAACAGAGGAAAAGTGAGAGAACTTACATGGGGGCTTCAGTTTTGTGAAAGGAAGTAGCTTTCTTGTTGAAGCCCACATGAGAATTTGGAATTCATAGAAGAGACCATCTAAAACCTTGGCGCGCCATGCCTGCCTTGCTCTAAAACCCTACTTTCTTTTACCCAATACTCACTTTTGGCACTACATTTTACACACGGTTGTTGGACACGTTTAAAGCACGTCTCGCGCGCGTCTCGATGCACAATTCAAAGGATTGTGACAATTGTATGTCAAATATATCTGATCAAATAATCTCACTCAATCATGCCTTTTTTTTAAGGAAAATACTAGGATATCATTTTTTGAGACACCCGTTGTTGTTGTCCATTCATTTTTCATGTTTGTGCGCGTGCAAATCGATGTGTATTGAATGGACACCAATAATCAGGTGTGCATTTCGGGTGTCTCAAAAAGGCTACCATAGCATCTTCCTTTTTTATTAAAAAAATTTGTTATGACTCTTTGAGTCCAAACTCAAATGGCTTTTTACTAGTAATTTAGAATACATAACTAAACAAAAAAACACAATTACCCTCACCCTTAACATCAATACATATGAACACATTCACCTCCTCCACCACCTCCACAGCCACAGCTGTTGCCTATCGTCGCCGACCGCCGCCACTGCCGCCATCTTCCGCAATCGTCGGCGACCATTTCTCTCCCTGGCATGAAGATCCCCTCCTCCTTTTTCACCGCCACAAGTGCCGCCGTCGTGATCTTTCACCGTCGTTGGTGACCATTATGGCCATGAGAGAAAGGGAGGAGGGTGACCGGAAGGTCGTCCACTTCTCCATGCCAAAGAGAGGGAAAGAAAAGGAGGATGGTGGCCGATGGTGGTGGATGATGACGGAGGCGTTGTTGGTGGCCAGTGGTCACAACGGCGTTAGTAGGGGCGACGGTGGTAAGTGGTGGATTGAAGAAAAAGGTTATGGATTTGTATGAAGGGTATTTAAGTCTCTGTGATATCATAGAGTCTAGCCCAATTAATTAATTCCAGACTCGAGGAAGGAAGAACCACAAGGGTGGCAACTCCTAAGGCCAAGAGTTTTAAAGTTTTTCCATTATCAGTCTTGAACTCGAGATCTCGACTCTAGTTGAGTAAAGAGAGACTCGTGTTATCCTCCCGCAACCCTATTGGTTAAAAATGTAATCTCACCCAATCATTTTTTTTATAATAAAATAATGTAATCTCAAATCTCAAAAACTTGTATTCCTCTCCGTTGCTTTCAGGTTCTCTCCAAAATCTCTAGTTTTGCAGCAGAGGAGAGAAGACCCAAATCCTGAGCTCCAAAAAAAAGGTATAGTTGATTCGATTTTATTTCATCTTTCAGTTTCGTTCTTGTATTGATTTACTGCAAATAGGATGGAATTAATGTTGTGGTTTAGATTTGTGGGTTGTTCTAAACAATAGGGAAAACAGGTTTTAAGAGTTGTTGATAAGCAGCTATTGAAGAAACCAATTTTATAGTGAAATGGATATGAGTGGAGTGACATTGCAATTGCACAATCAATGCATAGAAAGGACGTGTTTATAACAATGTTTCCTATTTCTAAACGATCGATATCCCCCGATCGAGACAATTAGCTGAATCCCGCGAAACCATTTCATAGAAGTTCATTGTTGTCTTTGTTTTATTAAGCCTCGTCGCTTCTGGTTCCATTGTAGTAATTACTGTTTCATGTAATTGTGTTGTGTTCTGAGGTTTTTGTCTACATCTAGGGTACCACATAATAATAATAATAATAATACCCGATTCCCCCATTGAGAAAAATGTTTGTCATCGAATTCCATTACCCCGTGATAAGGGAAATTAGTCGGTTTCCTCGGCATAGCGGAAGAAATGTCATTAAGTAGGAACTCCATTGAAATCGGCGCGCTTAAAGTGGCGTGTTAACTATTTGATTGTTATGGGAGGTCATAGTGTACATATAGAAAATGCCATTTTTTCGACTTAGTGCATCAGTTGCAGACCTGCAGGATGACTGGTAATTTGGTGTGAAAATGAGGGATTGCATCGAAACCTAAACTAAAGGGCATTTGCATCCAAATTAGGCAAAGAACAAGCCATTACTGTTATTATTCCAAGAACCAGTGACTTATTAATGGTATCTACCTATTGAGTTTTTCCTGTTGAATCTTCTTCTTAAATATCTTTGTCGAATGAGGTTTTCCATCAGAACCTTTTAGTGGATAGCGATGTCGGTGCTGGTCCGGACTATTTTAGTCGTAGGCTTTAGTTTTCCAATTCTTTCATTATTTATTTCCAATGAGATCTTAGAGATCTTTTGTTGTTTCAATTTAATTGTCGTTGTACAGATATCAACATGCATCAATTACACACTTTCCAGTTTTGCAATTACTGTAAGTATTTAAATAAAACAAAGGGCACTATAATCGTATTTACACACTTTTAGCAGAAAATTAGGCGAATCAATACATTTCTTAATTCTTGTGCAAGAGTAAAAAACCGCCGGTTAACTAGAACCGGAGGAGAACATTTTATAGCATGCGCCACCTTAAGGCGAGATTATAGAGCTTCAGACAATATGGATTAATTTAATGATTGAGTAGAGGAACAAGGGAAATATTGATCTGATGAATTGTCTAATCAAAATGGAAATGCGTAAAGGAAGCAGAAAAACGAAAGTATATAGTAGTTCGGCTTCAGAAGTCGAGACTCTTTTGTGCCATATTCATAAGCAATAGAGGAAGGGAAAAAGAAGCAAAGGGAAGAATAAAGAATGAAATATTATCCATGGTAAAATACTAAAAAGATAAAATTGAAAGATGGTAGAAATATGGGATTGAGGCGTTGTTGTTGTTGTTGTACGCCTCTCAGTCTTACATAAACCAAAAAATGGACTAAATTTCATTTCAATTCTGCAAGAAAACATACAATGTCAATCTAGGGAGTGTGGAGACTTGGTCTGATTTGTCCACTTTGTATTGCAGTATTAGTACATGCATGAATTTACTCTAGTTTGTTAGTTTCTATTGTTGAAGCTTATTGGCATTTTTGTTGTTTTGTCTGCAGTGATGCTGAGGCGTGTTAGTAAACCTGCAAATCAATGGCACCAGATACGGAACCATCGACTGTTTGCACCCGTCACATCTTTGATCATCTTCATTACATTCCTGGTTTTTGTTTCTGGCAGAATGAGACAGCAGCCAGGTTCAATCTCTAACCTTCCGAATCTGAAACGGTATAGCTATAGTTCTTCAGTAGAGTTGCGTCCAACTGTGGAATACAGGAGTGGAACCGATGTCATATGGCAAATACCCAAGTCAGCTAAAGCTGTTCTCTTTCTTGCTCACGGATGTAATGGTAGAGCGATGAACTTTTGGGATAAATCGCCGGAATGCCCAAAGTGTGTTGGTCTCCCTGAAGAAAGGCTTATTACTCTTAATGCTCTTTCTCGCAAGTTTGCGGTCCTCGCCATATCAAGTGTTGGGGAATGCTGGTCTTTGGGAGAGGAGAGGAATGCTGTAAAAGAAATAATCAGATGGTGGATTCGGAAACACAAACTTGACACGCTTCCTCTTACGGCATTAGGGGCCTCTTCTGGTGGCTACTTCGTTTCAGCACTCGCCATGGATATGAAGTTTAACAGCATTGTCACTATGATAGCAGAAGGCGTCTTCCACCGGTTCAAAATCCCAGATGCCTATCCTCCCACCCTTTTCGTGCACATGCCGAAAGATAGTTCCAGGTTGCAGCTCGTAAGGAAAAATATAGAATCGCTAAGGGAGAAAGGCGTTGATGTTGCAGAGATCGAATGCATGGAATTCCCCTTGACACCAAGCCTCTTGTCAGACAGAATTCCAGAAGTAAATGCATCTCTCTCAGTGCAGTTGTTTGAGCTATTTCGCAAAAATGGTGTTATTGATGAGAGAGGGTATATGGTAAAGGATGGGCGAGCCACGCGGTGGAAAGACACTCTCAAGGATGAAAAGGTTCCATTTTTGGTTCAGAATGATTTGTTTCATCACATTCAGGAGGAACTGAACCTTGCTTACGCATACCACGAAATGACTAGCTTACAAATGGATCAGATACTGGAATGGTTTGAATCCCACATGAAGTGAATTATTCAGAGTTTTGATGCTTGAAACTTTACATGCCACTAAAGTTTTTGTTTGATTGTCATACCTATTTGTACAAAGCCACACTCACTTAAAATAAAAGGAGACTTTGAGGTCTACTTTCTGTACTAAGAGTATGCTTATGAGAGGAAATGAAACATTGTTGGACTGCATAATTTTCTCAAGAAGTCTAGTTAGGCTTTTGGTTAAAAGGGCATCGAGTCTTATTTACTCAAGTGTCGGCGTCGCAATTCTAAATTAGTTAAAATCGATTACATGGATCAAACGTTTCCACTACAGATGAGTTTAAAGTGAAATATTCATAGATTGGAGTGCTTGACCAATCTTTGTGAGAATAATCAAGCCTAAGTAGAGAGGGGCCGAAAATAACTACAAGGAGATTACTTAAAAAATAAGAATTTCTCAACTCGCCTTGCTCTTCATATCATAAATATAATAAATAAATACAACACGTGCAAGCTTAAAATGTGTAGAATAGACATCGTGCGTGCATGATCATATTAATCCAAACCAATAGCCATCGTGCATGATCATCATATTAATTCAAACCAAAGCACTACAAAACGTATGGACATGACTTCTGTGGAAGAAATAATAATGAACAAATTGGACGCAGAAGCACAACTGACCCAACAAACTCAACACCATTGTCCAGAAAATGAGATGAAAAGGCAAAATGAAAAAGAAAAGAAAATGTAGAAACAGACATGCCGCAGAACTTCTCGACTTGAAAGAAAGAACACGTTCTTCTCTCTGCCAACAGACGATGTCGGATTGATCGATTAGAAGCATTTCCTGTGAACAATTGATGGGCCTGACTCGTCGTACTCTGCTTTCGCAATCCACATCTGCACCGGAGAAACAAAAAAACAACCCAATCAGGCATTATATTCTGCTGAAAAAAAAAAAAAAATGTATCTGTTAATGCGCCAAATTTTATAGGGATGAAAGACGACGTACCTGCTGGAAAGTGCTAAGCGAAGCTAAGATCGATCCTCCGATCCAGACACTGTATTTCCTCTCGGGGGGAGCAACCACCTTGATCTTCATACTGCTAGGAGCAAGGGCTGTGATCTCTTTGCTCATCCTGTCCGCGATTCCAGGGAACATGGTGGAACCACCACTGAGGACAATGTTACCATACAGATCCTTCCTGATATCAACATCGCACTTCATGATGGAGTTGTATGTGGTCTCGTGAATGCCAGCAGCTTCCATTCCAATCATCGATGGCTGGAAGAGTACTTCTGGGCATCGGAAACGTTCAGCGCCAATGGTGATCACCTGCCCATCAGGCAGCTCATAGCTCTTCTCCACAGATGAGCTAGTCTTGGCTGTCTCCAATTCTTGCTCGTAGTCAAGGGCAATGTACGCAAGCTTTTCCTTCATGTCCCTTACAATTTCCCGCTCGGCAGTAGTGGTGAAAGAATAACCACGTTCAGTAAGGATCTTCATTAGAGCATCTGTGAGATCCCGACCGGCCAAGTCTAGACGGAGAATAGCATGTGGAAGGGCATAACCTTCATAGATAGGAACTGTGTGGCTGACACCATCCCCAGAGTCCAGAACAATACCTATAAAATGAGAACAAGGAATCCACAGACAAGCATTCTTGTGTCACTGTTCTACTGTTAAGATCAGATTTAAGAAGTCACTGAAGAGATTATTCTTGTTCAATCATGCACCAGTACAAAGTTTATCTAGCCAAGATTCGTGGTTTACTAAATCCTAGCCTAGCTAGCGATCTTCAGCGATTATCACGTGATAGTAAATCAAAGAGATAAAAATGAGTTTGAATTTGAACAGCATAAGAAGCCATAACTGAGTGAAAAACTCAGAGACTAATCAAACTAAGTAGCTCACCAGTTGTGCGTCCACTTGCATAGAGAGAAAGAACGGCCTGAATAGCGACATACATGGCGGGAGTGTTGAAAGTCTCAAACATGATTTGAGTCATTTTCTCACGATTAGCCTTGGGGTTAAGTGGGGCTTCAGTGAGCAGAACGGGATGTTCTTCAGGGGCCACTCGGAGCTCATTGTAGAAGGTATGATGCCAGATCTTCTCCATGTCATCCCAATTGCTAACAATACCATGCTCAATCGGGTATTTCAGAGTCAAAATACCACGCTTGGACTGAGCCTCATCCCCAACATAAGCATCCTTCTGTCCCATACCAACCATCACACCAGTGTGACGAGGTCGACCCACAATGCTAGGGAACACAGCCCTAGGAGCATCGTCTCCAGCAAACCCAGCCTGAGAGAAGAGGTTATGAAATCAGACGAATAAAAGGTTCAGAAACTCCTAAGAGGACATGCTATCATTATTTTATTTTAATTATTATTATAACAGTTAAGAAACATTATATCAATAAATCAAAAGCACCGAACTTCAAATATCGAATAATTTTAAAGTTTTGTGGTGCACCTTGACCATTCCGGTTCCATTGTCACACACGAGGGGCTGAATATCTTCTGTGTCCGCCATCGTTTAGAGTCTGATGAAAAACAAAGTTCAAATAAGAATGAACAGAAAAATGATAGTGTATTCATAGAAGGTCTCGACAATTAAGAACAACAGATGCAGTTAGCCTCTAAATTATTTCAAAAATCAGCATTATCCAATTCAAGGCGACGACTGGTTTGCCCTTTCAAGCTGAGATAACCATAGGGATGTCTCATCAGAATCACATAAATTCAGTGCGCAATGATCATGGTAGCCACAACAACAAAATAGATATTATGGATAATTACATATTTCTGCATTCATCATACAACAAAAAAATACATAACTTCTTAAATAAAAACCCATGTTTCTGTCCTGTTTGAGAAGAATGTCACAACCAGAAACAAATTCTCAGAATCTCAATTAAGGCGTAGAACTTAAAATCTGTGGAAAGATGAGTCATTTTCATTTTCTTTAAACCAACCTCCAGGCGTCCATAATTTACACAACTACATTTACTAGAATGGCACTGTATCTTTTTACCATCTCAACATCTAAAGTCTATTACTAACTCCACCTATGTAGCACATTATTTGCGCTACATAGCTGGTCTCGCGTCCAGATAAAGGAGGAGAACTCCATAGCCCATTTTCCATATCTGGAAAATGGAGGGAGGTCCCAAGCCCATTTTCCATTCCTGAAAAATGGGGGAGAGGTTGATAGCCAGCGTAGAAGTAAACCTCTTGTCACTCTTTACGAAATAGATCTGAAGTCTATTACTAAACAAAATTAAATCAAAGTATCAAACAATCCTTGAGTCATCTAGAATCAAGAGAATAAATACTAATCTGAATTAATTTTGTTTTAAAGATGCATCATCTTGTAACAAAGTAATTCAATAAGAATCCTAATCTGATCAACTGTAAAACAAAGTACAACAACAATCAATCAAATCTTGCACTCCGCTTGATTCAATGCCCTTGATGGCGCGCCTATACTATAATCAGCAAAATCTCACATGGCAAAACCCTCCAAACCAAAAGCCAACACACAGAGATCAGCTTAACCAAATCTGAGATTTTTCAGTACTTTTCAAATTCAAAGATAACAGGCAACAAAGATCTGCAAGAACTAAGAAGGCACGCCAATAATCATACAGAAAATAAAATCAAGATTGAGCTGAAACTACATCGTTTCTCGCAGAAACCGTTTCGGCGATGAAACACAAAATGCCACAAAAACTTGAACTTGAAGATCATTTCGAATCAAGGAATCTCAATTAAGCCAATCCTAAACAGATGAGCATAGCATCGGAATCAAAAGACTCGTCACAAAAAGAAGATTAACAATCCGAGAACATAAGCATCTTCGCATGATCGAACAATGGCGAAATCTCAAATCGCATACAAAAGCATCAGATCAGCTAGATCTAGAACCAGATCAACCAATTCAAACATCCTACACAAAACCCAGCACAATCGGACAACAGATCTGCACACATTGCCTCACAAATCAATCCAAACAACAAATCCACTGAAACAACACGAGAATGAGCGGAATCTCGTAAGAAAACTACAGATCGATACGGCGATCGAGCCGATCTACACGACCAGAACCAAACCTACCATCGAAACATGGATTTCAAGATCAGAATCGAAATCAAGTACCTTCGAAACCCTAGAAGTCGTCGTACGTAGATCCGATCGCGCGAGCGAGGAGAGAAACCCTTCGTTCGCGAGAGCCTGTGTTTCTCTCTCTAGGTGTTGCTGTTGGTGTTTCTCTCTCTAGAGGCTAGAGGTGTTTTTGTGTGTGTGCGTGTATGTGATGTGTGTGATATTTGGTGTGGCCGCTCTGGTTGTTTAAAAAGGGCAATGAAGTTTGGGCCTCAAACGAAATTCTCCTTAAATGAACCGCAAATTCATTCTCGCCGTTCCCTCATTTCATTGGATTTACGCAGCCCTCTCCATCCTGCTCCATTCCGCACCTGCGGTTCACTTCCTTGGACACGCGCTTGTCCTTGTCCTTGTCCTTGTCCTTGTCCTTATCCTTGTCCGAGTCCGTGTGATACATATCGAGATGCGTGTGTTTGGTGTCATAGCACAACAATATATATATATATTTTTTTTTTTTCTTAAGTCATGTTTCATTGGACAAAAAATGAAAATGTTTCAATCAAAATGGTGAATTCCGTGAGAAAAATGATATTTTCTTTATTTGATAGCCGAAGTTTTCTCGCATAACATTTTTTTACAATTGTCAATTTTTTATATTAAAATCATATATTTTTTCATCTATGTGGATAAATTGAGTTTTCTTTAAAGAAAACGAGTTTTTATACTAAGACCATATTTGATTTGACGGAAAAGAAAAATATTCCAAAGAAAATGACAAATTATGTGGGAAAACGACATTTTCATGCATTTGATAACCAAAATTTTTTCAAGGAACAATTTCTCACAATTGTCAATTTTTCATATTAAGATTCGTATATTTTTTCAAATATCAAATTGAGTTTTCTTTTGAGAAAATGAGTTTTCATATTAAGACATATTAAATTTAAAATTTAAATATAAAAAATAATATTTTAATATATATGATAAGTTTTCATATTTATTTCAAAACTTGTTGTTAGTGAGTTTTGAGGGAAAAAATTTTTTTATTTGTGCAATCAAACACTAGTAGGAAAATTTTCTTAAAAACATTTACTCAAATTTTTTTTTTTTTTTTTTGTAATCAAGCAACGCCTATTCTCAATTTTTCTTGGATTTTTTTTTCTTACAAACAAATATAAATATTAATCATAGTATATAACTGACAATTGGTTATACCGAGTGACATTCAAATTTCTTAAGCAAGGTCTTTGTCTCAGGTATTATGAATGAAACAAACTAAGTTGGTGACTTGGTAAAAACATCCTCGGTGTGAAAAATCATATAATGACATAAGTTAATAGATGCCTGCACTGTACCATCAAATTTACTACAATTTTGTGCCTTTAAGGCATCTACAATGTGATATTTTTCATATATGTTAATAACTGGGTGGTTAGTGGGGGAGTGGGGACCAACTATGAACTTGTTATTCTCGCCAAGGCCATCATTGACTCCAACAAACATACAATAGCAACCAGTATCAATTGAGCCAGTGTTGCTATGAGCTCAACAGACCCCAATGTTCGATCCATTTTTGAATACGTACTCCTCTTTTGTCAAAATTCTCAAATACCGTTTGCTAAATGTACCCCATTTTTTGCTGATATACCCCAATACTCAAACATCGTCGGTATTTGAATTTTGGACATGCAGGACCGAGAGTTAAAAAAGGTTTCGATCGGTTTCATACAGCTCCCACCAAGACCTTTGAAGAGGTTTCGATCTCTGTGGAAGGCGACTGAGACCGCTTTAAAGGTCTCGGACGACTCCATTCGAGACCTATAAAGAAATCTTGGTGGGAGCCAATCGAGTCCTCTTTTGAGGTTTCAACCCTATGTATGTGAAACTCGAGAGCGACAGGGACGAATGAAAAAATTTCAAAACTTCCAAAAAATACATGAAAACGACCAAACAATTAGTGGACTTTGCTCAAAATTGCTGCATATGCTTGATTTCATCGATATTTATGTGACCAAAATGTGAGATTCAAGCTCCAAATGAAATCCTAAACCCAACAAAAACAATACAAAACTTGACTTAAAGACAAAAAAAACACTCGAAAATTGACTCGAAAAAAGGTGATGAATGCACCCACGATGTCGAATCGATGTGATTTCGCTCATGTTTCGTCGGAGGTAAGGGGTGATTCGAGAGAGGGAGAGTCAGTTGAGTGACTAGGATATGCATGGATGGAGAGAGTATGATATAAATAAGCGAAAACCACTTTTATACGAAGGGCAGTTGGGTTATTTCATTTTTTTTTTTTTTTAAAAAAAAGTGGAGTATGTTAAGTAAAAATTGGGATCCATTCAGCCGTCCAGAAAATTGCTTTTGTAAATCTAATAAAGTGACGCAAAACGACACACACCTATCTAATGGCCCTTGATATTTGGAACGCACACATACCATAATGCATCGAATGGATGCAAACAAATGCGTTTCTTTCACGGATAAGAGGACCTATAAAAAGAGCTTCCAAAGTAAAAGACACATCCCAACTGATGACGTGTGTATACATGCAACAAGAAAACGTTGTCCGTTGGATAAGCCTTGCAATCCTGGAAGCTAGATTTACTGCATATAAAGCAGATGGATGAAGGAGCAGTAGTACAGTGACGGTCCCTTCTTTAAATTAGGGCACCGCCCAGCCTTATCCCGTCAATAAGCTCTAATATCAGCCACGTAAGACGTAACGACGCATTAGTCAGCCTTTTTGTCTTATTAGTCTCGTTATTCGTGTTCAAGATAAATATTTCTTAATTCATGTTATTATAAATTTCAGAGTTAATTAAAAACTTTTTTCTTTCAGTTAATAATACATAGCGAAATTCTTAACAGTTATGCGGAAACAATAATTAAAAATTATAAGTATGGAAACTAAGAAATAACATCACATACATATAAACATCAAAAAATGAGAATCAGTGTGATAATCAAGTCTCAAGTCGGGGAATTACTTTATAATATCAAGAAAGACTCGCATCAAGTATTTCAAGACAAATCAATATGCTTCAAAGCTAATAATCATAGAATACAAATCCATATACACTCCAATTTCATTATTCTAATCCTTATAGCATGCTATTATCGATCGCACTTTCATCAAAATAGTAAGAAATACAAAGAACATGAGAATAGAGTCAATTAATCCATAAGTAAATAATATCATGATCAAAACACCCATATAATGAGTAGAATATCAAACAAATTCATGATATCAGAATTCAAGACATTTCATAGTCAAATAGACTATAAAATAGAACATAATTATAACGAAATGTAAACAAGAACCTTGACAAGATTACTTTAAGTCACGAAATGCGTACCCAGACTCCCAAAACTCTTCCCTGGGTTCATGATATAATTTAATATGTATTAGAATGTGTTTAGGCTCTTAGTTGGAATGAAATATAAACAAAAACGATACAGTAGACCCAAAATAAAATAAAACAAGAGCATCTATACCATAATACAAACCGTACATTCGATGAGAACTCGTGTAGCGTCGGCGTCTGGTTGCGCAACCATGTGAGCTCCCTCTCGGCCCTGCTGTGGGTACACCTCTGTTGGTTGTGGATAGTCTCTCACATTATGTCTTACCTGTCCACATCTATAACAAGTAACCGGCATGTGGTGACCTGTGCCTGACCCTATATATATCCATGTCCCTATCTGGACCCATCTCGGCCTTTGCCTCTGCCTCGACCTCGACCACCCTGCTGCTGTTGTCGTGATGCCTGTGGAGCTGGTGGTGCCGGAAGTGCAAATCTATCTGGAGCAGGTAATGCTGGTCTAATCAGAGGTCGCAAAAAAAGTCTACCTCCTGAACCTTGAGCTAGGGCAGGATATGATATGTAGGGTACGGCTGGTGTCTGAGGTGTGGTAGTCCATGTCACCTAAGAACTCATGTCTCATCTCCTCTGTCTCGTGCCCCTCTATTTCCTTTTATTATACTCGGCGGTCTGTTATGCTAATAAAGCTGAACTCAATGTTATCCCATCGATAACTCTGCTCAAATAGTACGTCTCGTGTGACAGTGTGTGCTCGTACATCTCACCAAGTGTCCTCGCACCTTTACTAACCACACGATACCTAATTTCGAGCCTTAGTCCGCCACCAAAATAATATACATCCTCAAATTTTCTATCACTAAGTCCCCAGCCAACTACCTTAGAGAACCATATCTGTCTCTGTAGCTCATTACTGACTCATCTGCTCCTTGTCTCAGGTTCATAAACTCATTTCTCAACCTCTTCATAACTGAAAGCGGGAAGTACCACTGATAGATCTTCTTCTTGAAGACCTTCCAAGTCTCAAAATCTCTATGAGTAGCTATCGTAGTACGCCACCAAACGTCGGCGTCTCTCTCCAGTTTGTATAATGAAAGCTCGGCCTGAAATATATCCTCAATCTTCAAAATCTTGTGCCCCTTCTCTTGGGATAACACCTAACTTCTCAATCTTCTCAAAGCCTCGCGTCCCATCAAAGTATGATGGCTTCATGTGACGACCCCAAATTTCGCGGCAAACCGAGCACCACCACATTACCAGATACGTTACCAGGTCATGCCACGTCACCTCCACACCTGTCCACGATTGCCCGCGAACTAACCATCTAATACCTCAAGTTAATCAATTTCGATATTTAAATGATTATTTTCTCGAAATATACTAAGGGTGTGTTTGATAGCAAAGAAAATGAAAAAAATCATAGAAAAATGTCTACTTTTTTATGTAACCGTTTTTTCCACTGTTTGATAACTTTGTAACTGCACTGAGAAAAAAAACCACATCCCCCTATTTTCCTCATTTATTTTCTCATCTTTTAGCGTGGAAAATTGAAAATCTCTTCATCTCTCTCACGAACTGATCATTTCTTCCACCTTAACAAACTTGGCATCTGCTACTCTTTCGCGGATACACACTCTTTCTTTCTCTCTTCGTCTCCGGCTCCGTCACCAACATCATCGTCGAGCCGCCCGACATCGACAATGATTTAGATGTGCACACGGATTGAACCATAAAAGAAAATTCTTTCTCGTGCAATCAAACAACTATGAGAAAATTTTCTTTATAAAATTCTCTCGAGAAAATTTGCTAAAAAAAGTTTTTTTCTCATTGAAGATTTTTTTTGCTATCAAACACACCCTAAGTTATAAAATTTTACTTAATTTATTAGTTTTGATTCATTTAAATTATTTTAGTAGCGGAAGTCTTAATGATATGCAAATAAGTAATGTAAACGAGTTTTGCATTGCTTAACAAACTTATAAGGTGGAAACCCGGTAAAAGGATACCATATATCGTGTAATGAGTCTCCCAAAATAATCTCAAAAAATAGTATATATATAAATACAAACACCTACGAGTGAAACTAGTGGAGGCGCTCTAGATCAGAGGTAGTCACCAAACATTGCCTTCCCCGGATCGTCGTAGGATCTGCAACTTGCCACAGAAACGATGACAAGTTCCAGTGAGTAAATCCCAGAGAAACTCAGTTAGTATTTATAAGAAATCCAAGAAAACGGCTACAATTCATGCATATAAAGTAAATGAATGAGAATGTAAAGCATGAATATAAGTCGCTGAGATAATCAAGAATATGGAACAAGAGTGTGGGGTATAACTGTAAAGCCTTGGGAATCGAGAAGGCCCGGGGGCGAGGAAATCCACGCCTCCTCTTCATGGTCGAAATGAGGAACTTTGTGGTCGGAAGGTAGACTTCCGCCCAATGCCTCAAATGAGAGGAACTCTATGACGGAGGCAAGCCTCATGTCAACCCACTCTCGAGATCATCAACTTGCGAAGAGGAATCTCACGCGCAATCTAAGGTATGACCAACACCATAGTAACAATTGAATCGTCATCGACGAGAGGGCCAGAATGAGTCATACTGTCCCTTCTAGTATACACAGACACACGCGGGAATATAGTAAACATGCAAGCCGAAATGGCGAAAAGTAATGTGAAATAAAGAAATTTACGAAGGAAATAAGTAAATTCTAAGCTGACTTTCTCGTGGGTTTACTTACCTCAAGCAATCGCAAAATATCGCTCCAAAATGTCCCGCTCACTCCTCGAGATGCGCACCGATACCCGACTATGGTCTTTTAAGTCTCTGATGTCCAATTTTACCACTTTAAATATTTTTGAGTCACATTAAGTGAGTTTATAATGTGGGACCGAAAATTAGAAATTTTATTCCAAAAAAGTTTAGTTTAGGCACACCTTTTGGGTTATACCGGGGTGCCTAACCCCCGAAAAATCCTCGAAACTCTTTTTCTTAGCTTTTTATGTTTTTTCATATTTTTCTTGTTTTTTCTGGATTTTTCATAATTTCCAGCTATTTTTACTATTTTAAGTAATTTATGTAATTTATTTTCATTTAAAATTATTTAATTTATTTTAAAAAATAAATTATTAATTAATGGAGGTTGGGCTCGGGTTGGCCCAGCCCAATTGGGTCGGACTCGGGTCGGTCCAGCCCAATCGGGTCGAGCTCGGGTTGGCCCAGCCTAACTGGGTCGAACCCGGTTCATCCACCCTAATTGGGTCGGGCCTGGCCGGCCTGACTCAACACCCCCATTCATTTTTTTGGGTCTCTGGACAGACTCTGGGTCTCCAGAAACATCCTCATCATCATTTTTTTTTCTTTCATTTCTTTTCCAACAACAACTACACTAAAACATCAGCTTCAACCAACTTTCCATTTATTCCCCAAATAAATTCAACAATGACAACAACAAAATTTAACAATGAAATCTCTAACAATCCACTACCATATGCATCTAGCAAGGTATATCAAGAATATATGGGTTGTTTTAGTGAAGAACTCACCTAAAACCTTGCTTGATGCACTTAATTAACACCAATGCCACCAATCACTCCACCTGTCTTTTCCACCTTCTCCCACTCTTGATGAGGCATTAGTAAATCGGTGGAGAGAGAGTGTGTGCAGTGGTTTGGGTATATATATATCAGCCCACCCAATTTGTGTGTCTTAAAATGAGCCAACTCCCCCTAATTTCTAAACCATTGATTTTCCTAGGATTTCATAGATGAAGACATCCCTATGTCTCTCGTAGGATTTAATTAAAATATAACATAACTTAGACTCTCATTTTTATTTTTCTTAGCCTCTAAGTTAATTAGTTTAGACACATTAATATGAATACTTAGTTTCGATCATCTCATGACCATTAAAAAATAAATTTTAAATGTCTAATTAGGCTATCAATCCCACTACACCCGACACTAACACGCACTACGCAACCAATTGAAATTCTAATACTAGTGCAACACGAATATTAAATAATAATAAAACAAATTAACACACGCCATACAAAAATAACAAATTTACCTCGTTAGGCGTGACTTAGACTTTTCTGCAACGTCCACATAGGTCTGAGCTTAGGGTCCTAATTTGTAATTTGCTAGTTATCGGGATTAATTAAAGTGGGTCGTTACAATCTTTCCAACTAAAGTAAATCTCATCCCAAAATTCAAATTTAAATGAAATCTTTACCTTGAATAAGTAAGGGTATCGCTCATACACGGTAGACTATCTCTCCCAAGTGAGGTATTCGTTCTTATGATACTACCACCGAACGAGTACAAGTGGTATTTTCTTCCTCCAGAGTGTTTGTACCTTGCGATCTACTATCTTAATAGGGTGTTCCTCGTATGTCAATCCGGTCTGACCTCGATCCTAGTCATATCAACCATCAGTCTCGGTCCAGATCTGGCCAGCCTCAGCATAGAAATGTGAAAAACATCATGAACCCCTGCCAACTGGCTTAGCAATCTCAACTGGTAAACGACCTCCCCAACTCGTCAGACTATCTGAAATGGCTCGATGAATATCAGTGCAAGCTTCCCCTTGATCTTAAATCTTTGGTGACCATTTAAGGGATAAATTTTCAAGTAGACCCAGCCATCCACCTCATAACTCAGCCCATCCCATCGCGGTACTTATTCGCGTACTTCTTTTGTCTATCCTTAGCAGCTTGTAACCTTTGACGAATTAGCCTAACTTTCTCTGTGTGATCTACAACAATCTCAGGCCCAACGGTAGCTACGTCCCGTATAACGCCTCAAATGGTGGCATCCCAATACTGGCATGATAGCTGTTATTGTAGGCAAACTCACAAAGTGGCAAAAACTCTTGTCATGACCCTTCAAACTGATGTCAAGGCCCGGGCCACTCTACCGTGCACCCAGCACCTTGGGTCACAAGTAGTGTGACTTTACCGCCACATCATCTGTGTCCCCCCATATTTTTACTAATATAAGCACATTCTTTCGCCTTCCACAACTCGAACCCGCGCCCTGGAGGCTTAAGTCTACAGATTTAGCGAGTTGTGTACCATTGAGCTAGAGAAGGAGGTTCCCTCCCCGTTGCGTGATAACACACAGAAGACGGCCGTGGTGGCGCCCACCCGCGTTGATCTTCGTCTGACCACGGATCTCTGACGGGCATTCTCCGGACTGAGCTTTGGCTTTGTTGGTTTCTTTACAAAAATAATCAATTCCTAAATAAGGTGCCCCTGCGCGGGGTCATCCATCGAATCATAAGAGAAGTAGTCGACGGTCCAGCTCAATGGTACACAACTCGCTAAATCTGTGGCCTTAAGCTTCCAGGGCGCGGGTTCGAGTTGTGAGACGAAAGACTACGCCCATATTAGTAAAAATATGGGGGCGGACACAGATGGTGTGGCGGTAAAGTCACACCGCCTGTGACTCAAGGTGTTGGGTGCACGGTAGAGTGGCACGGGCCTTGACAAAAAAAGGTAACAACCCATAATTTTTAATTTGTCAATTAATCGCTATCACAAATTATTAGTGGTCAAATACCCAATCGAGGGTCGCGGTTAGTCGACGTACTCAAATACATATACATATATATATATATATATATATATATATATATATATATATATATATTAATTTGTGTTTAGTGTGCTTACTTGGTAATGTACAATCAATTTAATTTGATTTAGAAGAGCCAAACTATACCATTTATTTGAGTAAGTGACTATAATTTAGATTTAAAGCAAATTGTCAATAGAAGGGGGTATTTAGGTAAATTGCCTAACAAAAAAAAACCTAATTTCTAAGTTACAACACAAAACCCTAGCTACAACATAACCTAAAACACACACATAGAGAGAAAGAGAAGTGGAAACCCTATTTTCATCTCCTTCAACTCAACCCACACAAAAGAACCCAAGAGAGAGGCAACCATGATTGAGAAATCCATGACGTCAGCCAGAAGCTCCGACTAACGTCGACAGCGCGAAATCGCGGAGGCGAGCAGAACGTGGCAGACGCAGAGGCACGACAGCGGTGGTACGACTAGCAGCAACGGCGGTGAGCTAGGCTGAGCTCCGGCGTAGATGGCTGGATGGCGGTGCGGCTCCAGCAGCGGTGCGCGAATGGCGTGGCGCGACAACGGGACTCCGGCAAGGCTTGACGATGGCGTTGTTCGCGGATAGGAGAAAAAAAGAAAGGAAAAAAAGAGATCGTTTGCTAGACATGAAATCTCAAAAGGGGAATTCGAGGTGAAGACTTCATTGAAGGCATGGTGAGGTCCTAAACCATATTTAAATTCAAATACAAGTTCAATTTACAAATTATAGTAGTTGTTGATGGTTTTGGTGTGAATTAATTAGAAGGATCGATTCGTGTCTTATTGGAAATGGTTTTATGAACAACTCCAAGTGATTTTGCTTGACTTAAGACTAATGTATGTTGCATTAAGGAAAACTCTTGCTATTGTACATCAAGTGTTTGTTAAAATGCTCAAAAGAGACCCTACACATCCCAAACAAAGTCTTGAAAAAAAGGAACTTGTGATTTTAGTAGTAAACATAGATTTCAAATTGACTTCCATGGATTCTTCGGCTAAGAAAAACAGTTGTCGGACTCAAATAGAGTTTTATGAACTCTAAATTTGTTTAAAACTCATGGTTGGTCAAATTAGTTATAAAAAGAATGCTTTACATGTTTTAAACGAGCCTTTTTGGCTATTTCACTCTATCTTTATCCTGACAAGACAACTAAATAGAATGAAACCTCATTTATTTCAAGTCGTTGTTAAGATTTTTAAGTTAAACTTATTCATAGTGAGATACATTGGTTCAAATGAACTAAACGTGACTCGATTTATGAACTTCAACCATGTCATAAATATTGACTCTTGAAAGATCATCTTTATAGTTGGGAATCATCATTTTGGATGAGTTTTGAAGATTGTCTATCAAGTTTGACTCATACGATTCGATAAATCGAGTTTCTTTGGCATTATTTTAAAATCCTGAAATGATTGTTACTGGGTTGCATTGGCTTCAATAAAACCATTTTAAATTTCTTACTAAATAAATGATTCTTCACATATGACTTGTAGTCTCCTTTAAAATATGTTTTAGTCTCATTTATCAAACGTGGTTGTGATACATCTTCTTGAATAAAATTTGAGACTTAAGTCAAGGCGTGAAATAAACTTTGCTTTATTTCTTAAAATATGAAATTAATTAGTCTAAGTCATGGGTTTTTGACTAACGGTCATGATTTTCGAATTCTAAGTCAAACTTGACTATCATATAGTGATTTGAATCTTTTTGGTTGTGATTAGTCGATCACATTCGATTTATATGGGAAAATCAAGTTTAATGGGATTTTCCTTGTTTTGCTTTACCGCATTTCTATCTCTTTCAAATCGTCATTTTTTTTATTTGAAAGAATGGTTTTTAAGTCGAGAATGAATTAAATAACCTAATTGAAAATAAGGATGAATCCTTAATAGTCTAAGCTATTCTAAATGAGTTATAGACGAGTTTAAACAATGTGGGTTATACTTATACACTTGTAGATACGCGACGATGACTCCTACTATTCGAACGATTAATTTGACGTGGCGGCCTATGTGAATTTAAGGTAAGTAAACTAGTAAGAAACTCAATATTAATTATTTTCCTTTCCTTGCATATTTTGATGAAAATGATACCTATTGTTGGACTCTGCCTCCCTACCGAGTGACCTAGGGTCTAAGTGGTCAAGTTGAGTCGTTGTTTACCCGTGAGTTGAGCATCCGAGTCGCGCTCGTGGCTCCTAGCCGAAATTGAATCCTCTGAGTGAGCATCCGCCATGTGTCGTGGCTCCTCCAGGACTTCAAGGATTCCATTGCGATTGAGCATCTGGTTGCGACTGTGGCTCCCTTTGGAATATTTTCTCGGGTTGCGGCTTAAGTGAGCCAACAATGCCGAATGGATTTGGTACGGTTGAAGCGGACTTGGTCCCAATGTACCAGTATTGGACATTAACACGTTTTAAGTGGCTTTAAGCCCACATGTAGAATGTCAAGACCACTTATGCGCCTAGCCTTTGCTTCCGGGTCACTTGGTTTCTATCGTCGATCATTATAGTCTGTTTATCATGCGCTTTATTATTCTTTTCAGCTTAATTTCATGCATGATTTATAGACTTATTAATTGTTTAATCTGAATTACTGTTGAACTTCTTCTGGATTTACTCACTGGAATTGTCTCCGCTTTTGGCGATAATTGCAGGCATAATCTCCGAGCTTGAGAACATTGATGTGCGACATACATAGGTTATTTGATGTATCTATATCACATGTATAATACTTTATAAATGGGTATTTGGGTTGAGAGATACGTGAATTCCCCCTCTTGTATATGTTATATGGGTTTCCACATACTAGCTTCCACACATAGAACTCGTTGTGTGTTTAATTTCTTTGTTATCGCGTTTTCACCGCATTTAAATTCTGCTGCATATGATTTCATATATATATACTATGTTGTGTGGACTATTAGGTACTTAAGATCGATTTGTGAGGCTGACTAGGCCTTCATTAACTCCGAGCTGGTTTACTGGGGGTTAATGGAGGCCTAGTGCCGGGCCGTGCCCAATTTGTAGGGTTGGGGCCGTCACAACTGAAGCATACAAGCTCGAGCATGTCCTCAAGTATCTGAATAAGTATCTCTAACTGCCCATCGGCCTACGGATGAAACGCCGTGCTGAACTATAATCTAGTACCATACTGCTCCTGTATTGCCTGCCAAAGCTGCAAAGTAAGTCGATTGTCTCTGTCTAACACTATAGATACTGGCACTTCGTGCTGTCTGATAATTTCTCGTTCGAACAGCGTGCTCAGCTAGGGAAAGTTATACTTCATGGAAATTGGAATAAAATGCGCCGATTTTATCAGTCGATCTACGACTACCCAAATAGCATCGTGCTTGCTCAAGGTATTCGGTAACCCACTAATGAAGTCCATAGTGATGTGTTTCCATTTTCACTGTGGAATAGGTAGTGGCTGCAATAGTCCTCCAGGCCTCTTGTGCTCAACCTTAACCTGCTGACACACCTCATAACTCCTCACATAATGACTGATATCTGCCTTCATCCCTGGCCACCAAAATAACTGTTGCATATCATGGTACATTTTAGTTCTACTGGGATGCATTGTGTACCTAGATCTGTGAGCCTCCTGAAGAAAACCATCGGTGTCTCAAACACTCACCAACGGACTCGCGCCAATCTAAGAAATCTGGACTTTGTGCCATGTCCCTGAATTTCTGATACATCACATCGGCTCTCTGAAACTCCAAAACACGTGGAATGGATATTGTATGTACTCTCATCTATCCGCAAACATGTGCCTCTACGGTATCTGGAACCTCTGACAAACTTATAGCTGATGCCGCCTCGAGTAAACCAAACTCACGGGTCTTCTGGCAAACCACTGTATCGCTGTCTGGTCCTCTCCTGCTAAGGGCATTTGCTACGACATTCGCCTTCCTAGGTTGATACTCGATGACGAAGTCGAAGTCTTTTAGCAACTCCAACCACCGTCGTTGTCTCATATTCATATTCTTTTGAGTGAGGAGATACTTCAAACTCTTATGATCTGTGTATAGGGTGAACCTCTTACCGTAAAGGTAGTGTCTCCACACATTTAGTGCAAATACGACCATTGCAAGCTCCAGGTCGGGCACTGAATACTTCCTCTCATGGCTCCTCAACTGACGCAACTAGTATGTGGCGGCCCCAAATTTTAGGACGCCTTGCTACCCACCACGTCGCATCCCACATCACCAAGCCTTGCCATGTCATGGCCCGCTTATCCTTGACGTTCTGCGACCTACCTGGCTACTTAAACTTTTTCATTTAATCCTAACTTAGCTAATTAATTTCCATATAATTATTAATGATTTCATTAGTCAGTTAATCAATTTATCAAGTTATAATGAAATTTTATAGTGAAAGTCTTAATTTAAGTAAGTTATACAGTATTCAACAATCCTAAGCAGTGAAAAACCCATCAAAAGATATCATGTATATATAAAGGCGAGTTAAGTTTAACAAAAGTTCCATATACATGTAATCAGTTTTCTATGGTCCCCAAAATCCAACAAAAGTAAAATAAATACATACTGATATCACACACGAGTTGGCCCCACAATCACAGAGGTAGTCGCCCAGTACCTCCTTGCCCTTACTCGTCGAATGATCTGCATCCAGTCACCCAACAAATACAGTGACGAGTCCAGTGAGTAAAATCCCAAAAGAAATCCACACAATATTCATGAATTAAATTTGATAAGCTACGAGACATGTGAATATAACATCTGACAACAGTACGTCATATTCCCATGAATGTAGGCAACATACGATAAGTAAAAGCAGTTCTATTTTCCAAATGGACCGTCACGGGGGCCAATGCGGGGCCTACCAGCGCTAGTTGTGTCCCGCATGCCATCTTATCCACCATTTTATCATTATTAACCTCGATGAACAACCATTTTCTTGTTTAAATTGTAAATGAACTCAAATCGTCTGCTTATAATATCGTTTTAAACCATAATAAATCACAGCGGAAGTCTTTTATCATGACAATCTAAAATATGAAACATTATGTCACGCATTTAACTTTGATACCTAGTGTGGAAAACCCATATGAAAACATATATCATATATAAACCTTAAAGGCTCAAAATATCAGCAATATAGAGTCCTGATGTGTCCCACAATTCCCGAATCCCCAAGATAAAACAAAATATGTATAATACAAACATACAAGTCTCGCTCAATATCTCTAAATCACAAGTATTACGATAGCTCGTCTATGCCACGGCTCGTATTAGGATCTGCACTCAAGTCATCACAAAAAGGCATATGACGAGTCCAGAGTGAGTATTCCCAAGGAAATTAAATGAGCAATATTGAAACTAAATACTGGAATTTAAACAAAACTATTAAATAAACATGCGAAAATAAATATAGGCAACTGTCCTCATCGCATGGATAAGTAATAGTGCAAGCTCAAAGTGTGTTCTTAGAGCCTAGGGTCGGACTAGCGCCATACTTCGGACTCCCCACAGACTACTGCTGGCGAGTAGCACTAAACCAAGGCCAGTATCTGGATCCGCTAGGTGGTTGGCATGGAACAAACGACGCACCGACACGTACCCCGACGCTCCAGTCAACCTATTCACCGAGATCCCTGATGCACGTGCTATGGCCTAATGGGCATACACACGGGAATGGCATAGAGGGAGAGCCTCAACGTCTGTCCATTTAAACCAAACCAAGAATAGAGTATTGAAAGACAGAATATGAATTCAAAAGCAAAAATAAATACTGCTCAAGTAATTTCAGTTGGGATATTACACACCTTAAACCGCATTCCGTGTCCCGGTAACTAACTTCAGGTCCTGCTCCGCCGATTCCCCGATTCCAAATTACTGCCCACAACGTCATATTTCAATTTATAAGTGATTTTTAGTCAATTGGTTACATTTTATGTTACTTAGCAAAAATAACGTAAAACCCGCGAGATCTAACGCACTAGGTCTGAGGATTAGCGCGCTAGATTTCTGGGCAGCTAACTGTTCTTCATCAGGAAGAACATTAGTGTGCTATTATTTTTACCTAGTGCACTAATCGTCATCTAGCGCACTAGATGACCACATTAGCGCGCTAATCGCACACTGGACAACAGTTTTGCTGAAACTTTTGGTTTTCAACACCACCACTAACAACAACCACTACAACAACACCAATCACTGAACTTCATGCACTTAAACACCACTAAAACAACTACTTAACAACTATCTAACAGTCCATATTGGATTCACACCAACACCTCAAAAATTTGCACCAAAAGATAAAGGAAGTTTAGGTAGTTGTGAATCTCACCTTGTTTTGATGAATCTAACGCTCCAAGCTCCTTAATTCACCAAGTTTAATCTCCAAAACCCATAGTTTCTTGGTCTCAATTTCGGATGTGAAGATAAGGAGAGAGAAAACTTGGTGGAAAAATTGAAGTCAATTGACTTTTATTGTCAAATGTGATCTCCCCTCACTTGTGCATTTCAAGGCAATCCTATAAGCCTTATTTGCTCCATTATTCACCCTCTAATGACTCCAATTGTGACACCGATGGCACACTTTACCCTTGTCTTTAATTCAAAAAGTGGTGTTTCAAGTGTTCCGACACTCGGTTTCGCGTCCCGAACCGCGACATACGCGTACTACCATGACCCTAACCACCAAATAAACATTACATTTTAATATTTAACTCATTTTATTCATTTTATATATGTATTATTTTCCCCGGCCTAGTATTTAGTCTTTTAGACTACCCAGTACCCGTATCGACACGCATATCGAGGTGAATATTTAACACACAATCTCACACATCAAATGGAGTATAATTACACACATTACGATGTTGTTTAATCTATTTCAACGTAAACATCGCAAATTAGACAAATCAACATACAAAAATAACTATTTACCTAGCTCCATGCGCGAATTATCCTAGCTGCGAGATCCACGAGCGTTTGAGCCGTCAGCCACGTTTGCAACCACGTCATTAATAACGACAAATTAAATTCGGGCCGTTACAGCAGTTGCGTGAAATAAATAAACATGTACCAACTAAACCAGCTCAGAAATAAAGCATTAATCTGTAAGCATACGTATAATCACGAGAATACCCTGACCAACAACAACAACAACAAACAACAAAGAATACCCTGACCAACACCAGACAGTAATCAATAAATCGAGTAGGAACCACGTATATACTTACAGGCTTACAGTGGCTAAACCCCAACTACGGTTACTAGATGAATCCCTCCATACGCTATTTCGAGTCAAGGGAACACCCTAAATCCCTCTCAACCGTCGTAAGTATATCCAATTGTCGTCGACACGAGCACTAAACACAAGTAACCCATGCAAGTGATTTAGCCACAACCAATATATACGTAAACCGAAATACGAGAGAAACCCTATGTGTGCCCACCAGCAGTTACACATGAAATGCAATATCGATAAATCAAAACCATGAATTATGTACAACATTTTCAATGGGTTTACGCACCTCAATCCGCACTCCGACTTCCTTGAATTCCCGTATCCGACCGACTAGCTCCCCGATACCCAAGTTACGGTCTCCTAAGTCTTTGAAGTCCAATTTTACATGTTTAGTATGTTTGTAGGTGTTTGGGATATGTATTAAGTCAAAAATTCCAAAACAGCCCTTTATGTTATGTTTCTGTCTGTTGTTAGCGCGCTATGTAAATAGTGTAGCGCATAATATGCCGATAGCGCGCAAGGTAATTTATGTAGCGCGCTACTATTTTTCATCCTGAAGAACAGTGTGAAACTCAGAACGATTAGCGCACTAACCGTTCCAGGTAGCGCGCTACCTAGCCTTTGGGACATAATTCTCAAGTCGAGAATTATGTTTTTCCCTTCAAATCTGACTACTTGAACCTATCTAACACACTCTCCATATCCAATTAACACCAAACAACATCTAAAACAACCTCAGAACAACCATTTTGCATCAAATTGATCAAAATCTCATAAAATTTGGTTCAAATGAAAGTGTAGATGATGGAGATGATGATTATCTTAGTTTAAATCCTCCAATTGAACTCCAAAATAGTTGAATTCCAGCTCCATATCGCTTTCTCTTCTCTCCAGCAAGTTGAAATGAAAAATGGTTTCAATTGCATGCTTTTGATCAACTTATGTTATATATAAAAGTTTTAATCTCTAGCCCTTTATCTCGATGTGTTTACGTATCTCGAGATTTGTCTAATGGTTCACCTCTAGACACTTAGCCCACTCACTCCCACTCACTCAGTCCATGTGACACCAATAGATACTCTCATAGCTCCTAGATGTGCCAATATGCATCTCTAGAAACATCATATAGTTCCCAATTAATTAACTAAACTATAGGCCTTGATTTATTTTAATTTGATTACTCTAACTTAAGCCCATTTTAATACATATGGTTAGTGTTTTATTAATCAAACTTAACCAATTTATGGTTCCACTAACCTTCGACTACCCGGTACCCAGTGCCTCGCGTCTCGACACGCATTTCGAGGCACGTCATAGCCTATTATTTTAATTGAATTTTACTTGGCCTATGGTCACATTACCCATTTTAATTGATTAACAGCCATCCTGACATGGATTTGTCTAGTTTCCTAATGTACACGTTGTTCGCCTACTCACTACCGCGTTGACACACCTTTCGAGGCAAACACCTGTCACACAAACTTGCTCGATAGCAAACACATGCGATGCAATATAATAATAATAATTCTAAACACCACATATACACAACCACCATCCATAAATAACATATTTTCTCGGTTCTCGTGTCCGAGTCAACTGAGTTATCTGTGTAACGTCCGAATTACAACCATTAATCCCCAAGAGTAACGCTAATCCTGGTTTAATTAATTTGGGCCGTTACAATTCTTCTCAACTAGGAGAATTTTGTCCTCGAAATTCAAATCTCGAGTATACTCTTATGTAACTATCTTATCCTCGTGTGACCACTCCTCACACCTTGATAGTCCCTTTCTACAGTCCCTTGAACACCCTACTACTCCCATAGCAGGGAACGTAGTGTTACCCTGAGACATAGATGCATGTTGTCGAGGTAGTCAAGATCAGCCACTCTCTTCCAACATCTCCGCAACCTACTCTCAGTTCGGTTTTCGTGTTCAAGTTTCATTAACCCAGTTACCTAACACCAATAACTGTAAACCTCTCCTATCATGTATCCCTACATGATAGTCCTAACCAACCATCACATATCATGACAATCCCATGCCATGCCATAAACTATCCTTATTCACAATGACAATCCCATGTCGTGCCACAACTTATCCGTACTCACCATGAAAATCTCATGTCATGCTACGACCTACGACAATCCCTTGTCGTAACACAATAAGCTACCATTGTACCACTATAACCTACCATCGTACCACTATGCATGTATAAACCTTAAACTATAATTATTAAGAATTTAAATTCACGTACCCTGAACTCGATGGTGGGACATCTCCCGTCCTGGCTCAATCACCATATGCACCGGCTCTTGAGTCTGCACTGGTGTCACAACTGCTGGAGTCCCCGTACACTCCCTCTTGACATGACCCTAATGTCCATATCACCAACATGTGATCCTCCATCCCGCTCTTGCCCACTGACTACCTAACCACTGGCCCTGACTATGTGATCTCCAGTCTCTACCTCCCTGGTCCTGAGTTTGTCTCTACGATGGCGCTGATAGTACGGGTACAACATACACTCTGGCTGCTCGATCTTCATCCCTACGACCTCGACCGTACCCTCTGCCCTCTCTGTCATCTCGATCTCTCTGTCTCTTCTGCCTAGAACTCTATCCAGTCTGTCTCTCTGACTCAGAAGATAAACACTTGTCACCCCTCTACATCATATGTGTCTTATGGGTAAGCGCTCTATCATACATCTCATGCAGTGTCAGTGGCTCCGAAGGAAACTATGGCACTGGCTATGTCCACCTCGGACGAAGTAATAAATTTGCAATCTCCCGGTGCCTACGACATCCGTGACAAACTGTATTAAGTATCAATATCTATCAATGTACTGTAACACTGACCGGCTACCCTGTCTCAATGCTAGAGACTCCTCCTCAACCACAACCTCACCTCTATGGGTATGTACTGATCGTAAAATAACTCTCTAAACTCTACTCATGTCGTCGACTCTGGTGAGTATCTGTATACGTTGTCCATCGCACAACAATATCCCCTCTCAGCATATGCCCTGATATTCTAGCATGTATGCTCTCCTGAATCCGCAGTAGCTTGTGTAACCTCTGATGTGCAATAAACCACTTCCCAGCTGCCTCTGGGTCTCTAACTTCATGAAAATATTCGGGATTGAATTTGATGAACTCCCTCATCAACTTGACCTATGTCGTCATCGAAGTCTCAAACATGTCTACCTATGTCGGTGTAGCAGTCGACATCTCTGTCGGTGCTACGGTCGGTGTAGCAACTACTGTCGGAGTCTCCTGGACCACTACATGCGTCGGTATAGCCTAAATAGTCGATGGAACCGTCGTCGGAGCAACTGTCGTCTCAGTCGTGCGCAGTACTCGCGCAGTGGTGAGTAATGCAATTGTTGTTGTCTGTGCGCGCATCATATCCATCAATAGCTCAAACTGTTTATCGTGAGCTGCGAATCGTGCGGCTACTGTCGAATCCAAACCCTCATCTCTAGTCTGGTCACTCTTGTGTCCAACATCTGTAGTAGGTGGAGTCCTCTGGCCATCCATCATGATCTGCATCAAAAAGCGTGCACCGAATCACCTTTCGTACACGAAGCAACTTCCTCTAACTCAGTCAACAAGGATGAAATGATCACAAGATATGTAGACTCTTCTCCCAAGTAAGAATATCGCAAATGCTCAACCAAAGGCTTCAATTCTAGAGTCAGTTTAATAACTGCACTTTCGGGCTCAAGTTATGATTAATATCTCTAGCCCTCAAAAGTTGCTTCATTCCATCGATAGTATGTTTCACCGCCTTCATTTTTTTCTCGTTCTTCTCACGCCTCTAGTAATGATTAATATCCATAGCCCTCAAAAATTGCTCAATCGCCTTGAAAGAGGCTTGTTCCTTGGGTGGAATTTATCTTTGTTGCACTTGATTTCCAAAATCGGGAGGTGCATGCAATGCATTACTAGAATTTCCATAAGACGGATCTGGGTTGGAATTGATTCCCAGATAGTACCGTTGTGGAGCTTGAGCCTTTGGCCTGAAATTATTCCCATAACCTTGATTGTTCATATAATTTACTTCTTCATACTCCGAACTTTGAGGCATTTGATCTAATGGGCAGGCTACCAAAGCTAATTGACATACATGTTGTAGACTTTGTGGTTGTTGACTTTCCTGCCCTTGTTGAAGCTCATCCATATGACTAGATAAATTAGACAATTGGGCTATTATCGCAGTGTATGAATCCACTTCATACATTCTCGATGCATTTTTTGATGAAGATTGTGCTCTTGGTTACGAAAATGAATTCATAGACATCATCTCAAGAAGCTCAAATGCACCGTCCTCGCTTTCTGAGAGCAAAGTGCCACCCGAAAATGCATCAACTAAAGTCCTTGTATTTGGAGTCATGTCGTAGTAAAATATTTGTAATTGGGCCCTTTTCTCTAAACCATGTTAGGACACTTCCTCAACAACTCCTTCAATCTTTCCCAAGCTTCTCTTAACGATTCCGTTTCGTCTTATTGAAAAAAATTGATTTCCTGTTTCCGTTATGCTACTTTCACATGAGGAAAGAACTTTTGGAGGAGTCTCTCATTTATATCAGCCCAAGATGTAATATTTCCTTGACTAAGCCCGCGAAACCATGCCTTTGCCTTCCTTGCAAGTGTGCAGAGGAAGAGTTGCATCCTAATGATCTCCTTTAGAACACGATTGATGTGAACTGTATCGCATTTCTCCAAGAACATCTCCACATGAGCCACTGGTCTTCCTTAAGCAGGTCATTTAAAAGATTGTTTTACACCATATTAATCAATCCCGACTTGAGCTCAAATGGACGGTTGTTAACCGGAATCTGCAACACCCCGTTGTAATTTTCTTGAACATCCTGCTTGAAATAATCCCGAAGACACTTTAGCCTCTCCTCTTATTGATTCTCTGTCATAGTATCAATCCCCTGTTGTTGTTGCTCATGTGTCTCCTCTATAAAATCTTGGAGAGTTATATCAAAATCGGGGTCATCAAACTCCACCTCGATCTCTTCTTCATTTTGCATAGACACAAACACATGAACCAATAGTAAAGAGAAGATCAAGTGTAGACGGTTATTGGAAATAATAAAAGAGAATAAACTAATATTACTTGAGAATAAGATCCGAACAAACTAAACTAATCAAATTAAAATTATCAACTGTCCCGACAACGGTGCCAAAAACTAGACACGAGGCGCAAGTGTACGGCAACGCGGTAGTAATAGCGACTCTATCTAGTGATTGAGTTGCGGATATCGAACCCAAGGGACGGTTAAAAGCTAGTTTGTAATCTAATTAAGAAATATAGTTAGGCAACAATTGATCTTCGTTTTGTAAAGAAAACTAACAACTAATTTACTCAATGTAATTGCAAGTAATTAAATGTATTCAAGCTATGGAGAAAAATGTCCAAGGAAATCAATTTCATTAAGGTTTGGTCCCGTTTTTTTACTTTATTTTTTGTCTCATGGCTCTCAATTTATGTGTAGATAGGCAAATTTCCCTACAAATTCATTATACCCCAAGGTCATGGTGATATAGTTTCTAGTGTCGCACTCGGACTCCGCCGATCGGCATGAGTAGCGTAAGTGCTTCACCGCATAGAGCGTCAAACTCAAGTGCCTCATCGATCCCCAGGACAAACTCGTTTACCCCATTAGAAGGTAAAAAACAACACTAAACATGAGGAAAACTAAAGAAAATATCAAATCAATACCTAGAAATCCAAGATGAATCACCAAGTTTGATCCAATACTCTCTTCCCAAGGTGTGTTCTCTAAGTTTTTCAAAGCAAAAGTTCCCTTTATTCTATCTATCACACCCTTATATATAGTCCAGGGGTATTTTGGTCCAACAAAATGGACACAAAATCATAAAAAGTCCAAAAAGACTCTGACCGACGGTGGTGCTGAAGCGGGCCGCTGCGGCGCCGAGTTCAACATCGAGATCTAGAGATTCTTCTTAACGGGCGCAATGGCGCCATATGGGCACTATGAAGGGTGCCATGGCACCCTGGTGCCAGGCTCCTGGTCCTAGTCGCTGAAGCCCTAGAATGGCATTGGGGCGTCAAAAATAGCAGGTGAACGAACTGGGACGCTGTGATGTTGCGTTGGGTGCCACAGTGCCAGGTGGGGTGTTATGGTGCCAGAAACAACAGGTTTGGCTTTTCACTCCTTTGCTCTCCAACTCCCGGCTTCGCTCCACCTGACTCGTCGTTCCCATGTATTGCCTTTCGGACCTACTATACCCAGAAATGCACCAAATAAATCTTAAGACATTATTTATTTCCCAATATTTTTAAATGAATACTACTCAAAACAACTTAAAACTGTGTTACACATCAGTGACCCCATACTCATTAGCGTGCTACATGCAAGAAATCCTAGAAATTCTGCACTTTGAATTTCTAGGTTTCCTTATTCAAATGGCTATCACCAAAGCCTTGGACCCTTATTACCCTCCATCAGAGACCCAATACATCCTCCATAACAACAACATCAGCATACTCTTCATATATATTTATCAAATATAAATTTATGCATGCATTTTTTTATTAAACTCAAAAATACACCTAACACTTTGATTGATCGTAACTTAGTCAATTTAACTTCAAATTCCAAACTTCTTTATATCAAATTCAATGGTTTTTCGCAAGGAATCCAAATATGTAAACCAATTTTGAAAATGATATCATTTACCCTATGAAATTACGCAAAAAAAAATAAATTGAACTCACACATCTAATTTTACCAAAACTTTGTTAACTTGTTGTGTATATTAACTTACCTAATAGTGTAAGTCCCTTGGCTTGATCATCACCTTTCAAATCACCAGAAATTTACCAACACACTTGTTGATCTTCTTCTCCAAAATTCCTTCTCCATTAAGTATAAAATGAGAATGATTTGCATGTTTATCTCATCCATTTATATATATATATATATATATATATATATATATATATATATATATATATATATATATATTAGCTAAGATTGATTTATAGTCATTGATCTTAATGCATATATGTATCTCGAGACTAATTCAATTGCTTTCATTTTGGTTCACATTCCACTAACACTCCACTAACTCATCCTTAATAACACCAATGTCAACTCATTTTGCATTGTGAAGTGTCTATATGTATCTCGAGAAACATTAATGACTATGTTTTATTATGCCAACTTAGGTTATATTTATGTAATTCAAACTATAGGCACATTGGTTTAACAAATTTAGCCACAATAACTTAAATTAAATCTTACATCATCACTTTCTACCCTGGTTTCACACTAGCACGTATCTCGGGGCATTTCCCTACTCACATCTCAACATCTATATACAACAAGTAGATGTTATTTAGTAGTTTACACAAGTACGATACACTAGGAAATCATCACGCAAATATAAAATATATCTCGGCTTTGGTGGCCCCAAATTTCAAGCCGCCTTGCTACCCGCCATGTCGCATCTCAAGTCATCAAGGCTTGTCATTGACGTTCCGCGACCTATCTGGCCACTTACAGTTTTCCATTTAATCCTAACTTAGCTAATTAATTTCCATATAATTATTAATGATTTCATTAGCCAATTAATCAATTTATCAAGTAATAATGAAATTTTACAGCGGAAGTCTTAATTTAAGTAAGTTGTACAGTATTCAACAATCCTAAGTAGTGGAACACCCGGCAAAAGATACCATATATATATATATATCAAGGCAAGTTAAGTATAACAAAAGTTATATATACATGTAATCAGTGTTCTATGGTCCCCAAAACCCAACAAAAGTAAAATAAATATATACTGATATCACACACGAGTTGGCTCCATAATCTCAGAGGTAGTCGCACAGTACCTACTTGCCCTTGCCTTTGCTCGTCGAAGGATCTGCACTCAGTCACCCAATAAATACAGTGACGAGTCCAGTGATAAAACCCCGAGAGAAGTCCACACAATATTCATGAAATAAAACTGATAAACTTCGAAACGTGCGAATATAACACCTGACAACAATATGTCATATTCCCATAAATGTAAGCATCACAAGACATGCAAAAGCAGTAGCATGAAATAAATAAACTACATATATCAATTAAACCAGTTTAGAAATAAAACATTAATCAGTAAACATCAGTATAATCAAAAGAAAACCTTGACCTACACCAGCGAGCAATCGATAAATGGAATAGGAACCAAGTAGATACTTACAGGCTTACAGTGGCTAAACCCCAACCTCAGCAAATGGCATGGTCCTTTCGGGACAATGTTACACATAAGGACCACCCTAATCCCTCCCAACATTCGTAGATATATTCTACCGCCATCGACACGAGCACTATCACAAGTAACATGTGCATGCAATTTAGCCACAACTAATATATACGCATACCGAAATAGGAGTGAAAACCCCATGTGTTCCCATTAGCAGTCACACATGAAAAGTGAAATCGATAAACCAAATCATGAAGTTTGTGAGGCATTACAATGGGTTTACGCACCTCAACACGCGTTTCGACTCTCCCGTACACCTGAATCCGACCCGACAAGATCCCCGATACCCGAGCTACACTCCCATAAGTCCCCGAAGTCAGTTAAGTGTGTTTATTTTGTATTCAAATTGGTTGAATATGTTTCAAATTGATCTTCCCAAATCACCTCTAAAGACTAAATTAAGTCTCAGTCTTATGTTACAACGCATTTTTAGGCATGAAATTGTTCATATCTTGAAATCTTCTACCAGTACAAAGATCGTTGATCTCTATCTTAGCTTTCCGAAAAGGTTTAGTTTGCAAAATTTCGATTTAAAATGAAAGAGATGTCATAATTCTTCTAAACATAGCTCTAATTGGAAGAGCAGACTTAGAAAATCTATTCCTCCCAATCTATATTTCCAAAAAAAAGTGATTTTTGGTCACAAGGCAGCAAACATTCTCAAATACAACATACTAAACGATCAGCTCATTTGGATAAGTAGTTATGGAGTTATGCCTTTAACAAGTTTAGTTTCAAAACTTTTCTTCTGAATTCCAGCACCTACTTGTAAAACACTTTTGGACATAAAAACAATTGAATTTCAACATCTCTAGTCAAGCAAAGTTGTTACCTTCTGAGTAAACTTTCAAATGTCATTAGTTTGGGTCGATTTGGATCTAAAATGAGCAAGTTATGACCAAATTACATATGCTAATTCCTAATATAAAATACAGAATTCTAGTTTTGGTCTTGCAACTTCAAAAATTCATATCTTTATGATTTCAAATTCAAATTAAGAAATTCAATATAGCTGGATTATCAGCTTCAAATGAAGAATCCAAATATATCAACCAATTGTAAATATTCAATCATCTACCCTCTGGAATTAGCCAAAAATCAGAAATGATTTCAATATAACATAAATAGATGTGTACTTAGTTGATGTACCACCTAGCTTAAGAAATTCTCACCAATCTTCAATGGATTCCTTCTCTCCATCAACCTCCATCTTCTCCAGCAAGTTCTCTTGATTCATAAGTTGAAAATGAAAATGGTTTCCTTGCATTTGTTGATCTTATATATATTAAGGTAATATTGATTCCTAGCCATAGATCTCCATGTATTTACGTATCTCGAAGCTCATCTAATAATCCACACTTTGACATGTATCCCACTAACTCCCGCTAACTCAATCAAAGTGACACTAATTTGCTACTCACGTGGTTCCTAGATGTGTCAACACGTACCTCTAGGACAATCTCATGGTTTCTAATTTAAATAACCAAACTATAGGCATTGATTTATTTGATTCGATTACATTAGCTTATACCCATTATAATATATATGGTTAGTGTTTTTATTCACCGAATTGACAAATATTGTAATCCCACTAACCCTCGACAACCCGACACTCGATGCCCAGCTTCTCGGCATGCAATTCGAGGTACGCCATAACCTATTGTTTTAATTGAATTTTACTTGGCCTATGGTCACATTACCCATTTTAATTGATTAACTAGTCATCCTGACATGGATTAGTCTAGTTGTCCCAGTGTACCCGTAGTTCGCCTATCTGACACCCGCGTTGACACGCCTTTTGAGGCGAACACCCGTCACACAAACTCGCCCGATAGCAACATACACACATGCGGTGCAATATAATAATAATAATTTTTTAAACACCACATATACACAACCACCATCCATAAATAACATATTTCCTCGGTTCTCGTGTCCAAGTCAACCGAGTTGTCCACGTAATGCTCGAATTACGACCGTTAATCTCTGAGATTCACACTAATCCTAGTTTAATTTATTTGGGTCGTTACAATTCTTCCCAACTATGAGGATTTCGTCCTTGAAATTTGGATCTCGAGTAAACTTTGATGGAATTATCATATCCCCATGTGACCACGCCTCACACATTGATAGTCCCTCTCTATAGTCCCTTGAACACCTCCACTCCTCTATCACAGGGATCATAGTGTTACTCTGAGACATAGGCGCATGTTGCCGAGGTGGTCGAAATCAGTCACTCTCTTCCCAACATCCCCGCAACTTGTAACGACCCATTTTATTAATGCCGTTAATTATCTCGAATTTACAGACGTGGACGCCAGCTCAGATCTACGTGGACGCCGCGGTAGGCTAGGATACACGGGGACCTAGGTATGATAGTTTATTGTGTGTTGGATGCTTATTTACGGTGCAATTTATTGAAATACATTGCATGTGTGTATGTTGCATAACAATACGTGCGAGATTGTGTGAACAATATTTTGCCTCGATATGCGTGTCGACGCGGGTACCAGGTAGTTGACGGGACCAAATAATAGGTCGGGGAAACTAAAACACATAAATTAAATAAAAATTGGCCAAGTAACTAATATGGAATGGGTATTGGGTGGCTAGAGACGCGGCGGTACGCGTATATCGCGGTTCGGACACGAAATCGGGCGTCGAAACGCCCGAAAATGGCATTTTTGTGCTTAAAACACAGGCGAATGTCCCAAACGTGTCACACTTTGGAGTCAAGAAAATAAGTCAACACAACTTATCCATACTCCACCACCTTTTCTCACTTACATCTCGCTCTCACCACTCTCACTCACACACCCGAACGTGACAGCCGAGAAGAAAAAGTAGAAGAAACAGAGAGGAGAAGGAGAAGCCGGGAATGAGAGAAGAAAGAGTGGTGAAGCCGGGAAGGAGGTGAGTCGTTGTTGATGTTGTTGTGCGTTTGGTGATCTGGCCATGGTGGCCGAGAGGGGTTCGGCCATTGAGGCCGAATCGGGTCGAGGGTGGAGATGGCAGGGGCGTCTCCCCTGCCATTGATTCCACTCGGGTTGGAGTGGAGAGCAACCCCAACCCAAACAACAGGAAAAAAAAAATTGTTGGCGATCGAACCAGGGAAACCTGGTTCGATCGCATGAAGAAGGTGCACACGCGCGCGCTACATGGGCCGAGCCATAAAAGAAATAGGAATTGGGAAAATTCGAAAAAAATTGGAAATTTCGGAAAAATTATATTTCCATAAAAGAAATAGAAATTGATGCATTTCTATGAAAAATAAAATATTTGAAAATTTCGGACGCGACTTTTGCGGGATTTTTGCCTCGAAAAGCGTGAAATGGGCAATTTGGCCTAAAATTTTTAGTTATCGATCGTAAATTGTCATACTAAATCGGAATTATTGATAAATGGACATAGGTGGACACGGGTGATCAATTGGCCACCAAGGACTCAGTGGACTTGGACTCGGGGATTGATTACGGGGTATTGGAGTGTGTTATGAGGTTTGTAAAACCCAATTGAAAAACTCTGAGTATTTATTTCGCTTGTATTTCCATTCATTTCCAGTATTCCTTGTGGTCTTCATTACATCTATATCTTGTCATTGTTTGGACGGGTGGTTGAGTTACTCCCACCGAATTTTTCGTTGTGTGTCTATGCATTCTAGACCATAGCATGTGTATCAGGAGTTCTCGGTGGATAACGACCCGAGCTAATGAACTGCTACATGTGTCGGTGCGTCTTAGGTCTACGCCGGCCACCGAGAGAGACCAGGTGATAGCTAGTTGGGTGCGCCCACTAGTGGGATCCTGGAAGGGAATCCCGAAGTATGGTTTAGTCTGACTGGAACAGGCACATACATTTGCACTTTATTGTTATATATGCATGCGATGCTCTAATTACAGTTGTATGTTTACATTCCGCATGTTCATTTAACAATATTTATTGACTTCCACTTGTTTATGGGAATGCTCAGAGGAGTTCCTTAGGATTTTACTTATTGGACTCGTCATCCATTTTATTCTGTGATGATTGAGTGCAGATCCGAGTACAAGTAAAGGCAAGGAGATCTTAGGCGATTACCTGTGACTGCCTGCTGTCGAGGACTACTTGTACGTGTGTTGATATTTTGATTTCTTTTGGGAACTGGGGAGTATCATGACCTTGTACATGGCTATACCTTATATGGTACAGTTGTCTACCTTTATACAGAGTACTTTTTAGGGTTTTTTCCACAATAGGATTTGTTATTAATATTTCTTGCATTTAAGTACGACTTCCGCTGAATACGTCATTTATACGATATACACACAAGTGGATACGAATTTCGAGACAGAAATAGGACTGATAGGTGACGTACTCGTGTAGTAGGGCCAGCTGGCAAGGAGTACACGGAGACACGTCACCCCGGGGCGGCGAGGGCCGCCACACAACCTATTCTCAGTTCGATTTTCGTGTTCAATTTTGGCGACGGGAAATAGCCCGTCGCTATTTCCCGTCGCTATTTGAGTCATTTTTTTGTAGTGTAAGTCAGTGTGCGTATCACGATGTGGATCCTATGTCACGGGTCGGTGATGTTGATTAAGGATTAAAACGCGATTGGAAATTTTGGGCCGTGACAAGTACTACACGGGGTTTCTCCAAGAGATGACGAATGGGGATGTTTCTGGCGAGTTTCGATGTCTACAATGTGTTCGACGAATTGTCTGTGTAAAGTGGGTTTTTGAGGTTTAATTATTGTTATTGGGTTTTGATGATTCATCTGTATTGCAATGTGAACTGGATTTTTGAGGATCAATCCTTTATTAAGTTTTCATGATTCATTTGTTTGATGTTGAGACAAAATAAGAACTGGGTATTAATTTATTTATTTTTTGTTAATCAAGAGTATCCCGACACTTGTTGGACTAGTCCATAAGCCCTGGGATTGCAGAAAGAGGCCACCAGTAGCCCTAGCTATGTTTAGCTGTTGTAGGCGCCTAACTCTCACAGTCCTACCTTCACCCTTACCACCAGGCCAACTGTCTGGATTAACTGGGTCTTAATTTGAGCTTCAATTCTTTTGAGGGCCGCTAAGGGCACCCCACCGTTTAATGAGGGCACCCAGATAATGTGGGTACAAACCGATTTACCTAGGGCACCCAAAAATTAGACCAGAAATACCGAAAATACCCCTCGTGGAATTCCCGCTGCACCCCACCACCCCCAGCACCACCTTCACCGATCTTGAATCGAAGAACCCATTTGGTTTGAACCGACCAGTGAGAGGAATCTCCGAAATCGTGTCTCCCGTGTCTCGCCTTGTGTTTCTCCTTCGGTTTACGGCCTTTTTGCATTTCGTAGGGTCGTGGTGTGAGCCGATTTCGTCTCCAAGTTAGGGTTCGGTTGAAGTTCGTCGAACACACATTATTTGCGCGAAATCGCTCGGTTGAAGGTACGTTTTTAGTGTAATTAAGTTACATTTGGTAGAGTAGTTGTGATTTGCAGTGGTGGTTTGTTCAATAGTTAATAAAATGGGAATTCGCGGTTCTCGACTACACAGGCCAGAGAATGTGGTAACTGTTTCGGCCAAGCATGGCCGAGAGAGAAGCTACCTTTTTGGGAAGTCGAAGTCTCGCCACAAGGCGGAAAAGCTCACAGTGGCTCGATTACGCATGGCCGAGAGTACTCTAGTTGTCTCGGCCGAGATGTGACGAGAGCTAGAATTAGTGCTAGGTAATGTGGTGGCGGTGGTGTACAACCGAGAATTTGCTCATACTATCGGTTGTACACTGGCGAGAGTGTTAGAGTAGACTCGGGCGTGATTGGCCGAGAGCAAGGCGAATTGAAATGGGCAAGCAATCTCGGTGGTGCATAACCGAGAATTCTTCATTGGACTCGGTTGTACCCTGCCGATATATTGGAGGAATTGTCGATCATGGGTGACCGAAAATATGGGTTGTTTGACGGACCTGCTTGACCGAGACATCAGAAATGAATGAATTTGAACATTTTTTTTTTTGTAAATTTTTTTTGGGTTGTTCCATGCGCTTATATGTTGTAATTTTTTCGGGTATGGCTCGTCCGAAGGTCTCGGTGACTAGGGAGGAGGAGGTGGTATTGAGGTGCCGAGGCCTAACCGGGGCGAGGTGGCCGGAGACCCCGACAAAGATCGTGACCAGGAAAGAGAAAGAGAAGGAGAATGAGGATGTTAATGGAAAGGCCAAGGTAGATGGTCATCGTGGAAGGTTACATTTGCACGATGAGGGTTCGAACATCGATGTTGGGCGACATGAGGATCTTGTTGTTGCCCGAGGGGGAGAGGAGGGGCATGCATTGGAGTCTAGTAGCAGTGACTCTTCAGAGGCGGGGAACACGATAGAAACAGATCGTAATGTGGGCGGGAGCAGTAGTGGTGGAGCTGGCCATGATGAAGGAGAGCCAGAAGGGCCTGTTGAAGCGCGTGCTCCATTCCCCGGTGGTCCTATAGACGGGGCGTTGTTGAAGAGCTTCAAGGATCATGTGGCTTTATCGATTTCGAGCGATGAGGTAATTTCAATTTCATTGAACGGATTAACTTAATACTCATGCTCTTCACATAATGACGAGATGTTTCACAATTGCGCAGAGCGGCCCGTTCTTAGTGTATCAATCACGGAGCTCAAATACGGGAATGGGATTTACAGTTCGTGCCACCCGGACACGGCGGGACTTCAGAGGATTATTCAGCGTTCCGGGTTGAATACGCTCATAGACTGCTCATACCGCAAGGCCAACAAGGAGGTGATCTCTGCATTTGTGGAGCGGTGGCAGCCGGAGACGAACACATTTCACCTACCTTTTGGTGAAATGTCTATCTCATTAGAGGATGTCAACCTTCCTCCGGAAGATTCTGTGACGGGCAAAGTTGTTGCAGTGGAGAACTTTGCGAGGTACACGGAGGAATCTCGCTCGGACGCTATCAAGATGGTCTCGAACCTACTTGGGGTTAGCGTCGAGGAGGCTGAGGAGGAGGTGAATATCAGCAAGGGGCTCACAGTGCGCAAACATTGGTTGAAGAATCGATGGTGCCCCAAAGCTGGTTCGAGACCCAGAAATTATCCTCATGTGGAATGCACCGCCCGAGCGTACCTGCTGTACTTGTTGTCCTGCACTCTTTTTGCCGATAAGAGTGGGTCTCGGGTGTCGATCGCGCTAATGAAGCTTTTGAGGACTTGGACGACGTAGGAAACTACGCATGGGGTGCGGCTGCGTTGGCCTACTTGTATCGACACTTGGGGTCCGCCACGAGAGTGCAAGTGTCTCAGATTGCTGGCTACCTCACATTGCTTGAGGTTTGTTATAAAATAGACTTAATTTTCATTTTGTATTTCAATTACTTGCAATTGTGGACTAACTAACATTGTATGTATTTGCAGGGATGGGTGTACGACCATATCAAACTTGGTCTGGCCACACCCAATGCGAAGTACCTGGACTACGTGCAACCTCGTGTCTGCAGATGGATTCAAAAGCACGAGACGGTGGCGAATGTTGACAAGCTCGGGGCCATTAGGAGAACCTTGGATAGGTTGCGCCCAAGTGAGGTGAGATGGTTATCCATATCCTCTGATGATTGATGTTTTAGGAATTTATTTTTGCTAACAATGGTTGTTGCATTTTGACTAGGTCACTTGGGACCCATATGTGAATTTGAGGGAAAATGGAGTTGTGCACGCGATGGCCTTTTACAGTGGGACGATCAAGTACATGGATGTGGTGGAGCCCTACCACCCGGAGAGGATTCTGAGACAGTTTGGGCATGTGCAATCTATACCAGATCCTCCGTACCGTCCAGTGGAAGCACACCGAGGCCCATCTTGCGAACAAGTACTCCGTCAAGTATTGGTTCCAGCAAGACTATTGGGAGCGGTGGAGGAACCATTTGTTGGCTCTCGAAGTTCGGGGCGGCAAGGCGAATTTGAGTTTTTGGCTACACCAGACTACCTGCCTTGGTTCCTCAAAGTGTTTCATCCCGTTATCACCAATCCGACCCTCGAGGACCATTACATGGTCGCCACAACCATCGCAGACAACGAGCTACTTGAGGTATTGAAATGGTTAAATATATTATGCGTTTATTATTAATTTCGATATGTTTTACATTGACACTAACCCGATTTTTTTCATCAGCGTAATAGGCGAGCGTTGGACGCGGCGTTGCGATGGATGGACCTCCCGACGGAGGCGGGAACGATTGAGTCGGCGAGGACAATCATGTGTGACATCGTCAACTTTCTTTCGGGGAGGACTATAGGTCCCACCCCCACGAGTACGACTCCGACAACCGCAACCGGCACAACCGCAACATCCGGCCCTACCGAAGCAGGCCCGAGGCAGTCCCAGCATGGTAGCACTTCCACACACTCCACCCCGCCACAGCGCAGCCCGCCACGGTCGATGCTCGCCCTCCGAAGAGAATGCATGGGAAGGAGTATCAAAGGAAGAATGTGAAGAAACCCAAGCAATGACCATTTTGCGGAGGGCTAGACATTTGTATCACATTCTTTGAGTTTTATGAGGTTTGCGGAGATGTTTTTATTACAGTTTGTAATGTTTGATGAGTACTTGTTGTGTTGCGCTTATATGGTGCGTATTGACTACATGATTTACGACATTTTTAAATGTTTGATGAGTACTTGTTGCCTGTTGACGACATTTTTCTGACAGTTTATAATGTTACATTGCCTATCGTTCCATTTTGGTATTTTTTGGTTCTAGGATACTAGTTTTTTCTGATTATGAGGGTGTCTCGGTCAAGCAGGGCCGACAATCATGTTCAATTTTCGGTACTGATCAACCGAGACAATTACAGGATTCCCGGTCTTACCCGGCCGAGAATGTCGCTGATTCCAGTATTTAAATATGTGTCGGTTACTGATGGCAGAGAAGCCATGGGTAAGGTCGCGCATGGGTCGACGAGAAGCGGCAATTTCGGTATAGCGCGACCGAAACCTAACGTTAGTTCTCGGTGGTGTATGGCCGACACTGTACCGTATGTCTCGGTCATTCAGGACCGACACGTCTGTTCCAGCAACAATTTCCCACTAACTCGACAACTAACTTTCCAACTAACTTCGGACAAATGAAAATCCAGCATGACAGTAGCCACGGAAATAAAAGTAATTATATTTCAATGTACTAGAAAAAGATCACTATACAAGAATCAAACTGTACAACAATACCCAAAGGTGATACGAAATAACACTCATTGTATATCCGTACAACTTGACAACTATCTTTCAAAATTGGTAAATTTACATGCATCAAGAATTCTAGGTACAAGTTTAGCTCTACGGTGTACCTAAATCTACAACGGATACGGTGGCATCGTCAATAGTTGCAATGGGCGCGATGTCCCGAAAGACGAATCCATCACGCCAAACTTTCGCGCAGTCCGCAACATACCGGTCCCACGAAGGATATAAGGATGGCAATGGTGCATTCACACGCAACTTCACCTGTCAAAGTGAACAGTATAACATAAACATATTGTCACAACCCCGCTCCGGGGGAAGAAATAACAATTCAACAAAATTCATAGCACTTACCCTAACCCAATGTATATTCATGTCATTTACCATGGCAATGACAAGTCTGTTGTGCAACGACGACGGTGGAGCACTACGTAGAGGTAGAAATGTAGTAGCACTCCCAAGCGAGAGGTTGACGAGAATGACATTGAATGTAGTGGATACCAACAATTCAATGTCTGGAAGTGTCAACCATTCTTTGAAAGATGCACCAACTTGATTCTCTTGGCAATGCACCGCAATCTTGACACTCTCGTAACTCGAGCCTAGCAATTCCCGCCAAAGGCCTTCATGCCCGATAATCTCATCATACATCCTTCTACGGACAATCTTCCACCCGTCTACATCGACAAGTCGAAGCCCAGACGCAACACACCGATATCCACAATTTCCATCGGCAACCACATCGATGATGCCCTCTACATGTGGCAACTAATCCGGTTCTACGCAATGACCGTAAGCCATGTTAGTTGCACTTTGCGTGCGTCGACTGCCACGACGCATTTTAGGAACAACTTTACTTTTCTTTCGCCTAGAATCGGAGGCCTCCCGAGTCGATAGCACGTACTCAAATCCGCTCGGCAACCGTCTCGTTGAAGAATCGTCACCATCGTGTTTTCTCTTCGAAGACCCGGTGTCCTTCCCTTTGTCTTAATTTTTGCCGGCGGCACAACTCCCGGAGTAGACGAAGGTCGACTAATCTCCCCGATTGCTGAATAATCCTGAGTCGATCGTCCTCATCAGTGCAAGCATGAAATTTTTCCAACACCCGTTCAATCTCATCGTGCACGTTGTACCCAGACGGGTCCACCGGATTCTCAGGTATCATACTCAACTTTCGCCAGTAAACATGAATGTCCTCGAGAGGGATGGACGACCGAGCAAATATATGATGGTTTAGCTCATGTGCACAAGGAAGGCCATGTGTGGTGCGTATCTCGCAACCACGACGAGTGGAGTCGTGACCAACATCCTCTCCACATGTCAATTCATCTCTAATTAGCCTAAGCGTCCGTTGAGAGACATAACCACGCAATCGTCGATACAACTCATCAATGTACTGATGTTGGACCACATTAAAACTTAGCTCAAACGATGCCTTGATATTGTTGTGTTGGATTCTAAGGAGGCCATCAACCACATTCCACAGAGTCTCAAAATTGGCCTGACTGTTCCCAAGGTGTAGCTTCAGAATAGAATGCGCAGACTTCACCCTCTGCGTTGTCGTTTCCCCAAAGTGCATAATTCTATTTGTCCAAGCGGAGACAAATTTCTCCTTGTAGTTCTTTAACCATGTGTTGTCCAAGTACTCCGTAAGACCCTTGACATTCTCAAACTCACAACGCAGGTCATTCATCCTAACTTCGAATAAGGCATCCGAGTTGGCATACATCACGCTTGTCCACCTATCCATAAAACGCGCAAAACCATCTTTCTCCCCAAACATCTTCTTAGTCTTGGCCAATACTACTTTGTTGATGTGCCAAGAGCAAAGAAGGTGAGACGAGGCCGGAAAAACTTCTTCTATGGCACTAATAAGGGCTAAGTCCCTATCGGTAACAAACACGTCAGGCTTAGGCCACCCATCCAATATGGATCTCAAGTTCTCAAGTGCCAAAACATAATTCTTATGACTCTCTGATGATAAGAATACGAACCCAACGGAGAACGTCAAGTGCGTAGAAGTGATGCCAACAATCTCCAACAAAGGCATTCGGTACCTATTTGTCTTGTACGTGCAATCCATCAAAATAACCGATGGGAAACACCTTAGCAACTTTATTGAGTCGGGATGTGACCAAAATAACTCGGTGACAACATTCTTAACGGGATGTTTCCTATGCCATGACATCTACTTATTCTTCTCCAATATGTGCAACAATTGTTGCATTTGAGTCCTCCCACCCGCATCCTCATTTCGAACTTTTTGTCTTGCATTATATATTGTCCTCATTGTCGATACGTTTCTAACATCTCTTTGCTTCAACGTATTTAGGATGTCTCTTGGCTTCACATTCCCCTTTGTCATTTGCACCACAACTTCCCGCTCCCCTTATCCAATCTCCCAAGCAAATGAATGGCCGTCCAAGTTTTTTGCGGGCTCGTGATTGTGCCTCCCACATATAACAGCTTACATACCACAAGGAGTCGCATTTTCCTTTACATTGATAAGGAAATGGCATCCACATTTCTTCGTACCAGTTTGAGTCCTCGCCTTTTCCTCTTCTTCATCATTTCTTGCTTTCAAATAAATTTTGGTCGCTTTCCCATTCCCTACCCTCTGAGACATTCCCCTATATGTTCCAGACCTCTCACACGCAAGTTTCACCCACCCCCTACGCTTAATGCTCCCGGCATCAGAGTGCTTTGTCACTAGCACAAACATGTTCTCGCGGCCTATCATTTGAAGCCATGAAACAGCCGCTTCTCTAGATGGGAATGGCCTACAAGGTGTAAACGTGTCCTTGTAGTCCGGAAATAGGGTACAAACCGGCATTACTCGCAATACAAACAAGTGTAACATTATAATCAACCAAAATGTACAGCACAAACACAAAAAGACCCAAAAAAATAGGTTCTTGGTTGTACAGGTCCGAAACTTTCTTCGGAGTCTCGCTCACGTACGACCGAGAGTTACAGATTACTCTCGGTTGTACCATTTCGTGACCTACGTACACCTCTCGGTCCTCTATGACAGAGACATCACCATACATCTCGGTCCTGCGAGGCCGATACAATCGCGCACCCAGACAGAAACTTCGGATAACCGCAAAAAACACAATAAATTTGCAAAATTACCTCAAGTACGACCTCCTCTTGCACCGAAGCAGTACAATCCTCCATTATATAGTGGAAACAAATTCGGATTTGAAGAAATTACCAAACCCTACGTTGACAAACAAATCATCATTTTCACAGTTTTACACAACTAAACAGTTCCAAAAAACCATCATATGGTTGTAAAACATTGTTACCTCGCTGTCGGATGATGTCAATCTGCAAGAATCGATCAACGCTCGACAAACGCAATGTGGCTTTGTGGTTCAACCTTGTGGTGGGGTGCCTTTTTTTCTTTGTCAAAATGATTTGTGGGGTTTGAATCACTATATATACAAGGGCAAAATGGTCTTTTCCAGTTTTGTTGGAATTTTTACAAATACTTTTGGTGCCCTCATTAAACGGTGGGGTGCCCTTAGCGGCCCTCATTCTTTTTGGGTACATGTGTTGAAATTATCCAATGAGCAATCAAAATGCCTAATTTTTTAGTTGGAAAATCATTAATTCAGATACTCCACGCACGTTGGCTCTAGCTATTAAAATCTCTAAGCTACTCTTCAATAACAACTTTGTTGGGACTTTGGACCATGACACTGATATAGAATTTAAATTATAAATATTAAAAATAGGGAGGAAATCTAAGATATACTGCCAACCATTTGATTCCTAATTCATACATTATATAAGATGTCATGACTTGTTTGATATATAAGCTCATTTGACCAAGCTCTACTTTTACCACCAAGCCACTTACCCTTTTTTTTTTTTTTTCTTACGTTACTAATGATATTACCTACCTATAAAGTTTATTAAAAATAATTACAACTAATGTTGTGTCATCTTTTGATGTGAGCTCAACTTTTTTTATACACCAACAATAAGAAATAGTAACAATTTTTTTTTCTTTACAGCGCTTGTCCAAAATTATGGATTAATAGTTATTCAGCTGAAGAATTTTGATTTTTTGAATGTGTTTGAATGTTGTCACATTTAATAATGGTTCCGACTGCATTAAATCAACGGTTTATGAGGAGGTTGTATCCTATTGCAAATTCTCAATATAAGTCTGAAACTTCAAACAACAACTCTAATGGTCCATTCAACTCTAAATTAGTTAAATGCGTAAATATGTAGTGAGAACAAAGATTGCAATCAGTTGATTAAGTCATTGATTGTGTCTCTCTAAAGGTTTGATAAAAATTAAATAGACGTCTGTCTTTCTTTCTCTCTTTCTTTCTTTGGTAGATTTTTTTTGTTCTTCTTTTTTAGATGTTTCTATATGCTATATGGCATCATGGATGCACTTGTCCTTTTTTTTGGCGAATTGAGTGTTGGAAGTGTAATTGGATATGGTGTTATTTTTATTCTTAAATGCTAGTGGTCAATGGAATTACCTTTACTAATTCTTCATGCTTTATACATTATCTTTTAACCTACAACAAGGGAATAGTTGTCTTAATAAATGTTGGGGAGTGATATGTTGACACAAATGGGGCGCATACATTGGACGTACAGCCTATGTGGCCCCTATTTGTGTGTTTTTTCAGACATGAGGCCCACGAAAAAGCATACAAATGAAGCGTCAACAAATCATTTTTCATAAATGTTTTGACAGCTTCAATACACGACGTCGTGATAAGACGCTTTATTCCTTTTAGCAAATTTAAGTATTTGCAAATTACTCTTTCAGTGGTTTATTCAATCAGGTAAGATGTTTTGTTTCTATGAGACGGTCTGTGCATTTAACTCTTTGTGTTTCCTAAATAATATGTTCATTGAAAAACTTCTATGTAACCTAGATTTCAGTGTTTAGTTTGACTTTGAATAATAAGAAGGGTAGTGCTATTTGGACTCGTGAGTCCGGTCTCAAAAAAATTTTTAATTTCAAATACATCATCGAACAATTAATGAAGCAACCATAATCACTTATAAACTTCCTTTGATACCCCTTAAATATTTACAAAAATTTACAAAACGTCTTTATGAGTCCGAACTCATGAGTCCAAGTAGATTTATTGTAATAAGAAATCCTCATGCATGTTGAATCCCACACATGAAGCCAGACCACTTCTGGTTTCTCTATCATTAGTCAAATAAGATTTTCTTTTTTGTTCTTTGATTTAAAATTTGAAAAGTGGCCAACCGTGACTGTAACGCAGTGAAAAAAAGTATGCTCCCACTTTTGTGAGGTTGGGCAATTGAATCCTAAAAAAAATAAAATTTGAAAAGAGATTTACATCAAAAGGTGCTAGTAGTTTGAAAGTTAAACATAGCATTTTTAATATAATTTTAATAAACATGTTAAGAAAAAAAATCAATGCAATGGAGTATGTGACTCCTACTTTCCATTTCTTTTCTTCTCAAACCTTTTCGATATATCGTATCATTTTAATAATAAGAAAAAAATTAATAAAGCTTATTTTAATTTTATCCACTAAAAAACTCATTCTGGATAAATTTCAATTAATTCTTTTTATTGAATTCTTCAATTTTTTTTTGCCAATTTGGCCATATATTTTTGTAAGAGAAATTGCCATATATAGATGCATATGTTCACATGGCAAGATACATATAACCAGGGGCAGAGCCAACCTCAATTTGAGGTGTAATTATCTTCATTTAATTGTTTTCAGGTCCTTCCTTCTCTTCAAAGACGGGGGATTAGCAGCATGATTGTTGGAAGTGTATTGAGATCCACTGACCTTTTTATTTGAATTGGAGAGTTGATTCATTGACATGTTAGCATTTTGGTAACTAATTGGACTTAATTCGGCATACTGTATAAAGTAGTGATATGTCATCTATACATTTCTACTATGGGCATAGTATACTTACAATTGGAAAATGCTAGAATGACACCCCTAATGACACCCTAAGTGACACCCCTATGACGTGCGGGCGGGTCCCACGTAAAAATGAATGTGTAAAAATAGTTCAAGTGCATAACACGCATGGTGTGTATTTCGAAGCGCGCATTACAGCTCCCATGAATGTGGGTCAGCACGTCACGTTACATTTTCAAGTAGGACTCGCCCGCCACGTAATCGGGGTGTCATTAGAGATGTCATTCTAGCATTTTCCCTTACAATTATATTACGAATTTGTGATACAACCAATTCTTTCATTATGACAATATTTTCTTGATCATCTTATTAGGAGATTTCCTCAATAGACCAATTGGCTTTCCATTTTATTGTGTTTTCTTGAGTAGGAACAATCATATATTATTGGTGATACTTCTGCTTTATGCGATGGATACTTGTGCATAATGTCCATAATTTGGATAAAGTATTTCCTACAGGTTTTTCAAATGTTTCATTTTAACAGAACATGTATTTTTTTATCGGTTGGGCATTTATGACTTATTAGCCCTTTGGTTCCTGCCAGGATGCTTGTCGATCCGGGCATTTATGATGTATCAGCTCTTTGTTCCAATGAGGAAAGGTATTGATGGGCATGCTTTGTAGTGATAGTGTAATAAGCTTACGTTGACTACGGAACGTCATCATGAAAAGGTTTTTGCACTAATTGGTTACTTATTTAACTTTGAACTATTGTTGAGGAAATCCCTTTTTAAATTGCTTTATACTAAACTACTTTATCTAACAAAACAATATAACCTTTAATTTAACTCATATATTAAGGATATCTTAATTTACAACTTCACCTAGGTAATATGATACTACGCTTTTCAACCACTTTTACATCTCAATATGTAGTGTGAAATGTCTAATTAGAATATAGACATATTTCTTTCAAATCCACTTTAACCCACTGTCCTGATGGACAAGATTATAATGCACAAACTAGAACTCCACCTATCAGTGTGAATAATGTAAGCTCCACATTGCTTTAATGTCTTAAATCTTTAGATTCATAACCAACTAAGTTTATTATCTATGCCTCCCTAATCAACAACTACCTATCGATGTTGTGTATTTTACGGCTGTACTGTTCATGTCCGCCTTATAAGCTTCAATGGACATGATAACTTCTAAAAGCAAATATCAATAAACATGTGGCCAATATTTTTATAGCATTACGCTCAGAATCAATACAAATTCTAATTGTCGCACTTCTTTAATTCACTTTATATCCACGTTCATAGCATAGCATTCAATTCATACCATATGATCCATTGATCCCTAAGACTAATAGACTACTCATACTTCATTGAAACACATATATTACAATTCATAATTGAAATCATTGAAAATCGGAGGTAAATATAAATATATTACCTTCAATGAAACCAATAAAACTAAACTGAATTGCAAAAGTTGAGTCTTCAATGTTTTCTGCACACAAATCTTCTTAATACTTAAAATCAAAGTAAACTTATGCTAAATTAATCTAATAGTGGCTAATAGTTGATATGTTGTTAGTTTACCACGTCCTAATACCTATTTATACTTCCTAATAACAATTAATTAGAAACCCTATTTTACGATTTAACTCGAAATAAAACTTTAACTTTCTATTTTCTACGAATCTGCACTGTAACTTATGCCCCGACGATGTGTGTACATTCCCACAGCGTCGCAATTGCAGCTGCCACTCTTGTGTGAAATTCTTCTCTTCTATCCACCTGGCATTGTCCTTCATGTCTTGGCGTCCCTTTAATCGCCATCACTGCCTCAAGCCTACAGCCTCATTTTCTCCACTTGCTTTAGTCTCCCACGCTACGCCTTTCCTTCCCACGTTGTGCCTTAGTACTCTACAGCACCACCATGTGTAGCTACGGCGCCAAACCTTTTTTGTATGTTTTAGCTCCGTATCTTTTCGTTTTTCCTCATTTCCTTCATTTACACCTTAAGTACCTGATAATGCATAAACAACATTAATTAGTGCTCATTTACGGATATTTATTCTTAATATACTACTAAACTAATCCTATATATAAGTCTAAATAATCACTTATCAAATACTTAATTTATTTGGATAATAGGAGGCGGGACTCCTTTTGCTATATTATATATATACAAAAAATGATAGTTACAAAAATGGTAATTACAAGAATAGGGAATGCAATACAGCAAAAATAAATCAACCCCCATTTTTAACGCAAAAACCTCTGGCTTCTGGAGATATCTAGCCGAGCCAGCATATCATCATTCACTCAAAATCGGTGCCTCAAATTTGAATGCCACGAACCCCGCACCGTAGCCCAGACACCCTTGCACATCACCCTGAGGTCCCCCGTCCCTATGGGCTACACTTTGCCAAACAAACGTTGAAGATACAACACGTGTCCAAATCCGAAAAATAGGACAGGGTTGGGTGCACTACCCGACCAAACTTCGATCCAAGCAATGCCCGGTTGGCCCCCAATCCCCGTAACTATGAGAATGATCCCCACCCGTATATTTTGCCGAAAATAAGACCCTTCCAAAACTAGTCCACCAAAGTGTGCCCCAAAAAAGGAAGAAAACCAAAGACCAAAAAGCACATTGTCACGAAAAATTTACCAAAGTACACATGTTTTTAATTTTAATGAGGAAAATAGAGGTGAAATGTAGTTATTTCCGGGAACTAGGCAATAACGCCTATTGGAAAGGCGTCATCTACGTGGCATGTTTTTTTTTTTTCTCGATGTGGACACGATAGGGTTTTCCGGTCCACGTGGATCGATAGCGCGCCGCGAAGGCGCTATCGATGTACATGTCCACGTCGACATGTCCACGTGGACCGACGTGGAGATTACATCGATAGCGCCTTACTGCGAAGGCGCTATCGTGTCCACGTGGACAAAATAGGGTTTTCCGGTCCACGTGGATCCGTGTGGACCGGAAAACCGTGACATAGGGGCGCGAGATAGCGCCTTCTCAAAAGGCGCTATCCGCACCCCATCGTCTTCCGAAACCGACGCGAGAGAATCTCTGCGTCGGTTGCTTCTTGGCTCCGTGAGGGTAGGGGTAGGGGGTAGGGGTGGTAGGTCACGGGTTTTCTGTGGCAAGTGGGGTGAGGCGGCTATTTAAGGGAAGCGATCCGAGGAGAGAGAGGCAGGGAGGGAGGAAGAAGGAGGGACGGCGTGAGAGAGACAAAGCGGCGGTGCACACGCGCGGCGGAGACGGAGGATAGGAGGTGCGGCGGGGTCACCGGAGCAAGGAGCGGCGGCTCTCGGCGGCGCAAGCAACGGCGATGGTACGTGGAGGCATTTGCGTGGCGGTGGTACGTGGAGGAAGAACATGCGCTGTGCGAAGCGACGGAGGAGGATCTCTGGCGGCGCGCGCCATATACACATCGTCCGGCAGTGGAGTGGAAGGAGAAGGTAATTAAGTTTGTTTAAGTTAGTTAAGTTTAGTTTAGTTAGTTTGTTTAAGTTAGTTAAGTTTAGCTTAGTTAGTTTGTTTAAGTTAGTTTAGTTAATTAAGTTTAGTTAATTAAGTTTAGTTAATTAAGTTTGTTTAAGTTAGTTTAGTTAATTTACCGAATGAGGAGGTATGTTTAGTTAATTAAGTTTGTTTAAGTTAGTTTAGTTAGTTTAGGTTAGATGTTTAGTTTAGGTATTGGTGGTTAGTTTAGTTAGTTAAGTTTGTTTAGTTAGTTAAGTTTGTTTAGTTTCGTTTAGTTTAGTATAAGTATTTATGTTTGTTAAGGTTAGTTAGTTTAGTTTGGTTAGTTTAGTTTAGTTAGTTTGTTTAGTTAGTTAAGTCAATTAAGTTACGTTATTTTTGGTCTTTAGGTTAGTTAGTTTACGTAAGGTAGTTTGTTTAGTTAACTAAGTTTGTTTAAGTTAGTTTAGTTAGTTTGTTTAAGTTAGTTTAAGTTTATGTATTAGTTTGGTTAGTTTAGTTTAGGTAGTTGAGGTATTTAGGTTAGTTAGGTAAGTTAGTTTAGTTAATGTAGTTTGTTTAGTTATCACAATGTTGCAAGATATGTTTGGCAAATTTGTTTAGGTTAGTATAGTTTAGGTTCTTTAGATTGTTAATATATAGTGACATAGGTGTTGTTAATTCGCAAATCAATATTGAATCGCAATTACACCTAAGCGCATGCGTGCTAATAAGAAGCTAGAATTACTATATGATACGAAAGTAATAGAGAGACGCCAGTTTTAACACGGCCAACCATGTGCATCCCTGATTCAACGCATGATTCCCCCCATGATGCACCTACCTCCAATACACAAAACTGCACAAACATATATGTTCTATTTTATGTTAAGGAAAGCCCCAAAATTTATGAATCCATATATATAGTAGACTAAGCTCATTTAGACTTTGAATTCGTTGCGATCCACTTAAGTTTCATGAACACATCCACAATTTTGTGTTTTTTTTTTGGATATGTTTACGTTTTATTAGGTTATTTTAGGTTACGTTTGATTCACATAGTTTGGGTAATTTATTTTAGATTAGGTTACGTTAGTTAATTAACTTACTTGAGGTTAGTTTTCAATTATTATTTGGGTACATGTTTGCTACGTTTACTTGGGTTAGTTAAGCGTGATTAGTGTACTTAAGTGTCCGTTGTTGGGCAATTTTAGGTTGGTACGCTCCTTCATTAGGTTTCAAGAATTTATTTGGTTAATGCGATAAGCGAGCTTATATATATATATATATATGCAACTTCGAGTTGTTATGTATTTGAAAATAATGTACAGGATTTTCATGTTGCCATAACTAAACGAGATGGATATGTTTTAACTCATTTTTTACTTGTTTTAATATATGAATGGGAAATAAGTGGACTATTAAACACCTACACTCAAGTGAGGTTGTTATATGAAATGTTACAACTCGGATAGAGAAGTAGTGTAACGGCCGAAAATTCGACTCGTGCCATGTGGGACACACTGCATAGGAATACGTATGCGTCTACGTCGAGAATTCGGGGAGCCGAAACATGAACGAGGACGCGCATCGAGTCGCGTGTCGATGTGAGACCGAGATAGTGGCTCTATGTGGTTTAAAATGTACATTGAATATGCCTCGTGATGTGTGTAGCGCGAGTATCGAGATTTTGAAATGATGCGGGTTGGTGCCTCGAGATGCGCGCATTGCTTCGGTTTTCAAAGACACTTTTGATTTGGAAATCAAAAATGAAATGTATATATATATATATATATATATATATTATATATAAAAAAAAAAAAGAGGATAAGAATCGGGAGGTGAGGAGAAAGAGAGAGAAAGCTAGAGAGAGAGATGGCGGAGAGCGCCGGCGACGGCGGCTCCCGGTGCGACCATGGCGGATCAGCTCCGGCAGGCGGCGACGAGCCGGCGGTGTTGCGGCTCGGTGGAACGCGGCGCGACGACGGACGGCCAGCGCTGCAGCGGGCCAGCAGCGGCTCGCGGAGACGGCGGACGGCGAGATCGGGGCCAGCGGCGCAAGCAGCGGCGACGCAGCGGCAGGGGTCGCGGCAGTGGTGGCCGACGGCGGAGCTGTGCGACTTGGCGAGGAGGCGTGACGAGGCGGCGTGGGCACAGCAGCAGCGGAGTTCGGCAGCGGCGGTCGGGAGCGGCGATTGGCAGCGGCTTGACCGGATCCGCGACGACGACGGCCAGCGGCGGCCGATCGGCACCGACGAGGACAAGCAGCAGTCCAGCAGCGGCGATCGGCGCGGAGAGCGGACGGCGCAGCACCAGCGGCGGCGATCGGCGCGGAGAGCGGACGGTGCGGCAGCAGGGATCGCGGACGGCGGCTCAGCGGCAGGCGCGGCCTGCGAGGCCGAGGACGATGGCGGCGAGCAATCGAGGCAGCGGCGAGGAGGCGCCGCGAAGCAGCAACAGGGCGACGATTCCGGCGGCGGCGACGGATGACAGCAGCAGCGGCTGCTACGCGAGGAAATGGACAACAGAGGCGGCAGTGTTGCAGCAGCGGTCGCGGCAGCGACCGCCACGACGGCGGCCAGCGGCGGCTCTGGCGCGGCGAGGGTTTGACGGCGGAGCAGGCGGCGCCGGCGAACGGCCGGCGGTGGTGCCGGCAGCGGCGCGGTTTCGACGTCGGCGTGGTGAACAACGCGAGGGCGTTGTCGGACCGATCGGATGCGTGAATCGACGAATGTCGACGACGCGATTGAGGTGTGGTGTATTTCACCTAATTTTGAATTGTGATTTTCATGATTTGCATGATTTGCTAGCTAAATGGTACAAATGGACACCGGGGACTTAGGATGCTATAGTCGGGTGTCGGGTGCGCATATCGAAATGCGTTCGAGTGCGTTTTGAGGTACGTAAGATTCCTTCTAAAAGTCATCGAGGGTTTACTTTTCTATCATTGAGTTCATATTCGTGATTATTGGATGTTATGCCCCTATTCGTCTTGTTATTGATTTTCGTGACACATTTGGGGTAGAGATCGAACTTTTGCTATTCGTGTTGTACTTATGGCACACTAGGCCGTACGCGGGTAATCTGGTGAAAGGAAGTGGGTGCTTCAACCGAAAGGATCTGTGCGGTCGGTTCGGGGTGGTTTCGGGGCTGCGGGTACTGTCGGCGGGCCGGGCCGTACTGGTGAAAGGAAGTGGGGCACTCCGAAAGGATCTGGGGGTTTGTCGTACGGTTTAGTGTGACGGGAGGAGTACACGTTTTGTTTCTCATGTTATTTATTCATGTGATGATCTTAGCACAGTTGCCTGTTTAGTTCGCATGATTAATTGACATGTTTATTGATATCGTCTATATTTCTCATAAATGCTCGGTGTACTTTGTTGGAATCTTACTAACTGTACTCCCCATCTTCCTTTTTGTGATGGGCGAGTGCAGACCCTGCTAGTAGGGGCAAGGAGATTTTGGACGACTTTATCTGACTGCCTGCGGTCAAGGACCTACTAGTACGTGCGATTTTGATATTTTGCTTACTTTTGGGAAATGGGAGACTGATTAGATACTGTACTTGTATATATTCTTGTTTAATATTGTCGTCTATATACATAGTACTTTTTAGGGTTTTCCACCATAGGAGTTGCTCTTATAAATAACGTTTTATATGAAAATGAATTTAATTGTTTTACTTGTTTCAAATTTAAGACTTATTTGTTGTTTTAAATGGTTAAACTATCGAACTAATTGTTTAACGAAGGGAGTTAACACGCATATCGAGCGATCGTGATGTAGGAAATGGCGTCGGTGGCGCGTGGGACCCATGGGTCAAGGATCGACGGAACTGGGTTTGGGCGGCGCCTCCCAGCGTGGCGACCTCGGGATTTGGGGCCGTTACAAGTAGCTATTATATAGGTGTAATGTTTTATAACATGACGGGTAATTGATAAGAAGAAAAATGTCATATTTTCTATCTACGTTTTCAAAACATTATTGAGGACATATAATCCAACTCTATCCTAAATATACCATCTTTGTTTGTTGCTACGGGTAATTGGTTATTTTATGTTAGATTAGGCTAACTTAGTTAGTTAAGTTACTTGAGGTTAGTTTTCATTTATTATTTGGGTTAGTTAAGCGTGACTAGTTTACTTCGAGTTATGTTGTTTGGCAATTTGAGGTAAGTCTTGTTAGTTAGGTTAGGTTTGTTAGTTGACTTAGGTTAGGTCAAAGTTATGACTCATTATTTGGGTAAAGGTTTACTTTTATTTGCTTAGTTTAATTTTCTTATAGCCGATTTATTATACTCTTTGTGTTCTAAACTAACGAAAATACAATGTTATTGCGGGAATATTACGTTGAAGAGGAAAAGCGGAGGAAACAAGTAAGTTCATTAATTTAGTATTTTCATAATAATTTATTTAGGTTAGGTTATGGTTTACATGATATATAGGGACATATGTATTTTGTTTATGAAGAACGGTTGATATGTTTATTTATTGAACGTTATTACACATAAAATGTAAGTGCGAAAGAATGAGTATGCTCTGTAGTTGCGCTATTATTGCGATCTTCTATATCGAAAGTTCGATTGCGCTTTATCACCACATGATTGTCAACTATTTCCTTAACAAATTTGTGCATTTGTCGTAACATTTTTACATCCAAGTTCGCAAACTTATGTAGGTTATGTCACAAAGAAACATCCCTTTTCTATTCTACGCGTACGGCTCCATTGTTAATGGGGTCAATGACATCGCGTACGGTAGTGTTGTGGGTTTAGTTTGGGTCGAGTGGCCGTGAAATGATTGATGACGTTTGTAACGCGTTCCCTATCTCATCAACGGATACTATAGTTCGAGATGACTTATCGCCACATGCTAATCCGCCCGGATGCTCACATTATTTCGTTCATGTGTTATTGAATGATGCGACACACTTCGACTTGATGTGGGAGAGGCTGTGGTCAATTTACCAATAAGCGCAACGGTTGATATATATTTAACATTTGAGTCGATCGACTCAATTCAAAATCGTACGATTCATTCGCAAGTTCTTGACGAACGTAGCGGCACGCCGACGAGCCTTAATGATGGAAAGGCGCATATGCAATCCCCCAGCCGAGGTCGTGCAAGAGGGGTTCGTTGCTCCATTACATGAATATAATAATGCCTATAATGACGATGACGATAACGACGACGAAAATAACGAAACCGATGAGGAAACGCATTACAACGAAGAAGCTCCATCGATTGCCGTTTGGGATGACGTTAACGTTTGCACGGATGAAGATATTATGTTGGAGGAAGCTAGTGACGATGAAGTTCACCAACCAATACCGGGATATAACGAAATCGATTGGGAGGTGACTAATTCAATCTGCGACCCAACATTCCCATAAGCAAACTTGGGGGACATGTCTAACTTCGATTTGGAGATATGGATGTGTTTTGACAATAAAAAGACTTACAACATGCCGTTAAAGTGTGACATGTTAATAGACATCGTCAATACAATGTGATGGAATCGACTACAACTACGTGGGCGATTAAGTGCGATTTCCACAACACGGGTGTATGTGGCGTCTTCGCGCATGTTTCGAAAGAAAACACTATTATGGGAGATAACACGGTTAGACGTACCGCACACGTGTATTAATCCCAACGTACAACGCGGTCATGCCCAACTTGACGCCAACATGATTGCGCGAGAGATCCAAAGCGTCGTCAAGAGCGATCAATGTATCACGATCAAAGCATTAATAGAAATAATTAAGAAAAAATACGGACGCATGAAGTCACTACAAGCGAATGTGAGATGCCAAGAGGAAAGCAATTGCATGGGCTTTTGGAGATTGGGATGAGTCGTACGCTCAATTACCAAGATGGTTGGCGTTTGTGAGGAGTAAGAGTCCGGGGACAAGAATCGAGTGGTCACACGAGACAATGGCATCCGATGAAATAAGAACCGCGTCTCCTCAATTTCGTCGTGTGTTTTTTGCATTTGAAGCTTCAATACATGCTTTCAAGTTTTGCGGGCCTCTCGGTTCGGATTGACGCGACATTCCTATATGGCAAATACAAGTGGGAAGCTCATGATTGCGATATCGTTGATGGAAATGGACACATATTACCAGTTGCATTTGCGTTGCGTAAACCGAATCAAGCGATTCGTGGGGGTGGTTTTTGCGGATGTTGCGCAAACACGTGACGAGATAGAGAAGGGATTTGCGTTATTTCGATCGTCACCCTGGCATTTTGGAGGCGGTCAACACCCCAATCAACGGCTTTTGTCCCCCTAAAGGGTACCACCGTTATTGCTTGCGACACTTGCTTAGTAATATCGGCACACTTCAAAAATGACCCTTGAAAGTACTCCTTGGTCGAGCAGCTGTTCAACATCAAGAACGAAAATTTATTGCGTGCATGGAGCGTTTCACATACTTATCTTCACGAACGCCTCAATGCCTGCAATATGTCAATGCCATCCCCAAAGAACTTTGGACGCAATCGCACGACGGAGGCATGCGGTACGGATGGATGAATTCTAATGGTGTTGGTAAGTACGAAATACAATTTATTCTTTGCACTCAAATACAATAAATATTCGACGAACCAATATTACTTACTAGAGTTTCATCGGCAATTGCGAGTGTTTTAACGGGGTCTCGAAGGGTGCTCGATTCTTGCCAATTACGGCGTTGACTCGGATGATATACTACAGATTGGTGACGTACCACGATCAACGCAACCGGGGAAATCAATGAGGCAATCTCAAACGAACAAGCGTACACGGAATATGTCATGAAGGCACTCACGAAATATGAGAAATCCGCAAGGAGGCATCACGTCACGTTGATCAATCGAGACATTGGTGAGTTCGAAGTGCGACTGGAAGACATGGAGATCGCATGCATAAAGGCAACAACACACAAGTCATCTTAAAGGACCGGGTGTGCGGTTGTAATGAATGGCGATCGTTTGGTTTCCCTTGCTCACATGTGTTAGCAAAGCATGTGCGTTTATTCGAGTGAGCTACGCGCGAGTTCATCGAGCCATACTATAAGATAGATGTGTACGCACAATGCTACTCCTACAAATTCAAGGCCATCCCGGATGAGAAGCATTGGCCGACTTTTGGGACGAAAATCATACCCGACCCCAGTGACGTGGCCGAGGGAGACCTAAGGGATCGTGAAGACATACCGAGATGGATCTTCCTAATGTCCAAAGACCTTTGCGATGTGGGATATGTCATCAAGAAGGACATAGAAGAACAACATGTCCAAATAAAGACCGTGAACGAGTCCCAATTAGGAAGAACCGGTGTGGTATTTGTCGTTTAGAGGGACATAACAAAAAAATTGTCCAATGAGACCTCAACCATCCAATGAGAACCTATAGTCGATTTTGTATAATGTGTGAAGTAACTTAAGTTCGTACATATGTTGCTTTTGAACATTTTCGTCGTGTGTTTTTGTGTGAACATTTATTAAATACTTATCGTTTGGTTTCGTACAACACTCGTTTTCTTTTTCTAACATTCTTTGTAGTTGTACATGCCTAGTCCATATACTCCTACTCCTTATAATCACAATATGCCATATAGTGGAGATCCCTCATTCATGAACTTGTTGACCATGCGCGACCTCATGTTCCTTTCCCCCAACCCCATACAGAAGCCGGTATTTTGGGATGGTTCCACCTCCTATTTTTGGGAGCATCGATGCGCAGACGAGAGGTGAGTCGAGTGAAGCACAGAGGAAACGCATCAATCTACTCGACGTGATTCAATGCAAGACCTTGATTGGGCTACCTCAACAACCTTGTAGGGATGTACAAACACATCGTCCAACAAGACAAAAGTACGTCGGTTTGCATCACTCGAGCAACAACGTCAACGTGGATTAATATGCATGATGAGTTTTCTTGATGTCATGGTGATTTGTAGATAACTTATATATTGGGTTCACTGAAGTACGTGTATACAACCTTCTCATTGAATAAACTTATTTCTCATGTTTTCCATATTATTATAATGTCGTATTTGTGATTACTCTTCAATAGTTAGTTTAGTTTGTTAAGTTAGTTTAGGTTATATGTTTAATTTAACTTAAGTGGTTAGCTTAGTTAGTTAGGTGTAGGTGGTTAGGTTATATTAGTTTAGTTTGGTTAGGTTAATTAGCTTAGTTAGTTAAGTTAGTTTAGTTTAGGTGTTGAGGTTAATTTAGTTTAGTGTAGTTGAGTTAGGGTATGTTCCTTAGTGTAGTTTAGTTAATTTAGTTTACATAGTTAGGTTAGGTTAGGTTAGTCGAGTTTAGTTCACATAGTTACGTTAGGTTAGGTTGTTAACAAGTAACTCTCGAGCTACTTGGTTGTTTGTTTAGTTTCGTTTGGTAGTTTAGTTAATCGTTTTTTGGTTGTTTGTTTAGCTAGTTAAGTTAGTTATTTTAGTTTACTTAGTTTGTATTGTTTAGGTGGTTAGGTTAGTTAAGGTTAGTTAGGTTAGTTAAGGTTAGTTAGTTTAGTTTAGTTAGTTCCATTTAGTTAGTATGTTTAGTTTGCAATTAAGTTAGTTTATTTTTTGTTGTTTGTGTGAGAATCGTCACGGTCTTCATTGAACTTCGACACAAAAAACACCACAATGTCATGCACAAAGTTAGGTATGCATCACACGTGCTACTTTTGATTAGTTTACTTCAGTTCTGTTGTTGGGCAATTTTAGGTTAGTATAGTTAGTTAGGTTACGTTTGTTAGTTGACTTAGGTTAGGTCGATTATGACTCATTATTTGGGTAATGATTTACTTTTTTTGGTTGTTCGTTTAGTTAGTTAAGTTAGTTATTTTAGTTTACTTAGTTTGTATTGTTTAGGTGGTTAGGTTAGTTAAGGTTAGTTAGTTTAGTTTGTTAGTTAGTTTAGTTTGGTTATGTTAGTTAGTTAGTTAGTTAGTTAGTTTAGTTAAGGTTAGTTAGTTACTTAGTTTAGTTTGGTTTGGTTAGGTTAGTTAAGGTTAGTTAGTTTAGTTTAGTTAAGGTTAGTTAGTTAGATAGTTTAGTTTGGTTTGGTTAGGTTAGTTTAGGTTAGTTAGTTTAGTTTAGTTTAGTTTAGTTAGTTAGTTAGTTAGTTAGTTAGTTTAGTTTGGTTAGGTTAGTGAAGGTTAGTTAGTTTAGTTTAGTTTGGTTAGTTAATGTTAGTTAGTTAATGTTAGTTAGTTTAGGTTAGTTAGTTTAGTTTGTTAGTTAGTTTAGTTTGGTTAGGTTAGTTAAGGTTAGTTAGTTTAGTTTACTTTGGTTAGTTAAGGTTAGTTAAGGTTAGTTAGTTAAGGTTAGTTAGTTTAGTTTGTTAGTTAGTTTAGTTTGGTTAGGTTAGTTAAGGTTAGTTAGTTTAGTTTACTTTGGTTAGTTAGTTAGTTAGTTAAGTTAAGTTAAGTTAGTTAGTTAGTTATTTAGTTTAGTTAAGGTTAGTTAGTTATTTAGTTTAGTTTGGTTTGGTTAGGTTAGTTAGTTTAGTTTAGTTAGTTAGTTAGTTAGTTAGTTAGTTTAGTTTGGTTAGGTTAGTTAATGTTAGTTAGTTTATAAAAGAGAGTTGAAGGTTGGAACCAATGTGTATATATATATATATATATATATATATATATATATATTCAAAATTGGTTTCTTTTTTATAACCAATGTATATATATATATATATATTCAAAATTGGTTTCTTTTTTAGTCGAGATCGCTCAACTACGACGACGACGACGGCCAATGGCGAGCGGCGAGGGAAGCGGCCGAGGCGGCTGTCAACATGCGGTCGCAGAATCGCTATTTGCGGCATGAGCCAGGCAACGCAAGCCTAGCAGAAGAACGCCCCGCAGAGAGGTCGCGGACGGACCGCGCAGCGCATGGCGTTGGCGACAGATCGGCGAGTCCGGTTGGCGACGTGGCGGTGAGGTGGCGGCGTGAGGTGCGCGGTGACGTGGCGGCAAAATTGTTGGCCACCACCTCACCGCCACTTCACCGCCACGTCCGCCAACAAACTTAACCAATAACGTCTTTTGAAAAGGCGTTATAAGATGTTGGTGAGGTGGCGGTGAGGTGGCGGCCAAATGTACGAGATATCGCATTTTCAAAATGCGCTATCTATACAAATCGCCGCCACGTCACCGCCACGTCACCGCCACATAACCAACATCACACACAATAACGCCTTTTGAATAACGTCTTTTCAAAAGGCGTTATTGCCTACTTTGGTTATTTCAAAATACACCACCCTATTTTGTGAAATAAATTGTAAACCCCCCTAGTTTTGGAAAAACCCCCATTGTCGCCCATCTTCCACTGCCTGCTGCCTATCTTTTCAGATACTCTGTCGAGAGCAATGCATCGCCACCCACATACATTTAACTCTTAACAGATCAGTGACCAATTACCATTCAAATTACTCCATGACCAATGCTTGAAATGTTTGTGACCATGCATAACCGAGGCAACACTCCTCTTTGTAGTCTCCCATACATCCTCCCACGAACTAGACCTCTCGTTGAAGATTCGCTGATTCCTTTCCGCCTATATTGCCCATAATATTGCAATGGTTCCCGCTCTACACAAGACATCGTTCTTATTGTAGTGTGTATTACTCCATGAACAATACTTACTACACTTTGCCACGCTAGACCGAGCTCCCCTAGCATTGCCTCCCAAATCCTGCAAGAGAACGGACACAACAACAAAAGGTGGTCAATAGTTTCGCAATTTAAGTAGCATAGGGAGCACCTCGATGGGAGTAGAGTGACGTTCGGGCAACGACGTTGGAGCACGTCAGCTGTATTGGCTTTTCCCAGCCACGCAATCCATGCAAAAAACCTGCTTTTCATAGGAGCACAAGATTTCCAAATAAGATTAAAAATTGGACATGACCCTAAGGAAAATTCAAGACAAAAACTGTGAAAAGCAGATTTAACAGAGAATAAGCTAGATGGTTCCCACTCCCACTCCCTTGAGTCCTCCATGTGGGATGTCAGGGTAACCACCTGTAGACGGTGAGTAAGTCCTGCATATTCAGTGATCTCAGCTCCCCCGAGTCTTCTCATAAACTCATGATGCCAATTCTGATCCCACGCTAGGGTACCCTCAAATGAGGAGATTTCCGCCACAGTGGAATTCGACTTTCGTGCCAAGGAAAAAAGGATTGGGAAGTCCTCCTTGAAGCTCCGAACTCCGTTCCAAGTGTCCCACCAAAATCGGATTCGCTGCCCATTCCCCAATCGATATTTGACGCCCTTCAGAAAATCATCCCTACAATCTCTAATAAAGCGTCATGGGGCCTTATACGAAGGTCTAAACTAACTTCCCGAATCCCATCCATTCCTTTCCAGCCCGTAGATGCTCTTAATGACAATTGTCCAAAGAGCATCTGGTTCCTTTTGAAATCGCCATAGCCACTTACATGCTAGCGCCTTATTGCGGGTGACTAGGTTGCCAACACCCAGGCCTCCTAGTCTCTTTGGAAGTGATACTTGTTTCCAAGCAACTTAGGCATTGTTGATGTACTAATATTGAAATGCATGGAACTTTAAATTGTTTATGATTCTTTCTACTAAAAAGTGAATGAGTTATACGATTATATAGGTTGTTCAAATGGCCGTTACTGTTAGTATTTAGAAACTTTTCTTAACTGAAATCGGAGCTTCTCGATCGTTAAGCTTGGGTCGATTTTGTTTATTTGATGCCATTGATAGGCGAAACCTTTTGCGCCATTTGGGATGCACACTGCCAATTTCATATACCTTATCACAACTTTTAGCACTTTTCGCAATGGATACTTAAGTGGATGGTGTTTTTTTTTTTATGACTTAATGCTTGTTATAAATTTTAAGCTGATGAGTTGTCTGGTATGGGGTTACTTTTGTAAGTAAGTAAGAGATTGGGGGTTCGAATTTCAATACTAATTGATTTCTGGTCTCGGGTTGTTTTTCGAAGCATGTGGATTTGGAAATGACATGCTGGGCTCAACCATGATGGTTTATGACGGGAGCATTTCAATCTAATCTTAGTGACCAAGGCAATCAAAATGGTGTGGTTAAGAGTGCTGGTCGGACGCTCTTGTTAGTCCCACCACCACTCCTGATTGAAGGAGAGAGGCCTAGATATGTAGATTAATTAACCATCTGCACTGCTTAGCTTAGCTTAGCTTTGATGATCTTATAATTGCAGTTTTATGCATCTTTCACTTAATATAGTCTAACACGAATTGTTCTACATCCCAAGTCCCATCTTATAACTCTATTAATACTTGCTTGAACACGCGATGTGGAACTATTCTTAACATGATTATCGAACAACCGTACTACGTATGTTAGTCCGTCCATCAGACAATTAAAAACTACATTTTACTGAAAATTTTAAACTCTGAAGCTTTAGAACATCTCCAACCATTGCATTAAAATGGTGCAATTTTTACACCAAATATTGATTTATTCTCCATCTCATCAATATTATCTTACTTTATTTATTATTTTATTACATTTTAATCAATTTTAATGTTTAATATTTTACAAAAACAGAAATTGTTGTAAGATAATTAAAAAAAAAAATAGTGTAATGAACAGTACCACCCTAAAATTGTAGTTGCGTGCCATCCATGCAGGATGGTGCACGACAACTAAGGGTGTTTTTGCGCTCCGCCAGCATCATTTTGGCGTTGGTTGGGAAGCTCTTAGTGTTGCCAAGGCCATCCTTGACTCCAACCAATGTACAAATGCAACTAGTATCAATCCTTGAAATTGGTTGTAACTGTACGTTTGCTGGAGTCTAAGATGGTTTCTTCTAGAGAATGCTAGCATGTCTCAGTAAAGGCACACAGTGACTCAAGATCGACAATTGGTTGACTATCGATCTTAAAAGTTAGTCGTTTGTGCACTGCGGCACCCACACAAAATAGAAAAACAAAAAAATGTAAAAAAAAAAAAGCTGACAAATAAATCAAATAAAAAGTCTTTTTGGTGGGCCACACGGCAGTTGGGTGAGCTTGACGTCCTTGCTGGGGTACGATAACATTTTCCTTTCTTTATTTTCTCCTTTCGCTTATTTTTTTTTTTTCTATCCGTGCAAGTCTCAATCATAATTATTAGCTAAATGTATTCATTATCACATTGCATTTAATTTATGTAATCGTTAACTTTTTCTTCTTCTTTTTGACTTCAAATCTATCAAGACATAAATAAGAACATAATTCTTCGAGACATGTATAAATAAAAAATATAATCAAATTCTAGAATTATTTTCTTTTACAAAAATATTCATCAATTTATTTCTTACATAATCGATTTAAATTACTTCCAATGAAGTTGGTTTTATGTATCACAAAAAAGAAAAAGAAAAAGAAAAAAAATAGCAACTCAATCTCTCTCTTAATAGAAGGGCACATTGCGGATTCTATTTTGTTTAAATTAGTTAATTAATTAAGGAAGATTAAGAAGGGCAAAAAAAAGTTGGTTTCTTATAAAAATTAAGGAGGATTAAAAAAGAAGGGGAAGAGTAAAAATATGAGTAGAATAATGACATATATCATAATTATTCAAATACATGTCTTTTTTTCAGTACTCCTTATTGCTTCCATACTTCAATTTTTTAAGAAACATGATATATAGTTCCTCTCCAATTAAAATAATATATTTTTATATCTTTTTTTCGAAAAATTTACAAAAGTACAAATGTATTTACTTTAAAAGAGGGAAATGAGGTTTTTTTTTTTGTCAAACTAGGCAATATCGCCTAATCTAAAGGCGCTATCACAATGGACCACATTTTTTGCTGACGTGGACACATGGATAGCGCCTTTTCAAAAGGCGCTATCCATGTGTCCTGGCCACGTGGGACGGAAACACTGATAGCGCATTTTCAAAAGGCGCTATCAGTGTACACGCCCACGTGGACGTGGCACTATCAGCGTACAGGCTGACGTGGACGTGGCCCGAACGAATAGCGCCTTCTCAAAAGGCGCTATTCGTTCGGGCCACGTCCACGTGGATCCACGTGGACAATGGCCCAGGGGGTTACACAGATAGCGCCTTCTCAAAAGGCGCTATCTGTGTAACCCCCCTTCTTCTTCCCGAAACAGGGACGCAGAGAATATATTCTCTGCGTCCTGTTTTCACTAGAAGAAGGGGTATAGGCTAGATTTAGGGTAGTAGGGTAGGTCACGGGTGTGTTGTAGGGGGTGGGTCGGGCATTTAAGGAGGGGGAGGGGAGAGGGTCGGTTGAAGGAGATTGTGTGGTGGTTTTGGAGAGAGAGAGAGGAGGCGACGGCTCGGGATTTTGCTAGAGAAGGTGGGGTTGTCGACCAGAGCGGTGGAGAAGGAGAGAGAGGAGTTGACGGAGCGGTGGAGCGGCGGAGCAAGGATTCTGCACGGTGAGCAGGGAGAGAGAGCGACTGCGCAGGGGAGCACGGAGCGATCTTGAGCAGAGGAGGTCCGCGCAGGGAGCATGGAGGAGTGGCGATCGGGGAGGAGCGGAGCTAGGCGAGGGAGCTGAACGAGCAATGACGGCAGCAACGGGCACCGACGTCTCAATGGCGGAGGAGAAGGAGGAGGAGGTTAGTTTAGTTTCTTTAGTAGTTTAGTTAATCGTTTTTATGTAGTTTGTTTAGTTAGTTAAGTTAGTTTAGTTTAGTTTAGTTAGTTTGTTTAGTTTAGGTATTTAGGTTAGTTAAGGTTCGTTAATTTAGTTTGGTTAGTTTAGTTTAGTTTGTTTGTTTAGTGAGTTAAGTCAATTAAGTTAGTTTATATTTGGTCTTTATGTTAGTTAAAGTAGTTTGTTTAGTTTATTAAGACGGTTAAGTTAGTTTAGTTTCGTTTAGTAGTTTAGTTAATTGTTTTTAGGTAGTTTGTTTAGTTAGTTAAGTTTGTTTAGTTTAGTTTAGTTTAGTATAGGTATTTAGGTTAGTTAAGGTTAGTTAGTTTAGTTTAGTTAGTTTGTTTAGTTAGTTAAGTCAATTAAGTTAGTTTATTTTTGGTCTTTAGGTTAGTTAGTTTACTTAAGGTAGTTTGTTTAGTTAATTAAGACGGTTAAGTTAGTTTAGTTTATGTATTTAAGTTATTTTAGGTTAGTTCATTCGGTTTAGGTAGTTTGGTTAGTTTAGTTTAGGTAGTTGAGGTATTTAGGTTAGTTTAGGTTAGTTTAGGTTAGTTAGTTTAGTTAAAGTAGTTTGTTTAGTTATCACAATGTTGCAAGATATGTTTGCAAAATTGCGTTTAGGTTAGTATAGTTTAGGTTGTTTAGGTTGTTAATATATAGTGACATAGGTGTTGTGGTTTTTCAAAATGGTTGATATGTTTATTTAATGGTATGTCTGCTTAAAACATTCAGTAACTCAAACTCAAATGAAAGAGTATGCTATGTAGTTGCGCTATTAATGCGATCTTCTACATCAGAAAGTTTCATTTGTGTTTAAAGGGATGACCGTAACAGTAAAATTCCTGGATTAAATTACTAAATGAAAACTGTTCTCCTTACGAACTAGTTCAGTAGGATATGTAGTGAAAACAATAAGTATACAAATTTAATATTTTCATCATTACATATTTGGATTTGTTATAACTTGCATGATAGGTAGTGACATAGGTGTTGAGGTTTTTCAAAATGGTTGATATGTTTATTTAATGGTATGTCTGCTTAAAACATTCAGTAACTCAAACTCAAATGAACGAGTATGCTCTGTAGTTGCGCTATTGATGCGATCTTCTACATCAGAAAGTTCCATTTGTGTTTAAAGTGCTGAATGGAAGAATATAATTTCTGGCATAAATTTGTAAACGAAAATCGTGCTCCTTATGAACTAGTTCAGTAGGATATGTAGTGAAAACAGTAAGTATAAAAATTTAATATTTTCATCATTACATATTTGGATTTGTTATAACTTGCATGATATGTAGTGACATAGGTGTTGTGGTTTTTCAAAATGGTTGATATGTTTATTTAATGATATGTGCGCTTAAAACATTCAAGTAACTCAAACTCAAATGAACGAGTATGCTCAGTAGTTGCGCTATTGATGCGATCTTCTACATCGAAAGTTTCATTTGTGTTTAAAGTGATGATTGGAAGAATATAATTTTTCGACATAAATTTGTAAACGAAAACCGTGCTCCTTATGAACTAGTTCAAGAGGTTTGATCGTTTGACATGTAAGTATGACTTAGACGTGATTGGGAGTGCAAAGAAATGAGTATGCTCTAGTAGTTGCTTATTTGTTATGGCGATCTTCTACATCAGAAAGTTTGCTTGCGCGTTAACTCCATTATTAACCAACTATTGCACTTAATATATTTGTGCATTTGTGTGTATTCCTTTTACATCATTGTTCAATAACTTATGTAGGTCATGGAAAATAGGAACATCCCTTTTCTATTCTATGCGTACGGTGAAATTGTTAATGGGTTAAATGGCATTGCGTACAGTGCACCCCCCCATCGATAGTGTTGATGGTTAAGTTTGGGACGAGTTGCCGTCAATTGAAGCATGACGTGTGTAACGCGTTCAATATCTCATCGCCGGAGACTCTAGTTGAGATGACATATCGCCACGTGATAATCCTCCTGGAGGTTCGCATTATTACGTCCCTGTATTGCTGCACAATACGACACACTTCGACTTAATGTGGGAGACGGTTGCCAATTTACCAATAACTGTAACGGTAGATATCTATGTGACATTTGAGTCAATCGACTCAGTTCAAAATCGTACGGTTCATGCCCAAGTTCGTGATGAACATGTCAAGACGCGTGACGCAAAGCATTAATGATTGAAATGTCGCATATGCAATCCCCACAATGTGAGGTCGTCAAGATGGATTTCTTAGTCCATTACATGAAAATATTAATGCCTATAATGACGATGACGTTAACGAGGACGCCAATAATGAAAGCGATGAGGACATACGTCCCAAGGAAGATGCTCTAGAAACTATCGATTGGGATAACGTCAATGTTTGCACGGATGATCCAAGATATGAACATCCGGGTGTGGAGAATGTGGAAGATGATGAGCAATTTGCTATCGATTAAGAGATTTTGATGGAGGAAGCAAGTGATGATGAAGTTCACCAACCAATACCGGTATATAATGAAATCGATTGGGAGGTGGCTAATTCCATGCGACCCAACATTCCCATCAAGAACCGGGGGGACATGTCTAATTTCGATTTGGAGATAGGGATGTACTTTGACAATAAAAAGACTTACAACATGCCGTTAAAGTGTGGCATGTTAATAGACATTGTCAATTCCATGTGATGGAATCGACTAAAACTACGTAGGCGATTAAGTGCGAAGTGCGCAACACGGGTGTATGTGGCGTCTTCGTGATTGTTTGCGAAAGAAAACACTATTATGGGAGATAACACGAGTTAGACGTGCCGCACACGCGTATTAATCCCGACGTAGAACGCGGTCATGCCCAACTAGACGCCAACATGATTGCATATGGCAAATACAAGTGGGAAGCTAATGATTGCGATCTCTGTTGATGGCAATGGACACATATTACGGTTGCATTTGCCGTTGCAAAAACCGAATCAACGATTCGTGGGGGTGGTTTTTGAGGATGTTGCGCAAACACGTGACGAGATAGAGAAGGAGTTTGCGTTATTTCGATCGTCACCAGGCATTATGGAGGCGATCAACACCCCAAACAACGGCTTTTATCCCCCAAAAGGGTACCAGTTATTGCTTGCGACACTTGGTCAACTTTTGAGTAATTTTGGCTCCCAGTTCAAAAACGACCCCTTGAAAGTACTCCTTGGTCGAGTAAATTGTTCAACATCAAGAACGAAAATTTAATGCGTGCGTCGAGACACTTGCTTAGTAACAAATTTGATAGCTTCACTTTGCTATTATAGACAAACTTTTTTTTTATAACTCGTAGACACACCATATTAGATTATGGGGTCTTAATGAATTGCGCAAACCATCAAACCCTATAAAAATAACTAATTAAGAAGAATAATTGGCGGGAACTAGGCCAAGCCTAACTAAGGAGGGTTGGGAAAACTTAAAACAAAAGCTTCATCGATAGCCTACATATATAAAAGTAGAACATTCTAATTAATTAATTAGAAGATTCGAACTTATAACCTTAAATAACTTCAATTAATTAAGCAACTAGTAGCTAGCTACGCCCTAACCAATGCATGAAACCCGAGTTGGTTCATTGACCTCCAAGTTGGTTGGTGCTTTACATATTTATTTTGGTGAGTTTTAAGTACTACTTTTAAGAGTCTAGGTACGGTATCCAAGTTCTTGAAGTGATTGATTTAAAGTTCGGTGCTTAATCAATAAATTTAATCAATCTTATTGATATTATAATCATTTAATTGAAGAAAAATCTCAAGCCGAATCATATGAAAGAATATAAATAGAGGGACTTCAATGTGAGTATGGCTAGGGCGAGCTTTACCAAGTTAGGTGTTTTTGTAATTTGTTTATACACCTTAATTTTATCGCAGACTTTTTGAGGTTAAAAGTAATTTCTTTTGTACAGGATCCTATGGAGTCTTGGCCTTTACAATCTATAAATTTGAATCGATTGCCCCAATGCCTATATAGAACTAAAATATATGGTTAGTTGTTTTATTTTACATTTTAGCAAGAACTATTTGGAAGTACTATGCAACTACTTGTGTGCAAATTTACTTTCCGTAGCTTGGAAGTGTCAACTTCATATTTTTGATATTTTGTCACTAATTTATGAGAAAAAATTACAAAATTACTTTACCTTTTACTTTAAACCCGAAAAATAAGTGTGGTTTTCTTTTTTTTTTTTTTTTTCTAAAATCTGGGCTATGTCGCTTTTCAAAAGGCGTTATTGGCTATTTTTGAAGTTTGTGAGGTGGCGGTGAGGTGGCGGGGCAAATGTATAGATATCTCCTTTTCAAAAGGAGCTATCTATACAAACATTTACAAAGTATGTCCCCTTATGCCCCGCCACCTCACCGCCACCTCACAAACTTCAAAAATAGCCAATAACGCATTTTCAAAAGGCGTTATTGAAAGTTTGTGAGGGTGGCGGTGAGGTGGCGGGGCAATTGTATAGATAGCAAGGCGCTATCTATACAATTGCCCCGCCACCTCACCGCCACCTCACAAACTTCAAAAATAGCCTATAACGTCTTTTCAAAAGGCGTTATTGGAAGTTTGTGAGGTGGCGGGCCAAATGTATGATAACGCATTTTGTCACCTCACCGCCACCTCACATACTTCAAAAGCAATAACGCCTTTTTAAAAAGCGTTATTGGCTATTTTTGTTAATTCAAAGTACACCACCCTATTTTGTGAAATAAATTGTAAATGTGCCTTACTTTTGGAAAAAACACCCACTTTTATCTCTCCTACCTTTCTCTCTCACCTCCTAACAAAACCCACATATATCTCTCTATCCCCAACGACCTTCTTCTTCGTCTCACCCTTCCCATTTTTTTCCATCGGAAGCTTTCCCTCACCAAGCTCTCCTCACGCCTCCACGGTCTCGTCGCCTCTCTCGCGAAGTCTCTCTCTCTTGGCGGCTCCCAGCAGCGACCTTCCTAGACCGAGGTGAGTGGTTACTTTTGTTGTTAATTTAGTGGAGAAATTTGAGAGTTTTTAATGGTGGTTGTGTTGTTCTTGTTGTTGTTGTCAATCATTGTTGTTGTTAATTATTTAAAAGAAAAGAAAAAAAAACCAAAAAAAATAAATTGCTCATTAATTAATAAAAGAATTAATTAAAAATTAAATGAAAATGATTTTAAATGAAAATAAATTACAAAAAATTATGAAGAATAGATAAAAAAGAATTATGAAAAACTCCAAAAAATCAGAGAAAATATGAAAAATTATAAAAAGTTAGGAAAAGGAGTTTCAAGGCTTTTTCAGGCGTTTAATACCCTGGTATAACCCGAAAAGTGTATCAAAACTAAACTTTTTGGAATAAAATTTCAGATTTTTGGTCTCACGTTAGAAACTCACTTAATGTGACTCTAAAATAATTAAAGTGGTATAATTGGACACCAGAGACTTAGGACATAGTCGGGTGTTGGGTGAACATCTCGAGGCATGAGCGGGACATTTTGAGGTCGATTTGCGATTGCTTGAGGTAAGTAAACCCATGAGAAAATTAGTTAAAATTCATTTATAGCCCTTGCTTTATTTTAAATTTCAATTATTTCATCGTGATATTTATTGCTATTCATCTACTCCCACGTGTCTATGTGTATTTATCAACGGGGTTGAGCATGGCACATACTCACACTCCGAGGCTAGCTACCCCGCGATGTTTGAGTAGTTGCCCATGTCGGGGCTATGCGATGACTATTTCTCGCGAGACCCGTTAGGTTGAGAGATGTTTGATGGGGACCTAAGTCTCTATCATGGGTTTATGGCAGCCCCTGCCGCCCCGGGGTAACGTGTCTCTGTGTACTCCTTGCCGGGTGGCCCAACTACACGTGTCCGGCACTTGCCCGTCCTCTTTATGTCTCGTAAATCGTGTCCATAAGTGTATTATCTGATAAATTAGTAAATTATCCTTATATTCTGTGTCCATTCTCGGTGGGAATATAATTGTTTCAACTGTTACCTAATTGGCAATTTTTTGAGATTAAAATGGTCCGTTACAGTTCTTCCCAACTAAATAAAATTTCGTCCCGAAATTTAACTGTAACTTAAATCTCATACCAGAAAATAGTTGAGGGTATCACTCTCTCATCGTCGACTCGAGCTCCTAGGTGAGTCATTTTGTCCTATGATCCTGCCAACGAACTAAGACCTTAGAGAGTTCCCTGTTCCTGATAATCTGTACTATACGGTCAACGATCTCTATCGGCCTCTCCTCATAAGTCACGTAAGGCTGAACCTCAATCTGTCCCAACTCAATAGTCCGTCTCGGTCCTGCCCTAGCTAGTCTCAACATCGAAATGTAAAATGTAGGATGACCTCCAGCTAACTCAGCAAGTAGCTCTAATTGATACGCAACACTGCCCACTCGCTGTGCAATCATGTATGGCCCAATGAACCTCGGCGCCAATTTTCCATTAATATTAAACATCTGTTGACCCTTCCAAATGGAAACCTTTAAATATACCATGTCGCCCTCCTCATAGTTCAATCTCTCATTATGACGATCCGCGTATTTCTTATGTCTATCATGTGTGGCTCGTAACTTTTGTCGAATCTGCCTGATCTTCTCTGTGTGATCAACAACTATCTCAGGCCCAACTGTCACTGTATCTTCCGGCTCCGCCCAACAGGCAGGTGATCTACAAGGCTTCTCATACAGTGCCTCAAACGGGGGCATGCCAATGCTCGCCTGATAGCTGTTATTCCTCTCGAGCGACATTCAGTTGGGGTTATATCGTTCATAGGTTCCTCTCATTCGATCACGAAATGTTTTGCGAGATGATCGTCATGGGTTCCTTTTGGTTTAGCTAAGTCGATTCTTGGATGACACCAGGTTTTTCTGTCACGCTGCACTCGTGTCCAGTTTCGACTTCTCCGCTACTTATTTTCATGCGATTAACTTATTTTCTATTCCTTATTTAAATTGCATGAATTGTAGCCGTTTTATTAGATTTCGTGAATATTAGCTAACGTTATCTAGGATTTACTCACTGGGATTTGTCATTATTTTTTGCAACAAATCGCATATCCTACGACGAGCCGGAAGAAAGGGGTTTTAAGCGACTGCCTCTGAGCTAGGAAAGCCTCATCAGCTTTTTTGCGTAGGTATTTGTATATACTTATTTACTGCTTTTATGGGATCTTTGGGAGGACTTGTATACCTGATACATGTATAAGACCAACTTTTGCACTTTTGGCACTTTTGATATACATGGCATCTCATGCTGGGTTTCCACACTATAGGGTTGTTTACTAATGCAAGCTTTTAATTTTTAAAATACTTGCATTATTTAAAGACTTCCGCTTAAATATTCAATTTCTAATGATTTCATAAATTGTTAACAACTTAACTTAGTTAGCGTATTGTAAATATTCATAAATACATGATAAATACTAAGTAAATGCGAATAAGATACAAATGAAGGTTTAGGTCGAGGCGTCAAAGATAAGCATGCGATGACGTGGCATGCTTAATGATGTGTTTGACGACGTGGCGGTCACTACAAAAAATGGATGCCGTAAAGCGACGGGGAATAGTCCCGTCGTCGCGACCCGTTAACAAAAATAGCGACGGTGTAGCAACGGTCACCGTCGCGATTTATGGGCGGGAAAACTCCCGCCCATGACCAAATTTTCTTGGCCACGTGGCAAAGAGAACGCCACGTGGCAGGAAACGAGGGGGCCACATGTGAAAATAGCGATGGGATTACCTCGTCGCTATTCCCGCCGCTAATCCGAAAAATAAGATCCGGACCAAAACCCTATCTCTTCCTCTCTAGTTTTCATCGAACTTTCATCTCCTCTCCATCTCATCTCGATCATTTCCTCTCCCTCACCGTGACCCTCTCATCTCCTTTCCTTCCTCCTCCGCCTCGCCACCCCGCCTCCGAAGTAGGCCACCCCGTCGATCCGCACCTCTGGATCGGCCACCCCGCCGATCCCCGCCAATCGGCCACCCCGCCTATCCGCCTCCACCTCCGCCTCGTCACAGCCGGCCCGACTCCCATCTCCTTCTTGATTTGGGAATTATGTATAATTTTTTATTTATTTTATATATTCTATTTTCTTATAGTTGATTTATTTATATTTTATTTAAGTTGATTTATAATGATTTTTTTGTGAAATTTTGTTATTTATGTGATATATAATTTGTGTTTTCTGTGAAAAATAAGGTTTTTTGTATTTTATGTTAGAATAAAAATTTGGAATAAATTTTGTAAATATATGCATGTTAAATTAAAAAAATGTAATAGTTTGATTAAAAACTTGTAATTTTGTAATTTATGTTGGAATAAAATTTTGGAAAATAAAATTTGTATTTCATGTATTTTTATGTGAATAAAATTTGTTAAATTGATCGAAATGTTGCAATAAATTATGTATGTTGATATTTATTATTTCTTTATTTTTGTGACAAATAAAATGCATGCTTGTGATTTGAGTTTAATTAATTTTTTTATTATTTGTGATGTTTATTGTATGTTTTTTTAGTATTGATATATATGTACTTCTTTTGTAATGTTTTAATATTAAATTAGTTGAATTTCGAATATGCCCATTAAACTATTATTTAATTGTTTTTTACACTAATTTAAAAAATCAAATTAAAATCTATTTAACTATAATAAATAAATTATGTTAAGTTGAAACAACTTTAAGTATAAATTTAATTAAATGATACAAATTCATTGGACAAATTAAATTTCGATTAGGGCCAAAAATAAAAGAGTACGTATAATATATTATACTATAAATAAATATAGAGTAGTTAAAAGCAATTTAACTATAATAAAGAAATTTGTAATTGGTTGAACAAAATAATATATATATATATATATAATAGCGCTTACATACGATATATATATATAGTATAGGTAGGGAGAATTGATATATATATATATATATATATCATATATATAAAAGCACGAATCACAAATTTTTGAGTCGTAATCAAATTTACCTTTTTGTCCCTAGCCATATATATAAAAGCACGAATCACAAATAGCTATTAAATCGGCTAGCTATTAAATAACTATCTATTGCTAACAAATAGGAGGATAAGTATAGATGTAGACTAGATATAGACTATATACGTATAGATGTAGATTGGCTAAGTTTCGAAAATATGATTGAACTATATACGATCTTATTTTTTAGATAACAAAGTTCCTAATTTATAGTTTGCTAAAAAAATAGCAAGTCGGTGCTAACTAATATTAGTGCCGATCAATATATAGATTAGGCTACACAATTAGATTAGGCTATACACAATTATGCCAATACTAATCGCGTTAGCATTAATAGCTAAACAAAGTTCTTAATTTATAGTTTGCTAAAAAAAGCTAATCGGGGGTAATTAATATTTATTATACTAATCTATATCAATATCTATATATCTATCATATATATAAAAGCACGAATCACAAATTTATAGCTATCTATTGCTAACAAATAGGAGGATAAGTACAAAAAAAGGCAAGTGAGAGATCAAGCGGCCAACCGAACAAGCAATGTTAAGTCGTGCGATTCTTCATGATCAACAATATTGAAAGATTTCTTCTTCTTCTTCTTTTATGATTTTGTGAGAATCATGAGATGGTTTTGATTTTACAATGTGAATACCACGTGTTTAATTAGTTCATCAAATTTTAATGTTTTTTTTTGTATCTCTGTATATGAATATTAGCATTGTATAGTGAGAATTAATTATGACATTGCTTGGTGTCATGATGGGAATGTTAGTTAATTACGAGTACTTTTTTTTAATGATCGTGGCCGTCCGAACTTAAATGTTAATTACTTTTTTTAGTGTTAAACCTTTAATTTCATTCTCGGGATAGTGTTAAGAAGACTTACCTAACTCGGACTAAAGCAAGCATTATTTTTGAGTTTAATTCTTAGTAGCTACATTAAGGTTTCAACTTATCGTGATTTTTTCCTTTTTATATATAAAGAAGAAAAAAATTCATGATCTTCATCGATGCTTATATATACGATACAATGTGTTCGGGTTTGGTGATTAATTAAAATGCTTAAATTGGAAAGCTTTGTATTTTAATTTTAAGGATTATAAGTAGTTTGTATGTCTTCATCAATTCTATATTGTCCAGGGTTAATTTTTTGAGGTGTTTGATGAAATGCCAATTAGATGATTAGTTTGATTTATTGAGATGGCGTTGCATTGATAATTTTTTGTGCCTATGAGAATATTGGTTTGAGATGCCCATGGGATAATTAGTTTGATTGCATTGAGATGAGTTTGTATTGATAATTTGATAGTTTAAGAGTGCTTTGTAGTTGTTTGATGAAATGCCCCATAAGATCCATTTTTTGGTTTTAATTTTTTAGTTTTTCCTCTTGTTGATCCCTATTGCGGTTGTTGGTTGCTCGCTCAAGTCTTTCTCTCTCCCGATGATAATTGGTTGCTCCGTCTTCTTTTTACCAGGTTTAGTAATTTATAATATTTTTTATTCCCTTATTGAAGGGGTTATTGGAGACCAGAAAGAATCTCTGTGGGACCATTTCAACTTAGTTCATGTAAGATTTCTTCCTTGATTTAAATGTAGGCCTTTCACTTACCTTTTTGTCATAATATGATATACACTTCTATGACTCAATGTGTTCTTCCATGACTTCGCAAGGTGGCACTCTCTTTCAAGTACATATTCTTTCTATTTATTTGAAAGCTACTTTCCTTTCAAACTATACTTTCTATGATGTTGTAAATATGATATAATTTAGATGTTGTTTTGATGGGCAACGTACCTTCCCATATTTCTTTTTTTCTTCATCTCCAAATTAACCTTTTCTTTTGTCTCCAAATTAAACTCTAACTCCTTATCAATCCACCACACCTTTTTTTAATCTCCAAATCAATCTCGAACTCCTTCTCATCAATCCAATACAAGGTTTTCTCTTTGTCTTTCTCTTTCTCTCGTCTTCAATCGATCACTCGCTCGTGTTTCGAATGAAGTCCTTCTCATCAATCCAATACACAAACTCCTTCTCATCAATCCATTAAACGGAGACGGAGAGGTTGATAAATTGATGGAGACTTCGAAATTGGAGTGGGCACTTGTTTTTGGGGCAAATCAGTTTATATGAGCATTGTATCGGTTGGAGATCAAATTCAAGGAGAGTCGTGAGTGTTGGTGGCGTTGTTGAAGAACAGTTGAAGGTGAGATAATATTTCAATTTTTTATTTCGCCATTCTTGTGGGACTGATTTTTTCTATGAATTCGAAATTGAAATTGGGAGGGGTCGTTGTGGTTGGTTGTTGATTGTGTGATGAAGAAAGGAGAAGGTTCAGTTATATATATATATATATATAAACAGTGAAGAAGAGAGAATCCGAGAGGGAGAAGAAGAAGGTGGTTTGAAGGTGTTGGGGGAGGGAACAAACCCAAAACCCGAAGAAATTTGAATGAAAAAAATTCGATTAATCATGTGAAAAAAAGTGTCTAAAGCTTTAATCACAACTAATTCAATTATTTACATTCATAATTCCAAAGTTATCATTTCTATCTCAGAGTTTGAGGTAAAGATTGAACTTTACAAACAATTCTATGGAATCTCCACAAGCAAGTGTTCACAAATTGATGGGTCAAACCATGTTTTTTTTTCCTTGTTTCCTTTTTTGAGGAAGTAATTTCCTAACATGACTAGCTTGTTTTTTCATTCACATCTTATCTCAATCACATTAGAGAATATTGATAAGCTAAAAAATGTATTTGTCTTTCTAATTTTTAAATTTTAATTACAATTTTAATTTTTATTAATAAATTATTAGAAATTAATTCCGCGAGCAAAGCAAAGCGAAGGTCAATCGTGTGTAACACGTCCCGAAACTAGTATATATATAACTATATATATAAATTATGTTATGTTGAAATTAAAATAAGTATGAAGTTACAAGTTAAATGAAATATTAATACGGTAAATTGTACTGATAAAAATTTAATAAAATGATGCAAATTTATTGGACAAATTAAATTTCGATTAGGACAAAAATAGAAGAGTATAATATATTATACTATAAATAAATATAGAGTAGTTAAAAGTAATTTAACTATAATAAGGAAATTAGAATTGGTTGAACCAAATAATATTTATATAACAATGCTTATATACGAGATATATATATATATATATAAATGAGACAAAATAAAATTATAAACTGCAAATACTGAATTAAATTTAAAATTTCAAAGGAAAAATTAAAAATTAGGCAAAATTACGCAAAAGTATATGCATATATTGCAACCAATGCGACTAATTACGATAAACAATCGACTAAAATGTATAAAATATATTACGCAAAGTATGTGCAAATGCAATCGATTCAACTAATTACGATTAACACTCGACTAAAATTTATATAGTGATTGATGTGTACATGTATTCAATTGGGGTTGTTTAGGTCTTTCGAGATGAATATGTCTCGAGATTGGATGTAAAACCGTATTAAAGACAGTTACATTAGATTAGAGTTTGTGTATGACATGAAGGAATTTATAAAATTTTTCATGCAACACTGCACCACTTACTTGAACGAATCGAAAATTCGATGTCTTTGTCGAAAATGTCGCAACGACAAATATTACGATGTAGACACCGTAGAGCTTTATCTAGTGAGGGGTGGATTCGTTCCCGATTACTATTGTTGGACCGCACATAGGGCGGAAGAAATAGTAAGCGATGAGGACGATGGAGATGATGATCCAATGGATGAATATCCGACATCATATCATCATATGATACACGACATTGTGAGCCACAGTTTCGATTGGAATCGTGAAGATGAGCCGAGCCCTGAAGCGAAGCATTTCTTTGAAATGATTAACGCGACGAATCAACCACTTTAGGCGGGTTGTGGGAAGATGACTAAACTCTCAGCAATGGCACGTTTATTGACGATAAGAATCATCATATTTCGGAGCAAGCATTCGACGAAATTTTGCAAGTATGTAAAGACATGTTGTCTGAAGACAACTGTTTAATAGATAGCTTCTACAAATGTAAGGGCTTGATGCACTGTTTGTGTCTCCCATATGAGCAAATTGATTGTTGTCCCAACTTATGCATTTTTTATTAGGAGCTCGACTCCGAGCTTACATCATGTAAATCTTGCGGAGAATTTAGGCTTAACTTTAACAAACGCCCGCATAAGACAATGTTTTACTTCACTTTGGCGTCTCGTCTCAAACGTTTGTACGCCTCAAAAGCTACTGCGAAACACATGCAGTGGCACGCAGAACAGGTCAGAGAATAGGGCAATATGCAGCATTGCTATGATTCCTTGGCATGAAACCACTTCAATCAAGTGAACCCTACGTTCAGCTCCGAGGTTGGTAATGTTCGATTTGGCTTATGCACTGATGGGTTTCAACCTTTCGGAATGACCGACAAATCGTACTCCTCGTGGCTGGTGATTCTAACACCGTACAACTTGCCTCCCTCGATGTGTATGAAGAAAAAAGCGATGTTCTTAATAGTAATCGTACGTGGGCCAAATAATCTGCCGCAAAAAATGATATGTTTCTCCAACCGTTGGTGAAAGAATTGCAAGAGTTGTGGTATGACGGAGTGCCAACCTACGACGTATCGACTAAGACAAACTTTCAAATACGTGTTGCACTTATGTGGACTGTTAGCGACTTTCCAGCGTACAGCTTGCTGTCGGGATGGAACACGCACGGGAGGACTGCTTGTCCTTATTGCATGGAAGATACCGACGCTTTCCAGTTGAGGTTCGGAGGGAAAGCGAGTTGGTTCGATTGTCATCGACGTTTCTTGGCGCGATATTCAAATGAGCGAAAAGACAAGTCTAGTTTTCGCAAAGATAGAATTGTATCCGAAAAGCCACCAGCTAATAAATCAAGTGAAAATATCTTGCGATAAATTGAAGCTTTAGGGTTTATGAAAGTCACTGAATTGGGATCAGATGCAATAAACAATGAAGTCTCGATGACTAGCAGGTAGAGAAAAAGAAGTATACTGTAGGACTTGCCTTATTGGAAGACGAACCTTATCAGGCACAACTAAGACGTGATGCATATTGAAAAAAAAATGTCTTTGACAATATTTTCAACACAATCATGAGTGTGTTGGGAAGACGAAAGATAGCACAAAGTCTAGAGAAGACTTAAAGGAGATTTGTAATCAATTAGAGCTTCATTATGATCCAATTTCTAAGAAATATCCCAAGGCACGATATGCGCTAGACAAACGAAGAAAACAAGCGTTGTATAAGTGGATTAAGGAATTGCACTTCCCTGATGGTTACGCGTCTAACATCAGTCGCTGCGTAGATTCTAAGAAGTTGAAGATGTTTGGGATGAAAAGCCACGATTTTCATGTTTTCATGCAACGGTTGCTGTCGATTGTTTTTCGAGATCTCTTAGAGGATGACATATGGATTGTAATTAGCGAGTTAAGCATTTTCTTCAGAGATTTAACTGCTAGAAATTTAAATGTTGAGAATCTTCAACTTTTGCATGAAAACATTCCCAAGATATTATGTAAGTTGGAAAAGATATTTTCGCCAAGTTTTTTCGACTCAATGGAGCATCTCTCTATCCATTTGGTGTACGAGGCTATCCTTGTTGGCCCAGTACAATTTCGGTGGATGTATCCTTTCGAGAGGTAATCAACTAGACTCGTACACAATTTATATCACACTCTAACATATACATTTTAACTAACTTACTTCTACAAATGCATGTACTTGAAATGTTTAAAAAATAATATTAGGAATAAGGCAAGGGTTGAGGGCTCGATATGCAATGCTTACTTAGTGGAAGAAGCAGCCGCATTTTGTTCCTATTATTTTGAGGAACACGTCTCCACCTCGTACAACCGTCTGCCCCACAATTACGATGGTGGAGTCGGACTAACTCAAAGTTTTAATGGCAACTTCTCAATATTCACCCAAGCGTTATCTCACGGATGACGAGTGTAACGCCGCACACTCATATGTGTTGTTAGATTGTCTCGAGGTCGCTCCATTCATTAGGTATGCTTTAATCTTAATTATTATCTTAAATTTATTCAATCGCAATCCTTACATTCTTCAATTCTCCTATTAGGATGTACGTATCAGAATTGCGTTCCAAACACGTGAATATTACACAAAGTGTCATCGATGAACATCTTGAGAAACATTTCTCAAGTGGATATTAAAATAATTCTTTATTTTTGTTGTTTATTTGAAATTGAAGTTTATGAATGAAACATTTTTTGCGGTAGGCTCCATCATCTATTCAAGATACAACACTTCAAATGTTGTAATACGACCCTAGTCGATTTTGCATCGTATTCCACGTGTATCTTGTTAATGGCTACAAATTTCAAACCGTGTCGCATCTCTCAAACAAAGATATGCGTAGTAGCGGGATGTGCGTTAGGGGCAAGAATTACGCACAATGTGACAATGATTTTTACGGGCAATTAGAATAAGTGATTGAAATCGAACACGGTGGATTCCTATGTACAGTGTTGTTCAAGTGTCAATGGTTCGATCTCACGATCAATGTCGGGACAAGAGTTCACCAATCTTTAAAAATCATCGATGTACATCGAAATCTACGATTGAACAAGTACGAGTCTTTCATACTAGCCATGCAAGCTAGTTAGGTGTACTTTCTTTCATATCCAAGTGTAAGAAATGCGCAGAACAATTGGCAAGTTGCGTGCAGACTTCAACCGAAATTCATCGATGAACAAAACTTAGTTGAAAACGTTGACAGTGCGCCTATAGAACAAGACGTTTTTTAGGAGCAGCTACCTGAGCATGATACAGAGGTCGATATTGACAACAATGTTCCAACTTCGCTAATTGATCCTAATGGCGCGCACATGTCAAACGTCGACGAAGAAGACGATGAAAGTGATAACTCTGAGTTTTCATCAAATGATGAGGACGGTGATGACGAACCATGATACTATCTTGTTCAGTTGGTAAATGTTGCAATTACATTTTTTTTACTTGTTACGTGATATTTCAAATGTTGGAGGTTCAACTCAAAATTCTAATTTAGTATTTATTTTTTATTAAGTTATGTCGTCAGGCAGAGGTTACGCCCCATCTTCTAGTGAGGGCTCCGATGGACGATCAGGTAGTTGATCCAGCGGACGATCCAGCGCTACTAGAGATCGACGATCGGATGGATCACACCGTCGTTCTCATGATGATACTACTCCACCTGCACAGACTAGTCAGGGTCATCAGAGTCTGCATCCATACCCATACCACCCTTATCAACAAACCCCATTTCATCCATACCCATACCACCCTTCTCCACATACCTCATTTCTCCATCAGACGCCTCCTCCACATTATGCACATCCATCACATCCATCTACATCTTTCATGTCTTTGCCATCTGTTTTTTGTGATGATCTCACCTCTATGCATATGTATTCTACTTTATTTTCCTCCCTACCCACTCCACCCGTTGATGGTCGTGGTATGTTTAGGCCAGGTGTCGGGCCTACTTTTTCATCAAGGGGGTCAGCATCTCCCTCACATCTTCATGATCGTACGCACGACCACCGTACAGTCACACCACCACTCTATAAAGATTTTCATGCCTCGCACTCTCGGAGTCAGCCGGTAGAGTAGGCGTCAAGTTCTTCGGCACATCGTTCGAGTGACTCGTCCATAGGTACGGCCCCACATGGATAACGACGAAGCAATACTACTAGCCAACCCTCGGGGCGGATATTATTGGTCGTGAAAGATGACATATAGTAAGTATACGTACGAAGTTTTACGTTTACTTATTTCTTTTAAACTTGGTCTAACGCATCCTTTTCAATTTAGTGGACGTAAATTACACCCGTCTGACAAAGCTGCCCGGGAGATGACTAGGGCATACGAACACTCCCTGCACAAGGATGGTTATTCTTGGGAGGATGTCCCGCAGCACGTGCGAGATATTTACTGGAATCAATGGAAGGTAAAGTTGTTTAATTTAATGTTGTTTTATTTACATAAGATTTACAAACAATATATAATTGAAAAGTGTTTATAGATAAATTTAAAATTTTATTACTTTTTGCCTATAGTTGTCATTCGACTGGGAGCCATCGGATGATGCGACTATTAGAGAGGGATAAGATAGGCAGATTGCCATTCGGTACGCTGATTTTATTAGTAAGATGTGCTCCAAAGATAAGAAGTATGTACATGTATCTACTGAGATCTTCGACCACTATAAGAAGCTGCGGTCCACCCCTGATTTTAAGAAGAAGTCAAAGCGAACAAGTAAAAATCGGAGAACTGAGACAGGGGGACTCGGTACAGGGATCGCAGGGCATACTGGTGGCTCAATATTCATTTATCAACACGCAGAGAAGCTGGTAAATTATATTATAATAAGTTTATATATATAATATATATGGATTTAGTCTCAAACTTAATCATCTTTAAATATATGTTTTGTAGGCGGAGAAGTTGGGTCGACCTCTGACTGCTTTGGATTTATGTCTATACTTCCATACGAAAGATCATGACGGCGTAATTTTCCTCGATTCGAGAGTAGAGAAGATTGTCGTAAGTAAATAGTTTTGCTTTTAAATTTTGTTTGGTTAATTAATGATAGGTATTAATGACTTGTAAATGTTTTAAATTTTTAATTTAGACGGTGATCCAGCGTAGGCGGATTAAGCTGACACAGTCACTGTCTGACACCCCAATAGATGAGACCGAGCTATATTTGCCCGTCATTGAGTGCGACGAGAAATGACGGACAGATGGACTTGGGTGGACACCGTCGGGGTCGCGCACAGACATGCTACAATTGGAGGAGCTGGAGGTGGAGATGGAGCTGGATCTTCTCGGCCTATTTCTACTCCTAATGAGCCCGTCGAGCTTTTTCGGAAGGACTTTCAAGCGATGCAGACACACATTCTTCGGGTTATGCAGGATCACACTCTAACCCAAGATCAGTTGCGAGAGGTCCAAGGCCAATTGAATCACATGGAGCAGGCTCTAATGGACAAACTTGAGATTTCATTCGCGCAAGCGCCTCCGAGAGATGTTCCATCCGATGACATAGAGACCGACAACGATATCGACGATTGAGTTGACTTCCTTGTGTATTTAGTCTTAGGTTGTTCGTATCTTGTTTTGTACATTTTCATATTGTAATTAACTTTTTTTGTTGTATTTAATTCATTTTGGTTGATGGACTTCAGTTATTAACTTTAATTTCATTTAATTTTCATGACCTTATAGCTATTCCAAATAAATTATAGTAAAGGTTAAAATATATAATTTTAATAATAATTTTTAATAAAGTTTTATACAAAATTCTTAAATTTAAATATTATTTATAAATAATATTATTTGGAAACATTTCGTTTAAAATTTAATTTAATTGAATTTAAAAATCTTCATAAAATTTTTAAATATTATATATAATAGTTTTTGCATTTATATAAAAATATATAATAGTTAAATATTTTAAATATTTACATTTAATTTCATTTAAAATTTAATAATTTTTAATAAAGTTTTTAATATTTAGTTTTTATAAATTAATTATATTTCAAATATTTAATTTTAAGTTTTTAAATATTATATTATATTATATGATAGTTTTTGCATTTTATAAATATTATATATTATATATATTATATATTATATATAATATCAAAAATTCAAAAAAAAAATTCGCCAATTTAGCGACGAGGTTAACGACGAGCCCTTGTCGCTAACCCCCAATCCATGTGGCGGCCAACGAGCCACGTGGACAATTAGCGACGGGGTTTTAATGACGGGCTCCGTCTCTAATTGTCCACGTGGCATGGTCAAACGAGTTTTGACCAAAACCATGTGGCACATTTGCGACGGGAAATGGCGACAGGATTAGCAACGGGATCTCGTCGTCAAACCTGACACACCGTCGCTAAAAGATTTAGCGACGAGAATGTTAACGACGGGGTTTCCCATCGCTAACACGGGATAGTGATGAGAAATACCGGATTAGCGACGGGTTTCCCCGTCGCTAATCCATTATCCTTTTGTAGTGGGTACCTAGTTTGCCTCGGAGTTTAGGGTCGTCACATACTATTAGCACCCATATATGTTATATCAGCCCCCATTTAATTTAATGTTATTTATAGCTAGACCTGTGCAGCGTGCGGGCCGGCTGCGTGGCCCGCCCATGCCCGCCCAACTTGAACCGGGCTCGGATTCTTAAAAACATGGTAAAGCCCGGCCCAGCCCAAGCCTGTAAAAGCCTGCAATTATAACGGACAGGCCTGGTTTGATTTCTTGAGCCCAAGCCCGGTCCAGGCCCGCATAGCACATAAACTCTTAAATTTTATATACAACTTAAAAAAATTAAATGGTGGTTGTGAGGATTAAACCACAATCTTGGACTTCACATGAAGCTCCGACACCACTAGGCCACAAGTTTACTTGTCCTACTTTTGTTAAATTAATTATAGTTATATAAAACAAGTTAACTATGAATATTAAAAGACTAAAACGATTGTAAATCCTATAATATCTGAACTAAATCTTTCTTATAATATCTAATCTTTAAGAATCTAACTAAAATGAAAAAAAAAATATCTAAGCTCTAATCATATTTATTTACTTTAACAAAAACAAAATACTTTTTCATCAAAAAAAATAAAACAATACTTTTTTAAAGTAGCACTAGTAAGCTAGTTTAGGCCCGCCCAAGCCAGGCCCATATTGGGTTTGGCCCGCCAAATGAAAAAGGGTTTGGGCGAGCTTGGACGGGGCTTTCAAAAAAAAGCCCGCCCGTTGAACATGTATATTTATAGCCCTCAATAAGTTAGTTCATGCTCTAAACACTCCCTCCCCCTTAATTCTTAGTAAACTCTCCATTGTACCCCTAGTTTATATTTGCTCATCTCTCTCCCCAAAGAAAGCCATTTTTTCATCGATCTTCAACCTCCAACCTCTTTTTGCACGTCATCTTTTTCTCCCTCTTAACTCAATTTGCTCCATATGCATTTCAAGATTGATTATTTGATTTTTAAAAGCAAAGATTTAACACTAGTAAAGGATTCTAACCATTCAAGAATATGAATCAAATCTCAACCAAATACTATAATTAAGATTTTGTATTTGATAGTGAATAGTAGAGTGTATGAACAAAGAGATGAGAAGGAGTTTAGATATTAGAAAGTAGAAGAGAAAATGAGATGAGTCTATGACTCTATGGTTTAATTTGGGTGAGATATAAAAAGTAGAAATTAAGTAGATGTAACGACCCAAAAAATTAAATCTAAATTACATACTAATTTGAAGTTTTGACATCCTCACGTAGAATACTCGGTCAAACCACGAGCATCAAGGCCAACATAATTAATTTTCGTTGATGTGTATGTCTATTGGTCGTATTGTATGTATATTAAAGCAACACATTTAAATAGCTACATAGTTGGAAAATTATATAGTAGAAATTTTATTGAGGTATCATATAGGTGTTAAGATATAGTTTTAATTAAGTTTAAATGTGACATATTGTTTAGGTAAATTGATTAATTTACAAAAAAAAGTCAATAAAAACAAAATAAAAATTAAAAATACAATACTTCCACCCATTTTGTGACACCTAAGCCTACCTACCGTATCCCATCACCCCCACCAACCTTACCTCATCCCCTCACATCACTCTTTCTTTTCTACCAAACCAAACTTTCCCTCTCTACCCGAGAATTCTCCCCCTTCTCATTCGGTCCCTCACATCTCTCTCTCTCACCGAGTCTTCTTTCCTCACTCTTGGTGACTCACTTACGACCCTCACCATCTCTCTCGGCACCCTCGGCCACAACACCACCCTCTCGGCTTCCTTGGGCTTCGACGATCGTTGTCGTCGAGGACCCTCCTCCACCACTAAGGTAAGTGGTTTTGTAGTGTTTTGGTGTGTTTGATGAAGAAGATGGTGTGTGTAGTGTTTTTTTTATGAAAACCTTTTAGCTAGTTCCAGATCCCTTACATTAACAACCTATGCATTATAACGGGTGGGCTTAGTGTATGTGGGTGTGTGCTTTTGAAATGTGTGTATGGTGTATGTATCTAGGGATTTGTGCAAATATTTGAGGCGTAAAAATCGCCTCGCGATGTGTGCACACATCTCTCGAGAATGCCTCGAGATGCGTGCTAATTTGTAACATAAATAATATATATATATATATATATATATATATATATGTATATATAATAATAATATAATCTTTTAAAAAATAAATAATAATAACCAATTTGTTAGGAAGAAAAAGAATAAAGGTAAAATTCGAGAATATTGATCGAGTCAACCCGAGACGCGACGAATGTGGCCGCAATCAGAAAAATCTAATATTTCGAAAATTGAGGTAAATGGAAAAAAATATAACTTAATAAATTAATATTTAAATTGGGTTTTCAAACCGAAATTATGGACCTAAACTACCAATGAGATAATCGTCCAGCCGGTGTTGGGGCCAAACCTTAGTTACCATAATCGAGATTTGTTTCGAAATATGTGCAACAATTGAAAAGTGTTGTTAAGGCAATTCGCATCGAGATCAGCCTCGTAACGTGTGCGTAACTAAAATAAAGTACGAATAAACTCGTAATTAAGTCTAATAGAAATCGTGAAATAATTTAGGGAATTCGGACGCGTCAAATGCAGGACGATAGTACGGGCTTCGAATACGTCGAGCAACATACGTGACTAGGCGATTTACATGGTTATTTGTAAGTAAACCAATAGGAGCATTATCAGTAGTTCTTTTCTACTTCTTGAACTTAATTTCTTTAATTGTGCATATTTATGAAATTCCACTCCTAATTAGAGTGTCCGAGGGTTAAGTGAGATAGGAAGATAATTTTCTGGGTATGGCGACCGACTCGCAATGCGAACTATATCCCGAGTTACTGGATTTGGGTCGTGGACTGGAGGTGAGGTATTCAGGGCATCGTTGATACCCCTAAATTCATGACAATTTTGAATATGTTGGTGTTGCCGCGATTCTAGGAAGTCGATCATGTGGCGGTATAGTCGCAATTCGATGGATTTGAGACCACTTGGCTTCTCTCTTTTGTTTCCACGACACTCTCATTTCATTGCTCTTATTTTCAGTCTATTTATCATGCACTTACTTTATTTCATGTTCTTTTATATTCCCGCATGATTTATTGACTGTTTATTTAATTCTTAAAGTACTGTTAAAACTCCTCTAGATTTATTCACTAGAATTGTCTTCTTTCACGGTGACAATTGCAGGCCCCTCGTCTAGCAATGGCATAGAGCCAGTGATTGGCAACTACCTCTGAGGGCTCACGGAGCAGCTCGCACTTTTGCGATACTGTAGATTTTTGTATTATATATACAAAGCTTCGATGTCAACCTGGGATCTCTATCCGATACGATGGAAATCGGCACTCCATGCAATCTAATAATCTCCCGTTCAAACAATATGCTCAGCTGAGGAAGCGTGTATCTCATGGAAATCGGAATGCTGTCAAGTAAACATGCGGTGAGAGAGTAGTAGGTGCACAGACAGAGAGAGCAACAGCCGTTGTCGTTCCCTTGGTGACGCTGACTCCTACGCCTCCACCTACGGCTACTGGTCAGACGTGTACTCCTTGCCGACAAACTAATATATTATCCTTATATGCTTTGTCCGACACCTGTCAATCCTCTTTATGTCTCGTAAATCGTGTCCACCAGTGTATTATCCGATAAACTAGTATATTATCCTTATATGCTTTGTCCATTCCCGGTGGGAAATCTAACTGTTTCAATTGTTACCTAGTTACCAATTTATAGAGATCCTAACCTACATTTGATGTTTTTTGTGAGATTTTGGGATATTGCGGTTGAGCGACACCTTGATACATGTATATGCTCACTTTTGTCACCGTACCTATACATGGTATATATTACAAGGTTGTACACATAGGTTGTCCCATTTTATATGTTTTAGAGTTATTTAAATTGCTTCGTTTATTTTTATTCCGCTGCTTACTAATTTAGATCTTGCAAAATTAATAACTCAATATTAAAACACCAAACTAACGATAAAATGGTATAAGAAGGCTAACTAGGCTTGCGTTGACCTTGCGGGGGTTGACTGGGGATCCACGTAAGCCTGGATCGGGCGGGGCTAAGTTTGTGGGAACTGGGGCAGTCACAGTTGGTATCAAAGTGCAAGGTTGGTACATCAACTCTCGATAAGCCCACAATTCAACTAAGACAGAAACACGACTTTAGATTTAGGATGACAATGAACTTGGTGTGGAGACCCTATGATCTTGACTTAGAGTTTTAGTTAGGAAGTGAGGCGAGTTGGGAAATAATTAATTTGATATACTCGTTAATTGTTGATTGTATTATATTATATACCAGTAGGTATAAAGTTGATCAAGACTAGTAATCTACAATGCAGATCACGATGACCGATCAGCGAGACACCGGTGATCAGAGTGGAGCCACAGGTCTATGCCCTATTGATCCAGCAGACTTTTAGGCCTTGACCCAGAGGGTTGCTGCACAGGATAGACGTCTGGATGAAATTTTGACTCTTCCCCAATGGACAATTACCATCACCATCGACACCTACAGTGGCTACTACACAGGACGCAAGTGCACCTACTCCTCAAGCGACTCCGTCATGATCTACGATACATGCAGCACGAGTTACCGCCGTAGTCCCTGCACTACTCGAGATAGCATCGCCAGCAGTTGCGACATTGATTGATAGAGATATTAGCTTTGATTTGACCCATAAGACCAGACTGACTAGGGAATATGAGAGGTACAGGCCGAGAAAGTTTGGTGGAGATTCTAATGAGTTGGAGGCAGAGAAGTTCATTAGGAGTCACGAGAAGATCCAGAGACTTCTGAGACTAGATGATAGCAAGAAGCCTGGGTTAGCAATTTTTTCTTTCTCAAGGGATGCAGACACTTGGTGGACTAACCTGATAGCCACCCAGATAAAGTCGTAGACATGGAAGGACTTCAAGCGATTGTTCAATCAGAAGTTCTTTCCGCCCTCAGTGATGATCGCTAAGAGGTCAGAATTCATGCATATTCGATAAAGGCCGGGAGAATCGTGATTCAGTATATGGGGAGATTCCAACAGCTGCTGTCGTTTGCTGATGGAATGGCCGACACTGACAGAGACCAGGTCCATTTCTTCTACGAGGGGTTGCTTCCTGCTATCGGAGGCACAGTTGTTACGACCGAGCCGAGTAACCTGGATAGGGCTTACGAGTGCAGCTTGACTAGAGAGGTTTATCTTATTACGCACCTAGAAGATGACAGTGTTGCACTAGTAAAGGCACAATCGAGGCACATATCTGAGTCAAACAGGAAAATGAAGAGGAACAACCATTTTGTGCTGAGTGACTTCACTTCTCGGAGTGTAGGGTCAGTGGCACCACCTACACAGCTAGAACGTACAACAGTTCCACCTCCTCCAGCACTGAGTTACGCCAGCTGACAACCTCTATCGGCATAGTCAGTACCATACCAGCAGCATGGTACCGAGGGCAGAAATAAGGGTACAAATGGTGGACAACGAGGATAGAGATACGAGCAAGGACCAGCGCAGAGATCGATTCCTACAAGACCAGGGCCGCAGAGGACTTGCTTCAAGTATAGACATCCAGGGCACTTCAGAGATAAGTGTCCTCTATTAGGTAGAGCTCAGTCACAAGCTAGAGAGAGTTCATATTATTATAGAGCCATATCTGAAGGCGACGTGCGACCGTACAGATGGTATGATTTTGATTTACTTACGTACTATGCATGTGATAATGTTTTGAAATGTTGTTTATACTCGGGTGAGGCATTACATTGAGTTGTTAGTGTCAGCTTAGTCAAGTCAACGTTCATGATTGAGTAGTTTCACTGTTAGAGATGTATGCGACCTGCTACAGTTGATGGACTTATTCTCAAGATATTTAAGATTACTTGACTAAATCCACAGCTCAATTTGGAAGTCAAACTGTACCCGAGAACTTCAGCTTGATGGATTAAGAAATTTAACTAAATGAAGTAACTCTGTGCGAGTTTGCAGTTTATTAGGGAAGTCAAACTATCTAAAACAACTTTGTTGAGTTTTTAAATCGATAAAGAAAGCTCTAAGCTATCTTGAAGTTGTTGCGAGCCCACAATTTAGATAGTATATAAGTCCATTTGGTCACATTTGGACGAGTCCGCGAGGAGACACCAGATGACAATCACTTCCTTAACCTTTTCGATCCTAGTAGATTTTCGTCTTAGTTAATTCAATTTCGAGGACGAAATTCTTATTAGTTGTAATGACCCGAAAAATTAAATTTAAATTACACATTAATTTGAATTTTTGAACCTTGATCTAATCCTCATGTAGAATACTCAGTCAAACCACGAGCATCAAGGTCGTGATAATTAATTTTCGTCGATGCATGTCTATTGGTCATATTGCACGTATATTAAAGTAACACATTTAAATAGCTACATATTTGGAAAATTATATAGTAGAAATTTTATTAAGGTATACTATAGGTGTTAAGATATAGTTTTAATTAAGTTTAAATGTGCCACATTGTTTAGGTAAATTGATTAATTTACAAAAAAAAGTCAATAAAAACAAAATTGAAAATAAAAATACAATACTTCCACCCATTTTGTGACACCTAAGCCTACCTACCCTATCCCATCACCCCCACCCACCTTACCTTATCCCCTCACATCATTCTTTATTTTCTCCCAAATCAAAATCTCTCTCTATATCCTCTCTCTCTCTCTCTACCCGAGAATTCCCCCCTCATTCGGTCCCTCACATCTCTCTCTCACTAAGTCTTCTCTCCTCACTCTTAGCGACTCACTCACAGCCCTCACCATCTCTCTCGGCACCCTCAGCCTCAACACCAGCCTATCGGCTTCCTTGGGCTCCGGCGACCGTCGTCGTCGAGGACCCTCCTCCACCACTAAGGTAAGTGGTTTTGTGGTGTTTTGGTGTGTTTGATGAAAAAGATTGTGTGTGTAGTGTTTTTTTTATGAAAACCCCTTAGCTAGTTACATATCCCTTGCATTAACAACCTATGCATTATTTTAAAGGGTGGGCTTAGTGTATGTGGGTGTGTGCTTTTGAAATATGTGTATGGTGTGCGTATCTCGGGATTTGTGCAAAGATTTGATGTATAAAAATTGCCTCGAGATTTCGAGAATGCCTCGAGATGCGTGCTAATTTGTAACATAAATAATATATATATATATATATAATAATAACCAATTTGTTAGGAAGAAAAAGAATAAAGGTCAAATTTGAGAAAATTGATCGAGTCGACTTGAGACGCAACGAATGTGGCCGCAATCAGAAAAATCTAATATTTTTGAAAATTGCGGTAAATGGAAAGAAAAAATAGAACTTAATAAATTAATGTTTAAATTGGGTTTTAGAACCGGAATTACATACCTAAACTACCCATGAGACAATCCTCCAATCGATGTTGGGGTCCAATCGTGGTTACCATAATCGAGATTTGTCTCGAAATACGTGCAATAATTGAAAAGTGCTTTTAAGGCGATTCGCATGGAGATCGACCTCCTAACGTATGCGTAACTAAAATAAAGTATGAATAAAACTCGTAATCGAGTCTAATAGAAATCGTGAAATAATTTAGGGAATTCGGACGCGTCAAATGCGGGATGATAGTGCGGGCTTCAAGTACGTCGAGCGGCATACGTGACTAGGTGATTTACATGGTTATTTGTAAGTAAACCAGTATGAGCATTATCAGTAGTTCTTTTCTACTTCTTGAACTTAATTTCTTTAATTGTGTCTATTTATGAAATTTCACTCCTAATTAGAGTGTCTGAGGGCTAAGCGAGTCAGGAAAGTAATTTTCTAGGTATGGCGACCGACTCGCAACCGGAACCAAATTTCGAGTTACTGGATTTAGGTCGAGGACGGGAGGTAAGGTATTTAGGTGTCGTTGATATCCCTACGTTCATGACAATTTTGAATATGTTGCCGTTGCCTCGATTCTAGGAAGTCAAGCTTTGTGGCGGTAGGGGTGGCAAAAATTCGGGAACGGACATAAACGGGACCAGGACACCCATTTCTAAAATTATTAAATTTGGTGCCGGACCGGTCCGTTTTTGAAACGGACAATTTTTTTTTGTCCAGTCTCGTATGTTTGTAAAACATACGGCTCCCGTTTTGTCCGCTTTCTAAAATAAAAAATGCATTAAAAAAAAAAAGAAACAACAGAAGAACCACCAAATGAATTCATTCCAAATAGTATTATACATAGTGAAATAATTCAATACTCGGAAAATTCTAAAAAAAAGAATCCCAAAAATTCTGCATCATATTGCTTGCCATTAGCTCACTGCAACCACCAAAAAAAAGAGCTCCAGACTTAGCAATATATATTGCTATTGGCACCAACAAAAGCAAAGACCTACAAGCAATGCGAAGTTGAAACCATGTAATGAATAAATGAGTTGAAAAACCATTAATTACATGAAAAATTAGAGGTATGCAAAAACTAATGAAAGCCGGTTTTTCATAGCACACCTCCTCCCCACAACTTGGGCATGCTCCTTCAAAGTGCCACCAAATCATTTCTCCACAAGCGTTGAAGTGCTCCAACTTTACAAAGTGACAAATATTTTACATAGGTGGACTACATTTCACATTTATTATCACACATAAATGAGTTGTTTTTTATAAGAAACAGAGCTCTCAGAAACAACACCCCGAAAACACCAAAATTAGGGTTTCGAAATCACGCACATTCAAGATCCAACCAAATCTAACAATCGAACAACAACAAATCAATCACTCCATCATCATCATCATCGTCGTCATCATCAATAATCACCTCTCGAGGCCTTGGTGCTCTTGTCTTTGATGATGTTTACCTCCAACAAATACAAATTCCATAATACGGTGGAGGAGGAGCGGCGACGCCCGACTAGGGCCGACTAGCGGTGCGAGACGGCGAGCGCGAGACGCCCGAGTCCGGCGACGGCGAGAGGGTGGGAGAGGGTTTGCCGGTTTGGTGTGAGAGAGTCGAGAGAGCGTGAGAGTCCGAGAGAGACGGCGGTGAGAGTTGTGAGAGTGAGAGGTGAGGACCGTGAGGTGTGAACTCGTGAAGTTTGATTGTTTGAATGTGTGATTCGTGAACGGTGAACCAAAGTGAGTGAGGTGAGGCAAATGAGTGAAATTAGGTTAATTTCACAAAGTGAAATTACAAATATGCCCTTCAAATTAATCACTAAACGGGTACCCGTTTTTTTAAATTTTTGCCCAGACTCGGTCCGTATTTTTAAATGGACATAAAACATTGTCCAGACCCGTATGTTTGTCAAAAAATAATTGCCCGGTCCCGTTTTAAACGGACCGAACAAACGGGACAAATGGGACCGGGCACATTTTGCCCGCCTTATGTGGCGGTATAGTCGCAACTCGATGGATTTGAGACCACTTGGCTTCTCTCTTTTGTTTCCATGACACTCACTTTTCATTGCTCTTATTTTCAGTCTATTTATCATGCACTTACATTATTTCCTGTTCTTTTATATTCTCACATGATTTATCGACTATTTATTTAGTTCTTGAAGTACTGTAAAGACTCCTCTGGATTTACTCACTGGAATTGTCTCCTTTTGGCGGTGACAATTGCAGGCACCTTGTCTAGCAAGGGCAAAGAGCCAATGATTGGCGACTACCTTTAAGGGCTCACGGAGCGGCTCACACTTTTGCGATACTGTAGGTTTTTGTATTATATATACATTTTGATGTTTTTTGTGAAATTTTGGGATATTGGGGTTGAGCGACACCTTGATACATGTATATGCTCACTTTTGTCACCGTACATATACATGGTATATATTACAGGGTTCTACATATAGGTTGTCCCATTTTACATGTTTTAAAGTTATTTAAATTGCTTCGTTTATTTTCATTCTGTTGCTTACTAATTTAAATCTTACAAAATTAATAACTCAATATTAAAACACCAAACTAACGATAAAATGGTATAAGAAGGCTGACCAGGCTTGCGTTGACCTTGTGGGGATCGATCGGTGGTCCACGTAAGCCTAGGCCGGGCCGGGCCCAGTTTGTCACTACAAAAAAATAGTAAATTAGAGACGGAATTAGCGAAAGAATCTAATTCCGTTGCTAACTAGAAATGATCAGAGACGGAATTGAGACAGAGCAAATGAGAGACGGAATAGAGACAGATTACAAACGGAAATAGATACGGAATAGAGACGGAAATTAAATTCGTTTCTAACAAAGTGGCGCCAATTTTCCCGCCAAAAGTTCAGTAGTTTATGACCCCCCATTATGTCTCGAGATTCGTGCATGAATCAATGCATCACTTAAACCCTCTCTCCTTAAACTATATCTTTTCTTTCCTTAAACTCTCTCCTCAAACTCTCTCTCTCCATTGCCTCTCAAACTCTAAAATCACGAATCACTCATTGTCGAACTCTCTTTTCACCGCGCCGTCAACTCCTCTCTTCACCGAAGCCGTCAACTCTCTCTTTCGCCGTCAACCGAAGGGGCTGAGATTCGCGCATCAGGTCTGGGTAAGCGATTGAAACGAGGTTTTGGTTTTGGAAGAATCGATGGGTGCTTGAAAAGGGGTTTTGGTTTTGGTTTTGGGCAGTCACGGCTATGTGGGTTTTGAGGTTTTGTGCTCATCGTTCGGGTCCGCTTCATTCCACAGAGTCATTCACAAGCGGGATTGGTACTATCCGTCGTTCCTCAGACCGCACACGGCGAGGAGTCGCGTCAAGGTTAAGGCGAATTTGAAGCCGACGAGGCTAGAGTTGCCTCCTTTGCCTGCTCGCGGAGCTCACCAAAGGCGGCGTCGGGACTAGTTTGGTTGCATCGAAAGCAGAGGAAGTGAAGAAGGTGAAGGAGGTTTTGTTGTTGAAATCGAGTTCTTCGCCGTCGTCGTCGTCGACAACAACAACGACTACTGCGTGTGGATTGAGAGGTTTTGTGGTTCGTTATTTGGTTAGTTGTGGTCCGGATTTGAGGTTTTCGTTTTAGATCATCGAATTTGTGTGCATTTGGTTTAACTAATCGAGGCGGTTTTGTTTTATGTTTATGGTTGCGGTTAAGTGAAGCTTGTGTTTTGTATGTATCAATGACAATGTTTCATCACTCGAAGAAGTGTGTGTAATTGTTGGTACATCATCATTGGTGGCCTTGCATACATCATATTTGTTTGTTTCATTTTGAGATTTAAGTTCACTAGCTAGTATAGGTGAAAGCTGTGAAAGGGTATTGGTTACGCAATAATGCTAAACCTAGTGGTTATAATATATATACTCATATAGCGAGCTTTACTACACAATGACATATATAGATGCTTGAATGTTAATTACATGATCATCAATTGCCTTCATATGTGTGTAATTGTTGGTTCATCATTATAGCTGCCAAGTATTGTTGTTGTTGATGTTGTAGTTGTTGCTGTTGTTATTGTTGTTGTTGATGGAATGGATGTTCCCCATATGCCCTTCAGCTCCTTATTCTTCTTAATCTTATGATTGATTATTGATGAACATTCAGATAAATACGCCAATATGGTTCTTTGACCTTGTAAAGAGTAGGAAAAAAGGTTGTCAAATAAGTGTAGTTTATTGGTCTCTAACCGATGAATGATGAACTGCAAAGCAAATGTATGTCCAAAAACCAGTTTGTCTCTAACTGACCATCTTATTAGGAAAACAAGGGGGTTCAAAGTGTAGAAGCTTAGTGTTGTTTATGTTTTATTGATCAGATTGGTCAAGAGTAAGGGAGAGAGAGAGGGAATAGAGAAAATCACCAAAATTTTGTTTTCTTCATTTCTTTCTTGTCTATGCTTGTACTAATGGCACCCCTCGTTTTCAAACAAAGACCTCGAAAGACCTTGAAAGACCTTGAAAGATCTTGAAAATAATAAACAAAGCCTCATTTTCTCTACTTTTCTTTGTTTTTTTTTCTTCTTTACAAACATCTCCGATTCTCGCACATTGTTTTCTTTTTGCTTGTTTTATCTCTTTATGACACCCCTCATTTTCAATTAGGCTTTAGATGGTGACATATTTCACTCTGTTGCATTTCAAAATGTGCATCTTTGCATTTTATCATTATCATCTTTTAACCTATTGTGACAAGTGCATGCATAAATGGATTTTCATCTTTGAATACAAAAAGACAAACCACCCATCATGTAAAAGACTGTTGGACAATTACTAGGACAGATTGATTCAATGAAGGGAAAGCCACTTTAATTAATTTGATATGATTTTATAAATCATTTTAGATCTACAATCTCTTTTTTGTGCTAATACACAATGACATTGTCTCATAAGAATGCAACATAAAAACTCGAACATCAAAAAAAATTGCATGATTTTGAATGCAAGGGTCATACTCACACAATCACACACAATGAATAAGTACATACAAGCTCCTATAAGCTTTTATCACATATTTTAATGCTAGAGTTGTCAGGTAATAAAGGATTGGATTAGTTTTTACAGCTAGTGGCCCTAATGTCCAACGGGATTGGTCATTGTGTATTTCAATGTCATTGCGTTTTTAATTAGTATAATTAGCATGCTTTAAAGATTTTATATTGTTTGTTAGAAGAGAAAAAAGATTTTAGATTGTTAGCTCATTTTTTCACATATATGATTTTCAGGGTTCAAGTTTGGTTGTGCAACAGCTGTCAGTGATTGCCTTGCACTACTGCGAACTTCTTCACTTCAAGGTACTTGTTCGATAAATATAGTTTCTTAGAATTCTATATAAGATTGTATAACAAGTTTCTTGTCCATATGGTTGTTGTGAATCATTTGGATTGTTTGTACTGCAATGCCTCTCTAAGGGTCACGCGGGCATTCCTTAAGTCTTTAATTCTTTCCTTGTGCATTTATGATTTTTTTTTTGTAAGTAATTGTTTATACATTTGATCTTTCTTTGCAGGAAGACGTATATCGAAAGTAGAGTTCTTGAAATCACGAAAATGAGCAGTAAAGCTTAAGGTACCCCTACTTAAGAAAACAAGTTTAATGCTACTATTATATTGTTACCATTATGTGTGTTTGTGTGTTTTTCTTTTCTTTTCTTTTCAATTTTGGTAGTGAATTAATGTAAAAGACAACGAATACCATCAATTCATGGTAACAATAGTGGAAAAAAAGACTTAAAATCATGTGAATAGATGTAATCTAAGCTATAACTGATTTGAATGTTTTTTAGGGCTCGTAGATGTGCGTATGAGAGAATTGTTTCAACTTGTGTAAATTGTGAAGTCGTAGTAGTCGCCATTGTTTGATCTTATAATTAAACTAGTTGATCCACGCTAACTAATGGCTTCATTTTCAAATCATTTAGATCATAACTAATTAATGCGTCCCAAGTTAACTAAATCAAGGGTAATGGAAGAGTTTGATCCATGCGGCTGACGCCAACAAATTTGATTAATGGATGTCCTCATATTTAACATTTTTATAACATTTGTGTGCAGAGTGATACATTCGAGACGCCACCTACCGTAAATGAATTGTATTTGCATCTCCACACTGTAAATCACGGCATGTGACATTCATCGATACTAGATCGGAGCGGTTCTATGTAAGTATAAAATCACGAGCTAAATAGTAGTAACTTTACTTACAAGCATATCATTTTAGTTACTTATTGTTGATCCATGCAGGCTAAGCTCCAAAGGAGACGTCAGGAGCTGACCCAGACTACACCGGACCAGCCGGTGGATGATGGGGTCGTATACTACAAGGTGGCGGGTGAGTGTCCCAAAGGACGTGTCTAAGGTCTCGGGTCGTTAGGGAGAAAGAAGAGAAGATACGCAAATCTTGATGCTAGCACATCCCAGGTGCTAGCACAACGAGGGGTGAGCAACTTTATGATACTTAGGTATTTTTATGGTTGTTGTGGAACAATGAGAATGGTAGTTTCTTTATGGATACTTAGGTGTCTTAGACATTTATTATACTTGACTACCTTCCGTGAATATATAAATATTTTTTAATATCGAATTGTATGTTTTTTCTCATTTGAATCTTTGTTGTTGATATATATTGTGGATTAGTATATGTATGTGAAATTCGCTTTTTGGTAATGTTAGCAACCTCAAGGAGTTGTTGGAGGGGGGTGCAGGTGATGGAGCAGGTCCTGTTGTTATTTTCAGTTTTAGAAGTTTCGGATAACCAATTTGATTCTTGTGAATATTTTAAAAAGAAATTAGGCATAGAAACGGAATAGAGACGAATCCGTCTCTAATTTGTGAAGAAATAGCATGAGAAAACTAGGTAAACATAGTTTAGAAACGGAATAGAGACGGATTAGCAACGGAATTTATGAAAAATTCCGTTGCTAATCCGTCTCTAATTTGCAACGGCTTAGCAACGGAATTTATGAATTTCGTTTTCGATCCGTCTCTAATTTGCAACGGCTTAGCAACGGAATTTATGAGTTATGTTGCTAATTCGTTCCTAATTTGCAATGGATTAGCAACGGAATTTATAAATTATGTTGCTAATCCATTGCAAATTAGGGACGGATTAGCAACGGAATGCAAGCAAAACCATTCACTTTGGAAGAATGACAATTTCTATTCCGTCTCTGTTCCGTTTCTAAATCCATCTCAAATCTGTTTCAAATCTGCCTCTAATCAGCAACGGAAATACATTTTTGTTGCTGACTAAACTGGCGACGACAATTTTAGAGACGAAATAGATTTCGTCTCTGTTCCGTTGCAGAATTGAATAAGAGACGGAATTTATGCTAATCAGCAACGGAATTAGAGACGGAATAGATTTCGTCTCTGTTTTTTGTAGTGTGTGGGAAGCTGGGTCACACAAGAGAAGAGGAAAGTGAGTGTAGTGAGTGAGAACGGTTTAATTCTTTTGAATTGCTAAATTGAAGAAAAAATAAGAATATAAATTAACACAAAATACTTTAGAGAACAAATAACAAGTTCTCTTTCTTAAAAAACAATTGTTATAACTAATTCTTATAATTACGTAGGTTTCAACTAATCACTTGGGTGGCCTAAATTTGATATGAGGTTAATGATATAAGAGATTGGTGGTACAGCCTAAAAGGGGTATTACTTAGATTTTTAATTTTTCTTCATCCGTGCAAGTCTCATAATTATTTAACCAAACATGCATTATCACATTTTATGTAACCATCTATTCCATCAAGATAAATAAAAAAACATAATTAAATTTTAAATTAAAATTATTCTTTTATTGTGAAAATATTCATCAAAATTCTTTTCTTGCACAACCAAAATAACACATCGAAGCCTCAATATCAAATTAATTGAAAACAACTACAACAATAATAACAAATTCCGTAGATTTAGTTTTTGGTTGGCTCTATAAGCACTCCAATTTTTTGTAAGGATAAGCCAGTATTACATACATTTTATGTGAGGCACCTCAAGTTATTGTTATCAATTATGTGGGTGGCCTAATAATTAAGTGTGGGGTGGGGTACATTGTAATTGAGGGCAATCTATCGTAAAAGGTGTGCATGAAAATAAAAGTGATAAAGGTGTAGAGTGCCAACCATGATGCAACAAATCCATTGAGACCAGGTTGGTTTGAATTTATCTCAATCTTTGACACATGGGAGGATTATGGCTACTCTTCATCTTTACACGTGTCATTTCTTTTATTTATTTATTTTTCTTTTTGGGTCCCACTGATAGGGCTGTTTGTTAATTAAATCAGTTGATCACATCTACTGATGACTGATGATTTGATCAAATCAGTTGAACTAGTTGGTTTTTGCTGTCTCGGTGAGATTTATATCATTATATGTCAAATAATTGGTAGTTATAGCACTAATCGTTCCATGAGATTGTGGTGGTGTTACAAACATAATCTATCTATTATTGCCTCCAATTGAAGTGTTTAGGTTGGTAAATTTACTGGGATTTACTTGATAACCAATTAATCATGGAATTTGCAATGTATGATGTATCATAGATTCATAGATTAAGATATTTTCTTATCAAATCAATGATAGAATAGGATATTTTCTGTTATATAATACCGTGATATTCATATATATGTATTATCTTGATCTATTAATAGATTTTGATTGATTTATTGGATAGGGATGATTAGCTGTTTTTTAGCTTTCCTACATTACCGAATCAAATAGGTCGGTACTAATTACTGTGTCTTTTTTTTCATGCTAATTAATGTGTTTTAGTTTTTCGGATGGTTATGTGACAAAATATAGCATATTTGCTATTTTTAGGTACTTCATAGTTTTCAGAGTCTTCTTCAACTATTGAAGTGTTTAGATTGGTTGGATATTTTAGTTGTGCGGTTTTCTTTTAAGATTTCTCGACTATTTATGAACATTAGGTTTTTTAATCAACAAAGCTTTTCATAACTTAATTTTTTCTTCATCAAAAAAAAAAAAAAACTTTATTTTTTCTAAAGATTTTGCTATTTTTAATTTGTTTCGATTGTTTTTTAATGTAATTTTAATTGATTAGAATTGTATGTCGTTGTAAAATAAAAATAAAAAAATAAAAAAATAAAAAACCGATAGGCAGGCGGTTTAAATCAATGATACCCAATACTGCATGAGTTAAATTTGACCCTTCGTTGATATCCTAATTCGATTTATCTGGCGTTAGGACGAGTTTTGGATAACAAAAGTGTTAACCAAACATGTTTTATATAGGGTATGACTTAGTTTGAATATTTATATGTATATGATAATCAAATTTGAGATGAGTATGGATAAAGAAAATTTTGTCGTTAACCTACCTGTTTACATATCGAGTTTGGTAATTCTAATAAGTGTATGTTTAGGTGTATATGGTGGGTTTGAAACGGGTATAGGTATTAATATCGTAAAACAAGACCAAGAAATTTTGCAAGTGATATACATGCATTCCTAGAATAGTTTGGATATCCGCTGCATTTTTGAAAAAAAAAATTGAAAAATGTAATATTGACTATTTTAAGAAAAGTCAAAAAAATAATATAGCTATTATTTTAGAAATTATTGCATGCTAATTAGGTCGGTAAAAAATTAAGTTTCTTCAACCACGAGCTCAATAGATATGGTAAGTTATATTGTGATAAAATTGTATATATTCTCTTTTTTTTCTAAAAAAAATTAGATTTATATTATTTTTTAACTTCGACTTTCAGAAATTACATAATAAGTCTTTTTATATATATTTTATGGGAATATTACTCATGAATCGACACGTGGCATGGTAAGTCACTTTTTCTATTTTTTCCATTATATATTGTGGGCCTATGTTTTTTCGTTATTTCTACTTTTTTAGTAGTCTTACTAAATAACCCATAATGATTTACTCTACTAGATTAGTGTCAGAATTTTATCACAACACAAATTAGTAGTCTTCCTAAGTAGTCCTAATCTACCGATCCTAAATAAGATTTTTTTTGTTAAATATTTATTGTAAAATATATGAACAGATTAATCCGTTCGTAATCAAAAATCAAGTTTTTTTTTTTTTCAACTTCTTCGTGATTTATATATAGCCAAAGAAAAAACACTAACGCCTATTTTTCTGATTTTTAATTTTCTTTATTTTTTGTACTCCAACTTAAATATACGCCAATAAAGTTTTTTTTAACTACTGTAATTAGGAATCTAATCAATCTCCTACTCAAACCTAAATCCAAACTCAAATTTTACCCTTGCTAATATGTTGTAGTAATCAAGCAAGAGTCTTAATCATAATATGAATATACAAAGGCATAGTCCGAGTACCGGGTGGTTTAGGCCTTTAATCATGCGGTCAACAACTATATATTTTTGAAAATATATAATTATCAAAAGTACAATTCAAGAGGATCTTTGATGTAAACAAAGGTTCTCTGAGATTGTTCAACGACGACATGCTTTAGAGGTTTGTCCCAATATTTGTGAGTTTTGTCTCAATGAATCCCAAAATTTGTCTTTCACTTTTATATACTGCTTTCTTGCTTCTTCTTTTTTTAATGACTACGACGAAATTAGATTTTATTTTGGATAGGTTTTTGAATTTAATTTTTTGAGATTTCTTATAATTGGTTAATTCTTTAATAAGATCCTACTCATCATTGGTGAAAATGTAACGATTGAGATATAGAATATCCTCCTTTTTCTTTCTTCTATTACATAACGTAAGATATCATCTTTTTAGTTAGATTAATACAAGATATCTAGAATTTTTTTCGACTAATTTTAAAACTTTCTCTATCGTATGAAACACCTATTTTAAAATTTTCTATTTTTCTTTGAGGTATCGCGTTTATTGCTTTTTTATGACGCAACCAAATTGTATTTTAATTTAGATTGATTCACATTTATTTGATTTTATAAAAAAAATTTGGTAGATATATTTTTAAAATTTTAATTATATTTGGTTGATTTTTACATTATTTTGGATGGTTTTCGTTTGTTTGATTTTTTGAGTTTTGATTATATTTAGTTAGGTTTCTTACCATATTTTACTTTTAGTGTTACTTTTAAGAGATATGATCACCTTTTTCTAATTTTTTCTTAGAGAAATTGAGTGCATGATATATTGCTCTTGGTTTTGAGTCTACAGGGGATAACGTAATTTTCTTTTCTCATAATTTATATTCAGCGTAATTATCTAATTTATTACTTGGTCTTGCGCACGTGAGATGCCTACTAGTTACGTATAAAAATTTATCTATATATCTATTTAGTCGCAAACAAGTGAATCATGATAAAAAGTAATTTAATTTGTTTATTTTATTTTTGTTTTGCAAAGTTAGATAATACTTGCTCAAAACTCTCTTATATAATTTTTTTGGTACAAAATCTTATCTCATATCTGTATATCAATTTAGTCGCAAACAAGTGAATCATGATAAAAAGTAATTTTATTTATTTATTTTATTTTTGTTTTGCAAAGTTAGATAAATACTTGCTCATAACTATCTCATATATTTCCTTCGGTACAAGATTTTATCTCATTTTCTTTTTTATTGTTTAAGGATAAGGATTTATTCGCAGCATGGATTTTATAGATCACTACAAAATTTATCTAGATTAAATTATCTCAAATTATGGATATATTTCAAATGGTGAAATAACCAACTAAAGTCGGTGGCTAATAGATAAATAGAAAAACGTGAGAGTTACGCACGTATTGTGCACTTTTTTTTTAGATGTGGAAAGAATTGAACATGAAATAATTTTTTTGTTTTAAGTTCTTTCTTATTTTCTTTTAATGGTTGAAATAGTACATGATAGTGCTTTTTCTTTTTTGATATCATGACTATCCGACTTCTCAGTGTATTGTCTTTTAATTTCCAAACATCTAATGTTCATTATCATAGTCTGAATCATTCTTTAGTTTCCTTATCTTTAACATTACATTATTAGGGAGTAGCGAAAAGACTTATTAAGAGGGCTTTAACATAGGCTGCTGCTAATTAGAAACACCGTATGAAATACATTGAGCTTTTGAAGAAAACACATTGGCTTGCCGTACAGTATGGATACAAGACAAGTTCTTAATCTTCTATCTTGTTGAGACATCTCTCGGAAGGCGGGGCGCGTCTCCTGCAGAATAGTGAAAACTCAGAAGTAATCCTAGACATCTAACTGAGCGACCAGATCAATACAAGACCTACAGGACATATGCATATAGAGTGCTAAATATTGCTATCAAAATCCATCCAAACCAATGAAGGAGCAGTTGATTTGCCATAGATACAGGTACATGATGAAACAATAAGCCAATGTGCTCGCTAGATTTCTGCAAAATCAATTTGTTCAAAAGGTGTCATACAATTGTTTTGATCCAAACAATGGTTAGCAGAATTACAGAATTGTGGGGGGTAAGGTTTATTTGGACAAAATCTGCATACAAATTTGAATTGTAATGTCTAATTTCTCGCAGTCACTGAAGACCAATGGCTAAATGGACAAGATTAAAGGAGAGAAAAAAAAATGAATCTTTCACCCTGCAATAAGAGTTTTCAGAATGCAGGAGATCATGTGAAACGAATTGAGTTCAGTGTAGAGTATCAGAAACAACCATCAACAGTTATCAACAGAGGGACGCAACGATTACTCCATGTCCCAGCCACGCTTAGCTTCGATTTGCCTCAATCCCGTCAACGAAGGAAAAATCAGATGCATCGGCATTTTCTGTGAAACCACGAACAGATAATTCTGTCACCGATGTCTGTTTGCTCAGTAACTTGTGGTCCAAGAATAGAACAATGACTGAGATATCATCATGAAATTGCCGCCTTGGTGGTGTTCTCTGCAGAAGCTCAGCGTATGTCATACGGTTTTTCCTAGCAGCCTCCGTTAAAGCCTTCTTAATGAGTCTTTTCGCGATTCCCTAGATGTTAAAGATAATGAAATTAAAGAATGATTCCAACTAAGATAATAAACATTAGATGTTTGGAAAGAGACAATGGCAGCATTAAGAACTTACTGCTCGTGGGTACTTATGCACAAGCTCAGCGGCTTCTTGGTTCGTCACATGATCCCACAATCCATCAGAAGCAAATATCAAAAATTTGTCTTTTGGTCCTATGACTCGGGTACTAATAGATGGTTCTGCTGAAAGGACAGGTCGGGTAAGTGGTTCATTGAGCTGATAACGTGGGAATGATGGATCAAGTACAAATTCTGTACTCTTTAAGTGTGCATCACCTATGGCTTTAGAGACCTGCACATTGAAAGCGTTCAGTAAATCAAGCAATTATTAGGAAAAAAAGAAAAAGATTGAGTTCACACATTTCAGCTTCAAAATAGATTGAGTAGCGCAAGTTAAACATTTTAAAATCTCAAATACATGCTAACGATCATGAAAGACAATTGAAGGCTGAGTTTTTTTTTTTTTTTTGCGAAAATTGAAGGCTGAGTTAGATCATTTTTACTGCTGAATAATAGCTAAAACTTTTGAGGAAAAGTCATTCTTGTCAATGGCCAATTATTTAAAAACAAACACTCCCATCCAAAAAATAAAAGTATGTATTTCTTCAATTCATCAATTTTTTTCAACAATCACGGCTCAGAACAAAAGATCCCCCAATTTGAAAATTTAATCCAACAATGACGTTAAAATCAGTTTTCAAGGTGGCAAAGCAATTTCACAAATTAGTGCCACCAAGAGTTTGCATGCAGATAAAACAGAATATATTTATTGCACTGTTTCTAAGTTTTTTTGTAATTGTAGATGATGAGCAGACAAAGCTGCCACTATTCGCAATGATCAGAAGTACATAATGATAAGCAAACGAAGGTATCACTACTCAGAACAAACAAACAGGACTAAACAATATTACTGCACGAGAATCCCCCAAATTAGCAATATGCAACGTTCCATTCCAGAGAACTCCAACCAAACAGCATGATCCAACCGCAACAATTGTCGGTTTGGCTCCAACTGTTGCACGCACTGAATTGAGAAATCCCTCCTCCGTAGCACCAATTGCATTCCTAAGAACATCTTCAGAAATTGCTCGATTTTCCCCAGCAAGCCCTAGAAATAGAATGCAACATTATCAAATTTAATCAAGATTAGGACCTCGATCTAAGCACTTGCGATAATTCTTTCCCATCAAGAATCCGAATCTCAATCCAATTAAACACAAACTTCACTTATCCATATCAACATACCTTTCTTTCACATTAAGCCAATCTCAGAGTTCGATATTGTCAAATTTAATCAACACTAGAACAATTTGAGCTTTTAATAGCACTTAATAGATAGAGGTTTTAATTAACCCAATTAGACAATTAGGCTTTTAATAACACTAATTCATAGAGGTTTAAAAAACCTCTATGGAAACTCTAGCCCAAGAACAAAATGCCCTCAACACTCTCACTCACTCGTCTCATTGTCTCGTTCGCCGCCCGACTCACTCTCTCGCGCACTCGCTTTCGCTCTGTCACCATTGCGCGCACTCGCTCGCTGTCTCGCTCGCTCGCTTCGCTCGCTCATGAGGACGATCGATCTCAAGACTAGTTGTCCAATCTCGCAAGGTTAGTCTCGATCGATCTAAAACCCTAACGATTCGATTTGATGAAGCTGTGAATCTTTGGTTCTGTTGTTTAATTTTGATCATCTAGATCGATTTACGTCTCATTTGTGTTGATTAGGTTAGCCGAGATTGTTTCTATGGTTCTATGGTAAATGGTTACCGATTTACGTCTCTCTAAGTCTCTATATTGATTAGGTTAACTGAATTTTGTTTTTAATGGTGTTGTGACTTGAATTAGCGATGAATGTAGTTGATTTCATAGGTTCTATGTTGAATTGGCTTTGGTGATTGATTTGCTCTAGATCGAACGACCAAGCAAATTTTTTACACTATAGATTGAACTGTGATTGATTATTGAACTACAATGATAGGTGCCTACATCTAATTGATTATTGAATTTGATTTCATAGGTTCTATGTTGAATTGGCTTTGGTGATTGATTTGCTCTAGATCGAACGTCCAAGCAAATTATTTCTGTTGGAATTATGACCAATCCGCTTGTCGATATTCAAATGGAACTTAGTAGGCAAAGATTTAGACAAGCAGTAGTGTCACTATAGAGAATTCTTTGAAAGATAAAAATGGGAGAAAACACCTACTTGCCTACCTGTACAAGAAACCAATCTTTTTTCAAATCATCGACGCCTATAGTGAAAACCAGATCGGATGGAGTGTGTAAATACGTGTATCCGCCCTGTGAAGCCATATTGTCGATACCTGCATTATCGATGTTTTCGGGTAATGGAACTTAAATCAAATGCCCAAGCTGGATATCTGTGACCCTGAAACATTGAACTATCATCTGTTAAGAGCTATGTGGACTCAAAAAAAAAAAAAAAACTGGTTGTTCTATGTTGAATTTTGTTTTTAATGGTTTTGTTACTTGAATTAGCGATGAATGTAGTTGATTTCATAGGTTCTATGTTGAATTGGCTTTGGTGATTGATTTGCTTATATCAAGTAATTCAGAAATATCTATTAGTTAATTCACCGTCCTTTTCATTGTGTGGTTCTATGTTGAATTGGCTTTGGTGATTGATTTAATTTTTTTGTGATTGCAGATGATGGGAAGAGCGTATAGATGGTGCTAGAAACTTGATGAGTTTCAATGTTTCATATTTGTTTCAATATCTTCTTTTCTGTTACTTTTACTCGTATATAGAAAAGGAACTTATTTTGTCTAGTTTTAAGTGCTTTGTATAAGACTAAGCTTTCTTACTTTAGTGTTTCTTTAAATACATTCTGCTTTGCTCTCACTTCTTTATACATACATGCGTGTCTCTAACATATGGTTGATGCTCGTATATGGTTGATGCTTGTAACATATAGTGTTTTGCACATGTTGTGAGGGTGGTAGTGTCGAACTCCCAATCTATGTGCCTATCTTTTTTATTTTTGAATGATGATGTATGGATCTGCAATTGTGTGTATTTTGTTTGAGATCTGGGATGTTATCCATTTTACGCAGCTGAATTGACGAGGGAATTAGAGTAATTACGTATAAGCGATGAGGAGTGCGGTATTTGTTGCGATAGCTGCAGCGGTTGGCAACTTCTTGCAAGGATGGGACAATGCCACTATTGCAGGTAACTTATTTTAATCTCTACTATATAATGTATGTTCTTTGTTTGAGATGGGTAGTTCGCTTCGTGATCTATTGAGATAAATCTGTAATCTTTGATTGTTGATGTTTGAGATCGAAGCTCATTCTTCGAGAATTGTTGTTTCGGTCTTTTGCGGGATCTGTTCTTTACATAAAGAAGGAATTCAATGTGTACTTTCTTATCTCGTGTTTTATCAATGTTAACTTATCCTCTCAATGCCGCACATTGGTGATGTTCACTCTTCAATTTTAACATCTAACATGCAAATTTGTTATTTCTGGCATTGAACATGTATATATATATATATACACTTTGTGAACTGGAAATCAGTGATTAACATGTTATTAAAAAAAAAATTGTAAGTTTGTATTGAAATCATCTAGAGCATTGGATACATCTTCCACTTTCTTAAGCATTACCTTGTTGGGATAGTTGATGAAATCGATGCGTTATCGTTGGACCTTGCGAGTTTTCTCTATCTCAGGGTCTGCAGCCACAGAACTGTGAGTTCCCTCCTGCTATTTTTCTTTCATGTCCTGGACGGTGATCGATTGACTGATATTTTGTGTTTCATTAGAAAAATACCAAGTCTTGGACTTACTGGATCAATGGGTTACCAGCTTGATGGACTGAAATCACTAACTAATTAATCTGTAAGTTTTCTCATTCTGTTTTGATCTTAAATTACTTTATTTTATTCTAAAGTTTAATTAATGAGATAATTGTTCCAAATTGATACAGTGATATTAGTGGCAACAGCCTCGGAGGCGCATTTTGATACGATCCAGGGTCGTCCCCTAATTCATCAAGTGTACAGGCGAAAGAAAGTTGGGAATAAGAGGTCCAAGACTTCAGTGGGCCCTGCTGAGAAGGGCCCAAATACACAGGAATAGTTACTCACACAGGAGGCCCATAAGCTACTGGGCCCCCATTCATACCGCTTTTGAGTCCAGTCCAGGAAGTCCCTAAGTGTGTCGTTTTTGTTGTCCATTCAGTGGGTCGAGTTGTAGATAAAACGTTGCTACAGTAGGTCGGTTGAGGGATTGATTTTGTTGTGATTGTCGGGTTGGGATTTTGGGTGAACTGGAGACTCTCTCTCCAGCAGGATTGTGAGAGAGTCCCCCTTTCCTCCATTATAGAGTTGTACATCTTCCCCATTTGGGGTTATCAATAGACTATCCGAGGCGACCCCCTCGTTCCCCTAGTAGGCAGTTTGTTATCACTGGTATCAGAGCACTCTCCTTCGATGCCGTCAAAGATGGATTCGCGGGTGGAAAACCTAGAGGCCGAGTTGCAGAAGATGTCGGCGCAGCTGAACAAGATCCCGGATCTGGAGGTATCGATGACGGGTCTGTCAGCGAGGGTGGGGATTCTCCAGTCGGAAGTCGGATCGGAAATTGCCGAGGTGAAGACGGAGATCCGGGGGCTGACACAGAAGATGAAGTCCTTCTTCCTACAAGCAAAGGCTCTGCTGACCCCCAATGGAGGAGATCCGGGAGGGACGTCTCGAGCGTCACAGATCGAGACAGATCTGGACGATTCCGGGCCAGATCTGGGCTTCCAGATGCCAGATCTGGGGTTTCCGACTCGGCGACCACGGGATCCGAGAGTTTACAACCCCGATCTACCACCTTATCGAGGAGGGTCGGAGGTGCGAAAGATCAAGATGCCTACGTGCGATGGGGAGGATCTGATTGTTTGGCTCAACCAGGCGGAGCATTACTTCGCCCTCCACGAGATGCCGGAAGCCTCCAAACTCCGAGCGGCGAGGATATGCCTGGTGGGAGCAGCCCAGATCTGGCTCCTAGGCGGAGGAGCGGGAAAGGACTTTCGAGTCGTGGGCAGATCTGAAAGCGGGCTTATCTCGGAGGTTCAAGGGAGCTCACCCATTAGAGCCGTGCCAGCAGTTCTTCGCGGTCAGACAGGAGACTTTCGTGGTGGCGTACAGAGAGCGGTTTGAACTGCTGTCGTTACATTTGGGGCCGGTGCTCTTCGAAAACCACAAGATGGCCGTCTTCATCAACGGGTTACAGGAGCGCATCAAGCTGGAGCTGCTCGCTGACCCGCCGGAGACGATGAGGGTGGCGCTGGATCGCGCAGAGTAGATCGAGGCGAAGCTGCGTGGACTTGACAACCTTGGGCTCTTACCCAAGGTGAGCCCAACAGGGAGGCCCAGTTCCCAAGGGGCCCTTCTACTTGGCATGCAGCTTTGTATTCATTGGGTGTGACTACTACTGACTGGTCGAACCTCACCCTTACCTTTAGGTCGGAAGGTAAAGAATACTCGGTTCGAGGAGACCCAAATCTTCACCGTGCTTTGATTTCTTGTAGGTCTCTCCAGCGTTCTTATGAGAAGGCAACCGACTGTTTTCTGATCGAACTATGCCAGTTTTCCACCTTATTGGAGGCCCAGACCTGTCGTCAGTCGACCAGAGCATCCAGTCCGTGTTGCTTTCCTTCTCTGCCCTGTTCCAGCCTCCGACGACTCTCCCTCCACCTCGGGCTTTCGATCATGCCATTGTGCTGAAGGAGGGCACGGATCCGGTCAGAGTTCGACCTTACAGATACCCCCACATTCAAAATGAGGAGATTGAGAAGATGGTGTCCGAGATGCTTCATGCCGGTCTCATCCAGCCCAGCTGCATCCCCTTCTCCAGTCCAGTGCTGCTAGTCAAGAAGAAGGACGGCAGTTGGCGGTTCTGTGTCGATTACCGAGCTCTCAACAAAGTGACAGAGGCGGACAGGTTCCCCATACCCAACATCGATGAGCTCCTGGATGAATTACACGGGGCAACAGTCTTCTCAAAGCTAGACTTACGATCAGGCTACCATCAGATCCGTGTGCGACCACAGGATGTCCCCAAGACAGCTTTCCGAACACACGAAGGCCACTATGAGTTCCTCGTGATGCCTTTCGGCTGTCAAACGCCCCGGCGACTTTCCAGCGCTTATGAATTCAATCTTCAAAGGTCTTCTGCGTCGGTGCGTCCTCGTGTTCTTTGACGACATCTTAGTGTTCAGCCGCTCCCTGTCCGAGCATGTAGAGCACTTCTCACAGGTCCTTTCGATTCTCTCTGCTCATTCTCTCTTTGTTAATTTTAAGAAATGTTGCTTTGCTCAGTTGCAACTTGATTATTTGGGCCATATTATCTCCGAAAATGGAGTAATGGCCGATCCAGGGAAGGTACAGGCAATGGTGGACTGGCCAACTCCCTCCAACCCAAAGGAACTGCGGGGGTTCTTAGGACTGACGGGCTATTACATACGTTTTGTCCAGAATTATGGCAAGATAGCCGCTCCTTTGACCCAGCTGCTGCGGAAGGACGGGTTCTCATGGTCGGAAGAGGCGACAGCAGCGGTGCATGCCCTTAAGCAGGCGATGGATGAAGTGTCAGTTTTGGGTCTGCCCGATTTTGGTGCCCTTTTTGTGATCGAAACGGATGCCTCAGGGGTGGGAGTTGGCGTTGTTTTATCCCAACACGACCGGCCGATAGCTTTCTTCAGCCAAGCAATGTCCCCCGCGCTCGGCTCCGTTCCGCGTACGAGCGCGAGTTTATGGCAATTGTCCTTGCCGTTCAAAAGTGGCGCCACTATCTCCTAGGGCGAAAATTTGTGGTCCGCAGTGACCAGCGAAGCCTTAAATACCTGTTGGAACAACGGGTGATCGCTCCGGAATACCAGAGGTGGATCCTGAAATTGTTGGGTTTTCAGTTTGAGATTCAGTATAAACCGGGTCCCTCCAATGCGCTGCCGATGCTCTCTCCCGTTTCCCCTGCATGGAACTCCAGTCGCTCACCACTACATCTTTCCTGGATATGGCACTGCTTCATTCCGAGGTCTTACAGGATCCCTTCTTGTGCCCGATCTTGCTAGCCCTACAGCAGGGGTCCGAGGCTCCCCCAGGCTGGTCCCTCTTCCGGGACCATTTACGTTATGATGATCGGATGGTAATCTCGGCGTCCTCCTCCCTTAAGGAGCGTATCCTCTCTGAATTTCATGCTAGCCCTATTGGCGGTCATGGGGGCTTCCTTAAGACTTTCAAACGGGTCTCGGCTGAATTGTTTTGGGTTGGCATGAAAAAAGACATCAAGGAATTTGTGGCCTCCTGCGACATATGCCAGCGTCATAAATACGAAACTTTAGCCCCGGCTGGTCTGCTTCAACCTCTGCCGATCCCTACTGCCATATGGGAGCATATATCGATGGATTTCATTGAAGGATTGCCGGTGTCTTTGGGATGGAATGCGATTTTGGTAGTAGTGGACAGGTTTAGCAAGTACAGCCACTTCTTGCCGTTGAGGCACCCTTTCTCTGCTAGAACTGTGGCCTCGGTTTTCCTTCATGGGGTAGTCCGACTCCATGGGTTTCCGCTAAGCATCGTCTCTGACCGGGACAAAATCTTCCTTAGCCACTTTTGGTGCGAACTCTTTCGTCTCCAAGGTACGAAATTAGCCCGGAGCTCCGCCTATCATCCCCAGACGGACGGTCAGAGTGAAGTTGTTAACAGATGTTTGGAGACTTACTTGCGTTGTTTTATCAGCCAGCGACCGAAGGAGTGGTCTAAATGGCTGAGTTGGGCCGAGTATTGGTATAACACCTCCTTTCATTCTTCCTTGCAATGTTCGCCTTTTCGGGTGGTTTACGGGCGCGATCCCCCTCCGCTGGTGCGTTCGGGCTCGGTGGTTCTCTCTACCAACGCTGATCTCGCTGCGCTGTTGGCAGCACGCGACGCCGCCCTGCTTGAGTTGCGCGAACAGTTGGTGCTAGCCCAGAACCGGATGAAATAGCACGCGGATAGTGGTCGCCGCGACGTCTCTTTTGCTATCGGTGATTTGGTTTACGTCAAGCTCCGGCCTTACCGTCAGCAGTCCGTTGCTCGCCGTCCCAACAAGAAACTGAGCCCCAGATTTTTCGGCCCCTTCAAAGTGCTCGCTCGCCTCGGTCCGGTGGCCTATAAGCTCGCCCTTCCACCTTCGGCGACCATCCATCCGGTTTTTCATGTATCTCAACTACGACGGGTTTTGGGCGACCATACTGCTGTCCCGGATTTGCCTCCCTCTCCTGTCTGACGCCCTCACCCTTCCGACTGAACCCGATGACATCTTGGCCTATAAATCTGACCAGGCGGGTCCGATGGTATCTTGGTCCATTGTTCGGCCGTCTGGCCTCGCTTAAATGTTTTGACAAATCTAAAAGTCGACCTTATTGCATGCAAATGGAATGGTTGAAGGACTTGGAGTTGGTGATCGATTGACTGATATTTTGTGTTTCATTAGAAAAATACCAAGTCTTGGACTTACTGGATCAATGGGTTACCAGCTTGATGGACTGAAATCACTAACTAATTAATCTGTAAGTTTTCTCATTCTGTTTTGATCTTAAATTACTTTATTTTATTCTAAAGTTTAATTAATGAGATAATTGTTCCAAATTGATACAGTGATATTAGTGGCAGGATCCAGTTATTGGAGGCAAAAACAACGCGAGGAGCACAGTTGGAGAGGTAATCAAGTATTAAAAGGTAAATTAGGTGAATTGTAAACTTCTCTTCTATGCTTCCATAAATTTACTGTAGAATTGAATGTGAATCATAGCTGGTGTAAGAATTCATGTTGCGTTGTTCAATGGGAAAATTGATGAGGGAATGCAAGTTTGTTGTGATTCACCTAATAGGCTAATAGTTGGCGTGCACACCTTACAATTGTTTTAGTGGTCACTAGTACATATATACTATAAGGCAAATCATGATGCAATCAGTGATCTAATTCGGAAGAATTGACTACATCCAAAGCAACTTAAAAATCCATACCAGTACAATGTGCTTAAAGAAAATGCAAATGTAGAAATATTTTTTTGTCATTGAATTGAACATATATATAAATTTATAATCAGCTTCGGCTTCATAACATTAATTTTCTTTGGCTCATATAGGTCCTCCTAATTCCCAGTTTATAAAATCAGTTGATAAGAATTCATGGGATGCGAAAGATGTTGCTGATTGTGTCTTATCTGACAAGTCTGCTTTGGTATTTGGTTTGTTCATCCCTTTCATTGAAAAAACCTTCTAATTTTCTTCTAGCCATTCAATCGTTGCTTTTGGATTTTTAATATATCAAAGTGGATTATGATAATGAATTAGTTTAAAGGGAAATCAATTGATTGGTTGATCTCAATCTATGCTATACTCAATAATCAGCGCGAAGGTGTTATCTTTAACTGGTCAAGGAGGCAATTTCACTTCATATTTCTCTAGATTTTGCGGTAGTAAATTCATTATTTTCATTTAATGAGTTATTTTTTCATTGAGTTCTTGGAGCTCATCTTTCTTGAGTTCATGTAGTTCTTGTTTTGGTTTGATATGTCTGACAGTACAAGTATACACCAGACTATATTATAGATTGAAGGAATCTCGGCCTAAGTAAGGCTGTCTTTGTAGTGCAAAGTATTCATCTAGAATCAACTATGAACCTACTGCATAGATACTTGTTGAGACATCATATTTCTCAATTTCATTTATAATTTGATAGTCTCTACCTCCATTTGTGATCTTTTCAGTCTCTCTAAATATTCGGCACCTTATAGACGTAAACTAAACTCGATACTAAATTGTGTTGAAGCACTCTCAAGCAAATTCATTTGAATACTAAATAGGATAGAAAAAGCGGGAAAACATCGAAACCAATAATTTGATCTTTTCTTACATTTTATTCTTACTCATTGCAGGATTTGATAATTTCTTTCCATACTGTTCGTCTAATTCAGTGACGTTTCGTAAATGAGCTACTACCTCGCGCACCGTACAAGGGAAATTTGTGCGCCGCAGCAGAACAATTTTCAGCAGGTCGACGGCTAGACGTTTCTCCGGTGTATTTTTGCACCATCAATTTTGTGGCGGGGAAACAAAGGTTTGAACTAGAAGTTTCAGTCGGTTTTCCTCTTGTTCGATTTTTTTTTTCATCATTCAAGAATGGTACTACTTTTCTTCACAATACACAGTTTTACATGCTAGTTTGTGTAAACGTTGTCGCGAAAACTCGTCAATTATCATTTAATAGTATTTGATCATTTGCTCAACTAAGTTTCAGTCAGAGTTACTTTACAATAGTAGACTAGTAGTGATGAAAATACAAGGCAAAGACTGAAACTCATAGTTGCATAGAAAACCAGTCCCCTACAACTGTTCATTTCACAATACACATTACAAAGTAGCTTACCAAAAGAAATTGGATCTTACTTCTTTCCGAAAACCCCGGTCCTATGTCTCGCCGCTTCGCTTTGTAAAATTTCCCCTACTTCATTTCCCTTTTGGTCTTCCAATTTGGGTGCTGAGAATTATAGCTTTGTATGGCCAAGCAGATGGAAGCAGAGTTTGCTCATGCCGGGACTACTAATGTGCTTAAGAAAATTTTGACATATCTAAATTCAGGCCCGTTAATGATACCAAAGCATGAAAGGTTTGCAACAGATACTCAAATTGCCTTGCCTGATTGGCTTACAGAGGCATATATTAAGTACTATGTGAGCAAATATCAACATAAAGGCTTCACTGGGGACCTGAACTACTACGGAGAAAGTTGTAGACGTAGACCTGTAAGTAAGATTCCAACAGAACCTTGTTTAACTCTTCAAGATTCAATCGCATGGCATAAACTAATCGACATTCGTAGAATTTCTAACCATAAGTTCTTCTCGACTCGACAGAACTGGGAATTCACAGCGTGGATGGGAGCACGAGGTTAAGGTGCTGTGAAGTTTATAGTAGGGGATCTTGACTTGACTTATAACAGCCCGGGCATAAAGGAGTTCATACATGGTGGTGGATTGAAGAAATATGTCCCCTTACTCGAGGAAGTTATCGTCATTCGAGGCGCTGGTCATTTTATCAATGAAGAAAAAGCAGAAGTAATCAATGAACATATTTGCAATTTCCTCAAAAAGTTTTGATCTGTGAAACCACTCCATTTCTATGCAACTGCCCCTTAACACATTGTTAAATAAAGTATGCTTCTTGGACTGGTTTTTCTAGAGATTTTACTTTCATGGAATTGTAGATTTGTATATTTTCAATTGAAAATGGGAAAATGGAAATGGAAATTAATTCTGGGCATTTTCAGCTATTATTTTTTTTAAATTACATTTAATAGGGGTTTGAAACCCCTATGTAAGCCTTTGACGATAATATAGAGGTTTCAAACCCCTATGAAATCACTACAATTGATAGGGGTTTGAAACCCCTATGTAAGCCTTTGAAGATATTATAGAGGTTTCAAACCCCTATGAAATAGCCAAGATTTGATAGAGGTTTTAAACCCCTATGAAATAGCCAAGATTTGATAGAGGTTTGAAACCCCTATGTAAGCTTTGGAGATACGATAACGCCTTAAAAGATAACACTTTTCATATAGGTCAAAAACCTCTATGAAAAGTCTTTCATAGAGGTTTAAAACCTCTATCAAAAGTCAAATTTGTTCTAGTAATGAATTTTAATTGTGTTAATTAAGTTAGTTTAATTAGTTTAATTGATTATTATAGTTTTATAGTTTGAATTAGTTTACTATCTATGCCTCCCTAATCAACAACTACCTATCGATGTTGTGTATTTTACGGCTGTACCGTTCATGTCCGGCTTATAAGCTTCAATGGACATGATAACTTCTAAAAGCAAATATCAATAAACATGTGGCCAATATTTTTATAGCATTACGCTCAGAATCAATACAAATTCTAACTATTGCACTTCTTTAATTCACTTTCTATCCACGTTCATAGCATAGCATTCAATTCATACCATAGGATCCATTGATCCCTAAGACTAATAGACTACTCATACTTCATTGAAACACACATATTACAATTCATAATTGAAATCATTGAAAATCAAAAGTAAATATAAATATATTACTTTCAATGAAACCAATAAAACTAAACTTGAATTGCAAAAGTTGAGTCTTCAATGTTTTCTGCACACAAATCTTCTTAATACTTAAAATCAAAGTAAACTTATGCTAAATTAATCTAATGGTGGCTAATAGTTGATATGTTGTTAGTTTACCTCGTCCTAATACATATTTATACTTCCTAATAACAATTAATTAGAAACCCTATTTTACGATTTAACTCGAAATAAAACTTTAACTTTCTATTTTCTACGAATCTGGCACTGTAACTTATGCCTCGACGCGGTGTGTACATTCCCACAACGTCGCAACTGCGCTGCCACTCTTGTGTGCAATTCTTCTCTTCTATCCACCTGGCATTGTCCTTCATGTCTTGGCGCCGTCCCTTTAATCGCCATCACTGCCTCAAGCCTACAGCCTCATTTTCTCCATTTGCTTTAGTCTCCGACGCTATGCCTTTCCTTCCCACGTTGTGCCTTAGTACTCTACAGCGCCACCATGTGTAGCTACGGTGCCAAACCTTTTTTGTATGTTTTAGCTCCGTTTCTTCTCGTTTTTCCTCATTTCCTTCCTTTACACCTTAATTACCTGATAATGCATAAACACCATTAATTAGTGCTCATTTATGGATATTTATACTTAATATACTACTAAACTAACCCTATATATAAGTCTAAATAATCACTTATCAAATACTTAATTTAGTACGGTTTAATTCTTTTGAATTGCTAAATTGAAGAAAAAATAAGAATATAAAATAGAGAACAAATAACAAGTTCTCTTTCTTAAAAAACAATTGTTATAACTAATTCTTATAATTCTATACGTAGGTTTCAACTAATCACTTGGGTGGCCTAAATTTGATATGAGGTTAATGATATAAGAGATTGGTGGTACAGCCTAAAAGGGGTATTACTTAGATTTTTAATTTTTCTTCATCCGTGCAAGTCTCATAATTATTTAACCAAACATGCATTATCACATTTTATGTAACCATCTATTCCATCAAGATAAATAAAAAAACATAATTAAATTTTAAATTAAAATTATTCTTTTATTGTGAAAATATTCATCAAGATTATTTTCTTGCACAACCACAATAACACATTGAAGCCTCAATATCAAATTAATTGAAAGGTGGGGTACATAGTAATTGAGGGCAATCTATGGTAAAAGGTGTGCATGAAAATAAAAGTGATAAAGGTGTAGAGTGCCAACCATGATGCAATAAATCCATTGAGACCAGGTTGGCATGAATTTATCTCAATCTTTGACACATGGGAGGATTATGGCTACTCTTCATCTTTACACGTGTCATTTCTTTTATTTATTTATTTTTCTTTTTGGGTCCCACTGATAGGGCTGTTTGTTAATTAAATCAGTTGATCACATCTACTGATGACTGATGATTTGATCAAATCAGTTGAACTAGTTGGTTTTTTTTAATGAGGAAAATAGGGGTGAACATTTTTTTATTCGGGGGGTAGGCAATAACGCCTCATGGGAAGGCGCCATCTACGTGGCATGTGACGTGGCCAATTTTTTTTTTGTGGAGACACTGATAGCGCCTTCTCAGAAGGCGCTATCAGTGTACATGTCCACGTCGACATGTCCACGTGGACCGACGTGGACATGTACACTGATAGCGCCTTCTGCGAAGGCGCTATTAGTGTCCACGTGGACAAAGAAGGGTTTTCCGGTCCACGTGGATCCACGTGGACCGGGAAAACCCGTGATAAAGGGCGCAGATAGCGCCTTCTCAAAAGGCGCTATCTGCACCCCACTGTCGTCTTCCCGAAACCGACGCAGAGAATCTCTGCGTCGGTTTCGGCTTTCTCGTGAGGGTAGGGGTAGGGGGTAGGGGGTGGTAGGTCACGGGTTTACTGTGGGGTGGGGCGGCTATTTAAGGAGGGGAGGGTGGGAGCGATCCGTGGAGAGAGACACCGAGGAGGGAGGAAGAAGGAGGCGACTGTAATTCGTTTTTTGATCGTGGGCGGTGCATACGCGGCGGAGACGGAGGAGAGGAGATGCGGCGGGCTCACCGGAGCAAGAGAAGCGGCTTTCAAGAAGAGAATGGGCAGCGGTACGTGGAGGCATTTGCGTGGCAGTGGTACGTGGAGGAAGAACAGCGGCCCAGCAGGCAGAGGAGGAGGGATCTCCGGCGGCGGCAGCGGAGGGAGGAGGCGCGGAGGCAGCGGCAGAGAATCCGACAGTGGAGTGGAAGGAGGAGGTAATTAACTTTGTTTAAGTTAGTTAAGTGTAGTTTACTTAGTTTGTTTTAGTTAGTTAAGTTTAGTTTAGTTAGTTTGTTGAAGTGAGTTTAGTTAAATAAGTTTAGTTAATTAAGTTGAGTTAATTTAGTTTGTTTAAGTTAGTTTACCGAAGGAGGAGGTATGTTTAGTTAATTAAGTTTGTTTAAGTTAGTTTAGTTAGTTTAGGTTAGAAGTTTAGTTTAGGTATTGGTGGTTAGTTTAGTTAGTTAAGTTTGTTTAGTTAGTTAAGTTTGTTTAGTTTAGTTTAGTTTATTATATGTATTTATGTTTGTTAAGGTTAGTTAGTTTAGTTTGGTTAATTTAGTTTAGTTAGTTTGTTTAGTTTGTTAATTCAATTAAGTTGCGTTATTTTTGGTCTTAAGGTTAGTTAGTTTAGTTAGTTTGATTAGTTAGTTTGTTTAAGTTAGTTTAAGTTTATGTATTAGTTTGGTTAGTTTAGTTTAGGTAGTTGAGGTATTTAGGTTAATTTTGGTAAGTTAGTTTAGTTAATGTAGTTTGTTTAGTTATCACAATGTTGCAAGATATGTTTGCCAAATTTGTTTAGGTTAGTATATTTTAGGTTGTTTACATTGTTAATATATAGGGACATAGGTGTTGTTAATTCGCAAATCAATATTGAATCGCAATTACACCTAACTGCATGCGTGCTAATAAGAAGCTAGAATTACTATATGACCACGAAAGTAATAGAGAGTCGCCAGCTTTTTAACACGGCCAATCATGTGCATCCCTGATTCAACGCATGATTCCCCCCATGATGCAACTACATCCAATACACAAAACTCCACAAACATATATGTTATATTTTATGTTAAGGAAAGCCCCTAAATTTTTGAATCCATATATATAGTAGACTAAGCTCATTTAGACTTTGAATTCGTTGCGATCCACATAAGATTCATGAACACATCCACACTTTTGTGTTTTTGTTTTTTTGGATATGTTTATGTTTTATTAGGTTATTTTAGGTTACGATTGGTTCGCACACTTTGGGTAATTTATATGAGATCGGGTTACGTGAGTTAATTAACTTACTTGAGGTTAGTTTTCAATTATTATTTGGGTACATGTTTGCTACGGTTACTTGGGTTAGTTAATTGTGATTAGTGTAATTAAGGTATGTTGTTGGGCAATTTTAGATTGGTACTGCTCCTTAATTAGGTTTGTAGAATTCATGGGTTAATGCTGTTAACTGAGCATATATATATATAAAGAAAATTGTCTTATTTTCTATCTACGTTTTCAAAACATTATTGATGACATATAGTCAAACTCTATCCTAAATATATCATCTTTGTTATGTTCCTGCGGGTAATTGGTTATTTTATGTTAGATTAGGCTAACTTAGTTAGTTAAGTTATTTGAGTTTACTGAACCTTTGTTGTTTGGCAATTTGAGGTAGTAGGTTAGGTTTGTTAGTTGACTTAGGTTAGGTCAGGTTATGACTCGTTATTTGGGTTAAGGTTTACTTTTATATGCTATGTTTAGTTTTGTTATAGCCGATTTATTATACTCTTTGTGTTCTAAACTAACGAAAATACAATGTTATTGCAGGAATATTTTGTTGAAGAGGAAAAGCGGTGGAAAAAAGTAAGTTCATTAATTTAGTATTTTCATAATAATTTATTTAGGTTAGGTTATGGTTTGCATGATATATAGGGACATAGGTATTTTGTTTATGAAGTACGGTTGATATGTTTATTTATTGAACGTTATTACACAGAAAATGTAAGTGCGAAAGAATGAGTATGCTCGTAGTTGCGCTTATTATTGCGATCTTCTACATCGAAAGTTCGATCGCGCTTTATCACCACATAATTTTCAACTAATTCCCTGAACAAATTTTTGCAATTGTCTGTAACATCTTTACATCCAATTTCAAAACATTATGTAGGGCATGTCACAAAGAAACATCCCTATTCTATTCTATGCGTACGGCTCCATTGTTAATGGGGTCAATGGCATCACAGCATGACTCACCCCCATCGTAGTGTTGTGGGTGAAGTTTGGGTCTAGTGCCCGTGAAATGATCGATGACATTTCTAACGCGTTCCCCGAATGTACGGCGAATACTATAGTTCATATGACTTATCGCCACATGATGCCTCTCCCGGAGGCTCACATTATTACGTTCCTCGTGTTGTTAAATGATGCGACACACTTCGACTTGATGTGGGATACGGTGGACAAATTACCAAAGACCGCAACGATTGATATATATTTAACATTTGAGTCAGTCGACTCAAATCAAAATCGTACGATTCATTCGCAAGTTCTTGACGAACGTAGCGGCACGCCATACGCAGACTTACTAGACATGGACAGACTGCACATGCAATCCCCAAGCGAATGAGGTCGTGCAAGAGGGGTTCGTTGCTCCATTACATGAAGATAATAATGCCTATACCGACGATGACGAAAACGACGACGAAAATAACGAGACTGATGAGGAAACGCATCACAACGAAGAAGCTCCATCAGTTGCGGTTTGGGATGACGTTAACGTTTGCACAGATGATCCAAGATATGATCCTCCGGGTGCGGAGAATGTCGAAGATGATGAGCAATTTGCTATCGATGAAGAGATTATGTTGGAGGAAGCTAGTGACGATGAAGTTCACCAACCAATACCGGGATATAACGAAATCGATTGGGAGGTGGCTAATTCAACTGCGACCCAACATTCCCGTAAGCAAACTTGGGGGGACATCCCTAACTTCGATTTGGAGATAGGGATGTGTTTTGACAATAAAAACGATTTACAACATGTCGTTAAAGTGTGGCATGTTAATAGACATTGTCAATACCATGTGATGGAATCGACTACAACTTCGTGGGCGATTAAGTGCAGATTTCCACAACACGGGTGTATGTGGCGTCTTCGCGCATGTTTCCGAAAGAAAACACTATTATGGGAGATAACACAGTTAGACGTACCGCACACGTGTATTAATCCCAACGTAGAACGCGGTCATGCCCAACTTGACGCCAACATGATGGCGCGAGAGATCCAAAGCGTCGTCAAAACCGATCAAGGTGTCACGATCAAAACATTAATAGAAATAATAAAGAAAAAATATGGACACGAAGTCAACTACAAGCTAATGTGGGATGCCAAGAAGAAAGCAATTGAATGGGTTTTTGGAGATTGGGATGAGTCGTACGCTCAATTACCAAGATGGTTGGCTGCGGTGAGGAGTAAGAGTCCGGGGACAAGAATCGAGTGGTCACACAGACAATGGCATGATGATGAAATAAGTACCGCGTCTCCACAATTTCGTCGTGTGTTTTTCGCATTTGAAGCTTCAATACAAGCTTTCAAGTTTTGCAGCCTCTGCTTCAGATTGACGCGACATTCCTATATGGCGATACTGATGGGAAGCTCATGATTGCGTTATCTCGTTGATGGAAATGATCACATATTACAGTTGCATTTGCCGTTGCGTAAACCGAATCAACTCGATTCATGGGGTGGTTTTTGCGCATGCGCGCAAACACGTGACAGAATAGAGAAGGGATATGCATTATTTCTTATCGTCACCCTGGCATTTTGGAGGCGGTCAACATCCCAATCAACGGCTTTTGTCCCCGAAAGGGTACCACCGTTATTGCTTGCGACACTTGCTTAGTAATTTCTAGACACAATTCAAAAATGTTGTCCCCCCGAAAGTACTACTTGGTCGAGCAAATTGTACGAAAATTTATTGCGTGCATGGAGTGTTTCACATACTTATCGTCACGAACGCCACAATGCCTGCAATATGTCAATGCCATCCCTAAAGAACTTTGGACCCAATCGCACGACGAGGCTTGCGGTACGGATGGATGAATTCTAATGGTGTTGGTAAGTACAAAATACAATTTATTCTTTGCACTATAATACATTAAATATTCGAAATAACCGATATTACTTACTAGAGTTTCAACGGAAATTGCGAGTGTTTTAACGGGGTCTTGAAGGGTGCTCGATTCTTGCCAATTACTGCGTTGACTCAAATGATATACTATAGATTGGTGACGTACCACGATCAACGCAACCAGGAAATCAATGCGGCAATCTCAAAAGGCCAAGTGTACACAGAATATGTCATGAATAAACTCGCGAAATATGAGAAATCCGCAAGGAGGCATCACGTCACGTTGATCAATCGAGACATTGGTGAGTTCCAAGTGCAGACTGGAAGACATGGAGATCGCATGCATAAAGGCAACAACACACAAATCGTCATCTTAAAGGACGGGTGTGCGGTTGTAATAAATGGCGATCGTTTGGTTTCCCTTGCTCACACGTGTTAGCATCATGTGCGTTGATTCGAGTGGCCTCCGCAGCTTCATCGAGCCATACTATAGGTTAGATGTGTACGCACAGTGCTACTCGTACAAATTCAAGGCCATCCCGGATGAGAAGTATTGGCCGACTTTTGGGACGAAAATCATACCCGACCCCAGCGCGAGACGTGGCGAGGGAGACCTAAGGATCGCGTAGACCTACCGAGATGGATCTTCCTAATGTCCAAAGACCTTTGCGATGTGGGATTTGTCATCAAGAAGGACATAGAAGAACAACATGTCCAAATAAAGATCGTGAACAGTACCAACTAGGAAGAACCGTTGTGGTATATGTCGTTTAGAATGACATAACAAAAAAAATTGTCCGATGAGACCTCAACCATCCAATGACAACATATAGTCGATTTTGTATATTGTGTGAAGTAACTAAAGTTCGTACATATGTTGCTTATGAGCATTTTCGTCGTGTGTTTTTGTGTGAACATTTATTAATTACTTATCGTTTGGTTGCGTACAACACTCATTTTGTTTTTCTAACATTATTTGTAGTTGTACTACAATGGATCCAGGACCTTCGATCCATCACTATTGCAACTCCAATCTATACACGAGATCAACGCGAGCATGGAGGGGCAAGGTAACCTTTATTACATCAATACGTCAAATTTAAATCAATAAGGTATCAAAAACATACATTAATACACTATCAATTACAAGGTGTACGAAACAATGCGTGTACGTCGAAGACGTGGGGTCATTGATCGAACGATGCAAGATATCATTCTAGGATGATCCCATATCTTCGTGCCAGTGGGTTCTATGGGATATCTCGGGTAGCATTTTTCGGCCTTGATTGGGCTTTGATTCTGCGTTTGTAGAGAGATGGCGCCCTGAGACGCATACATTTCACATGCATTGTGGGAGTGCACCATTACACTTCAAGACGTGCGGTACAGCTTGGATTACCTATCGAAGGTATGCTGTGACGGAACGACGGACGCAGACTACGCCGATGTCTCGTGAGAGGCTACTTGGACGAACTCCTGGTGGAGATGACGTCGTTGGATGTAAACTTAAGGTCGATTGGCTTGAGCGTAACGTGTAACGGCCCATTGTTTTTATCTACGAGACGTGGACGCCGGCTCGGACCTACGTGGACGCGCGGTAGGCTAGTACACACGGGAACTTAGGTATAGATGTTTATGGTGTGTTGGTTGCTTATTTGCGGTGAAATTTATTGAAATACATCGCATGTGTGTATGTTGCAAAATAATACGTGTGAGGGTGTGTGAACATATTATTCGCCTCGATATGCGTGTCGACGCGGGCACGGTAGTTGACGGGACCGAACATTAGGTCGGGAAACAAAAACACACAAATTGAATAAAAATTTGTCAAGTAAATAATATGAAATTTATATATTGAGTGAATAGTGACGCGGCGGTACGCAGATATCACGGTTCGGACGCGAAACCGGGCGTCGAAACGCCCAAAAACACGGGTGAGTGTCGTAGTTGTGTCACAGTTAGGTGTCACAAACCTTGTCACACTTGTCCCAACCTATGTGACACTTGTCCTCACCCAAGACACATTTGGTCATTCCTTCACCACGTGTATTGTCCACCATCGTGAAAGCCGCCACCCACCACATCACCCACAAAAACACACATACAGAGCAAAAACAGGGAGAATCGGAGGATCGACTGAGAGAAGAAGGAAGGAGAGGAGGAGAGGAAGAGCAGCAAGGACGCACGGTTGAGGTGAGTTTGGGGTGGTGGTTATGTTGTTTTGGGTGGTTGACGGTGGGGTGGAGAGTGGGGTTCGGCCATGGAGGCCGAACCCCATGGCCACGGTGGGATGGCAGGAGTGCCTTCCTGCCATCGGCTCCACCGGGGTTGGGGTGGAGAGCCACCCCAACCCATCACCGGAGAAGAAGAGGTGAAACGGAAAAAAAAAAAAAAAAAAAAAAAAAAAAAAAATTGGAACTGATCGAACCAGCTGGTTCGATCAGCTGAGGAAGATGCACACGCGCGCGCGTGCGCGCGTATGCATCATCTCTCACGGGCCGGGCCCAGAATGGGCCAGGCTCGGCCCATGGGCCGAGCCTGGACCATTGTGGTCCAGGGCCGGGTCAGGTTAAGACCCGACCCAAACCAAACAGTAAAACCAGAAAAAAAAAAAAAAAAAAGAAAATAAAGTGAGAAAAAGAGAAGAAAAATGGAAGGAAAATGTGGAAATAATTCCAGAAAAATTGGGAAAAATTATATTTCGATAAAATAAATAGAAATTGATAAAGTTCGATGAAAAGAACATATGTGGGAATGTCGGACGCGACTTTTTGCGGGGTTTTGCCTCGAAAAGCGCGAAATAGGCAATTTGGTCTAAAAGGTTTAGAAATTGTTGTAAATTGTAATGCTAAATTAAATTATTGATAAATTGACATAGGTTGACACGGGTGATCAATTGGCGACCAAGGACTCAGTGGACTTGGACCGGGGATTGATTACGGGGTAGTGGAGCGCGTTGTGAGGTTTGTAAAACCCAAAGGGAAAACTCTCGAGTATTTATTTTGTTTCGTATTTCCATTCATTTCCAAGTATTCCTTGTGCTTTTAATTACATTCATATCTTGTCATCTTTTGCACGGTTGGTTGAGTTACTCCCACCGGATGTTCCGTTGTGTGTCTATGCATTCTAGACCATAGCATGTGTATCGGGAGGGCTCGGTGTATAACGACCCGAGGAATCGTTACATGTGTCGGTGCGTCGTAGGTCTACGCCAGGCCACCGAGAGGGATCGGGTGATAGCTAGTTGGGTGCGCCCACTAGTGGGATCCCTGGAAGGAAATTCGAAGTATGGTTTAGTCTCGACCGGAACAGACACACACATTTGCGCTTTATTGTTATTTATGCATGCGATGCCCTACTTACGCTTAATCTGTTTACATTCCGCATGTTTATTTAACAATATTTATTGAATTCCATTTATTTATATGAATGCTCGGAGGAGTTCCTTGGGATTTTTGACCTGGACTCGTCATCCAATTTCTTCGTGATGATTGAGTGCGAGATCCTAGTACAAGTAAGAGGCAAGGGATCTTAGGCGACTATCTCTCGATCGCCTACCTCTGAGGATTACTTGTACGTGTGTTTATTTTGATATTTTGATATTTTGATTCTTTTGGGAACTGGGGAGTGACATGACCTTGTACATGCGTAGTTTTATATAGTACAGTTGTTTACTTTGAAATGTTCAGGGTTTTTCTCCACACTAGGTTTTGTTAAATTGTTTCATGAAAATGGTTGCATTTAAAATACGACTTCCGCTGAATATATATATATAAACCTACTCAAGTGGATACGTAATTCGAGACAAGGATAGGACGGGCAGGTGCCGTACACGTGTAGTAGGGCCAGTTGGCGAGGAGTACACGGAGACACGTCACCCCGGGGCGGCGAGGGCCGCCACAGTTGGTATCAAAGCCCAGGTTGGCTTAAGATATTGTGACACCAACGCCACAGTTGGTATCAGAGACCGGTTGGCTTAAGATATTGTGACACCAACGCCACAGTTGGTAGTAGAGTAGAGAAGAAGTCATAAGACAATAAAACTTAATTAATGAATTTAGATGTGGAAACCCGAAGTAATTGCCTTAGAACTTTAGTTGGGAAGTGATGTGAGGTGGGTAGAGTTATAACTTATATATGTGTTATATTTTCATGATACTATATGGTATACGTATATACCTCGAGACTGATCCGGAGCACGTTCTCGATGCAGATTATGGACGGACAGTCTGGTGCGCCGTTTGAGACTGTACAGACTAGCGATGCGACTAGGGATGTCCCGATTAGGGCGAGTGTGGAGGATAGACTCTCGGCCCAGGAGACACAGATGGCTGAGGTATTACGGCTATTACGCGAGCAGAGATCATGCGCAGATCGGGCGACACTCACTTAACCAAGGAGCTCGTAGCTATGACTCTACCTGGCGGAGACAAAGTAATGTTCAGGGGATACCACAGCACCGGTTCAGGGGGTAGCGGCAGAGGCACCCATCAGATATAGCTACCGCAGTTGTTCCTTTGGGGACGTCGACTCTTGCACCTCCACACACGACGACGGACCAGGTTATCGCCACTGCTTGCCGCCGACACTCCTACTGCATCGGTATTCGTCCTGGCACCTGAGGCGAAGTTATTGAGGGAGTTTTTGAAGTTTCAGCCTGGATTCTTTTATGGAGGCGGTGACCCTGAGGCTGCAGGGAGATGGATAGTGTCCCATCAACGTTTCCATAAGCTGATGAGGAACGATGAGACAGTACATGCACGACTTTGGGAGCATGTTTGAGAGGACATGCGCGGTCCGGTGGACGACATATACGGATACTCATCCGGAACCGACGACATGGGCCGAGTTTAGGGAGCTATTTTATGATCAGTACATACCTATGGAGGTTAGGTTGAGACTGAGGGAGGAGTTCCTATCCTTGAGACAGGGTAGTCGGACTTTGATGCAATATATGGAGAGGTTCCGAATTCTGCTTCAGTTCTCTTTGGATGTTGCCGGGACAGAGCGTCTGCAGATTTATTATTTCACCAGAGGGGTTGATGATAGGATTGCGTCAGCAATTGTCTCGACTGGAGCCACGACATTGCAGGAGATCTTTGACAGGGCATTGGCTCATGAGACATATATACTGCAGAGGGCTGGCAGACGTGTGACTGGCCGAGAGGTGCAATCAGGGCAGAGTTCTGGGTCAACTCAGAGGCAGAAGAGACTGATTGAGCGTCCAGATAGAGGTCGGAGAGATGATAGACGGGAGAGGGGTCGCCGGGATGAGTTTCAGGGCAATCAGGTCCGATATGAGGAGCCACAACAAGTTCATGCTATCACTTCAGCACCAGTGGATCGACCGAGGGCACAGCCACAGGAGTACCGTCAGGGTCGAGATCAGAAGGGATATGACAGGGGTCAGGTAGACCGGGGTCAGGGTTCGAGATCTGGAGACGGACAGACGGGTAGATTGGAGAGCCGTAGATGTCACCGGTGTGGGCAGAGGGGACATTTGAGGGCTGACTGTCGGACACCACCGTCGCCACGACAGGCGTCAGACCAGGCCAGAGAAAGAGCGCATGCGTTAGCACAGACAGATAGCGGGGCGACCAGACAGCTTATTGAAGGTACATTACTTATATTCGGTCGCCACATGCATGCTATGTTTGATTCTGGTAGTACTTTATCATTTCTTGCTGGACGTATTGTCGGATTGTTAGGGTTAGTTACACATACACTAGAGCCACATCTTGTCCTCAGTACGGCTGCTGGGGATAAGATATACCCTAATCGAATATGTCGAGACGTGATGATAGAGGTAGATGGACATCAGCTACCAGCGGATCTTCGAGTATTGGAGTACTTAGAGTTTGACACACTGCTCGGGATGGATTGGTTAGCATCCTATCATGCACGGATAGATTGTTACGGCAAAAGAATAGAGTTTCATATTCCTGGAATACCGGAGTTCGTATTAATTGGATCAGCAACTGACTTACCCATCACGAGAGGTCGACTAGCTACAACGCAGGAGATGGAAGCGTTTGCGGCGATGGTTGAGCCGGAAGTTCGAATGGGGGTACAAATTGAGGACGTTCCGGTGGTTAGGGATTTTGTTGATGTATTTCCAGATGATTTACCCGGATTGCCACCGCCACGAGCTGTTGAGTTCATGATCGAGCTGATACCAGGGACGCAACCGATTGCCAGTCGACCTTATCGGATGGCACCAGCAGAGCAAGAGGAGGTGAGACGACAGTTGGATGAGCTGTTGGAGAAAGGTTTCATTCACCCTAGTATGTCACCTTGGGAGCTCCAGTACTGTTTGTGAAGAAGAAGGATGGTACGATGAGGATGTGCATCGACTATAGGAAGTTGAATCAAGTAACTGTGAGGAACCGTTACCCACTTCCTAGGATTGATGATCTGTTTGATCAGCTGACGGGTGCCAGACTCTTCTCGAAGATTGACCTTCGCTCAGGATATCACCAGTTGAGGATTCGAGAAGATGATATTCCGAAAACCGCTTTCAACACGAGATACGGATTATTTGAGTTCACCGTCATGCCGTTTGGCCTGACTAACGCTCCAGCGATTTTCATGGACTTGATGCACAGGGTTATGAGACCATATTTAGACAGATTCGTTATCGTATTCATCGACGATATCTTGATTTACAGCAAGACTCGGGAAGATCACGAGGAACATCTTAGGGCAGTGTTGACGACACTGAGAGAACACCGACTATACGCCAAGTTTAGTAAGTGTGACTTTTGGCTACGTGCGGTGAAATTCCTAGGTCATGTCATCGATGAAAGGTGGTATCTCCGTGGATTCGAAAAGATTAGAGCGATCATTGATTGGAAGACGCCCTGAGTCTGTGGCTGATATACGGAGTTTCCTTGGACTGGCCGGATACTACCGACGATTTGTGCGAGACTTTTCCTCGATCGCAGCGCCGATGACGAGACTAACTAAGAAAGACGTCAGATTTAATTGGACAGATGAGTGTGAGCAAGCCTTTCGTGAATTGAAACGAAGATTAACATCTGCACCAGTATTGACATTGCCGGAGCCGGGCAAGTCCTTGACAGTATATACAGATGCGTCGGGCATTGGTCTTGGATGTGTGCTTATGCAGGATGGTAGACCAGTTGCCTATCTTTCTCGACGATTGAGACCTCACGAGGGAAATTATCCAGTGCACGACCTGGAGCTTGCAGCGGTCGTCTTTGCACTAAAGGCTTGGAGGCACTATCTCTATGGAGTGCGATTTATGTTATATACAGATCACCAGAGTTTACGTTACATCTTCACTCAAAGGGAGCTGAATATGCGTCAGCGGAGATGGCTGGAGTTGCTGAAGGACTACGACTTCACTATTGAGTATCACCCTGGCAAAGCGAACGTCGTAGCAGATGCATTGAGCAGGAGTGGACTCGACAGTCAGACTGTTCTGCAGCAGATGACACATGAGCATGGCTTATTACAGGCAGCATCAGTTATGTGTATGGCCGAATTGTCGACTACAACGGAACATCACATTTGTTGTCAGTTGAGGATACCGACCAGTATCGATTGAACGGGTTGCCGAGTGTCGAGGGTGATGGGCTCTATGAGCGGGTCGAGTCTGTCACTTAATCCGAATGCACGCGATTGGGCGAAACCACAGATCGGTGTTTGAGGTACCGAGGGAGATTGTGGATACCTGCGGATCAGGAGATACGGAACGGGATACTTGATGAGGCACACCGGTCTCGTTACACAATTCATCCTGGTCGGACCAAGATGTACCATGATTTGAAACGACTATTCGGTGGCCGGGGATGAAGGTCGACGTAGGTGCGTACGTTAGGAGTTGTCACATTTGCCAGCAAGTGAAGGCTGAGCACAAACGACCTGGTGGATTATTACAGCCGTTGCCCATTCCACAGTGGAAATGGGAACATATTACTATGGATTTTGTTAGTGGGTTGCCGCGGACATCGAAGCGTCACGATGCAGTTTGGGTAGTGATTGATAGACTGACGAAGTCGGCTCACTTCATTCCAATCTCGATGAAATACACGTTTCCCCAGCTGAGCATATTGTTTGAGCGGGAGATTATTAGACTTCATGGGGTGCCAATTTCCATTGTGTCAGACAGAGATCCCAGATTGACCTCGAAACTATGGGAGGCAATGCAAGAACAATTTGGCACCAGGTTGCGGTAAGATACTTATCATCCTCGGGACCGATGGTCATCGGAGCGGTTAATCCAAATTTTGGAGGATATGCTCAGGGCATGCATATTACAGTTTGGGGGTTCGTGGGAGGATTATCTGCCTCTGTGTGAGTTTGCATACAATAACAGCTATCAGGCGAGCATTGGTATGCCACCATTTGAGGCATTGTATGGGAGACCCTGTAAATCACCTGCTTGTTGGGCAGAGCCGGAAGATACTGTGACGATAGGGCCTGAGATAGTTGTTGATCACACAGAGAAAATTCGACAAATTCGTCAGAAACTTCGAGCTGCACAGGATAGACAAAAGAAATACGCGGATAGGTATCGCGATGGTTTGCGCTATGACGAAGGCGATATGGTGTATTTGAAGGTTTCTCCTTGGAAAGGTCAACAAAGATTTGGCATTAAAGGGAAACTAGCGCCGAGATACATTGGGCCATACCGGATTGCACAGAGAGTAGGCCCTGTTGCATATCGGTTAGAGTTACCTGCCGAGTTAGCTGGAGTTCATCCGATCTTTCACATTTCCATGTTGAGACTCGCTAGGTCAGGGCCGAGACCGATGATTGAGTTGGGACAGGTGGAGATACAACCTGACGTGACTTACGAGGAGAGACCGATAGAGATCGTTGACCGTCGAGTACAGATTCTCCGAAACAGGGAACTCGCGAAGGTCCTAGTTCGTTGGCAGCATCATAAGACAGAGGGACTTACCTGGGAGCTCGAGTCGACAATGAGGACACGATACCCTCAACTATTCTCTGGTATGGGACTTTAGTTACAGTTCAATTTCGGGACGAAATTTTGATTAGTTGGGAAGAATTGTAACGGCCCATTGTTTTTATCTACAGACGTGGACGCCAAACTCGGACCTACGTGGACGCCGCGTAGGCTAGTACACACGGAACTTAGGTATAGATGTTTATGGTGTGTTGGTTGCTTATTTGCGGTGAAATTTATTGAAATACATCGCATGTGTGTATGTTGCAAAATAATACGTGTGAGGGTGTGTGAACGTATTCGCCTCGATATGCGTGTCGACGCGGTACGGTAATTGACGGACCGAACATTAGGTCTGGGAAACAAAAACACACAAATTGAATAAAAATTTGTCAAGTAAATAATATGAAATTTATATATTGAGTGAATAGTGACGCGGCGGTACGCAGATATCACGGTTCGGACGCGAAACCGGGCGTCGAAACGCCCAAAAACACGGGTGAGTGTCGTAGTTGTGTCACGATTAGGTGTCACAAACCTTGTCACACTTGTCCCAACCTATGTGACACTTGTCCTCACCCAAGACACATTTGGTCATTCCTTCACCACGTGTATTGTCCACCATTGTGAAAGCCGCCACCCACCACATCACCCACAAAAACACACATACAGAGCAAAAACAGGGAGAATCGGAGGATCGACTGAGAGAAGAAGGAAGGAGAGAAGGAGAGGAAGAGCAGCAAGGACGCACGGTTGAGGTGAGTTTGGGGTGGTGGTTATATTGATTTGGGTGGTTGACGGTGGGGTGGAGAGTGGGGTTCGGCCATGGAGGCCGAACCCCATGGCCACGGTGGGATGGCAGGAGTGCCTTCCCTGCCATCGGCTCCACCGGGGTTGGGGTGGAGAGCCACCCCAACCCATCACCGGAGAAGAAGAGGTGAAAAAAAAAAAAAAAAAAAAAAAAAAAAATTGGAACTGATCGAACCAGCTGGTTCGATCAGCTGAGGAAGATGCACACGCGCGCGCGTGCGCGCGTATGCATCTCTCTCACGGGCCGGGCCCAGAATGGGCCAGGCTCGGCCCATGGGCCGAGCCTGGACCATTGTGGTCCAGGGCCGGGTCGGGTTAAGACCCGACCCAAACCAAACAGTAAAAACCAAAAAAAAAAAAAAAAAGAAAATAAAGTGAGAAAAAGAGAAGAAAAATGGAAGGAAAATGTGGAAATAATTCCAGAAAAATTGGGAAAAATTATATTTCGATAAAATAAATAGAAATTGATAAAGTTCGATGAAAAGAACATATGTGGGAATGTCGGACGCGACTTTTTAAGGGTTTTGCATCGAAAAGCGCGAAATATGGCAATTTGGTCTAAAAGGTTTAGAAATTGTTGTAAATTGTAATGCTAAATTAAATTATTGATAAATTGACATAGGTTGACACGGGTGATCAATTGGCGACCAAGGACTCGGTGGACTTGGACCCGGGGATTGATTACGGGGTAGTGGAGCGCGTTGTGAGGTTTGTAAAACCCAAAGGGAAAACTCTCGAGTATTTATTTTGTTTCGTATTTCCATTCATTTCCAAAGTATTCCTTGTGCTTTTAATTACATTCATATCTTGTCATCTTTTGCACGGTTGGTTGAGTTACTCCCACCGGATGTTCCGTTGTGTGTCTATGCATTCTAGACCATAGCATGTGTATCGGGAGGGCTCGGTGTATAACGACCCGAGGAACTGCTACATGTGTCTGGTGCGTCGTAGGTCTACGCCGCCACCGAGAGGGATCAGTGATAGCTAGTTGGGTGCGCCACTAGTGGGATCCCTGGAAGGAAATTCGAAGTATGGTTTAGTCCGACTGAACAGACACACACATTTGCGCTTTATTGTTATTTATGCATGCGATGCCCTACTTACGCTTGTCTGTTTACATTCCGCATGTTTATTTAATTTAAAGTATTTATTGAATTCCATTTATTTATATGAATGCTCGGAGGAGTTCCTTGGGATTTTACCGATCGGACTCGTCATCCAATTTCTTCTTGATGATTGAGTGCAGATCCTAGTACAAGTAAGGGCAAGGGATCTTAGGCGACTATCTCTGACTGCCTACCTCTGAGGATTACTTGTACGTGTGTTTATTTTGATATTTTGATATTTTGATTCTTTTGGGAACTGGGGAGTGACATGACCTTGTACATGCGTAGTTTTATATAGTACAGTTGTTTACTTTGAAATGTTCAGGGTTTTTCTCCACACTAGGTTTTGTTAAATTGTTTCATGAAAATGGTTGCATTTAAAATACGACTTCCGCTGAATATATATATATAAACCTACTCAAGTGGATACGTAATTCGAGACAAGGATAGGACGGGCAGGTGTCGTACACGTGTAGTAGGGCCATTGGCGAGGAGTACACGGAGACACGTCACCCGGGCGGCGAGGCCGCCACATAACGTACCATCAATAGATGATGATAGCGATGAGGAGTCGGTCCAACGTTACGTTCGATCGTACATACTACAACTCATCGGTGGTTGTCTTTTCGCCGACAAGTCTAATCGATTCGTCCATTTGATGTTCCTACCATTCTTTGGAAGATTTCCAACTATTTGGACAATATAGTTGGGGAGTGCTTGTTTGGCTTATTTGTACGGGGAGTTGTGTCGCGGATCTCGCGCGAGGGCACATGAGGTTGTCTTTGGAGCGTCAATTCTTTTACAACTTTGGGCATGGGACGATTTCCATTCATAGCACCGTGGCGCTGCGTGTTTCAAGAGCTCGGCGAAAGCGAACTGTGGATGGACAAAATATGCTTATGGACGTTCCACTCGGACACTGTGTATGAAAGTCGATTTGTCATTAATTTGCATAAAAATCTAGTCCAATTTCATTTATCTTAAATTATTGTCCTCTACACGAGATGGCTCGATGCATTTTCGGTATCACAAAGTGCGACGTACGTCGTATCGGCCACCGTGATGCACTCGACTCGCAGAGGCATGAGGATGATGTGGTCCGGCAACCTTATGCGAAACTCATGGGTCTCTTCCCAATTCTTCGTACAAATGGTCACGGAAGTTGGCTCTCGACGTGTCCCTTATTTGTTTCCACATTGTGGAGTGGCATCGACCGAGAAAGGGTTATGAGACAATTCGGCATGGTACAAGTGGTGTCACCTAATTGTGATTACGACGCCCAACCGCACCGCCTCGAATTGCTGGACATCATCATGAAAATTGGGTGACCTTCCATGCAAGCTATATACACAGTGGGAGAATCGTGGGGACACCATTGCCACAAATGCGATACTTAATGAAGGCCACGATCACCAAGACTACATGACGTGATATCGCTCGGTCACTAGGAGATTCATTGGACACGACGGGCGTTACGTGACTACTCGGTAATATTCTAACTCTTTATTTTCCTCGAACATTTAATATCTTATATTGCGTGCTCGACCTCTTATATTTTGTATATCGGCGTAACTTGGTGCATCGACCGAGGCGAGTGTTTATCGAGGATGGGTACGAGCAAGGTCTTGTCGCGCTTGATGAAGGGATTCAAATTTTAAACGAAGACGAAAGGCGAAGGTCTACTCTTTCGCATGACGGAATTGACGTCGAGCAAGACATTAATGAGGATAATGAACGGGACGATGAAGAAGACGATCATGCCGAACCAAACATAGAGGTGAGAAGAAGACGATCACGACCGAGAGATTGTGCGGGAACGCACCAGCGTCCTCGTCCACCACGTCCATCTACTCGGGACCGAGATTGCTGCGAGAGAGTAGTAGACGATCTCCTCCAAAGACGTTCATCTCGTTCGAGAGCGAGTAGAACAGAGATCGCCGGTGAGAATAGCCAACGATCGTCGCCACCACAAGCAAGAACCTCAAATGTTTGTACCCGGCCGCCGAGCGTGAATCTTCCTCCTTACTATTTTGATCCATACGCACTGGGCCGTCGTCTTCTTATATGGACCATGGAATGCCTCATCCTCAAATGTATCCATCATCGCCTCAAGACATGCCTAGTCCATATACTCCTACTCCTCATACTTACAATATGCCATATGGTGGAGATCCCTCTTTCATGAACTTGTTGACCATGCCGCACCTCATATTCCTTTTCCCCAACCCCATACAGGAGCCAATATTTTGGGATGGTTCCACCTCCAATTTTGGGAGCATCGAGCAAAGGTGAGTCGAGTGAAGCACCGGAGGAAACGCATGAATCTACTCGACGTGATTCAATGCAAGACCAGCTACCTCAACAACCTCAACCGGATGTACAAACACATCGACCAACTAGACAAAGAGTACGTCCGGTTTGCATCACCGAGCAACAACGTCAACGTAACCGCAGAATAGACTCGCATGATGACTTTTCTTCAAGTCATGGTGATTTGTAGATAGCTACCGATTTGGGTGAACGAAGTACGTGTATACAACCTTCTCATTCAATAAACTTATTTATCATGTTTTCTATATTATTAAAATGTCGTATATGTGATTACTCTTCGATAGTTAGTTTAGTTTGTTAAGTTAGTTTAGGTTCTTTGTTTAATTTAACTTAAGTTGTTAGCTTAGTTAGTTAGGTGTCGGTGGTTAGGTTATATTAGTTTCGTTTGGTTTGGTTAATTATCTTAGTTACTTAAGTTAGTTTAGTTTAGGTGTTGAGGTTAGTTACTTAAGTGTAGTTGAGTTAGGGTATGTTCGTTAGTGTAGTTTAGTTAATTTAGTTTACATACTTAGGTTAGGTTAGGTTAGTCGAGTTTAGTTCGCATAGAATGGGGTGTGGTTAGGTTGTTAACAAGTAACTCTCGAGCTACTTGGATGTTTGTTTAGTTTCGTTTCGTAGTTTACGTGGATCGTTTTTTGGTTGTTTATTTTGTTAGTTAAGTTAGTTATTTTAGTTTACTTAGTTTTTATTGTTTACGTGGTTAGGTTAGTTAAGGTTAGTTAGGTTAGTTAAGGTTACTTAGTTTAGTTTGGTTAGTTTCATTTAGTTAGTATGTTTAGTTTGCAATTAAGTTAGTCTATTTTTTTTGTTGTTTGTGTGAAAATCGTCACGGTCTTCATTGAACTACGACACAAAAAACACCACAATGTCATGCACAAAGTTAGTTAGTTTACTTGAGGTTAGTTAGTTACTTAGTTTAGTTTGGTTTGGTTTGGTTAGGTTAGTTAAGGTTAGTTTACTCCAGTTTATTTAAGAATACTTATGGTTAGTTAATGTTAGTTATTTCAGTTTACTTTAGTTAGTTAGTTAGTTAGTTAGTTAGTTAGTTAGTTAGTTTGGTTAAGGTTACTTACTTATTTAGTTTAGTTTGGTTTGGTTAGGTTAGTTAAGGTTAGTTAGTTTAGTTTAGTTTAGTTACTTGGTTAGTTAGTTAGTTAAGTTAGTTAGTTTAGTTTGTTAAGGTTACTTATGGTTAGTTATTTTGGTTTAGTTTGGTTAGTTAAAGGTTAGTTAGTTTACTTTGTTAGGTAGTTTAGTTTGGTTAGGGTAGTTAAGGTTAGTTAGTTAAGTTAAGTTAGTTAGTTACTTATTTAGTTTAGTTAAGGTTAGTTAATTTAGTTTAGTTTGGTTTGGTTCCCTTAGTTAATGTTAGTTAGTTTAGTTTAGTTAGTTAGTTAGTTAGTTAGTTAGTTTAGTTAGGTTAGATTAGTTAGGTTAGAAAAGAAAGTTGAAGGTTGAAACCAATGTACATATATATATATATATATTCAAAATTTGTTTCTTTTTTATACAAATCTAAACTCCTTTGGTTGTAATTGTCGAGATCGCTCGACTACGATCACGACGACGCGGTCCAGCGACTCGCAAAGATGTCGCGGAAAAATCGAGGGTTTTTGCTTTTGTCTCGGTGAGATTTATATCATTATATGTCAAATAATTGGTAGTTATAGCACTACTCGTTCCATGAGATTGTGGTGGTGTTACAAACATAATCTATCTATTATTGTCTCCAATTGAAGTGTTTAGGTTGGTAAATTTACTGAGATTTACTTGATAACCAATTAATCATGGAATTTGCAATGTATGATGTATCATAGATTCATAGATTAAGATATTTTCTTATCAAATCAATGATAGAATAGGATATTTTCTGTTATATAATACCGTGATATTCATATATATGTATTATCTTGATCTATTAATAGATTTTGATTGATTTATTGGATAGGGATGATTAGCTGTTGTTTAGCTTTCCTACATTACCGAATCAAATAGGTCGGTACTAATTACTGTGTCTTTTTTTTCATGCTAATTAATGTGTTTTAGTTTTTCGGATGGTTATGTGACAAAATATAGCATATTTGCTATTTTTAGGTACTTCATAGTTTTCAGAGTCTTCTTCAACTATTGAAGTGTTTAGATTGGTTGTATATTTTAGTTGTGGGGTTTTCTTTTAAGATTTCTCGACTATTTAGGAACATTAGGTTTTTTAATCAACAAAGCTTTTCATAACTTAATTTTTTCTTCATCAAAAAAGAAAAAAAACTTTATTTTTTCTAAAGATTTTGCTATTTTTAATTTGTTTCGATTGTTTTTTAATGTAATTTTAATTGATTAGAATTGTATGTCGTTGTAAAATAAAAATAAAAAAATAAAAAAATAAAAAACTGATAGGTAGGCGGTTTAAATCAATGATACTCAATACTGCATGAGTTAAATTTGACCCTTCTGTTGATATCCTAATTCAAACATGTTTTATATAGGGTATGCCTTAGTTTGAATATTTATATGTATATGATAATCAAATTTGAGATGAGTATGGATAAAGAAAATTTTGTCATTAACCTACATGTTTACATATCGAGTTTGGTAATTCTAATAAGTGTATGTTTAGGTGTATATGGTGGGTTTGAAACGGGTATAGGTATTAATATCGTAAAACAAGACCAAGTAAGAAATTTTGCAAGTGATATACATGCATTCCTAGAATAGTTTGGATATCTGCTGCGTTTTTGAAAAACAAAATTGAAAAATGTAATATTGACTATTTTAAGAAAAGTCAAAAAAATAATATAGCTATTATTTTAGAAATTATTGCATGCTAATTAGGTCGGTAAAAATTTAAGTTTCTTCAACCACGAGCTCAATAGATATAGTAAGTTATATTGTGATAAAATTGTATATATTCTCTTTTTTTTCTAAAAAAAATTAGATTTATATTATTTTTTAACTTCGACTTTCAGAAATTACATAATAAATTTTTTAATATATATTTTTATGAAAATATTACTCATGAATCGACACGTGGCATGGTAAGTCACTTTTTCTATTTTTTCCATTATATATTGTGGACCTATGTTTTTTCGTTATTTCTACTTTTTTAGTAGTCTTACTAAATAACCCATAATGATTTACTCTACTAGATTAGTGTCAGAATTTTATCACAACACAAATTAGTAGTCTTCCTAAGTAGTCCTAATCTACCGATCCTAAATAAGATTTTTTTTGTTAAATATTTATTGTAAAATATATGAACAGATTAATCCGTTTTTAATCAAAAATCAAGTTTTTTTTTTCAACTTTTTCGTGATTTATATATAGCCAAAGAAAAAACACTAACGCCTATTTTTCTGATTTTTTATTTTCTTTATTTTTTGTACTCCAACTTAAATATACGCCAATAAAGTTTTTTTTAACTACTGTAATTAGGAATCTAATCAATCTCCTACTCAAACCTAAATCCAAACTCAAATTTTACCCTTGCTAATATGTTGTTGTAATCAAGCAAGAATCTTAATCATAATATGAATATACAAAGGCATAGTCCGAGTACAGAGTGGTTTAGGCCTTTAATCATGCGGTCAACAACTATATATTTTTGAAAATATATAATTATCAAAAGTACAATTCAAGAGGATCTTTGATGTAAACAAAGGTTCTCTGAGATTGTTCAACGACGACATGCTTTAGAGGTTTGTCCCAATATTTGTGAGTTTTGTCTCAATGAATCCCAAAATTTGTCTTTCACTTTTATATACTGCTTTCTTGCTTCTTCTTTTTTTAATGACTACGACGAAATTGAATTTTATTTTGGATAGGTTTTTGAATTTAATTTTTTGAGATTTCTTATAATTGGTTAATTCTTTAATAAGATCCTACTCATCATTGGTGAAAATGTAACGATTGAGATATAGAATATCCTCCTTTTTTTTTTTCTTCTATTACATAACGTAAGATATCATCTTTTTAGTTAGATTAATACAAGATATCTAGAATTTTTTTCGACTAATTTTAAAACTTTCTCTATCGTATGAAACACCTATTTATAAAATTTTCTATTTTTCTTTGAGGTATCGCGTTTATTCCTTTTTTATGACGCAACCAAATTGTATTTTAATTTAGATTGATTCACATTTATTTGATTTTATAAAAAAAATTTGGTAGATATATTTTTAAAATTTTAATTATATTTGGTTGATTTTTACATTATTTTGGATGGTTTTCGTTTGTTTGATTTTTTGAGTTTTGATTATATTTAGTTAGTTTCTTACAAGATTTTACTTTTAGTGTTACTTTTAAGAGATATGATCACATTTTTCTAATTTTTTCTTAGAGAAATTGAGTGCATGATATATTGCTCTTGGTTTTGAGTCTACAGGGGATAACGTAATTTTTTTTTCTCATAATTTATATTCAGCGTAATTATCTAATTTATTACTTGTTCTTGCCCACGTGAGATGCCTACTAGTTACGTATAAAAATTTATCTATATATCTATTTAGTCGCAAACAAGTGAATCATGATAAAAAGTAATTTATTTGTTTATTTTATTTTTGTTTTGCAAAGTTAGATAATACTTGCTCAAAACTCTCTTATATAGTTTTTTTGGTACAAAATCTTATCTCATATCTGTATATCAATTTAGTCGCAAACAAGTGAATCATGATAAAAAGTAATTTTATTTATTTATTTTATTTTTGTTTTGCAAAGTTAGATAAATACTTGCTCATAACTATCTCATATATTTCCTTCGGTACATGATTTTATCTCATTTTCTTTTTTATTGTTTAAGGATAAGGATTTATTCGCAGCATGGATTTTATAGATCACTACAAAATTTATCTAGATTAAATTATCTCAAATTATGGATATATTTCAAATGGTGAAATAACCAACTAAAGTCGGTGGCTAATAGATAAATAGAAAAACGTGAGAGTTACGCACGTATTGTGCACTTTTTTTTTAGATGTGGAAAGAATTGAACATGAAATATTTTTTTGTTTCAAGTTCTTTCTTATTTTCTTTTAATGGTTGAAATAGTACATGATAGTGCTTTTTCTTTTTTGATATCAGGACTATCCGACTTCTCCGTGTATTGTCTTTTAATTTCCAAACATCTAATGTTCATTATCATAGTCTGAATCTTTCTTTAGTTTCCTTATCTTTAACATTATTATGGAGTAGCGAAAAGACTTATTAAGAGGGCTTTAACATAGGCTGCTGCTAATTAGAAACACCGTATGAAATACATTGAGCTTTTGAAGAAAACACATTGGCTTGCCGTACAGTATGGATACAAGACAAGTTCTTAATCTTCTATCTTTTGAGACATCTCTCGGGGCGCATCTCCTGCGGAATAGTGAAAACTCAGAAGAAATCCTAGACATCTAACTGCAGAATAGTGAAAACTCTAAAAGTATCAAAATCCTCCAAGACATCTAACTGAAGGAGCAGTTGATTTGCCATAGATACAGGTACATGATGAAACAATAAGCCAATGTGCTCGCTAGATTTCTGCAAAATCAATTTGTTCAAAAGGTGTCATACAATTGTTTTGATCCAAACAATGGTTAGCAGAATTACAGAATTGTGGGGGGTAAGGTTTATTTGGACAAAATCTGCATACAAATTTGAATTGTAATGTCTAATTTCTCGCAGTCACTGAAGACCAATGGCTAAATGGACAAGATTAAAGGAGAGAAAAAAAAATGAATCTTTCACCCTGCAATAAGAGTTTTCAGAATGCAGGAGATCATGTGAAACGAATTGAGTTCAGTGTAGAGTATCAGAAACAAGCATCAACAGTTATCAACAGAGGGACGCAACGATTACTCCATGTTCCAGCCACGCTTAGCTTCGATTTGCCTCAATCCCGTCAACGAAGGAAAAATCAGATGCATCAGCATTTTCTGTGAAACCACGAACAGATAATTCTGTCACCGATGTCTGTTTGCTCAGTAACTTGTGGTCCAAGAATAGAACAATGACTGAGATATCATCATGAAATTGCCGCCTTGGTGGTGTTCTCTGCAGAAGCTCAGCGTATGTCATACGGTTTTTCCTAGCAGCCTCCGTTAAAGCCTTCTTAATGAGTCTTTTCGCGATTCCCTAGATGTAAAAGATAATGAAATTAAAGAATGATTCCAACTAAGATAATAAACATTAGATGTTTGGAAAGAGACAATGGCAGCATTAAGAACTTACTGCTCGTGGGTACTTATGCACAAGCTCAGCGGCTTCTTGGTTCGTCACATGATCCCACAATCCATCAGAAGCAAATATCAAAAATTTGTCTTTTGGTCCTATGACTCGGGTACTAATAGATGGTTCTGCTGAAAGGACAGGCCGGGTAAGTGGTTCATTAAGCTGATAACGTGGGAATGATGGATCAAGTACAAATTCTGTACTCTTTAAGTGTGCATCACCTATGGCTTTAGAGACCTGCGCATTGAAAGCGTTCAGTAAATCAAGCAATTATTAGGAAAAAAAAGAAAAAGATTGAGTTCACACATTTCAGCTTCAAAATAGATTGAGTAGCGCAAGTTAAACATTTTAAAATCTCAAATACATGCTAACGATCATGAAAGACAATTGAAGGCTGAGTTTTTTTTGTTTTTGTTTTTTTTTTTTTTTGCGAAAATTGAAGGCTGAATTAGATCATTTTTACTGCTGAATAATAGCTAAAACTTTTGAGGAAAAGTCATTCTTGTCAATCGCCAATTATTTAAAAACAAACACTCCAATCCAAAAAATAAAAGTATGTATTTCTTCAATTCATCAATTTTTTTCAACAATCACAGCTTAGAACAAAAGATCCCCCAATTTGAAAATTTAATCCAACAATGACGTTAAAATCAGTTTTCAAGGTGGCAAAGCAATTTCACAAATTAGTGCCACCAAGAGTTTGCATGCAGATAAAACAGAATATATTTATTGCACTGTTTCTAAGTTTTTTTGTAATTGTAGATGATGAGCAGACAAAGCTGCCACTATTCGCAATGATCAGAAGTACATAATGATAAGCAAACGAAGGTATCACTACTCAGAACAAACAAACAGGTCTAAACAATATATCACACCAGAGCATGGGAGTTGAAACCCAACAAATCAAGGAAATGACGAATGACATAGAACCATAGAATAACCAGCAAACCTGGATAACTCCTTTGATACGCCATACACCATCCTTTTGAACAAGAATATGTGGATCGTCAGGATGCTGAGATCTCAGTTCTCGCCTGATCTCTTCCAAACTGGCATTGTGATCACTGGTCAATGGCTCAGCAACAATCTTGCGAAATCTATTTAAAACACCCATTACTGCACGAGAATCCCCCAAATTAGCAATATGCAACGTTCCATTCCAGAGAACTCCAACCAAACAGCATGATCCAACCGCAACAATTGTCGGTTTGGCTCCAACTGTTGCACGCACTGAATTGAGAAATCCCTCCTCCGTAGCACCAATTGCATTCCTAAGAACATCTTCAGAAATTGCTCGATTTTCCCCAGCAAGCCCTAGAAATAGAATGCAACATTATCAAATTAATCAAGATTAGGACCTCGATCTAAGCACTTGCGATAATTATTTCCCATCACTCCAATTAAACACAAACTTCACTTATCCATATCGACATACCTTTCTTTCACATTAAGCCAATCTCAGAGTTCGATATTGTCAAATTTAATCAAGATTAGACCTTGACCTAAGCATTAGCGACAATTCTTTCCCATCAAGAAATCCAATCCAACTATTCACAAACTTCACTTATCCACATCAACATAGTTTTTTTTTTTTTTCACATTAAGTCTCTTACGTGCTCTGCCAAGAAAAATGATCAAATCTCAGAATGTGATGTTGCCAGATTTAATCAAGATTAGGACTCGATCTAAGCATTTGCTACAGTTCTTTCCAATCAAAAAACTGAATCCAATTAAACACAAACTTCACTGATCCAATATGCATATCAACATACTTCTCTTTCGATTAAAGCAATTCAAGCAAAAACCTCTAACGTGCTCTGCCAAGAAAACTGATCCAATCGCAGAACGCAATATTACCTAATTTCATCAAGATTAAACACAAGCTTCACTGATCCAATATGCATTTGCAATTAAACACAAGCTTCACTCATCCACATCAACATACATTGCTATCAAACCATACAATGCAACATTATCAAGCTTAATCAAGATTAAGACCTCGATCTAAGCATTTGCGACTATTCTTTCTGATCAAGAAACCGAATCCAATCAAATACAAACTTCGCTCATCCACATTAACATACATTGCTATGAAACCAAGGAATTCAAGCAAAACCTCTTACGATTTCTACTCACACACAAGAACAGCACCGATCCAAACAGTCTCAACAATTCAGCAAAAATCTCAAACAACTGAGAAAGAAACACAAAAGACTCACTCGCGAAGTTCGAAAACAGATGCTCGCGAACGTATCTGGAAGCTTCAGGTCCGCCATGGCCATCATATACTCCAAGAAACGTGAAATTCCGACAAGTTTCCACTTGACTCTGATCCTCCAATACCGGATTTCCCTGAACAACAGCGAACGAGAATTCGCCGAGCGAATGCGGGTCCAGGTTTCGGAACCAGAGCTGCGCGTCCTCCGCTCCTTCATCTCCATCGTCATCATCCCTGTTCATACGACCGTACTTCCTGACCGGTCCGAAACACGAAGTCGCCTTCCCTTGCACCCACGACAACATCCTCCCTCATTTCCTCGAAAACGACACCTGGATTGTTCGCAGAGATTGCCGCACACAATCTCCAACCAAGAACGCAAGAAACCAGAACCGATCGACTCGATCGGAAACTCCAAAAGAGTTGTTGTTGTTGCTGTTGTTTCGATCGAGAATGACAGATCGAGAGACTCGATTTCGTTCCAAACTAGGGTTTGGAGGAGAGCGAATTAGGGTTTGCGAGAGAGATTTGCGAGAGAGAGAGAGAGGTTTTGTGGTTTGTGCGAGAAGGTTTTGTGCTTAAATGGGAAAGTTGACGACGAGAGAGGAAGGTGTGTGAAATGTGAGTTGCGTGTGTGTGTGTGTGAGCAGTGGAGATCTTTTTGTGCTTTATACTTGTGTGACTTTGTCGTGGAAAGGGGTCTCGTATTCGCGATATTTACGGGGGCTGCCACTACTCTTTTTTTCGTACTTGGAGGGGCGGCATTCGGAGTTCGGACAGTGACCTGTCGTTAGTTATCGTTGGATGGGCCTCGATAGTGTGTCACCACAGTTTTAGCCAGCTATTAACAACTATTACTAGAAAAATGCTTTAGTAACCATTTGGGATCACTATGAAAGTAGGTTACCCTAGCTTCTACTTTTCCTCGACCTTTTTGGACAGTAAATTAAAAAAAAAAAAAAAATTCTATCATAGTCGATTTTATCGCGATGGTTGTTGATTTGTTTAGGAAAGATTAGGCGTTGTTTAGGGATGCAAATGGGGAGGGTAGGGGATGGGGACACATCTCCATCCCCATCCCCGCTTAAAAATTCATCCCCCATCCCATACACATCTCCACGCGAGGATGAACTTTCATCCTCGTCCCCATCTCCACCTAATCCCCGCGGGGATGAGGAATCCCTATGGGAAAAAATCTTTCATCATTGATGATCCCCGTGGGGATTCTTGCCGGAATTTACGAAGAATCACCGCGAGGAAATATTTTTTCCCACTTAATTTTTTTCAAGAAATTTATAAAAAGTATGGTACACATACATAGGATCGCAATTGTTGAAAATTCCGACCAAATAAAGTATAACATATAAATATAGTTGCAAAGAATTCAAAACAAAAACATATAATTAACCAAACAAGTTAAAATTATAAACCACATTAGAGTTTGTTTATCACTAATGTTTTGAGTGAAAGCTTTGTAATATTATATAAAATTGATATATACAATGTATGTAGATGTATTTCATATATACGAGGATCTCTGCGGGGATCCCCATGGGTAATCCCCAAGAGAATCCCCAATAGAGATACCCACGTAGATCCCCATGGATATTACCAATGAAGATTTCCGCGGGGATCCCCGCGAATATATTTATTTTTCGATCCTCGTACCCGTACTCATACCCCGCATGGGTATGAGATTTTATCCACATCCCCACCTCCATCCCTATTTAAATTCCACATCCCCATATACATCCCCATTGCGGGGAATCCCCGTCCCCCGTGGGGATTCCCCGCCGGGGACGGGGATTCCCCACCCCACTTGCATCCCTAGTGTTGTTTGTTGTTTTGCAAGTGTATCCACCAAACTTAAAAATGTTGTGAAAAAAATAATGCGCACAAAACACTTGAAAATAAAAAGGAATTGGGGAAGAAAGAAAAAAAGTGATTCATGAATGAAAGTTCAAAAAGTTTGTTGTTGTTCACTTTGTTAAGCTTTTTGTGATATTTTGTAAGGTCAATTCTAGTGTTTTTCAACATTTTTGAATCCATGGATAACTCTTTCCATTGTGAGCCTAGTCTAGCTCCATGACAACCTAAATAAAGTCATATTTGATTCTTGCACGTGTTAGGTATTCATTAGTGGAGAGTGTGAGTTGTAGTCTTGCTTATGAAATTTCTTTGCATTTTTAATGTTCAATAAAGTATAGGCTAAGAAAACTCATATAACTATGTCGCAAGCAAATTAGAATTTGATACAAATTTACATATATAATTTGTTTATCAAAATCAATAGTCTTGCTTTATTTACTTCCTTAGCGAGGTAGATTAGTTCTCTTTATCTCGTCGTCGTTGTAGTTAGTTTATTGTTAGTTTTCTTGCACTTTAATTTGGTTAATTATTTTTTTTTCTCTTTTAAAACTCTTGTTTCTAATCGAAGTTACGTTGTCAATCTCTGTGGGATCGACACTCGTACTTATCACTACTACAAACCAATTGTATTTAGCATTTAGTGACAAAAGAGCTTGAATTTATCATTGACGCATTTGATGCACATTAGGTTGAGTATGAACTTGAGGGATGTCGATTAGCCTTAGTTTGATTAGGAACGTATTTCCGTGTGGAATAGTCAAAAGTAATCTTGAACAATACATACAATATAAGGCCTTGCTTGGTTAGAGGTGGAGTTAACTCGCGAGAGATAACTTGGATGAGAGTTGAAACTAATCTTGTTTGGTTGCTCAGTTTCCCTCAAAGTTATATCTCAACTCACACACGAAGGTGAGAGATATCTCCCCACCCTCTCTTAGAGGAGTTTGTTGATACAATTACCCCTCATTAATTACCTTTTATTACTCGCATCTATTTTTTTGTTTGAAGGGTATTTTATGTCAATTCATGTATTTTATTATTTAAAAATTTGCAACTTCTCTGCAAGTCTAAAGTTGAACCAAACATGAAAATATAATCTTTTTTACTGTAAGTTAATTTCAAGGAATTAACTCCGCTCACATTGTAAGTTGGCAAAAACGAACCAAACTAGACCTAAAAATAATACAAATTGAATCGCAAGCAAATTAAAATTTGATACAAATTTGTTTAACATATTTATTATTTTCTTATTACAAAATTTGGACAATATATATTCGTTACATTTGAGATTTCACTCCATGATACTACAAGAACAACAACAACAAGAAGTTAATAACAAAACCTCATTTTCAGTCCTTAATAAATCAAATAGAAAGGAAAACTATTCAAGCTTATCTCCCACCCCACCAAAAAAAATAAAAATAAAAATTCAATGTCTTGCAAAACACAATCTATATTTGTGTAGTCGAATTTGCCTTGAATCGCGCAAAATTGTAGATCTAATGTACACAACACATTAAAAAGTTGGGTAATTTTTTGCACTTGTCAGGTCTCGGAGCTAGACAACGTCGCTTATGAGACGGTTGTGCCGATCATAAAAGTAGTGCCTCTCTTTGAACATCTTTGACGCTCCTTCCACCGTTTTTCGCCACGTCTGCATTTGAAATTGAGAGTTTCACTAATCATATAGCGCCACGTATCTTACGAGTGAATATATATTATAACTTGGAAAAAAAAAGGGAATGGTTTTTTTTTTCTTTTTTTTTAAATTGATTTTTTTTCTATTCACGAAACTCAAATTTGATACCTTTATAAAGAGAAATGATATTTTAACCACTTAAGGTCACGTGCTAGGTCACATAATCATGCTGACATACTTCAAAAAAATTTTATGTGTATGGCTCTTTAAAAATTATACACAATCTAGACTAGACTAGACTTTAGTGTGTGATTTTTGTCATGGTTGTACAAAGAGAAATGTTAGGGTGCTCGACACGCAGGTTGGACACGCACTCGTCGTACTCTAAAGATACTTGCAACCGAGAATCAAGAACGATTGTTTGAGTGCGTGTCCGACCTATGTACGTGTCCTACCTGAGCACCAAAACATTTTGCTTATGAAAAACCTCGAAAAGTCTTTCATTGATGTAAGAAAACTTCCAACACCCCTATTGAATTCTCTTTGATGAAATGCATTGAGATATTGTGGTTTCTTTTTAGAAAAATACTAGGATGACCCGATGATAAAACACCTGAGATGTACACTCGATGATGGTGTTCATCCATTCGTATCGATGCACGAATGGATAGACACCATCACCGTGTGTCCTATCCTAGGTGTCCCCAACATCTTCTTTTTATTATTATCCAAACACTTGTCTGGCTAGTCTCACGAACCCTAAGTTTACACAAGTTGTTGGACTCTATTAGATATGCATTGATACCTAGATCAATTAATTAAGATCATTTGACAAAAAAAATAATAATTAATATCAAAAGCATAAATCAAATAGTTAATCAACCAAGAATTAAGTAATTAATTAACCTTCTCAATGGTTCCAAATAAGGACTTGTTCTTGAACTCCCCAGCTTTAATTAATCCTAAACGCCTCAACATCGCCGGCGAAGATCTCCGACCGGTAGCACCGCTCCTCGAGATAAGGCATTTCTTCTGATCAGCCAAAGCCCTGCTATTACAACCACCACTACTACTACTCTTCCAACTCCGCGAAATGCTCTCACCATTGCTGCCACAATCATCAAGACTGCCGATTACCCGAATCAACGATCTCCTCTGGCGCTTCATCACCATCACTCGCAACGCGTCGCGAGCATTACTACTGCTATTCCTCCTCGGAGATGGATCATCGCCTTCGTCCAATTCCGCAAACTTCTTCAACAACTCATCGGAAGACGCTTTGTTGACGATTTGCACAGCATTCGATGCCATTAATTAAGAGAGCCGATTGATTGAGGGCTTTGAGAGCGATGGATGGATCTGGGGAGGATTGATTTCAAAGGTGATTGATGATGTATCGCTGTCGAATTGCTAACATTAATTCATGCGAGTTGGGAGAGGGTGCTGAGTGAGAGGGATTGATATCGAGTTAGTGAAGAGTGAGTGATGTACGACCGTTGTGGGATTTTAAAAAAATGGGGGAAATATAGCCGTTGGTGAGTGTCGGACGGTGAGGAGGCACATGCGCTCTTCCACGCCACGTAACTACGTTTACACGTCTGACTAATTCTTAGTAATAATTGAGCATTGTACTCCAAGTTTTTCTTTTTCATGTGAGGAAAATGTGAGGGTGACCTATTTAAGATACTCAGAATGATATGTTTGTTGGTGTCCATTAAATACATATTGATTTGTATGCGTACAAACATTGATGCGAAAATGAATGAACACTAACAATCGGTTGTTCATTCTCGATGTCCAAAACGAGTCGTCAAATTAGCTAGTATATATTTTCCTTCTCATAAATTGTACACAAAAGTTAAATCCTCAAAAGAAGAAAGAATGATTATTGATTTTGAAAGAGAATCATTCTTGTTGAATCCTTAACTAGTGACTCGAGTTTGAATCATAGGAATGAAAACACCATTATTGGGAGCCCCCCCACGTACCTATACGATTGATGCGCGACTCGGGGTGAACATAGAGAAGTCGGATATTGTTCGATACTGTGTTTTTTAGACAAAAAAAAAAACAAAAAAGTTTTTTTTACAAGAAAAAAATAAATTTGATTGAGTTTCGCTTTTTGTCGTTGAAAAAGAAAGAACAAATAATATAATTAATATATCCTAACGTTTAAGATTTTTTACAAATTTATTCTAACGTTTTAATTTTGACAAATACATTCAAATGTTTTAAGTTTTTTTACAAATTTATTTAAACGCTTCAGTGTTTACAAATACATCCTAACGTTTTAGTTTTTGACAAATTAATCTTAAAATTTCTCGTTTTCCACCTTATAAATTGTAGCCCATATATAAAGGTCATAACATAATGAATGAATTTGGAGAAATTAATTCTTCACATTTGCAACAACATGGTTAAAAGTAATCCTAAAACAACTTAAATTTATTCATATGTTATAATTTACATAATTTTAAAATGCTACGATGTATTTGTAAAAATTAAAATGGTAGGATAAATTTGTAAAAAACCTTAAATATTAGGATATATGATGCTATTTTTTATAATTTATATATATTATGATATTTACCCAAAAATAAATCAACTTATCACCCTTTAAACTTCAACTCATTAATTATTGAGATTCAAACTCCTAATCTCCGGCACGTACCATTAATAACCACATACTATATAAATTATTGAGCTACTCACTTGGTTTATAGATTTACTTTTTTTTTTTTGATATATTGTGGGTGTCCGAATCTTTTTCAACTCATTTACTCTAGTAATCAAGCGTCACCGCTCATTATTCGAGAGAAACCAAAAATATATAATTAATTTAAAATTATTTATTTAACATTTTTTGAAGTACGTACGTCAAGATAATAACTTTTTGTAATTAAATTAACAAACTCTTAATTCAATTAATTACTATTGTGTGTGCATGCCTAGCTAACATATTCGTTTCTATACTTTGATCAATTATAATTATATAAAGTATAGCAATGGAGGTGCTTTTTTGTTTTATTCATCTTCCAATAAAGCTATAATTATTTTGCACTTTGGAAGATTAGGTCTTGCAATAATATTTTCTCTACTAAGTCTATAAGGGGCATGATGAGATCGATATTTGGATTAGAGATTGTCGAGTCTCGTTCATTCAATCCAACCTCTTGATAAATAAATAATTAAGAAGCTGTGTAGAAAGAAAATATATATATATATATATATATATATATATATATATATATATATATATATATATGTGTGTATCACAATAACGTTAACTTTTTGTCATAAGAAAAAAAAAACAATACCATTATTTTTGTTTCATTATTAATATTATTAACACAACACTTGCCCCCTACGAGCACCAAAACTCTGACTAGGCATATGTCACAAGTTTAATTCTTGGTAGCTACATTATATTCTTTTGATTTTTCATTATTACGAGGTTGGGAAACCTAACTAACCTGTCAAATTAGTCGAACCAAAATAAGGAGAGGGGCACAAAAAGGTTTGAACACTAATAATGGTTCTCCAAAAAAAAAAAATTAACACAACAATTTCCCTTAGGTTATTAAATATATCACTACACAAAATTACTTTTATATATGTGTTTATTAACATTTAATAAAATATAGTTATACATTATCAAATATCATTTCTTTTCAAAATTAACATAAAATGATGTATACATTCTATACTACATAGAAAATGGACAATTTGATATATCATCTAACAAATCATTGCATGCATGCTTGCTATTATATATTTTTCGGAAAATGACACATGTTTTAAAATAATTAATGATATGTCAAATACTCCCTCTGATAATTTATATATGTCGTTTAAGGTAAGGACACAAGAATTAAGACAACGTTAATTACGAGCGTAATTTACATATATGTCATTTGACATTAAATGAATTGAAGAACTGAAGAATCATAAAATTTTGAATTGTATAAGGGTAAAATGAGTAAAAATGCAATAAATACACTTTTGAATTCCGAAAACGACTTACAATTTTGAACAATAAGTTTTTGCTAAAATTACTTATATAAATGACAGGAGGAAGTAAGTTTTTAACCATATATATAATATTTTTTACCTCAAAAAAAAGATAATATTTTCGTAGTGTGTAAAAATCAATAATCACGGCAACTTTAAACGTTTCGAATGAGATCCAAAGTTCTAATTAAAAAGATTTGGACGTAAATATATATCTCCAGAAGGCGTAACTGTCTAGCTACTAATAATTATTACCGCAGTTTTTTGCGAACTTTGAAAATAAAGTAACAAATCGCGTGAAATTATTTTGTTTGTATATAATTAGTGTAAGCAATTCATGGATATGGAGTAGTCAGTAGGTATACTAGCTAGTATACCTAGAGTTAGGTGTTGTTTGGCTGGGGAAGTCGGAGTAAGTGAGTTAATTTTCAGGGAAGTTAGACACTTTTTTTGTTTAGTTGGTTTTTAGTGTCAATAACCTTCCTCGATCATGATTTCTCTTAATATGAAAATCAAACCATATTTTGACAACCCTATATGTTTTTTTTAAGTAAAATAGAACTTCATTAATCATCAATATGACTCGATACATGACTAAACATAGAATCAATTGCCTTAATATAAGTATATTGACTTGCTAATCATAGTTGTTCAAAAGAATAAGTAATGGACAACCAAGAGCTATTCTACATTCTCGGTTGGACATCACCGACAGACATAAACTATACACTTCGACTTACTCGGTGAAGTGGTGACCGAGACGACAATAAAAGTCTCGGTTAATGGACAACCGAGAGCTATTTTACATTCTCTGGTCATGCTTGGCCGAGATCAGTAAACAAAATCTCTCGGCCTCGTGTGGCCGAGAACCACGAACGCCCAATAAATGAACCATTGAATGCACCGCCACACAAACATAACAACTACTCTATCAAATGCAATTTAATTAGACTATCAACGCACATTCAAATGATCGATTTCAACACTATCGATGTGTGAACGAAAAACTTGAACCGAGCCCTAATTTGGATATGAAATCGACCAAAACTCGTAGTCTTCAAACTCGAAAAACGTCCTACAACAAGAGAGAGAGACATAGAGGAACGAATACAACTTAGATTCGGGATTGCTAGGTGGTTCGTTGACGAGAAATGGAGAAAGTCAAAGATTGGTTAGTGCCCACATTAACTCTGGGTGCCTTCATGAAACGGTGGGTGCCCATGTCATGAATTTGGTTGTGAATGAAATTGTAAAATTGAAACAGTTTGATATTCAGGGACTACTCTACAAACATACGAAACACATGACAGTACACAAACACCATTAGAACTAATAACGAAAAACAAAACTTACAACAAGGGAAGAAATTAAACTTAAGACTTCTAACAAAAGGAAGACAAAATTAGGACAAAAAAGAAGATAAAATCAAAACTTCTAACAAGGAAAGACAAACTACCTAAAAATAAAAACTAAAGATGGAAGATGACCAACCCAATACATGAGATCCACGAACACTCGTTGAGGAAGATGTACAACATCAAGAAAGAAATCAATCTTCACATATCTGAAAAAAACCGCAATTTATTGAACAAATAAAATGGGGAGATATGTACAGATTGAAAACACAACCAATCAAAAAAGAAGATCGGCGGTGGTTCAAGATCTTGAATCACGAGAAAAAATAAAAATAACAATATATTTTAGGGTTTAGAGCAGCACCATTTGACTTAGAATGTTTGACAACCATACATGTTATGTACATCGAAACGTGTATACATGCAATCCTTAGTGTATCTAACGATTCTTAACTGGTCCCATTGCGACATTTGTTGTGTGTTGAGGGTGTTATTATTATTAACTTTAAAACGCAAACATATATATATTTGTATGTGTCCATGCTCTGCCATTTGGGAGAAAGGCCAATCAAAAAAGATGGTCGGCTAAGGCTTTTACAAAACTCAAACCAATTGTTGAACCCACTTGGCTCTCATTTCTCTAGCAAACTTGTGCATGCAACCTCACCACTTCTCTAGCAAACTCTTTGAACTATGACACAACACACTTAATCGACAATCTCTATCTAGCTACTTTAAGGTACGTAGTGTTCACCACATTTAATACAAAAGTTCTCTTTGATTTTCTCACAAATCCTTACCAGGATTCCTTTCTTTATTAGCTCACCCTAAACTCATCCTATAAATCCACGTACCCCTAGCCTCTCTTCCTCACTCCACATCAAACCTCTCTCTCTCTCTCTCTCCATCTCTCATCATGGACAAGAAGAAAGGGTCATCATCTTCAACCTCAAATCTCTTCGACAATAACAATCCGACGCAAGATAATGCAGGACGAAGAGACGATGATAATCGAGAATGGAGCAATCAGAAGGAGCAGGCGCCCTTGAATGATCAGGTACTCTCGACTAATTATGCTCCTCATCAGTGCTCGAATTGTGCTAGAAGCTTTTCGTCATCGCAGGCCTTAGGGGGACACCAAAACGCTCATCGCAGCAACAGATACTCCGTCCGGCGAGACCTCCTCTTTTTCAAACGGATGAGGGCACACAACTCATCATCCTCCACCTCTCATCATCGGTTCCCTTATAACTCATCACTTCCCATCAGCATTCACCCTGCATTGATGATGGACACCCCCTCTTCCTTACCTCCTCCAACGTTGCATGGATTCAACCAATATGGTGGTTGTGGTGGTCTTGGTGGGCTTGGTGGGCTTGGGCCTTTTGTGGGCTCTCTAGTAGTACCAACTCCCACGCATTATGGACTTGATCGTGGTCATCACAAACATCACCATCGCGTGCATGCTTATGGTCCGATGTACTGGTGGTCAACTTATCGTAATCATGATGATCGGTCAGCACAACGGACGGTGGAGATGCAAGAGAGGGTTTTGCCCGCTTGGTTAACTGAAAATCATGAAAACCGTGTGGCTGCAGAGATGAGGTCAACGTTCAATGTTGTTGACCAGGCATCCGGGGACCATCATCAGCCGTTGATTGAGTTTGTGGGATCTGATCATGATGGTGATGATGATGATGATGAAGTTGCTGAGAGTAGTGGCGGTGGTGATGAATCTGGTGAAGCTGAGAGTGGCGATGGAGGGCTGGACTTGACTTTGAAGCTTTGATTGGGGCTTAATTAGTTTGGTTTAGTATTTGTTAAGTCTCGTATAATAATTAATTGCGTCTTATATTGTTGTGTTGTTTTAGTTAATTTGTCATAGAAAAAATAGGGTTATATTGCTATATATAGTCGTATTTCAATATATCTAAAACATATATAGAGGTTGATAAATTGCACTTAATCGAGCACAACGGAAAAGTTTAATCCATGTAGCCGACCCCAGTTAATTTGGGACTGAGGCTATGTCGTTGTTGTTGTTGTTGTTGTTGTTGTTGTATATATAGAGGTTGATATATACATATGTGTGTGCATGTTATTAGGATTAAATGCCTTAAAAGACATGCATATATATATAGAGGTAAGCCAACTAAGTATTATTAGTCCAATAAGTAATAAGTATGTATAGTATACATTGCCTTCTTGGCACATGGAAAAAAGTTGTAAAACTATTTGATATTTTAAATTGTTTTGAGTATTGCATGGGGTATGAAAAAAAAAAAAAATGATATATGAACTTAATTTAGTTTTTAAAAAATAAATTCTTTCACTCGAGAGGGAACTTAATTTAGAGGTGTTGGCAATCTACAAGCAAGTCTTCGATGAAAACTTAACAATTTTTTTTTTTTAAAAATATATAATAATATGTTTTTCTCATTAAAATTAATAATTATTTGCCCAATAAATTGAGTTGTTTTTCTCAAAACCTTTTCCAGAAGTAGAGCAGGGAGCGAGGTTAGCCCCAACAAAGTCAGGAGCAAGCTTTGTTACAAAATTAAAGGCTTTATTTTCCGCTTCAGACAATCATCATAGGCTTATTATAACTTAGTAATAGTATTTTTTTTTATCGAGTTTCCATTTTATCGTCAAATACAACTTTACTGCATGATATCATATTGATTAGTTGGAATCAAACAATTAATTTATGAATTAATGACTATGATATTAAGTAGATCGGGTTATAACTTAACCGGTCTTATTGGCTTTATATAACTTTTAGCTAGATGTATAGTAAACTTGTAAAGATAGAATACAAAATAAATTATACGTGAAAACGATGAACTTAAGAATAATCAATTGAAGTTCTTTGAAAAAAAAAAAAAGGATCAATTGAAATTGAAAGATAATTAAATATATATAAAACCAAAATAATTGACGTACAGGCAACTCGTATATATGTTTTGGTTTCAATCGTGGATCAAGTTCATGAGCAGAGGAGCCATCAAGTTAGTGATCATTGTGCAGGGGTGTGTGGAGAAAATGCGGCCACATCTTTTTCCGGCTCGCGCTTTCATTGCATGAAGAAAGTAATGGGTCACTTAAATGGCATGGCTAACCCATTTTTGTTTTCTCTATTCATGTAAACCCCATATTCTTTGTATATATATTTTTATATATTTATATAATATATGGAGTTTCGCCTCCTTTCATCAAAAAAAAAAAAAAAGCTTGTTTGCCCTGATTTCAGTTGTTGTAATAGACTTATTGGATCACTTAAATCACAGTTAATTCCACCTGTTAAGGAAATTATACGTAGTTGCTATATTTCGTAGCTTAGGTAATTAGAAAGTTTCTATATTTTGACATCTAGGTAGTTTTGGTAACTTTCCATATTTTATGATTTGTTCAGCTCTATAAATAAGAGCGCTCTATTGTACTCAATAAGCCCACATTAATACAATTCTTAGACTCTTCTTTGAAATCTATTATGGTATCAGAGCTTGGTTTCTAGTATTAGGTCGAACGACTTTCAAGTCGACGACCAATTCGTGGTGTCTCTTTCGATCTCTCGTTGTTGTTCTCGCTTTGGGTTGTGTTTTTCAGAGCTCTAATCGTGAGTTTTCGTTTTCAATCTATCATCTGGTTGTGTGTGACACAACATTGTTTTCCATGTGAATGTTGTTTCTCGTCCGTCACTCTGCCCGACGCCACCACGTGTCACGCGATTGTTCTCTCGCATTGTCACCTCCGTCTCGCACGCGCCGCCGCGTGTCCGCTCGCAAACCGTCGCCCAATCTGCCGCCGCCACTGCTTCCGCTCCCGCCGCCGCCGTCGTAAATTTGGTCGCGCTCGCGTTGGTCGTCCGCGTCGGAGGCTCCCCGGAGTCGCTACTATTCGCCGACGTCGCATCCCGCTGGTCACCCGCGTCGCTGCCTGGTGTCGCGCCGACCACTGCATCGCCGTCTTGGAGGCTCGCCTGACCTTCGTCGCCATCGCTGGTCCACCGCTGCACCGCACCTTCGCTCCATTTGCGCCGTCCGCGTCCACCCTGAAGTCGCTGCTCCTCGTCGCTCGCGCAATCGCTTCTGTTGCCGCACATCCGTCGCTGCACATCGTTGCACACAAGATCCGATCCACCGCTGCACACCCACACCAGATCCGCCGCTGCCGCCGCTGGACACCATACCCAATCCGCTCCTTGATGTTCGCCTGTTCGTGCAATATGACACCTCGTGCGTGCGTCCGATAACACTATGACGACTCGCTCGATTATTCGTTATCTCGTCATCGACTATGTCGATTCCGTTGTTTGCTTGCCGTCGACTCTGCTATCTTTACGTCGTCGTCGACTCTGATATCCGTTGTTCTACAGTTTCGTTGTTCTGACTCTGCCACATCAGAATCTGTTTCTTGCCGTCTTAGGCGGTCGTTGATATGTTCTGCAACGAACCTTAGATTTGTCGTCTTCAGTGGTCGTTGATCTGTTCCGCAACGAACCTTAGATTTGTCGTCTTGGGTGGTCGTTCATCTGCTCCACAACGAACCTTAAATTTGTCAGGTTTACTGATTCGATTGACAACCTCAAGTTGAACCAACTTGAGTTTGAGGGAGGGTGTTAAGGAAATTATACGTAGTTGCTATATTTCGTAGTTTATGTATTTAGGAAGTTTCTATATTTTGATATCTAGGTAGTTTTGGTAAGTTTCCATATTTTATGATTTGTTCGGCTCTATAAATAAGAATACTCTACCGTACTCGATAAGCCCACATTAATACAATTCTTAGACTCTTTTTTGAAATCTATCACCACCATTTCAATACTATTTAACATTCATTTAATCATAACGAGAGATCGATGCTCCCGCTAAAGTAAAAAAAAATCATTTAATACATTCATTTAATGGGGAATGAACGGAATGACCTTTAACACAACTTTTAAAAAGTTTTTGATAACCACAATCGAAAAGGATATATAAAGTTTTGCGATACTATTATGTATAAGCTTAATTATGTGTGGAGCCACATACAGGCTGCAATTACAACCCAGAGCAACTTGCATGTAACTCCCTCATATATATATATATATATATATATAGTTAATTAATGAAGAAAAAAGATAGAAAATGTCTAGGGTAGCCTACCTCTAAAAGTAATATCTAGGATGCCTTTACCTAGCTGGCTCCATCTCTAAGCTCATATCACAATTGTTGAGAAAAAAACACATGTACAATGGAAGCAAACCATCTCAAAAAACAACTAAACACATAACTTTATTCAATCAACTAAAAACTTATCTATTACAAACTAACCTTGGGTCTTTATATAGACACCCACACTTGAGAAACTTACTAATATATATATATATATATTAGTAAATTATATAAAGAAATTATTTTTGAAAAATTTTTTTTTTTATTTTTTCACAACGTCGGTTACATACGACATTATGATGTCATAATTATTATTTTTTTATCTTAATCAAAATCAATATTAGATTATTTTTTTTTTTCTTTTCGGTTACTAAATTAGTTTTTTTTTTTTGCGTTATTTTTTTTTTTTTATTTCAATTAAGATTCTTTGAGGAGAAGTCTTGAGAAGGTGATACGTGGCATACTTTTTAGGCCTATTTTCTTTTTTTTCTTCATCTCTGTTACTTCAAAACTAAAAATAGTGCAAAAGTTACACTTCTCCAATACCAATTTAGATCCTAAGAAGGATGGCTTTCAAATGTACTCGAATATTGAGGGATGCATCTGGAATTCTCAAACCCCATACTTTGTCCACTCTTATAATTCTTATCAAGAAGGAACATCGAACACGATTCTCTCAATTTTCACATTTTTTGGTACTCAGCTCAAAAGTTATCAAATGCGGTCAACTGCAACTTCAACACACAACTCACACTTCCTCTACCGCTAGATCAATCATAAATTACAATTTCAAACCCATCCAACGAACAACATCTCGCTCTCACATTCACCTCAGACCACCAATTCACATCGCTGTCCGTCCAACGCATAGAAAACAAATCAATTTCAAATTTTCGTGCGTCTTTATTCGTGCCCTCGTTTTCGAGCTCACTACATAACCTCACAAACACAACAAATCGAGTTGATGTCGTCGAAGCGATTCCGCGCCGATTCTTCGTGTTTTCGTTGATTTGGATCCGATTTGTTGTCTTTGGAGGTTCGTGACCATGAATTTCGAGTTCTTCGTGTTCTGTTTCTTATGGTTTGATTTCGAAGTAACTGAATTTTGTTTGGTTTTGGATTTTTAGAGATGCAACGACGCGGATTGAGGATTTTGGAGCGGAAACTGGGGCTTTTCGATCGATTGGCTTTTTCGACGGTAACGAAGCTCGACTTCTTGTTTTTTTGGTGAAATTCATGAACGTTGATTGTCAATTTTGGTTTTTGTTGTCGGTGATTGTTTGAACTATATGAAGTTTTTAATTATGTATTTATATGAGATTTTGGGTGAGGTTAGGTTCAATGAATAATTAGAGGAAGTGCGGTTGCCTACATATTTTAAAGAAAAGTAGGAGTAGCGCTAATTGACACAAAGATTAGGGAAGGGAAGGGCGGTTGCGGTGGTTTGAAAATTTTTATAGATGGGCTACAAATGCCCCCACTAGAAACCTCGACACAATAGAGACTGAAGAAATTTGACGAGGTAGGGGTTGATCGAAGCTAGCTGAGGACGCCTTAGTTATGAGGGATTTAAATGGTTTGAAAAGCTCACCATCGATTGCACTAATCGAGCACAATGAAAGAGTTTGATCCATGTAGCCGACCCCAACTAATTTGGGATTTAGGCTATGTTCTTGTTGTTGTTGTAGGCTCAATGAATGTTCAGAGGAAGTGTTTGAGTGCTAGGAAAGCTTCATTTGGTGCATGTTTGGATTAAAGGAAGGATTGCAATATGGAAAATGAAATCTTTGGAAGTTAGGGATATCCGAACTATCGAATTTTGCATGTCGTGTAGATTTTGTTCAATATTCACTGAATTTCACCCATTTTATTTCAATTCTATTGAATAATCTAAGTGAATTTCTTTTGAGGGTGATAATCGTATTTTGAGTTATTTTTTTGGCAAATATATTTTAACCTTTTGATTTTGGCAGAAATATCCTAACCTTTTTAATTTCTTGCAAATTATATTCTTGGTCGTCATTATTGTGTGTCAAACAATGACGAAAAAGATGAATCGTCACTTGGTTACATACTTATTGCATCTAATGAAATAATATTCCCAAGTTTTTGCGAAAAAAAAAAAATAAAAAAATTCCAAGTGTGTGCTTAATTGTTTACACTTTCAAGTATATTGCAATCTAATAATGGCGAAAGGATATAGTTTGCAAGAATTCAAATGGTTAGAATGTTTTTGCCAAAATAAAAAATTTAGGATATTTTGGAAAATACTTTAAAGGTCAGGATGTATTTGCCTACTAGTATTTTTTTTTTTTTTTTTTTTTTTTTTTTTTGACATTTCCACTCTCAAGATAATAAATTTCAAACTGTATAAACAGGCTGTAACATGTGGATTAGAGCTCAATGGAACCAGAAGCTCAAATTTTTCTTCTCACGGTTCTGATGAACGAGCCTTAGTTAGAAAGGATTCGGGAAAGGTTCATTCAAACTTGTATTCTACGTCTTGTGCTAAACTGCCAGAAGATCATCCGAAATATAGTCCAGTCTCTGATATGCTGATTGATTCTTTTGGAAGACTACACACATATCTGAGGATCTCGTTGACAGAGCGCTGCAATCTGCGGTGTCAGTATTGTATGCCAGCTGATGGTGTGGAGCTCACCCCTAAACCTCAACTCCTATCAACAACTGAGATAATTCGCTTGGCAAATCTGTTTGTAAGCTCTGGTGTCGATAAGATACGACTAACTGGAGGAGAGCCAACAATTAGAAAAGATATTGAAGATATATGTTTAGAGCTATCTAACCTAAAAGGGCTCAAAACATTGGCAATGACGACTAATGGAATAACTCTTTGGAAGAAACTTCCGAAGTTGAAAGAATGCGGGCTGAATTTGGTAAATATAAGTTTAGATACATTGGTTCCAGCAAAATTTGAGTTCATGACTAGGCGTAAGGGACATGACAGAGTAATGGAATCTATCAACACTGCTGTAGACCTCGGATACAATCCTGTTAAGGTGTGTTGTTTTCTTGAGATTGGTTCTTCTTCTGTTTCCTTTCTAGACAACTTCTTTGAGGTTAACTCCCCTTCCCCTTTCTTCTCCCTTATTTTGATTGAATTGTCTGTTGAAATTTGAATATGATTTTCTGATCATTTTTTTTCCTGATGGCAGGTAAATTGTGTTGTAATGCGTGGTTTCAATGACGAAGAAATCCCTGATTTTGTGGAGTTAACCCGTGAGAAACCAATAAATGTGCGATTTATTGAGTTTATGCCTTTTGATGGAAATGTTTGGAATGTTAAGAAGCTGGTACCTTATTCAGAAATGTTGGATAGAGTGGTAAGGTAGAAACATCATTGCTGATCCAATGTCTTGAATTCTGATAATTCTTCTACTTTTTTTCAGTTGGAATGAAATTGTTTCTGGTGAATGGACAGGTAAAACAGTTTAGAGGCCTAAGGAGGCTCCAGGATCACCCCTCAGAAACTGCTAAGAATTTCAGTGTAGATGGATACACTGGCACTGTTTCTTTTATCACATCAATGACCGAGCATTTCTGTGCTGGCTGCAATAGGTTGCGACTGTTAGCTGATGGAAATTTTAAAGTGTGCCTTTTTGGTCCTTCAGAGGTATTGTTTTTTCATGCCTGCTGCAAATCTCTGTCCTTTTGTTTGTTATTTTTTGCCATTTGGCAATTTGTCCTTGTTCCACTGTATACTGCTGCTCCTAGTGTTTAATTTATTAAGTTGATATCATACTTCACTACTGCTTTTTCATTGTTACTCATTATCTCATTGAAGTTAGAAACAGGTGATGTTAGAAGAAACTAAACTCATTACATTTATCTCAGTGAGGTTTTACTACTTTTTCATTGTTATTCATGGTTCAATGCTAGAAGGATAGACTATATAGTAGATTCCTATGTATTGTTCACCTTGTGAATGCTAAGAACAAGTTGGCTACCAGATGTTATGGTAAAGTGATGTGACGACCCTCACTTGACCTAGGGTTAGGTCGCCCGGCCCAGTCCGCCACCCAAGCCCGATACCTGAATTAGGTCCAAGTAACGATCTGATACGCCTAAACAAAATATGCGGAAAGACAATAGCTATACAAATGGATAATAAATGCGAAATCAAGGAAATAAAATATTCATGAAGCCATTATAGTAAAATCCATGAAATGGGTGTCTAAAAGTCTTATCAATTCATGCTATCCCAAAAAGTTTCCAAAAGTTCTATCTAAGACAAGAAATGGTTCAAACTATCCAACAATAAGTCTTAAGTTATAACCCAAGTTCATAAGTTCTCAAAATCAAAAGTAGATAAACTAGTAGCACGTAAGGCTCACATACGCAAGAAAAAGTTTCGCGCTATCACCTTTCCCTTGCCGCGGTCTAAATCAGATGTGGAAGGCCTTGAAATGTAAGTGGGGTGAGCTAAACGGGACAACGAAGCGCAATTAGAGGAAAACCTCGCTCAAACATCATATACGCAAGTACTGCTTAATAATTATGCAAGATCTAACATGAAGTTGAAACCTAATCTTCAAGCATTGAGTAGAAAGCATATAAGTAAGATTCATCTCTATAAGTAGGTAGAAGAGTTTCAAATCATATAGAAGCATGAAAGTAAGGTTCATATCCATAAACAAGTGAGAAACCATCCATTCATAACTTTTAAGGCAAGTTCTAAGATTCATTAAACCATAACAAGAAAGAGATTCGCAAATCATATGTGAAACCAAAGCATTCATGCAAAGGGGGCCCACAAGATATATACCATGAATAAATAATAATAAATATAAGTCGTTCCATTCAATGCATACTAGTTATTGACTTGATTCTGGTGACTGATTCCCCTACCCTCGAGGTGATGAAAATCAGTAGTGAACACAATGACAGTTGTGTCCTCTCAATGGTCTCATCAAACCAATCGTAAGTTCGTCCAAGCCGTTGCCGATATGTGCACCAAAATCACTTAGGGTTTCCATGAGAAGTTGGCCACCGCTCGTCCTTAGTAATTAGCCACAAAGATTTTTATGAAGAAATAATCCCATCTTCTTTGCTTAGAGGGGTAAATCCATCTCCTTATCCAGGAGAGGGTAAATCCATATCCTTATCCAGGAGAGGGTAATTCCATATTCCCCTTATCCAGGAAGAGGTAATCCCAAGTTTGGTGCAATAGACATACATCCCATAGATAAGTAAAATCAAGTCATATCATAATGCAACCCATTCCCAAGTCCTGAGTTCAAATTGTGAATCCTAATTATCTAATAACATGTCATATTTGATACTTGAACGAAACTCCCTACATACCTCGACTCGCAGCGATATCTACTCCCGATCTTTGCTCACTCGAGGTTCTATGTAAACCGTTTTGCGAATCTATACAATTCAAAACACGTCACATCAACGACAAGTCTCATTTTAAATTCCAATTTTACCATTAAATTTACTTTGAGGATCCCACTAGTATGGATCCCGTGGGTTCCCCTCGCCTGGTGCAAGGGTCGAGGGGTGGGACCCACTCGGCCATTCTCTCAGGGACGCGGTAGCACCCCCCGTTTGAATGCAAGGGCCCACATCCCTTATTTGTTTGTTACTTGTTTTTATTTTATTTATGTATATATATGTATATTATTTATTTAAGGTCCAGGGGCCAAAATGGCCCCTGTTGACCGACCCAGAGGCCAGACTGGCTCTGTTGATCGGTCCAGGGGTCAGACTGGTCCCTATAGACCACCCAAGGGCTGATTCAGCCTTCGACTAGTGGTCTAAGGGCCGGTCAACTGTTGGTTGACCAAGCCAGGGGCCTGCTTGGCCACTGGTGCAAGGTTCGTCAGGGAGGAGCAGCGGCGCTGGGGCGCCCCTGCCGGCCCTCGGCTGGGCAGTCGTATTGAGGGTGGGGTTGGCCAAAATGCCACCCTTAACCTTGGCCTATTACGGTGGTGGTGGGGGTGCCGCCCTAACCTTCCGCCGGCAACGAGGCCGCTTGTGGCAGCGATAGTGAGGCCGTCACCGGTCGCTTTGGTTGCCGCTCGCCTTAGCAGTGCCACAAACCACCAACACAGTGGCTTTCCACCATTTTTGAGCAAATTTCAAGCTTCCAATTAATTTCAACAATAGAAGAGGAGATAGGGAAGATGGGGGTACCTTCAAGTGGGTTCTCTTTGATTTAGCACCCCAAATTTGCGTGTGTTGAGTAAATAGGGGCTAGGGTTTATGATGAGATTTATATACTAGGACCAATAGTGTAGGGTTTTTGTTAGATTACTAAATTGCCCCTAGGCTTAATATAGGTTCATTTCACATTTAATTAAGTTAGAAGCCCTAACTTGGGTCTTACTTTGACAACTTGATTCATAATCACATAATACACACAATTAAAGCACACCACACAAAATTAACATGGTAATTTACCAAATTGCCCCCGGAATGGGTATTTTGAGTTTTTGGGTCGTCAGACTCGTCACAAGTGAACTGTGTTTTCATTTTCATAAAAGTGCCAAGAGTTTACAAGACACACAAACTGCATCTTTGCATTTGAATACAACTACTAAATTGTATGTGTTGTTCTTTAATTTTTGTAGTACTGGCCAAGGTGATGAAGAGTACGGTGGCTAGTTTTATGTATGAGCTTAAGTGTGAAATGCCAAGGCAAGATGGATGCCTACTCCACACATATAAGCCTTATTATTGTATTCTATCTAATCGATTGTGGACTATCCCAACATCTGCAACACTTCTCCCTCAAGTCCAACTAGGTCTTGACCGCAATCCATCACAACTTGGAGTTACCAGCCCATCTTAACTATATGTTAAACCCTCCATTTTTGTTGGATGTCTAGAAGGCCCTTGGATCTTATAACTATGAGGCTCTGATGCCATGTTTAATTTTTGTAATATAGGCCCAAATCCAAGGTGAGAAGAGTATGGTGGCTAGTTTTATGTATGAGTTTAAGGGCTCGTTTGGTTCAAGAATTAGTGAAGCATTCTTCACTTGCTTACCTAACACAAGTGATAGGTTAATTAATCCTTTGTTTGCTTCCATTCCTATTGTGTTAGGTAAGATTTAATTTTTGATTGTTATGCCCTTCCTATTGTTTGCTACCATCACGCCTTCCACGTTCATCTCTATCAACTACATTATCCTCATCAGACTTTCTACCACCACCGCCCCTCCCCCTCCTCCGAGAATCCCTAACCTCTCCGTCCTCCTTTGAGCTCCCGCCACGCCTCCCGCGGCGCTCCCTCTCTACATCCGAAGAACTCTCTCCCTCTTCCTTTACACGCTTCCGTCGATAATGACTTCCTCTCTTCTTCTCCTCCTCTTCATCATCAGAAGATGAAGAAGAAGAAGAAGACGACGCCGATGATGAAGAAACCCTAAACCTAATCCTAGAATCCTTAAATTCGCGACTAACCCTAGAATCTATGTTCCTACTATCTAGATTAGGTTTTTCGACTCTCAATTCTCCACTTCTAGACAAAGATTGGTCCTTATTCCATTTCTGGGCGACCTACGATCTTCGCCGTTGGAATGTCGCTGCTCCTCCGCCCACTCGCCATGCTCTTCTTCACTTCTTCGATTCCTCTGGTTCTCGATTCTCCATATCAAATCGCGTTGAAGCTTCAATGAACGAACGCCTAAAGGAACGAACAATTAGGGTTTTGAGAACCTCAACAGATCGATTGAAGGAGATGAATTAGAGAGAGAGGCTACGAGATGGAGAAGATGATGTCGAAGATGAGGGTAAAAATGTAATTTTTGTTTACTTGAGGTGACTTATCTAATGACAGGGGGGACCTTGTCATTTGGTAAGCATGAATGTAAGGGTTTGTTAAGACCGAGTCTTAGCTGGCACTCCAACAAAGCACCAATCTTACAGCTAAGCCTGGGCTTAGCTAAGCTAACACTCCAACCAAACAGGCTCTAAGTGTGAAAGTGGGATTCACCTCCAAAATGCCAAGGTCCACTCCACACATATAAGCCTTATTATTGTATTCTTTCTAGTCGATGGGAGACTATCCCAATTCCCAACATCTCCAACATGTTGTGTGCATGAATACAATGTAAAGCCAGCAAAACTCCAAACTTCGGATGGTAAGAATCGGCTTTAGTTCGTGCCAATCAAGCAACTCATCTTGGGAAACACATCAAGAACTTGTTCCATGTGATTAAGCTTTTCGGCCAAATTGTTTTAACCAAGTACCAATTAAGTTTATTTGTTTGATATTTCTAGATCTCTTATGGCTTTTTAGAATTGCCCTCCTTTGTGTCATTAAGGCATAAAAGAAGGCTAAAAATCTCTGCAATTGTTTGGTTCCCAACTGAATTATATTTTAGAATTTCAATTTCAATTTCACCATGTGATTCACTGGGCCTTCATATATATATATATATATATATATATTTTGAATCTCTTGGATCAACGAATACTATTACATCCATGCATATCACTATCTGGTGTGCATTTCACATTATTTTTGTTTTTTCTTTCATGGAGCCCTTAGACCAGATAGTTTACAGTGTTTAGATTCTGATAAGTTCCTAATCAATGGTGATTTGGTCACATCAATGGTTTAGATACATTAGCGAGGTTTGAAAAGGGTGAGTTAGTTGAGGGTTCGAGTCTCCCTATGTGCAAGTTTTAGGGACAATAAGTTATTAAGTCACTTTCTTATAAAAAAAAAAAAAGGGCGAGTTACTTGTATTGGACATCCTGGAATCGGAATTGTGTTTGGGGACACTCTGAGTGTGTTTTGGAAGAAAAAGAGCCTCTTGAATTGCTGTCTATCATTTAGTATTGTATCCTTTAGTTTTGCTCAATGAAATCTCTTTGGATTTTCTGTCTAATTCTCTGATTTTCTTCTTCAACTACTTAATTTCTTGATCAATAGAACTAGTGTTCTATCAGACTCATGATAGTGGTAAGTCTTATACTTGGTGATGCAAATCCTTTGTACTACTGTGAGACTTCTACATACACATCCAAAGTTCATGATTTATGAAGCACATGTATGTATGCGAACCAATGGATTAGTTTCGTCTCAAAATTTTAATTCGAGAAGGAAATAGATGAAATGAAACAAACATCGACGAGGTGACAGTAGGGGCATTCTTATTAAGTTCTTCTTTCAAGCGAAAACTTATCAGAATCTCTTTTTACATGGTTTTGGACGTTCGTCCCACTTTTTCCCTAGCTTTGATGATTCTCCTTCTTTTGGCTTTATCCAGGCTTCCCTATTCATAAACTAGTCCCCCTCAATGGCTTGATGGCAATGAAATGCTTTGTGAATACTTTTTGTAAATCTATTTCTTTTTTTTTTTTTTTTTGTTGCTTTTGAGGGAGGGGGTGCTGTCAAAATAAAGCTCAAGGCCAGCTTGTCAAATTACAATTTCGGGTCCAATTCAAAAAATACATTGGACCAATTATGTTGAATTATAGTACTGATGACACAATTTAGGTGCGGGCCTTTCCTTTTTGGATATCGTCAGTTCAAAAAGAATTAGGTATCTCCAGGTTCCAGCTATGAACTGACCTAAATGCTCAATAGTTGGTCTGTCCTCCAAGTATGTTTTTTTTAATGAACTAAAGTTCAACTTCTGCAAATGCATGTTATTGTTGCTAGTTATGACGCTAACCTTCGTTTGTTACAATTAAAATAGGAATGGATGATTTTTTTTTATTTTTTTTTTTCGATTGGATATTAGGAATGGATGAATATTGAAATCTTTATGCTACAATTAGTTTTTCTAAAGCACGTCACACCTAAGAAATAATGCCACGTAAAGTTTAATAAATAAAAGGTATGAATCATTTATAAGATTTTATATCCTCGGACAATATGATATGAAAAGTCATTATATGCATTTTTATTGTCCTCCATTTGGTCAGAATTTTTTTTCATATACTTCATTAGCAGTTTAATGTGGAATGTAGAGTTAGAGATGCTTGCAAATGTGGCAAACTTCAATATTACTTGAGGGACTGCTGGTCTTACATTCAAATGATCCCAAACTCTATAGATGTATGTAGAGCAATTTGGCTTGTGCATTTTGGTGTAGGAATTTAATTGAGTCAATTTGATTTAACTGGGATAAAGAAGTTGAACTTCATATTCAATAATAGTGAAGTTTAAGCCCCACAGGGTGTTCAGTTGTCAGTCTTGAGGTAGACACCTTTTAAATGGAGCCTGAAGCCTCACAAAGTACACTTGTGTTATTTTGGCAGTCTTAAAGTACCTTTCAAAATTCTATGAAGTTCAAACCATGCCAATTGGGCGAAACGAGGGGTAGATTTTTGACATGGTCTGACATTGCATGGGTAAAATTACGACAATTCCTTGTAAACCTGGTTTCAAGGATGAGGAAGGCCTATAGGTGCAGTGAACTGCAGAAGCAAGAAGCAAGTCTTTAGATTCCACTAATCCATGTCTATGTATTTGTCTCCACTTCATCCATAGTTTTAGCTGGTAGTGAATATAATGTGTTTTAAGATACAGAGCATACTTTCGCAATCGGTGACGCTATAATGCATAATATATGAATAAAGTATGCATAGATAAAATGAAGCAACCATGATAATATAGAAGTAAATTGAACTTATTTAAATAACAAAAATTATACATTCCTAACTTTCTCTCCTTAACAAGCCTTCTTGAACTTCAAGCCGATAACGTGTTGTAAACTAAGTTGGAACTTGCTACGAACTAGAGAAGGAAATTAGAAGACTAAGAACTTATACTACTACAAAAGAGAAGAGAAGAAATAAGATAGTTGGAATGAGAAGTTTTCATTCAACTTGGTGTGCTCTTACAATGAAGTTAGTATCATTTATATAGGCCATTTGGTATGATTACAAATGTGCCTGTTAGTGTTACAAAGTGAATATTGTTTTAAGATACTTTGTGTTTGGATCATCTATGTAGCACAATACTGGAATGGATCTACCCTTGCTAAAATTTATGAAGAATTAGCTGGCTCCACTTTGAGTCTTCAATCTGCATCTTGATACAATCTTAATTATTTAGCAATTATTTAGTAGGTTTCTTATTTTAAGTACTTGCTATTTATTATCTAGGAAGTTTCTATTTAGTAGTTTCCTTATTTCTATTAACCACCTAAAGTAGTAGTTGCTAAGTATTTACTAGTTTTCATTTTATTAGGACTGTATATGTATATGGGTATTATGAGATGAATAAAGCAAGCTATTACTTTGTGAAAAAATTAGTCTAAGGAGAAGCAGTCACTAACCCTTCTATACAAGACTTAGTCACGAACTAGTCTTATTCGAAGAACCTATTCCAAGGTTCATAACATCTGGTATCAGAGCTAACGATCTTGTTGGGCGACATGGAGGCTTTGACAAAAAAGCTTGAGGCTTTCATGGAGCACATGACAAGCCTACAACAAGCATTGGAGAAATAGGTGGTTGATCTCTCCACCGTAGTTCGAGGGATATCAAAGAAACCCCACCAGTGGCGATATCGAGGGACACCATAGTGGTTGTGGAGGAGACAACAAGAGATCAGAGGATTTAACAAATTTGAAGCAAATCGGATCCGTCGAAGATTATCAATGTCAGTTCGAGTCATTGTTGGCCCGGACATCCGATTTGAAGCCTCAACCACAAGTGAATTTTTTTTTACTGCAGGCTTGACTGAGGACCTCCGGATAGACATCAAGATGCAACAAGCAGGAAATCTAGGAGTTGCAATAAGCATGGGTCGAGCACTTGAACACAAGCAAAAGATTTCAAACGGTACCCATGTATCGTTTGCCATATGTAGTGTGTCGACTCCTAAAACAACTAATGGTGGTACATCCTTGTCCTTCAACATGATTTCTCTATCTAAAGGTGAAGCACAACCGTCCAACCACGTTGTGGGTAATGACAAAAGAAGCTCCTCGACCCGTTTTGTGAAGCGCCTCACCCAAGCAAAAATGGTCAAGAGGAGATCTAAAGGCTTGTGCTACAACTACGATGAATCCTACTCTAAGAGACACAAGCGTATACGTCTATTTTGGATACAAATTCCGGTAGTTGAAGACGGCGGCGCTGATAATGTTCTTGATGTCCATTGACCAAGTTCAAAAATTGAGCTTGAGGACAAGCTCAAAGGATAGGAGGGGAGTAATGATACAATCTTAATTATTTAGCAATTATTTAGTAGGTTTCTTATTTTAAGTACTTGCTATTTTATTATCTAGGACGTTTCTATTTAGTAGTTTCCTTATTTCTATTAACTACCTAAAGTAGTAGTTGCTAAGTATTAACTAGTTTTCATTGTATTAGGACTCTATATATATGGGTATTATGAGATGAATAAAGCAAGCTATTACTTTGTGAAAAAATTAGTCTAAGGAGAAGCAGTCACAGACTCTTTTATACAAGACTTAGTCACGGACTAGTCTTATTCGAAGAACCTATTCTAAGGTTCATAACACATCTATCCCATGACAATGTCTTCATCTTCTGCGTTATCCTTAGTCTTAACCTTCAGTGGTATAGTTTCTTTGTAATGAAATTGTATTTTAAATTTAGGTTTATAACTGGTTGAAATCCTCTCTATTGCTTATTAAGAGAATGATTCTGTATATGTTGTGAATTCACTCAGAAATAGCAGTTTCCAATGTACTAATTTGCAGGTCCCACTTAAACTCAGGAATGGAATTGCGCCCTCCAATTTTTATTTAACTTTTATTTTATTTTTCCAAAAGAGATAGCCATTCATACAACAAGTGGCATGGAGAATGCATGCCTTAAATGCATCTATTGGTGGTTGGAGTGTGTCGGAAGTAGAATATATAAGCCAAATTGGCCAAATAAAATTGTTTTGAGTTTTACTGTCCGAAGGCTTTTACCATAGCTAATCGAAATAGATCAAGCTTCTAAATTCTTCATTTAGTTCTAAAATTTCATATATTAAGCGGAAAAGTGTATCAATTATCAAACAGATTAAGCCTGAACTGAGTCAAGCAGCATGACCTGCTAAATCATGTTGGTCCATTAATATTGGTTTATTTTTGTTTCTGAAGATTCAATACTCAAAATTTCAACTTGACTTGGTTAAATTTGAGATTCAAATTGTTTTTCTCTAATTTCTTTGCTTTTGATCATGTCGTTGTCAGTGCATAGGGAATCAAATGATGTTCATCAGAGAATAGTTCTGGAACAATACTATGTGCCTAATAGATTAAAAAGAAATGGGCTTCCTTAGTTAAAACCAAATTAAATGTAAGCTAGTTATCTTATTAGATGCAATCTGCATACGCTAATGAATTAACTTTCTAACCCGGTCACATGTTATTGTTTCTTTCAAATTTGATGACATTTTCCTTGTTTTCTCAACTTACAATTTGCAAATGCTGTTATTTCCTGACAGGTTAGCTTAAGAGATCCCATGCGTTCTGGTGCTGACGACCAGCAGCTAACACAAATTATAGGAGCAGCGGTATGCGTGATATATGACTAAATGATTGAGTCAAGTTTCTTTTTTCTTTTTAATTTTTTTTTTTGACATGATTGACTTTAAAGTTGAAAGCAGTTTTTCCACACCATGTTCTCATTTATAAGTGATTCTTCTTTTTGTTAGGTTAAGAGGAAGAAAGCTGCTCATGCTGGAATGTTTGATATTGCTAAGACAACAAATAGGCCTATGATACGTATTGGTGGCTAAGGCTTGGTACGGCACTTTCCATATTGTCTTTGGTTGTTTTTTGTTACCAATATCCATTTTTATGGGCCATGTGAGTTAATAATCAACTGTTATTTAATGTTCGATAAAGTTGATAATAAAAGGTATCTTTGTAGGCAAAAGCTAAAAATAACACAAAAACATACATGAAGGTCACACATATTGTTGTCTAGGATGATGCATTGAGGTGTGCGTGCAGCGCGCATGCCAATGTGTGTAAACCGAATGCAGTTTTGTTTGTTTTGTGTGTTGTAGTAAGCATTCCCCATTTGTTTGTTGTGCATCTATACATCATACTAAAGGGTTTCAATGCTTAGCGTTTTGAGGTACTGTCTAGTGCCTTTTTTCTTAATATCTTTACTTTTTTATCACTCTCAAAACTCAATTAAGTTAATTTCTGCCTGTTTTAAGAATTCATTTTAAGATGCAGTCTTCACTTAGTAAGTGGCTACTAGGTTTAGATTGTTGTTCCAAACTTCCATATATTTGTGAAGAAGGAACAAATGATGTGTTGGTAATGATTACAAAGTTTCTGCAATGCTTTACTTGTAACCATATGAAATTATGTGGCTAACTGGCAAAGGCCTTGTTACTATAATAGTTTAACTTAGATTATTCTGCAGGCAACCAAATATACTCAACATCCATTAACCACCATCAAAGGTTGCTTCACCGAACTTCCATGCACACACAGTTTTTAGTATATTGGAGCTTCATCTGGTAGTTCTATTACTATCTTGTTGTTCAAGCAGTTGCTCTTTTGCTTCTTTTGCATTCTTCATATTGCATATCCTTCTTCTTTATCTTGTCAAATTTGTACTTGTTTTCTTTCGAGGCCTTTTAAAGGATTTATCATCTTAACTCGATTTTTATGAAAGTCTAGGTTAGCACTTTATTTTAGATTATTTTAGCTAATAAAGTTCTTTTTATAAAGTTATCGAATAGGCTAGTCTGGAAGTGTCTCATTTAAACATAATAAAATGTTTTTTAGAGGGTATTTGTATTTGATGATATAGGTCACAGTGCAAATTAAAAAGAAAGAATGACAAGGAAGATTCAAATATTTGAATACTACTTATCCAAGTCTTTGCATCCTAGAATTAAAGAAAGAACAAGTCAGGCTTCCAATTATAGGGCCAGGATTAGTTTACTTGACCGCCGCAATCCAATTTAACAAAACTTTCTTATGATTTTTTAGTTTTCAAGAGAAGGTGAGAACTAGTTTTCTATATGCCATAAAAGAATACATTGACTTATAAAAATAGAGTTCAGACGCATACATCCCCAAATTTTTTTTTAAAAAAAACTACCAAAGCAGACAAAAATGATAATAAAGAAAACAATGTCAAAGGTAATAAAATACTATTTCCTTTGTTGTCTCCTGAACACCCTGAAATGTTTTCATAATTCATCATTAGTTAAATTTTTGGATTTCATTTAGAAAAAAAAAAAAAAAAAAAAAAAAAACTTGTTGGATTTCAAAACGAGGAGTGGAAGATCTAATCAATCGAACAAACTATCAAGTGTAAACACATAATAAACTATCTGTTCACACATACAATGGAAACATGCATCTTGCCTACATCAAAAGATGGAGAAAATCAACACTGCATGCTGAAAATGATAGCATAACCAATAAGCAACCCTCCTTCAGTGTCTTCCTCTCTCCCCATTCAGTATTCACTGATTCACAATCACTGCAGGGAACCTGGAGACCTTCCACCACATAGAGAATTATTTGAAACTTGATATATATTATGTCAATCCTCTCTTGGACTAAGATTCTCTCAGGCATCGAAGATTTATCCGTGGAAAACTTCTCTTGAACTTGCTGAGGCCTAATTTGTGTTTCAATTTGCATCTGGCAAACACTCAAGGGGCAGGCAATGCGATTTGCAGGGCCCCCTGAAGCAATGCATTACAAATTTACTTTCTCATAATTACTAAAGATGGAGTATAATATAAATTTCCCATTCAGATGCCAACCAAAAGCTGTGTTTCATAAACACATCACAGATGAATCTGAGATTTAATTTTTCAATTGCATATATCATTGCCTTGACTGAGGAATTTGTCTGCCTTTTGTTCTTGTTTGTAGAGCAGAAAACTATAACACTAGCAGTTTGTCTATTTTATGTTTTTATTTTGCAAACCTTTAAGATACAATGTTGAGGTTCCACATCTTGACTTCTTAACCACATGAGAAGGCATGAGAACTGATTCTGAAGACTGAATTAGTCATGTTTGCTCTTATATTATGCAAGAATGAGCACACCAGAAGCACATGTCCTTGGAAGTTTGACTGTTGTTCCACTTGTGTTATTTCTTTCAAAGTGTCATTTAATAAAGGGTCTTAATTTAAGGCCTTGGTTTCCATAGCAAGTTGTTTCCTTAAGGTGCAAGTGAAGTCCCCCTTTGTGCGTTCATTGACTATGTTAAACATCCATGCCAATTTGACTGCTATTCTATTCTAGAGATGTCAACCATGGAGAGCACTGGAACCACCCTGAAACAAGTGGGGTGTCTGATCATTCTGACTTTTTTGGGTATCTTGTATTTTATAATTAAGGTGAAAGTCATCAAGTTTTTTAACAGCAATTCATTGCATTCAATAAGATATTAGTACATTTTGGTTCAAGTGTTGTTACAGGCAACCTATGTTGAAATATAGATCAGCTCACATCATGGATAAAAATTAATTTGGGCTAGCTTGACTTAAAGAGTTTTGTTATGTAGTTTAATGCCAATTGGTTTTTTATGACCCTTGCAGCTTGGGGCGAATCCGGGATTTTCAGGAGCCCTGGGCTAGGCTACTAACTAGTTGATTTCTTGCGCTCTGCGCAGAAGTTATTAAAACTTTAAGAGAAAGTTAATAAACTACTAATCTACATAAATATATTGTAATATTTTTTACAATTAAAATTATAATCACAATAATCAACTCGAAATATACAATAGAGGGTAAAAAATATTTAGTTATAAACCACACACTTATTGAACATCTTGAACAATCCTTATAACAACGAACATAGAGATTTGAAGTTGTTGATCGCACTGCAAGATCTCTTATACGTCTTGGAGTGTCATGCAGCTCAACAATCGCCACAACATTGCATTCGAGTGTGAAGAACTCTATGAGAGGTACTTGGATGTTGCTAAAACATGCAATAATTGTGAACTTATGATCTCTATATATATATAAGAAGATTAATGATTTGTATAAATGATGTTGCAGTAACCGAAAGGATGGTGTACGATTTGAAACGTAGATTAAATACATTGAAAAAACCCTTCGTTAATCAAGAAAAGAATTTAAATGCACTTAATTGTTATTTCGATAAAAAAATTATAAATAAATTCAATAAATGGGGAAATGAATATATTCCTTGAAATAATCAATAACACATAAATAAATACCTTAAAATAAAAAAATAGAAAAATAGAAAATTATATTGGTGAAAGGAGAATGCATGTCAACTTTCTCTCAACTCCAACTTTTATATATATATATAGACTAGTCGTTTCCTCGCGCTCCACGCATGTGTTATTGAAAGTATACAATAAAAAGTTTATTAAATTATTCTACACCCTTAAAAATATTTTAATTTTTAAAAGTGAAGAGCGTTATAATGAAAACTTATTGGTGGTTTATCTTGGTCAATGTGTTTGGTAGAACTGACTTGACCTTATGGAATTGTCGCACCCGAAGGGTGGGGATACCCATTTTTTTTTTTTTTTTTTTTAAAGCGTTAAAATGTAAGTATTTTTTCTTTTCCTATCGAATGAGTTTTTTGGTTGGCTAACATATAACTAATTAAGATGAAGTTAAGCATACGCGTCTACGAGGCTGTGAGCTTTAGTTTTGGTGTGTGTGCTATAACATTTTCCACGCGTCTTGGCGTAGTTACTATGTTTGGGAAACCCAAAGAGATCTTATTTAATCTCTGTTTTAATTAAAAAAAAGGTGCTTTGTATTATGTGTGCATCAATTAATAATTAATAATGGTTATTTTTATCAACGAATGGATGAATAGAATGAGTACGTTAAACTCGAAATCATGAGAATAATTTAATATACATAGAATGGAGTGTATTGCAAGTAGGGGTGACAAAAAAATGAACGGGGACGGGTCCTGACACTCCCCCTTAATAACAACTAAAAATAGTGTTCGGACTCGTACCTTTTTTGAAACGGACACTTTTTTGTGTTCGGACCCGTATGTTTTTAAAACATACAAATCCCTTTTTTGTCCGGACCCGTTTTTTAATATGATAAATAATTTTTTTCACCTAATTATTGACAAAAATGCATGATTTTTATGTTGTCATGCATTTCATCACTACAAAAAAAAACGTGTTATATATTCAAAATCCAAGTCTTACAAGTTTTCATATAAAAATAACATCATCATTAGTGAAATTACAATGCAAAGATCATGAAGGTTTTGAAATATCCCTATAAATAAATAAAATATTATTTAAATTAATCGCTAAACGGGTATTCGTTTTTGAAGAAACTTTGTCCGGACTGAACCTGTTTTTTAAAACGGACAAAAAACATATCCGGATCGTATTTATTTTGAAAAAATTATGTCCGGACTCGTTAAAGCAGGTCCGGAAAAATGCGAACAAACGGGTTCGAACACTTTTTGCCACCCCTAACTGCAAGTTCTATTCCTTCTATAAATTTCACGAATGTAGAGGCATTGTTATAGTTGTGGGGGTTGGCGTGATATATATATATACACACACACACACACATAAGTCGGAGGAGAGAGAAAGTTAAGAAACTACCTCCTCTCACCATTCCAATTTTTTTTATTTTTCTCAGTTTTCTTATTTTCTAGTATTTTTTTCTTATTTTATGCTATTTATTTATTTCTATTATATCACACGACACGTCAACCCCCACAACTACAACATCGCCTCTACATGTGTGAAATTTATAGGGGGAATAGAATTTGCAGTACACTTCATTCCATGTATTTGCCCATGGTTTCGAGTTGAATGTATTCATTCTATTCATCCATTCGTTGATAAAATAACCATTATTAATTAATATATGCACACTTAATACTTCATTGAATCTGATATTTACTAAGTAGATACAAAACACTGACTTTTTTTATATAATTAAAATAGAGATTAAGTAAGATCTCTTTGAGTTTTCCAAACACAATAATTAAGGCAAGACGCGTGGAAAGGCCATGGTACACACACCAAACTAAAGCTCACAACTTAACAGACACATATGCTTAACTTCATTTTAATTAGCTATATGTTAGCCGATCAATAAACTCATTCGATAAAAAAATATAATTATACTTACATTTTAACATTTTTGTTTTAAAAAACTATGAGTATCCCCACCATTCGGGTGCGACTATTCCATAAGGTCAAGTCAGTCCCACCAAACACATTGACCTTGATAAAACCACTAATAAGTTTTCATTATAACGCTCTTCACTATTTAAAAATTAACATATTTTAAGGGTGTAAAATAATTTAATAAACTTTTTATCGTATAGTTTCAATAACACTTGCGCGAAGCGCGGGGAAACGACTAGTGATATAATAGAAATAAATAAATAGCAGAAAATAAAAAAATTGAGAAAATTAGAAAATTGAAATGGTGAGAGGGGTAGCTTCTTAACTTTTTCTCATAATATTTATTTTATCAAAAAATCAAATATTTTTTATTTATATATTTAAGTAAATGACAATAGGTCTTTTAATTTCTTACTAGTAAATGGTGTTAATCATCATTTTTCAAAGAAAAAGGCTAGACAGCGTAGATAACCACACGGCATAAAAACCCAATGTTATGCAGTATAAATTTACTAATGACTTGACTCGTGTTAAAAAAATATATTAAGTCATACACTTTTGTAGTTTCTTCTATATATTAGATAAAGAAAAAGTAATAACATCTAAATCAGCTAATTTGTTTAATGATATGAAACAACTTTTTTAATATAATAAAAGGTTCGACTCAATTGTAATCGATCATGATCAAGGTGCAATTCAAATCATTGTTGTTTTACCAATTAAGCCACAACCTAAACTAACATGTTTTATTTTTATTTTTCAATTCATTGATACGACAATACCAACAGGAAAACCCAATTTGCAAAGTTGTTGGGATCGACCACATGGATGAAACTTCCACTTTTTTTTTTTTTTTTTTTTTTTTTTAAGCAAACACTCCATTAACAAGAGATGACAAAAAGTAGACAAAGAGCAAAAGAAAGTTAATCTACAGGAATAAAAAAGTTATTAGGGTACCAAAGTCCAAACCATAGTAGAATCTTACATGCTTTAATTGAAGACCACATAAAATAAACCTCTAGCCAGTTAAGAAATCCTCTTGTTGAAGAAATAATTGAAGATGAAGAAGTGGGAAACTAATTATTGAGAAATAACAATAATAACATTAGGTCAATAAACTAAACAGTAAATTTTGTTGAACTTATTATTATTATTATTATTATTATTATTATTATTATTATTATTATTATTATTATTATTATTATTATTATTATTATTATTATTATTATTATTATTATTATTATTATTATTATTATTTCTTTCTTGTTTATTTCATTGAATGAACAAATGAAGTTTTACTTGCCAAAACATTTTTGGTGAGATAGTAGAGGCATCATTTGCAAAAAAAGTAAGGTTTTGGAAGGTCGTAAGTTCGACTCTCACTTAAGTAAAAAAACAAATGTAAGTTTTATTTATTTATTTTTTATAATTTTTTTCTTTTTGCTTGAGATTGGGGTGGACTAAGTGTGATTTTTTTTAATGGGGTGGGCTAAGCTTGAAAGTATTCTAATTTTGTGGTAGACAAAGTACATGTATATAGTGGGTTAGATGGTAGATACAAATAAAGTACATGTATATAGTGGGTTAAATGCTACAACGCATAACATTTGCCCGCTAGTGCTTGCTGACTATATTATTGTCAAAAACAAATGTAAGTTTTGTTGTAAACAAATAACATGTAGGGACTTAAGCATATAAGGTATATAAGAACTACTACAAGAGGGATTAGAGATGAGAGTAAAATTTCCATTCCAACATTGGTGGCTCTTTACAAGTGAAGGAACTTATATAGACATTTTACATGAAAATAAATACCGCAAAGTGCAAGTTACACCAAAGTCGCATGTATATTATTGTGACAAAAACAAATGTAAGTGAATTTATATGACACTTGCCGAGAGAATATGTCTCGTTAAAACTGTACTAGAAAAACTCGTGGGAAAAAATCTAGTATAGGAAAAAGAGTACAATGTTCTCATCAATCTTGATTTGTAGTATAATATTGTTGATTGCCTCATTAAAAACCTTGCTAGGAAAACCCAAAGTGGGATAAAACCATAGCTAAGGAAAAGAGTGCAACACATTGATACACTTTGAGAGAATATATATATATGCATCATTAAAACATTTACTAGAAAAACTCGTAGAAAAAAAATCTAATATAGGAAAAAGAGTACATTGCTCTCATAATTTTTTTTTTTTTTTTTTATATGTAGTATAATAATGTTAGAATTGCTTCATTAAAAACCTTGCTAGAAAAACCCGGTGGGATAAAATCATAGCAAAGGAAAAAGAGTGCAATACACTAACCAATAACTCATTTTGATTCTCTCCCTCATGTTCACATGGGTGAGACATCTTGTGCATTTTGTTGCACATGAACATCGTTTTTTATATAAACCATTTAATGTTGAAGCATATGATTGTCACTCTTTTGTGTATAGTACTTGCATCAAGTAATTGATTTATAACTCGTTGCTACTGAATGATCCTTTGAACTTTGAGTTCATATTAATTTATACATGGATCATAATACAACAAATTTAATGCAATTTGATGTGTCTCAAGCAATTTCACGTCATTCCTTTTGAATTGACTTATATCTCCCCCTAATGGTGGGAAAATTGCTTCATCAAAGTGACAATTAGCAAAACTTGCTATAAATAAATTCCCTATTAGGGATCCAAGGCATCTTATAATATGATTGATGGATAGTTAAATCAATATAAGTCTCATATTGATTTGCCTTGAGATAATCTCCGGTGATAAAAAAAATCCAGTTCGATAAAGGATGTCCGTGCGAATTTACGATATTTTCGCATTATTGATGATTATGGATAATCAAATAGATCTTTCCACATTATGAATGTCATTTGATTTATGCCGACATTTGTTTTAATGTGCCTTATATATTCCAGAAGTTAAAGCGTGAATTTTATACTCGAGATTAAATCATAATCATATAGAGAAATTTTCTATTATTAGAGTAAACTTCTTCTGAACAAGGCATTAACAATATAATTGTTGTACCAGATATTTCCTGAACGTTAAGTTCAAATTCGAGAAATATTCTCTTATATATATACATGTAGCATAATACACAAGCAATAAACTCATCGCCTATATTTAGCTCATGATTTGAACACATCTCGATGTGCCTGTTTTATCGAGCCATTTTCAATGATAAAATTCGTAATTTTGCATTTGATTTTGAAGGCATGGTAAGGTCATAAAAATATTTGGGTATATATATGACAATCTTTTGGCAAAATAGCCTTTCATATGTGACGAAAAATATCACAATGATGAGCGCTCATTGTCAATAATTATTTGCCCTTTCTAGTGGTGCACCACTTTTATTCATACTTTTAGTGGAATTGTCAATACGACATTTACCAGATCTTTTCATCTTTTCCATGTTCATAAATTTTTTATTGTGATCATGATCATAATATGCAACATATGCTTCTTAATTTGAAGCTGAACCAATTGGACGGGAGCGATATTATATTTTATCTCATTATTTTACTCAGCTACCATGAGACAAGAAATCAATCCTTAATATTTATTGGATTGACGTGCGCACTCGATATTTGTTGCAGCAATAAATCGAGGCGGGTCACGTGACCTTTTTATTGTCTCATCAGTCATACTTCCACAAAGCCTCAACATAGAGATAATTAAAATTGCGGAATTATATTAATATTTGAGTGATTAAATTTTGTAGCTTGAGACCCAGCCGCTCATTTTGAGCTTTTGGAGCATTACCCTTTTGGTATGTATATATATATATAACTCAATAAGGTGAAAATATATATAAAGTGAAATATTCACTTTTCAGATCTCTAAAGAGAAATTGGCGAATGATTGTGTATAACACACAGTTTTGCATATATGCTTTATTCACAAATTGTAGTATATAATTGTCATGACAAGTAATTTTTGTCGGTAATATAATAATGCTACAAATTCAACTATGGTTGACTAATATTTTGAAAGTAAATGTAATATAAAATAATTTTCTCTTTTTATGTAAAAAACATAACTATGATTAAATATATGTTCACAACTTGATTCATTAATAAACAAAATATACTATTCGTATGAGTTGGTGGGACAACCTCCAGGTTGGGTGGTGAGACAAAGTCTACTTAATACCATGCCTCCTCGAACAGGATAACCGTCTCCCTTTCATTGTTTAGCTTTCTTGGGGACAAGACTTATCCACTATCAACTCAAATTCATAGTACTATTTGTATTATAAAATCAAGGATATAACAATAACTAATCGTTTGTAATTTTAAGAGAACAACTATATGTCACACATTGACTTTTGATTTCGATGTAGAAGATCGTACAAGACGCAACTACAGAAAGTTTTAGTTTTTTTGCCATACTTCTTTTATATTATTATATATTTTTTCAAGTTATGTAGAGTTTTTGCTTGAGATTGGGGTGAGAAATGAATGTGATAATTCATAAGCTTGGTTAAAGGGTCATCCAATTTATTTTTATTTTTTTGCCTCTTCTTTTATATTATTTATATTTTTTTCTTTTTGCTTGAGATTGGGGTGGAAATGAGTGTGATTTTTTTTTTTTAATGGGGCGGGCTCAGCTTGAAAGTATTCTAATTTTGTGGTCAAAGTACATATATATAGTGGTTGCATGTAATTTGCCTTAGGCTACAGCTCAATACAAATAACATGTAGGTCTGTCACTGTACACATATATATATATATATATATATGGGTTTGAGTAAAATGTCGTGGGCTACAACGTAAAGCATTTTACATGTAGGTCCGCTAGTGCTTGCAGCTATATTATTGTCATCGTTAGCTTGCAACCATTTACAAAGTAACCAATCAAGTGGTTGTTCTATTGATTTGATATGTCTTCACCTCTATATAAAGTTGAGGATTTGAATTTCATCGTGTGGTTTGGCTAAAGGTTGCTGAATCGGATGGTCTTTGTTGTAGGAATGTTTCTATCCAAAACGGAAAATGATACACAACTAATTGTGTATAGCATTGTCTTCAACTGTTTATATGTTGTGACTTCTTTATGTGTTGTTGGTGTATCATTGTAACGTTTTCCTTTTTATATGTGCGCGTGTACGAGTGAATCCAAAATGATACAGAAAGAGCAAACAAATAACAAATGATGTGCAATTTAATTACGAACCAAAATTGACTTAGGAGTTGACTTTAAGCTGTTCCAGCTGGTCAACTACTCTCACTAAACCACAATATGATCCTAGCTAGTTTGTGGAACAAAATTTCGTAATCTTATACTTCCTCCTGTCAAAAATACAAGGAATCAAGACGGTCTTTATCGTAGGAATGTTCCTATCCAAAAAGAAAAATGATACACAACTACTTGAAAGAGTATTTATTATTATTTTTTTTACCAATTATACTCTTATACAATTTAAATATTTATGATTCTTCAATTCATTTAATGACAAATGACGTATATGTAAATTACATTTATAATTAAGATTATCTTAATTTTTGTGTCTTTACTTTAAACGACTTATATTTGTTATCGGAAGGGGTACTATTTTAATTAAAGAAAGCAAGAGACTGACACTTTCAACCATTAAAGAAGTAGAAGGATGCCAAATCACTAAAAGTAAATCGTGCAGAGGGCTAAATTACAAATCTTTAATATACATTTCCATTCCTTTAGTATATTTTTGCTTACTCAAATTCATATTTGTGGAAATTTTAAAACCAATAACAAAAAATATGCTATATTGTAGTGGTGTTAATAATGTTTATATATATTTCGTTTTTAGCTGGTAGGTCATATTCATGTAATTGTCGAAAACTTATTAAAAGACTTAGAGTGTATATGTTTAAAAATAGAAAGATTTACTTTGTTTGTTGAGCTTTTGCTTTTAGCTTATGCGCGCTTTTATGACATGAATAAATACTTATGAAAAGAAAAAAAGCAAGTAGGGAGATGCTTTTTTACAGTGGTTTTGATATTTTCAAGTAGTTTTGGTTGGCATAGCGCCACGTCAACCATCTGCAGAAATACAAAATAAAAAAAGAAAAAGAAATAAGCAAAACCAAAAGTTGACAAAATAGGGCCTGCATATTAATGGCAAACTTGAAAGAGAAATTTATTATAAGGAAACGGCTGGATGGACCCCAATTTTTACTCAACATACCACAGTCCCAAGTTTTTTTTGCTTTTCCAATTTTGCCCCTTAGCGAAAGAACAAACTGCCCTTCATATATAAGGGTTTTTTCATATTCATACTCCACCTCCCAAACTCTCTCGAGGCCAAGCTCCCCATCATCGATTTCGACCGCGTCTAATCTGGCCAAATCCGGCGTGATTATGGCGAGATCACGTTGAGTCTTGTCAATGAAGATGCTATCCCCATTTTAATTTCAATTTATGGATTGTTTAATGGTATTTGTTGTTGTTTTTTTGTGTTGTCGTCATCAATAGTGCTTAGGGCTTTGATTTTGAGCTCCAAAGGTGAAATGTGGATGAATTCAAGAGGAGTATGCCATTTACAATAAAATCACTTAATTTTTACCCGCTTATGAATTTCTTGGGCGATTTCAAAAATTTCTTCTTCGTTCTTGACACATGTGGGTCTCGGTCCTGTGTGACCAACACCCTCAGGTGACACTTTCTTACGTTTAGGGCATCGACAAAACAAGATTCAACCTATTATGACAAAAAAAAAACACTCTCGACACTTCCAACTCTAGTACAAGTGATCTCCCATGTCTAAAATCGAGAAACGGAAAGACTTGAGGGTTAATGAGGTGAGGGTGATGGGGATGAGCAATGAATTTTGAAGGTTTAAGAAAAAAAAAAAAAAACTGGGGTACGTTTATCAATTGCAATTCAAATCGGGGTACGGCGGATAGGGTGAGTAATGGGGTACGTTGAGTAAAATTTGGAGTCGGTTCAACTGATCCGGATAATAATTTGCTAAAATGAAAATGATTAAATGAGGATATTCAAGAACAAGATTGCGTACAGAGAAACAAGCCCAATGGCTCAATTATGTATAACAAAACGTGGACAAATTTATTTACCAAAAACACTCAAAACACAAACATTTTGTTTTCCTCCAACATACTATATATTTACAAGATCGATTCATATACATAAATCAACGAAACAAGTTTGTACAAAAAGAGGGTAACAAAAAAAAGTTGACTGTGTCAGAACCAAAAAAAATCATCAAAATCAAAATCACATCTAAGAAATTCATCAAAAATCAATTAAGGCAGACCAATATATGAGTATGCATACAGATTGAAAACCATGCATGTCCTCATCAAATCAACATATCTATATGATGATCAGAGGAAATATTATTTAATAGAGGCATGAAAGGGAATTCAAGTCCTTGAATAAAACCATCAAAATCCTCCAAACCGCCCCTCCACATCCCTTCTTCCTCCTTCATCCCTATCATCGGATCACATCGATACCGATCCCAAGAACAACTCGGCGAGGAAGTCGTGGACGACGACGCTTCTTCCATTAATTGCACCTCCAATGGCACCAACTCCTCATTGGCAACTCTCTTCATAATCATCATTTTATGATCATTTTTCCTCCTCTTGCTTCTACTCTTAATCCCTTTGCGGGCGGCCGGTTTTCCAGTGAGCCTTTGAACTAGTTGCCGGAAGTTAGCCGGGTCGGTCTCTATGACCTTGGGTGCAAATACATGAACAATTCTGATCTTTGGCTTGACCATGAGTGAACCCTTTATTTGGTTCTCTTCTCTTCTTGATGTTCTCTCATTGTTGTTGGTGGTTGTGTTACACATCAATAGTGGCACCTTTGTCATGGCTAGATATATATGATCTTATAATTGTGTCAAAGAACCAAAAAAAGAGCTAGAGATGAAGTTGGTGCTTTGTTGATTTGTTTTGAAAACAAGAGACACACGCATTTATATATATATAGAAGATTGAAATGAAGAAAAAAAAAGAAAAAAAGTGAAGTTTTGGAAGGAAAGGCAAGACTTTTAATTAGTCCATTATTGCCAAACGTGACCGTAACCTACTAACCTTAAGATGTCAATATTTCCATCAATAGTCCCTCTCACGACCTTTTGGTGGGCTTGAAGTTGATGGGGGAAGCTCAACTAATTAATTTTGGCCCTTTAGAGAGTTGAGATTTTTTTTTTTTTGATGTCTAAAGTTGATATATCATATACTATATGGTATAGATAGATGTAGATGTATAAAAAAAGGGAGTATCTGACGGTCACCAAGTGAGATAAGCATAAGTGACGATGTGGAGGCACAAGTGCATCTTTAAGTCAAATGCCCACTTGGGAGGGGTGTGCGCCATATAGTTGAGACCTTGCTTAATTACCCCTTAAATTAATTGTGAATTAAATCTATGTTTGCACGTTGACTATATTTTTAAATTGAACTAACCCCTTATTTGGAGATTGTTTAAGGTAACAGCTGAATGGGCACCGATTTTTACTGAACTTACATATATGGCTGGCAAAAAAAAAAGGTCCGGACGGAAACGGGCCGGGTCCGGACACCAATCACTCAACCGACTCTCCTTCTCTTAAATTGCGCCACACCTTCGACCGAGACCTCTTTATAAGTCTCAGCCCCGTATGTCCGAAACCCACAGACTGAGGTTGTTTTAGTATTGGGGTATATTTAGCAAAAAATGGAGTACATTTAGTAAGGGTATTTTGGAAATTTAATTTAGAAAAAAAAGGTGGGATACGTTCAGTTTTTAAAATTCAAAAATGGGGTATGACGAGTAAATGAGGTAAACCCAGCAAAAACTGCGTTCGTTCAGCCGTTCCGTTATTTAATTGGTACCACGACTATTTGTTGCTTATACGTGGCTTGTAAAAACGTAAAAGACGGGAAGAGAAGAGAAACTCAATTATATGGACGTTTAGATATATAGTTTTGGGGTAGACCTCATAAACTAACGGTTTGGACTGAAATCACATTTAATTGATGATATGCCAAACAGGCTCATGTTGAAACTACAAACAATCTAGATTGAAAAAATTAATCAGTCTAACCTCCTCCGTGTAGTACCCATATATTTTTATGTCGTGACCCAAAAAAATGAACAAACGGTGTTGGTATAATCCATGCCAAAAGAAACCAAACCCAACTGTTGGTTGATCACGCAGTGTCAGTTCACCGAGATGTGTAAAACAAATCACAATGTGGCCCAGGTGGCCCAACGGGTTGCCCACATCGAAATACGTGCATGACCTTTGCACGGTTTGCATTGATTGGACAAGGTTGTATGAGTTGTCCACCTCGAGATACGTGCGTGACGTTTGCATGGATTGCACGAGGTTGCATGAGTTGCACACCTTACGATACGTGTGTCACGTTTGCATGAATTGCACGAGGTTGCATGGGTCGGCCACCTCGACATAGGCGCGTGTCGTTTGTATGACTTCTCCACCGCGAGATACATGCGTGGCGTTTGCATGAGTTGTCCACGTCCATATAAGTGCGTGTCTTTTACATCAGTTGTATACCTCGAGATATATGCGTGATGCGGGTTGTCCATCTCGAGATACGTATGTGATGCAACTTGTCCATCTCGATACGTACATAACGTTTGCATGAGTTCACTACTTTGAGTTGAACAAATTACTCATTTTGAGGAGTAAATAAGAAGTTTTGTATTTTGTATAAATGACTCCTTTTGAAAAGGTGTCATTCATTCCACCCCAAAATATTGCATTTTCAGACTAACCTCCTCCATCAGGGGGCATTCCCTAATATAAGCTAAAAACGATGGGCTTATCTCTAAAACTCCTCTCTCCCACTTCAGTGCTTCCTAGGGTTTTACGAGAGTCGTCGAATCGACTCCATTGAAGCGAAATTCGAGTTCTCTCTTCCCAGAAATGCAGAGACTCGCATTGTTCTCTCAATGTCGAAACGCAACGCGAAGATTCAGCACAACTAGTTCGGAGAGCATCGTCGCTTCTGTGCTGTTCGAGCGATTGCCAGTCGTGATTCCGAAGATCGACCCCGTCGTCTACGCGTTTCAGGAGTTCTCGTGAGTGTTTCATGAAATTGAATGGATTCTTGGTGAAAGTCTCGGGTTTTGCTGTGCGAGTCTTGTATGTTAGGGTTTTGAAACGTTTGGTTTGTGATTGATCTGGAATTTGTGTGTTTAGGTTTCGATGGGGGCAGCAGTATCGGCGGAAGTATCCCGAAGAGGTTTTGTCGAAATCCGATGCGAGGCAAGTTTGCTTTTTGAGTAGTTTTTGATTCGCTCAATTTGGTGTTGATGTTTTGCATTTGCGATTATTCGTTTGAGAAGTGTTAGTTCTGTTGAAGACTGTTGGAATTGTGTCTAAAAAATGGGAGTTGAAAGAGTGTTTATGAGCTCATTGACAGGTGTAGTGAACATAGATTGGAAGATTGAGTGTAGAAGAGTTTGAAGATTAATTCTTTTCATATCCGTTATTATTTCGTTACGTGGTTTTGTAATCAATTGCAAACAACGGGTACTTGCAAGAATAACAAAAAGAATCGGCCACACTCCACAATTTGGGTACAATTACTACTGTATACCATTTGCACAGATCATTTCTTCCCCTCGATCATTCTTGTTAGCGAGAGTGAAGTCGTGATATGATTTTGAGAAGTGCAGCGACTTCACATGATATCGCTAGAGACATCCGTATTTTCGAAAGTGGAAAAATCTTGTATCTTAGACAATGGGGGTTGTTGGCAATGCTGATCAGGAACAAACTTTTCATCACTAATTGTACAATCTCTTTTCCTCACGTGTTAGGGTTTATTTTGTAGTGACGCATCGAAACGGTACATGCACATTGCTAGAAGATTATAAGAGATTAGAAGTAGGAGAAAGGGCCTAGAGGACTAGCTGGCAAAGTATTATTTGGTTTAGGGGTGACTGGAGTTGCAGGGGTGCTAATGCCGAATCCGGGTTATTTGTTGTATCAGAATCCGGTTGGTCTATGGACACCGATTGAAAAACTAAGAGGGGAGAAATGATTCGTGCATTTAGTGTACCAAGTCAAGTGTTGTTATGGTTGTTATGAATGTGAGTAATTATTGTATCCAAAGTGTGGAACCTGGTCGATTCTTTCCATTATTTCTGCATGTACTTGTTGTTTATAATTGATTGTAAAACTAGGTTGTGAAATAATTAAGGATATGAAAAAGAATCATCTTATGATTTGTTCACGTCTCTCAGTCCACATAGTTTGACTGCAATTAAACTCAAGTCGACTCAACATTTCATGCTACTCGCTGCAGAATTTGGCATTAGTTTTTCCTCTGGTGTCCATTGATTAACCAGGCTCTGACCACAAAATGATGTGGATCAGGAGATGTGAATAGATTTGAAGACCGAGTACAAAATAGTTTGAAGGTTAATTCTTTTCACAAACAACGAGCACATCTAGAAATAGCGGAAGCCATGTTCACAATTTGGGTACAATAACTACACCATGTTTATTAGCTGTCCTAACAAGTAACAACACTTGACTTGGTTTACCACGTGCGCGCATCACAAGGTCATCGTTTATCAGTTAGTATATCATACAGACTAACTGTGTTTCGTTAACTAATATTTTGGTGTTTGCTAGATCTTTAGCCTAATTGAGATGAACTAGATTTTACTTGATGTGTGAGATCTTTACATCTCTTTGCAAACTGCAAAGAAGTCGTTTTTTGCTTCTTCTTTTTTTTTTTTTTTTTTAATAGGAAACAAGAAGGTGTTTTTGCTTTTTGAATCAAAGCTGTGACTTCTACGCCACAAGAAAGCAACTGCCGAGGGCTTCCATTCTAATTTGGCGCTTGCTAACATGTGTTGGTCTTTGGATTAGTTAACTCAATGACGTGTTTCTTTCCATTTCCATGTTCAACTCATAATTCACATGTGCTAATTATGATCATGACTTGCATTTCTTTTTTTTTTTTTTTGGGATACCATGACTTGCATTTCTATATTTCAGCCATTGTCCTCTAGAGATCAGCGGGCTTGTATTTAGTTTCTTACAAGCCATTTCTTTTAAACAGGGGAAAAGGTGACTATCAAATTGATTATGTACCTGCCCCAAGGATCACTGAAGCTGACAAGAATAATGATAGAAGGTATAAATTAGATTATATATTAGTTTTTGTGGTAATCCAAAGTCTTATTCTCTTATAAACTATTTCTTACAAGCCATTTCTTTCGCTTATAAGTTATCTCCATCGTTTGTGAGTTTGATAATCCAAATTCTTATTCTCTTATCAAAAAAGATATTCCAAAATCTCATTTAAGTAATTTGCTCCCAATAATAAGGTATAATTTTAATTAATGTGGAGATAAATGACATTGTTGGATGAGTAATGGATGAAAACTAATGACAATGATAGAGGAAGAGTACTGAAGAACGAAAATGTGGAATGTGGATAGTTAAGAAAAATGTTGGTTACTTATGATGTCAGTTAGAACTACAGTTTAACCCTTGATATGGTAGAGAAAGTGGGTTCTTTTAGCCATCCTGCATAGTTTGAGTAAAAGAAGTTCTACTTAATGTTGATCCACTGCTGCAGTGCGAAATCTTCTGAATCTTTATCAACTGATTTTTTAGTTTTACAGTAAGAAAACAAAATATAATGCTGCTGCATGCTAGTTTATTTATTCCATAACTGTAGTTCAATTAAGCTCATAAGCTCTTTGCAGCAATATTCTTAGTAAAAATGCAGATATCTTGAGAATTCTGTATCTTTCAGTTTGATGGTCAAGATTTTTAAGTGCCAAGTTGGTATTCCACTCAAAGCCTTCAGCCTTGTTGATCAAGGTAAAGCTTAAAGTGTCTCATATATGTTTGCAATAAAAGGGTTCTTTTTCTAAAGAGGAAAAGGTCGAGACCCTCAATCCCAATCTTGGATTATGGAAGAGCCCTTTCCAAAATAATTTAGTCAGCACACATTAATTGTAGAGAGGTGGAGTAAATCTGTGTATTTGATTAAGGTGCATGCTTACGTTATGGAGCCTGAATCAGTCAGTCATGAACACAGTTCTTAGCTCCCGGCATCCTTGCTTCTAGACATGCCTTAATCGTGTTGATCTCGAATTACGTTGATTCTTAGGTTGACTTTCATTCATTGTAACCATCTTGCATTATTTATTTGTAACTTCTCAAAATGTTGAAAACTTGAATAAAGAATGATTCCTTTCTCTCATTTTCCCCATTTTTTTTCGAATATTGGTTACATTCTGCACCTAAGCAACCAGCTTGCATGATCATTTTTTGAAGTTGTTTTTCCATCTAGAATTCTAGATTAATCTTACTTTTACTAAAATAAGTACTTTTTTTAAAGGTCATTGAAGAGAGCTCTCGATAGAAGACTCTATCTTCTTCTATATGGTAACACGTATGGATCCCCTGCAGGAAAACCTGTGTGGCACTTTCCGGAGAAAGTTTATGAGAATGAAGAGACATTACGCAAGGTAATGAAGAGACATTACGCAAGGTTGCATTTGAAATTCATTCAATCATTCCTTAAACTTTATTGGTCATTTTTCATCTTTTTTTTTCCTTTTCCTTTTTGGATTAGGGACAAGAATATATAGTTAGAGAATAACCTTAAAAAAAAAAAGAGGGCATGTTATCTTCAAGGTTGCATTTGAAATTCATTCAATCCCTTAATCCCTAATAAGGCCTGACAAGAACTTCTTCAAGAACATCTTTAAATTACTTATCCAAGGAAATCCATGATGGACCTTGTATGAGCAAGTCCCATATCTACTGTTCATCAGAACTTCTCAGTAAAGATTTAATTGTTCTTTTCATTCCAAATGTACTGTGGAAGGGAAAGCAGGTCTACTATATTCAATATGATTTTCTTGGAATTTCAACCTTCAATAGGCTTCTCAGGTCTCTGCATCCGTATACTGTCTCCTGAGAAAGATTAGACCTCCTAAAAAGCTTGGGAAGCAACTCCTAGCGAGTAGCAAACAGATGAATGAGTAAATGATCCAAAGTTTTGCTGTCTTCTCTGCAAAAGACACGTTGATCAGTGACCAGTTCTTTCTCTTCTTTTTTTAACTTTTATATTTTTCTTTTCTTGCACATGCTGTAGTTTAATCCTTCAATTCACAGTGTGCAGAGTCTGCATTAAAATCTGTTATTGGGGACCTTTCTCATACATACTTTGTTGGAAATGCTCCTTTTGCGCATATGATCATGCAGCCAACAGAAGATACACCCGACCTTCCATCTTTTAAGGTATATGTTCATGAAATACTGCTAGATTGATTTCATTAAAGATACATTAATTTTCCTTTTGAAAGCTTTTTCTCTTTTGTGCGTCTCCTATGCATCTCAACCTAACCTTTGGAGTTTAGTAGTAGCAACTGACACGGTTTCGTAGTTCTCTTTCAGGACATCTTTAGCTTAATGTTTCTGTTCTCATTTGCATTTTCTGATTGTCTTAGTATTATCTGTGCGTCAATCTCATTTTTGTCGCTCCAGATCTAATATAGAAGTGCGTGGGAAGGATAATTTGATATCCATTATGGTTTCTTATTAATATACTGAATATCTTTCAGCTTACCTTTTTTCTTTGACTTTTCCCCCCTCAGCGGTTCTTTTTCAAGTCCCAAGTGATTGCTACCAACAAGTTCAAGGTGGGAAAGTGTGAGGACCATGTTTGGGTAACGAAAGATGAATTGATTAAATATTTCCCAGAGCAAGCTGCTTACCTAGAGAAGATGATCATCAGCTGAAGCCTCCGTTGTTTCCTTGTCGAAGTTTGATGGGATTCCAAAGTATATGTCATGCTTCAGTTTTTATTGAAGTTCGGTATGGCATCTCCGATGTTCCAGTCATGAGCTTGGATCTTATTATGCCTAAGCTAAAAGGTCAGCTGCAAGGATTTTCTCCTTTTTTTGGAATCTATAATATTTGGGCTTTTCCCCATGGTTGAGCTGGTATTTAGGGCTTTTGACTCGCTAAATAATTATGAGAAAAAAATATCTGGTAGTTCACATTCAACTAGATAAATTTCAGGTGCACTGTTTCATATCGATACTTTATTACTGTCCAAAGTTGCCCTGTAGCTGCAACTTCTGCATACTGCAAACCTTCCTTGTGCTGTGGTTATGAGGGTAGGATCTCTTGAAAGAGCTTATGGATTAGAATATTGATACACTTTTTTGGGGATACTGTGACTAGTTAAGCTTGCATTTCTTGCTTTTAACCAAAGTTGCAGTCCTGACTATAGATGTTCATGTCCTTCAATTGCATTAATCAGAACTTCAGTGAATAATAGTTTAGATGAATAAATTACAGTTTGAATTGGTGATGAACACAATTGAGAATGAAGCAAAGGTGATTGGATAGCTTTGGTGAATTTGTATCTCTAGTCTTTGTTAAGTTTTGTGTGTTCTCTTCAAACATAAGCACCACCCTATTTGTTTTTATTGCCTCTTATTTTAAATTTTATAGTCAAAGTGACTTGCTTCATGTTCTTAGTATCTTCATTTATTTTTTGTTCTTTTGCTTCTATATTCCTTAATGTCTTAGCATCGATTAAATGTCTTTTCTTGTTGCCCAAGATCGAAGCTTCCACTTCAAACTCAATTTCTTTAACATCTGTGCTTGGGAAAGCACTAACTAGCTTGTAATCTGTGTTGACCAATTAGCGAAGTCTGGTAAGCTATATATTATTTACATCAACTCCAAAATTTTGGACGCTACATGAAGCAGCATTCGACTTTTAAGCTATTGGCTTTTCAGTAGTCGAACAGAGAGTTTAATAGGTGAAAACTATAGGGTTTATGCTGAAGTGTCTTGGAAGCATATAAAGGAAAGGAAAATGCTTTGGTGCCCCGTCTAGGAGTTAGGACCACGAGTTAGCTGCCCATGATTATTGGGCTCCCACACATCTTAAGGTGTATAGAAGGCATACGACAAATGCATGTCTCACCTGCGTGTTCGTGATGGGCTCTTAGCTACTAGTAAGAGGAACTCACGGTGAAATAAAGAAAACAAAGTTAATGTAGTTACTTGGATGAAAAAAAAAAAAAAAAAAAAAAAAAAAAAAAAAAAAGGGAACGTCAGAAGACCTTGGAAAGTAATAAAGATTTGGTCTTGTCAAATTCTAACATATCTTACTTTTTATTAGAGACATGTCTTGAAAAGTTAAAATTTTGTATTTACCAGCACTTGTGAACATGCAGTAGGTCCCAACCACTTCTTTGTGTGAGTTCATTAGATTCACGTCGAGGTCTAATCGTATTTCTATTTGTTGTCAAATGAACTCCAATAAACTCATGCCAAGCTTTATTGAAAGGAAGCTGCTAAACTAATTCATTTGGGCACTTAAATTTAGCATTGAGTTGATGTGGCACGGTGCATCCACCGTTGCTCCTCTTTTCAGTCAATTCACAAGTTACTCAATCAAACAAAAAGGGAAGTCTTTGAATAACACCTTCAATTTGCATATCGAGATGCGGACTTACGTATCTGTCGTGCAATACAAACCAAAAACCCTAAAAGGTAACAAAAAAAAACAATAATCTTCTTCTTCCTCTCATTCACTCCCGTGAGTCCCTCTCACTCCCGTCGTCTCACTCTCACTCCCCCGTGGCTCCTCTTCTCACCGCCGGCTCTCTCTCTCCTCTCACCGCCGTCTCTCTCTCCTCTCATTCCCGCGGCTCCTCTCTCATCTCACCGCCGTTTCCTCTCTCATCTCACTCCCGCGCTCCTCTCTCCTCTCATTCCCGCCACTCCCGCCACTCCTTACTCCTCTCGCCGCCGTCACTCCCGCCGCTCCTCTCTCCTCTCACTCCAGTCCCTCCGCCCGCTCTCTCCTCTCCACGCGTGGCCAGTTACTCTCGCCGCTCCTCTCTCCTCTCGCTCCCGTCACTCCGCCGCTCCTCTCTCTCGCCACGCTGCGCGTCACCGTAGTCTCTTTCTCCTCTCACTCCCCGTCTCACCGCGCCGCGTAGAATCCATCGCCATCGTCGCCGCCTTCCACCGCGCGAACGTCCACCGCCGCCTCGCACCGCTGCCTCGCCGCTGCCTCGCAACCAAACCGACCAAACCGCGCAAATCGCGGTTTGGTTTGGTTGCAGTTTTGGTGGTTCGCGGTTTGGTGGTGATTTGGAAAGTCACTAAACCGTAGAACCTCGGTTTGGTCGCGGTTTGGTGGTTTTCACCACCAAACCGCGGTTTGCCCACCCCTAGTAAGGGGGCACTGTGCATTTGCCACTTAAAAATTTAAATTTTTCTATAAAAGGTTGACTTTCTCTTTTGCACAACCCTCAATTTGTCGGTAAGTCTGACTAATAGCATGAAGTCATGTCAATGACACATAAGTGGATGTTTTTCAAAAAATAAGGTGGCTTTACTTTTTTATTCACCAAATAGTGGGGCGTACTTTTAAATTCCAAAACTAATGTATAACCCCTTTTCAAAAGGAGTTATTGATGATGATGTGGCATGCATCGTTGGTGAGGTGGAAGGCACTTGTATGAATAGCTCCTTTTAAAAAGAGCTATCTATACAAAATATTAAACTCTATGAATGACTCATTTTGAAAATGAGCTATTTGTTCAACTTATATATCGCACATCGAGGTGGAGAACCCATGCAAACGACACGTGCATATCGATATGGACAACCCGCGTCACTCGCGTATCTCGAGGTAGACAACCCATGTAAACGACACGCACGCATATCCACGTGGACAACCCATGTAAATATCACGCATGTATGTTGAGGTGGAGAATTCATGCAAATGTCAGACACGTCTGTCGAGGTGGGCGACTCATGCAACTCATGCAACCTGTTGCAATCCATGCAAACCTCACGCACGTATCTCGAGGTGGACAACTCATACAACCTCACCTAATCCATGCAAACCATGCAAAGTATTTCGAGGTGGACACCCCATGTAACCTCGTAAAATTCAAATAAATCATGCAAACGACTCGCACGTGTCTCGAGGTGGTAAAGCCAATGCAAACGTCACACACGTATCTCGTGGTTGACAACATATGAAAACGCCACGCACGTATGTCGAGGTAGACGAGCCATGCATCTTTGTGCAAACTATTCAAACGTCACACACATATCTCGAAGTGTGAACAACTCATGCATCCTCGTTCAATCCATGCGAATGTGAAACACATATTTCAAGGTAGACAACCCATGCAACCTGCTGCAGTCCATGCAAACCATCCAAACGTCATGCACGGAACTCGAGGTGGATAACTAATGCAAACGATAAACACGTATCTCGAGGTAGACAATCCATGCAAACGTCATGCACGTATCTCGAGGGGACAACCCATGCATATCCACTACAGACCATGCATGTGACGACCCCAATTTCCCACAAAATGAGCCCCGCCCGGCCTAAACCCACGTGGACCCCGAGCCAGTCTCGCACGGTCAACGCAGACCTAATCAGCCTTTCAATCCTTTATTATACGTAAATTCACAATTTTATGAGTTATCAGTATTTGTCAAGTTTTACAATTTAGCGGAAACAATTTATGCATTAAATAACTCAACAATAATGTAAAAAGTTGGACAACCTAATTGTGGAACCCTGCAGAACTATATCATCATCGGAGGAGAGTAAATAAAAGATATACAAAAAATTCACCTAGCTATGGAGCCTTCCCCTTGCTGGACCGTAGATCTGCACTCAGTCAAACCCAAAAATGACTAGCCCAGGTAATAAAGCCAGTAGGACATATATACAGCATTTCGAAATAACTAAAGCAGTCGAATTCATGCAAATAGAAAGAAATGAACTGGTAACGCATGAAAATAAAAGACTGTAAACAAATCAAGCGATAAGTGAGGATCCGGAATACAAAAACAAACCAAATAACAAGGAGTCCCGACCAAAAGGTCGTTGAGTCGCGGCAAAAGCCCAACAGACTCGGGTTCAGAACGAGACACCTGCCCCCCAGCCCTAACCCTTGTGACTATGAGATATCCACAAAGCCGGATAAGTGCTCCCAACGTACACTCAATTGGGAGATCTCGACGGCGTCCATATAAGAGCTCATATCGCAAAGAAACAATATCATGACTCACTTGTCAATGGAGTAACGTATGCATATAAAAGACACAAATCAATCGATAAGTGTGGCCAAATAGCAAGGAGTCCCGACCAAAAGGTCGTTGAGTTGCGGCAAAAGCCCAGTAGACTCGGGTTCAGGACGAGACACCTACCTCCCAGCCCTAACCCTTGCGACTATGAGATATCCACAGACCCGGATAAGTGCTCCCAACGTACACTCAATTGGGAGATCTCGACGGCGTCCAGATAAAAGCTCATATCACAGATAAACAGTAACCATGACTCACTTGCCAATAGACCACTCGACCAACATCAATTTCGAAGATAGCTATCAAAGCAATGAACAATATGTCATAGAGTAAAATGAAATTACTGTACAATTTCCTAGCTGGTTTACTTACATTTTCCGCGAACAATCCAAATTGTCCTCAAAACGTCCCGCTCACACCTAGATATGCGCACCCGACACCCGACTCATAAGTCCCTGGTGTCCATTTATACCATTTAGGGCTATGTTACTTGAATCATTCAAATCACAACGAAATTAGGTGAAGTAAACCTCACCATGGCCTTCAAAATCCATTTGAATCTATCGCGTCGTCGTACGTCGTCGAATCACACCCCTCGTCGAGGATCGATCGGTCGACAACGCGCGCCACTGCGCAGCTTGCTCCGGAGCCATTCACCCGCGTCGCGCCATTGCGTCTCCTCGCCATTGGCCAACGTAAGCCGAAGCCGCCGTTGGTCGCGTCCAACTCCTAGAGCCGCACCTGGCCGCTGTCAGCCTGGAGCCCATTGTCCGCGCAGTGTTGCTGCCATGTCGCATTGCGGTCGCTCACTTCTCTGCTAGGTCGTCGCGCCGCTGCGCTGCCGATCGCTCATCATGGCCTTCATCGTCATTGCCGCGGCTGCTTTCGCTGGCCGGCTCGATCTGCCGTCGCCGTCTCCGCGAGCCGCCACCATCAGTCCTCTTTGCCGTCTTTCTCTCTCCCTCTCTTTTCTCTCCTCTCACTTCTTATCCGATTCTTTTTTAGGAGGAACCAAATATGTCCTCGAGATTTGTGCGGAGCGAAACTCGAGGCACATCAAAAACATATTTGTTCAAATGTTTCCCTTAAAACAATTGAGCAACGCGCATCTCGAGGCACCACAAATATTCACACCACTACCACCTCATTTCATAATCTCGACACTCGTGCCACATGCATCACGAGGTATATCCAATGTATATGGTTTTAATGTGACCACATTAAAACCACTATAGCCACTATAGCCACATTAAGCCGCTACCTCAGTCCCACGTCGGCATGCGACTCGAGGCGCATCCTCGTTCGTGTTTCAGCTCACCGAAATTCCCCACATATACATTTCTCAACAATTAGCATTATAATCTCAAATTGGATATTCTCGGTGTCTCCACCAGAGATTCGGACATACGTATTCCGACGAATGGATCCCACATTCGACCCTGACCTGACACGTGACATAAGTCAAATTTTCGGGTCGTTACAGTCTTCCCAACGAATTAGAATTTCGTCCTCGAAATTGACGCAATTCTTATGAATGAAGACCCAAGGCCATACCCGCCCAAGGCCATACTCGCCCAAGGCCATACCCCCATCTTACTCTGTAGGGCTGGGTTCCTCCTCGACAAGCTGGGCTCCTCCGTGACGAGCTGGGCTCCTCCGAGACCTCCAGGCAAAGAACACATCATCTGTCTCATTCCATCAATATATGCCAGGGCAACATCATCGTAACATATATTGAAATACAATGGAACTATTTTAGTCTCATGATCTATCGTCACTAACATACTCATATCCGCAATATGTCCGCGAGAATGCAAATCAATCTCTCTAACTCTCCGTCAGTCTCTTTGATCGAGTGGCTCCCAACCCGACTTATACCCTCTATCATATGGTGGAAACGTAACAGATCATACGCTATGAGGTCGATCTCTTAGCCACGACCGTCTCACTCTCTCGCACCGACATAACGATGTCGATAATGCGACTGGTACTCCGGTGCGTGTGCTCCCAAAGCTCTCGCCAGCCATAGCCCTCGCTTAAGCCTCATGTACCGTGCTCGGAGCCGTCGTCACCCAACAGAACCACTAGGTATGATGTAGTAAGCTTGGTCAGTGTCCGTGTCAGCCGTATCCCCAGCATACTTCAGCACACGTATATACCGATCTATATACTGCAACCGACTCCTCGGTCCTCTGTCGAGTGGTCTGAAACTCAGTCCTCTTCAGGTTACGGATTGTTCCCCATCGACACCTTCGTAGTACGCCACCAGACATCGACTTTGTCGACCAGTGGAGTTGATGATCTACTCGACTGCACTTGAGCTGGCATGGCCAGTACATCATGTATCTTCACGTGATCATATATATGTCGCCTCAAGGTTAGTACCCCCATGCAACTTCTCCGGAAAATGCCTATGAAACGTGCGAGTCTGCCTCGCCTCAGCTGTAGCCCTAACACCCGTATCAGTCGGCGTGTTCAGCGTATCCTCAAGTAGTGTCTCAAGTGTATGAAGTACGAGCTCAACCTGAACCTGTGCCTCCTCGGCCACTGTAGGCCCTGCCTGTACTGGAGATGTTTCAGGTGGGTTGTGAACTGTTGTGAACTGTAAAAACATACCCAGCCTGAATAACAAGGGCTGTTGAAACATGATAGGTGTCCTTCAAAATCTTGGAGAAACCTAACCCTATCTATCTTCAAGTTCTCTCTCAAGTAACCCGTTTATTCGATTCATAAGTGTTTGTCCTTTTCTATCATTATTTGTCAAGTGAGTTACTCTTTTTCTTAGCAACTTTAAGCGCATTTTTTTTTACAACATGCACTAATTTGCACGAAAATTCCTTTCAATACGTTAACTAACGTATCTGAACAAATTTTAGAATGTGAGAAGTCTTGAGATGTACAATCTCATAGGATTTATACTTAGGTGGCATCTAACTTTTAGAACGATTCGCGGACTCTACCTCAACTCGTAACACTTAATTCATTTACAAGTCCCTAAAGGTGGTGGTCGACTTCACCAACCCCGAGACTATAAATGCATAGTGTCACTAAAGTGGAGTTACTTGGGCTTCTGATCCAACACTACTACTCCAAAGCTTTCGTCAAAGCTAAAGGAGTCCGTACATGATGTAATCGTTAGCTCTCAAGTCATCTCAACACTCTGCCCCCTTAAAGTCTGCATTAACCCACTTGTCACAAATCTTCATTTTTTTTTTCTCAAACTTTACTTTCCTATGTACTCATATTCAGATTTTCTTATAGGGACGTATGCATAGGTAAAGTAATCAATTTCTCTGAATCCGATAAATTTATCGACAATTTTTTTTTTCAATTTTACTCATCGTGTCTCACGTGATACACAAGAGTAAATACGACTATAAAAGTAGTTATATCGTATATCTATCGATAGTAGTATAATACAACACATCAAATATCCCATATAGTTCAAATTTTAATTTCCCCAACTCTCCTCACGTCCCAACGAAGACTTAAGTCAGGATCATAGGGTTCCACTCTAAGTTCAACCATTCCTAACTTCCGCTGGTTTGCGTATCCATGGCTTGTGATTTAAATCAAGAGTCGAGTATTTAAAACTTCGGCTCTGATACCAACTGCGAAACGCAGACCTAGTCAGCCTTCCAATCCTTCATTATACGTAAATTCACAATTTTAAGTTGAGTTATCAGTATTTGTCAAGTTTTACAATTTAGCGGAAGCAATTTATGCATTAAATAACTCAACAATAATGTAAAAAGTTGGACAACCTAATTGTGGAACCCTGCAGAACTATATCATCATCGGAGGAGAATAAATAAAAGATATACAAAAAAATTCACCTAGCAATGGAGCCTTTCCCTTGCTGGACCTTAGATCTGCACTCAGTCAAACCCAAAAATGTCGAGCCCAGGTAAGTAAAGCCAGTATGACATATATACAACATTTCGAAATAACTAAAGCAGTCGAATTCATGCAAATAGAAAGAAAGGAACAGGTAACGCATGAATATAAAAGACTGTAAACAAATCAAGCGATAAGTGAGGATCCGGAATACAAAAACAAACCAAATAACAAGGAGTCCCGACCAAAAGGTCGTTGAGTCGCGACAAAAGCCCAGCAGACTCGGGTTCAGGACGAGACACCTGCCTCCCAACCCTAACCCTTGCGACTATGAGATATCAACAGAGCCGGATAAGTGCTCCCAACGTACACTCAATTGGGAGATCTCTACGGCGTCCAGATAAGAGCTCATATCACAGAGAAACAGTATCATGACTCACTTGTCAATGGAGTAACACATGCATATACAAGACACAAATCAATCGATAAGTGTGGCCAAATAGCAAGGAGTCCCGACCAAAAGGTCGTTGAGTTGCGCCAAAAGCCCAGTAGACTCGGGTTCAGGACGAGACACCTGCCTCCCAGCCCTAACCTTTGCGACTATGAGATATCCACAGACTCAGATAAGTGCTCCCAACGTACTCAATTGGGAGATCTCGACGGCGTCCAGATAAGAGCTCATATCACAGATAAACAGTAACCATGACACACTTGCCAATAGACCACTCAACCAACAACAATTTCAAAGATAGCTATCAAAGCAATGAACAATATACCATATAGTAAAATGAAATTACTGTACAATTTCCTATCTGGTTTACTTACATTTTCCGCGAACAATCCAAATTGTCCTCAAAACGTCCCGCTCACACCTCGATATGCGCACCCGACACCCGACTCCCGACTCCTAAGTCCCTGACGTCCATTTATACCATTTAGGGCTATGTTACTTGAATCATTCAAATCACAACGAAATTAGGTGAAGTAAACCTCACCATAGCCTTCAAAATCCATTTGAAGCTATCGTGTCGTCGTACGTCGTCGAATCACACCCTTCGTCGAGGATCGATCGGTCCGACAACACGCCACTGCGCAGTTGCTCTGAGCCATTCATCGCGTCGCGCCGCTGTCGTCTCTTCGCCGCTACAGCCGAGCCGCCGTTGGTCCGCGTCCAACTCCTAGAGTCGCGCCGCTGCCGTCATGTGCTGGAGCGCATTGTGGCGAAGGTGCTACGCCATGTCATTGCCGGTCGTTGCGCCTCTGGGTCGTCGCGCCGGCTTGGCTGCCCATTGCTGGCTGACGGCCGCGCCTGCGGCTGCGTCGTCGGTTGTCGCTACCGCTCGCTGGCCGGGTCCGATCTGCCTTCGTCGTCTCCGCGAGTCGCCACCATCAGCCCTTTTTACCGTCTATCTCTTTCTCTTTTCTCTCCTCTCACTTCTTATCCGATTGTTTTTGAGGAGGAACCAAATATGTCCTCGAGATTCGTGCGGAGCGAAACTCGAGGCATATCTAAAACGTATTTATTCAAATGTTTCCCTTAAAACAATTGGGCAACGCGCATCTCGAGGCACCACAAATATTCACACCACTACCACCTCATTTCACAATCTCGACACTCGCGCTACACACATCACGAGACATATCCAATGTATATGATTTTAATGTGACCACATTAAAACCAATATAGCCACTATAGCCACATTAATCCGCTACCTCGGTCCCACGTCGGCACATTTCTCAACAGTTAGCATTATAATCTCAAATTGGATATTCTCGGTGTCTCCACCCGAGATTCGGACATACGTATTCTGACGAATGGATCCCACATTCGACTCTGACCTGACACGTGGCAAAAGTCAAATTTTCGGGCCGTTACAATGCACCCCATGCAAACGTCACGCACGTATTGCGAGGCGGACAACCCGTGCAACCCATAGTAACCATGCAACTCATCCTTTAAATTTGTATTTCCCACTGGACATCTGTGACGGCCCCAACTTCTAAACAGGGCACCGCCCGGCCTAATCCCTTACTCAAGCCTTAATTCTAAATCACCTAAGACTTAAGTACGTATTAGTCAGCCTTTCGTCCCTATATTCCCCTAAATCCATGTATTGATATATTATGCAATTGAAAGTTAATTCTGATGCCATTATCTTATGAAGCGGAAGCATTCATTCTTCAAAATTCCTAAGTGTGGAAAACCAAGAAAAGGCAGCACCAGATGCACATATCTATAGGACATTATTTATTCAACCCACTATACAACCAAAAATGACATAAACAATAATAATACAACAAAAGTCGAGACATATAAAATGAGTGAGGAGAGTCGCCGAACTGCTTAGAGGAAGTCGCCGATCTTCTCCTTCCCCGGTCTGCTGCTGCTCGACGGACCTACACCCACCATCACAAACTAGACGGTGAGTATAGTGATATTTAAGTACTAACTGGAGAATTTATGTCACATTTCCAAAATAAACGAATGATATTTAAAAGCATAAAGTAGCGAAATAAAGTGCTGAAACAAGAAATGCAAGTAAATATCATAGTTAAAGATGTAGAGACAGACACAGGCTAAGTCGAGATGATCTACGTCCGGTCGGCGGTGAGAACTATCACCTAACATTTCCCACTACTATATGGAGCTGTGCTCAACATATCTCACACAAATAGCGGAGCTGCGCTCTACGCTTTACAACATCAATCTCATACTTGCCGACCACCCCGAGTCCCACAACTCGTGTGCCGCGCAAGTGTAGTGGTGAGTGCCGGAACCCCGGTAGACCCATGTCCGCGTGAACCGCGCATCTCTCGTGCAGTGGACACTAGATAATCCCTACTTTACTTTTAAATAAATAATTCTAAAATTCTAGGATGCCAAAACAAGTTAGGCTACAAAGTCCAAAGGAAATCGAATATAAGTCCAATTAAATCCAAATTATTCCATTAGCATGTTTTTTTATCAATTTTGTTCAAGAATGACATCGAGTGTAGGAATCGGAGGCAACAAAACAATTCACAAGACATCATGTCACAATATTCATCCATGAATAGATACAAGAACAACATGATGTGCGAGTTCAAGTAGTACTGTCTACCAATAAACCAATAAATCAATAAGAGAATGAAATGAAATATAAAATTCTCACAGTTGTACTTACAAGTCACACGCTTGTCCTAGTCTATCCGATCCCTCGACAAATTCGAAATGCGTGCCCAAACACCTGAGTTCTCCCCTTAGTTCTCTAACATTCAATAATGTCTTAATTTAGGCCAAATCGAAGTCGAGACAAATTTCTACAAATTGTTTTTTTTTTTGGGCCAATCGACCCATTTCGCGTTTTTCGAGGTAAAACCCCGTAAAATGCTCGTTCGAAATTCCAAATATTTTATTTTTCATAGAAATTTATCAATTTCTATTTATTTTATCGAAATATAATTTTTCGAATTTTTCTGGATTTTTTTTTCCCACTTTTCCTCCTTTTTCTTCTTTTTTTTTTTTTTTTTTTTTTTTAATTTGGGTTTGGGTTGAACAGGCCGAACCGGTTTCGACCCGGCTCGGTTCACCCAACCCATCTTTTTTTTTTTTTTTTTTTTTCTTTGGGCACGAGGCAGGCCAAACCGGTTCGGCTCACCCGAAGCCGAACCAGCCCGGTTCACCCCCCTTCTTCTTCTTCCTCGCGTCAAAGCAGACGCTGTGTCTATTTTTTTTTTCTTGAGGCGTTGGGGTTGGCTCCCAACCCCAACCCAACTGGAGTCGATGGAAGGGGAGACACCCCTGCCATATTTCTCCTCACACCTCTCGGCCATGGAGGCCGAGCCTTCCATGGCCGAACCTCCATGGCGGGCACGACAACAACAACGACCGACTTCAACAACAACAAACCACACAACAACAATAACAACTTACCTTGCCTTCTTCGAGCTCGATCTTTCTCTCTCTCTCTCTCTCTCTCTCTCCTTCCTTTCTCCTTCTTCCTCTCATCGGGTTTCTTCTTCTCTCTGTTTCGTTTTCTTCTTCTCTCTGTTTTGTTTTGGTTTGAGAGATAATGAGATAAGTTTGGACTTTGAGGTTAAATTTGACCAAGTTATATGATTTGGGTTGGCTTGAATGTGAGCCACACATCTCAACCCACACACGTATCTCGAGGCACGTCATGTGGTCTTGCTCACACCACTTGTCCCTTGTGTCACTCACAAGTGACACCAATACTTGACACCCTTTCTTGAGATGTGTGTGTGTGTATCTAGATGTATATCTAAGGCCTCATGTTTTATTTTCTAACTATAGGCCCTTTTATTTCTTACATTTGGCATGTGGCCACATTGCAACCACACATTACCAAATAATTGCCCATTTAATGTAAATAATTGAATCTTACCCCACGCATTTGCTACCTCGAGCCCACGTCGCATGCAACTCGAGGCGCGTCCCCGCTCGTCTCGGAATCTGCATACCCGTAAATGACTTAGTAGTCTACACATATACAAGTACACTAGGCATACATCACCACAAATATAAAATGTACCTCGACCCTTGCCTCGGTAAATGGACGTATCACGGTGTGGGTCCCACAGTACGGGTCGTTGAGCATGTGTAAAGACGATAACACAGTTAAAAAATTTGGGTCATTACAACATCCCACGTGTATGTCCACGTGTACCGGGAAACAAGAATAACGCCTTTTGAAAAGGCGCTATTTTTGTTTGTCTTTTCCACGTGGACATCCCACGCACCCAATAATATTTACGCGAATAGCGCATTCACCTTTTCAAAAGGCGATATAGCTTATATCAAGAATAAAAAAAAAAAACGCACACTTGTTTTGCTCATTTAAACTAATTTTTGCTGTACTTGTGTAATTTTTTCCACATAAGTGAGCGTCGAATCTTGGCGCTCAAACTGGTCTAGAAAATCTTTTTTTTTTCGGTAGTGATATTTGGACTCATGAGTCCGGACTCAAAAGTTTTTTTAATTTCAAAGTCACCCTCAAGTAATTAATAAAGCAAACACAATCACTTGTAAAATTCCTTTGATACCCCTTAAATATTTGTGAAAATTTTAAAAACACCCATATGAGTCCGGACTCATGAGTCCAAGTAGATTTATTATTTTTTTTTATTGAAAAGATCATTTTTTTGTAACTTTAACTTATATGCACTTCAAAAATCGTAATTCTTTTCCTTTGGGTCTCATCGATTTAACCTTTTGATCCACTATGATCATTTTTTCTGATTGGCAGTGATTTTAATAACCTCTTTTCCTTTTTATATATCAAATAAACTTTGGACATATTCATTTTTGATGAGATGATTGAGTTCATCCCCATTGCGGCCATCAAATTTACTATTGACAATAGTCAGTTCTTTGAGTCTACATCCTTCTGAAAAATTTTGCGTGGATTTGCGTTTATGAAGTTTTATTTCATAAGTAGTTATTTCATTCCCTTGTTGAAAGGTTTAAATTGTTTTCTCTCGTTAGAAGTTTTATGTTTACTTTTCTTCTAAGAAGTTTTATTCATTATAGTTTGAGTAATGTATTTGTGTATTGTCGTATTCCAAATATTTGTCAAAAAAATAGCCATTAATTGTCAAACAGTTTCATTGATACAGTCGTTGTTTTTAAAAACAAATCTTATAACGGTTGAATGTTGTTTTGAACAATTAAAATTAACAAATTAATTTATTATGGTGATTGATTCTTACTTCTTGTTCTATTCTATTAAATGGAAGGGTCGGTGTGTGTGAGCCGATTTCGTCTCCAAATTAGGGCTCGGTTGAAGATCGACGAATTAAGTTACATTTGGTAGAGTAGATGTCATGTGTGTGTGGCGGTTTTTTAAAATGTAAAAAAATTGAGAAATCGTGGTTCTCGCCACACAGCCGAGATCTGTCTCAACCGTCTCGGCCTTGGCCGAGACATAAGCTAATATTTTTGGGAAGTCGCAGATCTCGGCCACGAAGACGGAAGAGTTAAGCTGCGTATCGGTTGTCCACTTCCGATAGGGTCTCAGTAGGCTCGGTCGTCATAGGACGAGAGTCAGGCGAATTGAAATGGTCAATCCATCTCGGTGGTGTACAACCGAGAAATTGAAATAGGACTCGGTTATACAAGAACGATATATTGGAATACTTGTCGGTCATTGGTGACCAGAAAATATGGGTTGTTTCACGAACACGCTTGACCGCGATATCGGGAATGGATGAATTTGAACATTACGGTTTCAAAAAAATCTCCGTAGTCGTCAAACTAACAATGCAAGATTGAAAATCCAGCACGACAATTTGCACCGAACCTTAATTAATTATAAATCTCCGTAACATTCAAACTGACTCTAAAAAGGGTCCATCCATAAGTAAACAACAATTAAAACACAACACAACATTTGCATATACATAGAACATTCGGACGAATTGGCAAAATTTCTAAATGTTTAGCCGTCTAGGTACAAGCTTTAACCTACAAAGTGTATCTAAATCTACAACGGGTATGGTGGCTTCATGATCAGCGGTTGCAATGGGCGCGATGTCTCGAAAAACGAATCCATCTCGCCAACCTTTGCGTGATCCTCAACGTACCGATCCCACGATGGATATAAGGATGGCGCGGTGCATTCACATGCAAGCGCACTGTCAAAGTGAACAAGTAGAACATATAAGATATTGTCACAAACCGATTAAGGGGGAAACAAACCAATTCACAAAAAAATCATAGAACTTACCCTAACCCAATGGATATTCCTTTCATTCGCCATTGCAATGATAAGTCTGTTGTGCAATGACGACGTTGGAGTACTACGTAGAGGTAGGAATGTGGAGGCACTACCATGCGAGAGGTTGACGAGAATGACATTGAATGCGGTGGATACTAACAATCCCATGTCTGGAAGTGTCAACCATTCTTTGAAAGATGCCCCCTCTTGCTTCTCTGAGCAATGCACCGCATTCTTGACAGTCTCGAAACTCGAGCCAAGCACTTCCCGCCAAAGGTCTTCATACCCGATAATCTCATCGTACATCCTTCTACGCACAATCCTCCACCCGTCTACGTCGGCAAGTCGAAGCCCAGAGGCTATACACCGATATCCACAATTTCCATCGGAAACCACATCGATAATGGCCTCAACATGTGGCAACCAATCCGGTTCTAAGCAATGACTATAAGCCATGTTAGATCCACTTTGCGTGCGTCGACTGACACGACGCATTTGTGGAACCTTGCATTTCTTACGCCTAGAAGCTTTTGTGGAGTGGGAGGACTCAAATCCGATTGGAGATTGGGGTGCCTCCGACATCTTGGGGTGCCTCCGGTTGGAGACCCCGGTGTCCTCACACCCGCATCCTCAACTTCTGCTCGCACTCCACAAAAGACGAAGGTGGACTAATCTCCTTGAGCTGCTCACTTTCGGTCCTCCCCCCGCATCCTCAACTTCCTCCTCCCCTTATCCAATCTTCTGCGGTGTCGTGATTGTGCCTCCCACAAATCACGGTGACATACCATAAGGAGTCGCATTCTCCTTGACGTTAATTTGGAAAGGACATCCACATTTCTTCGTACTAGTGTGAGTCCTCGCCTTTTCATCATTCCTTGATTTCTTTAAAATTTTTGCCGCTTTCCCCTTCCCAACTCTCTGAGCCAGTCCCCTATATGTCCCAGACCTGTCACAGGCAATTTTCACCCTTCCCCTGCGCTTAATGCCCCCGCATCCGAGCGCTTCGTTACTAACACAAACTTGTTCTCGCCACCAATCCAGTTGAAGCCATGAAATTGCCGCTTCTCGAGAGGGGAATGGCTTAGAAGGTGTAAAAGTGTCCTTGTAGTCTGGAAAATTACAAGATAACGGCATTACTGCAATACAAACCAGTGTAACATTATAATCAACCAAAATGTACAGGACAATCACAAAAAAACCCAAAAAAATAGGTTCTCGGTTGTACGGCTTTGAAACTTTCTTCATAGTCTCGTTTACGTGAGGCCGAGAGTTACCATTACCCTCGGTCGTTTCATACCGTGACCTACGTGAAACCTCTCGGTCCTCTGCGACCGAGACATTACCATACATCTCGGTCTGCGAGCCGAAACAATCGCGCACCCAGACGGATACTTCGGATAACCGCAAAAAAAACACAAAAACATTTGCAACATTACCTCAAGGACGACCTCCTCTCGGCACCGAAGCATTACGATCCTCCATTATACGGTTGAAACAACTTCGGATTTGAAGAAATTACTATTAAATGGATTGAGAGTCTTTTCCATTGATGGTTGATAAATGGTGCCCTCTAAAATTGAGAGCCATTGATGGTTGAAAAAAATTTTATTTAAAAAAAAAAAAAAAACTTAACTGCTTTAATAATATATTCTTTAGAGAATCCACGCACTCACTGCACACACCTCGTTTCTTGCATTCCTTGTCGTTCTTTTGTTCTTATCCCAACATCTTTGTCCTTGTTCTCTTCTTTCGCCAAATCTCTCCTTTTTTTGTCACGACTTTACCAAATCTCTTTATTTCACTTTTTTTTTTTTTAACACGTCTCACCTTCCACTTTAAACAATATAGTATTCTCTTTCAAAATGAGATTACTTAATAGTAAATTGTTAGGGTGTCATGCTTTGATACATTTTTATTTGCAATGCAGTTGCCATCGGAGTCCTTTGATTTGTATACCGTGATGCATGTACGCGCATCTCAATGCCTACAAAGTATGTAATCCAAAGTCCTGTATAGTTAGGTTTTGAAAGTCGGAGGGGTGAAGACTAGGCACACAGAAATTGAGATTCCATAAAAAAAAAAAGAAAAGAAGTGTGGATTCTGAGCACTGCAGGAAATGTAAGAGAACTGAACCACTCTGCATGTAAACAATAGGATCCAACTCAGAAGGACAGTGGCCCCTATTTTTGAGACTTTAGTGGTACCCATTAATATTCAACTCTACAGAACTTGATTGAATGGAAGCTATGTTAAAAAATATGACAAGTATTTGAACAATCTTAAACAAACTTGGTGCCACTTTGGCTTATTGGTTTTGAATTTATTTATTCTCTCTTTTGGTTTGAGATATACTTACGCGCTTTGATTAAATATTGAATGTTGAAACTTTGCTACTGATTATCTATCTTGTTCAAGTATTGATTCTGAAACAAGAGGTCTATTCAAAGAATATTTGCCATCCACAATGTAGACTGTACCCCGTGAGAAAGTGTTTGCGTTGTTAACACGTAGAGAATGGTTACACTTGAAAAAATTAAAAAGAAAAAAGAAAATCACAAGCCGAAAATACTTTAGCAAAATGTTGATATGTATATGAATTAAATTTAAATCTTTTAAAGGTATTATAGTAATAATTTAATATTATAAATTTTAAAACGTCTTCTGTATTTTGAACGTTGGAATATAGAAATAGAGGGTCGCTTTTGCAATAATGATGCTACTCAAGTTTGAAATTAATGGAACTTTGGATGCCTTGCAAGTAATATATAAAAGTATGGAAAATATTAGGATGACGTTTTTTGGGGTATTGGGATGGACACCCGACGATGATTTTCACCCATTTATGTGTCGATGTATGTGTGCACAAATTTTGATGCGCAATTGATGATAGTAAGTGTCCCAAACGGATCACCCTAACATCTGCTTAAAAGTATAATGAGATTTGTGGTTTTACATTTCTCGCGTTTGAAAATAGTAGCCACAAAACTTTAGATACCTAGAGTCAGGCTATGTGCACCCCGCACAATGATCAGGGCACCCAGCCAAAATTTTGTAAAAATTAACAGGGGTGTATTCAATTGAGATTTTAATAAACTTTTGGTTACTTTTAATGACTAAAAAAGTTTTAGGTGTATTCATTTAAAACTTTTAGAGAGTTTATAAAAGTAAAGTGTATTCAATGTGAACTTTTATAGACTTTTAAAAAGTCTACAAAAGTTTTGGGGTATTCAATTTAAACTTTTAAAGAGTTCATAAAAGTAAGGTGTATTTAATTTTTTTGTGACTTTTGTAGATTGGTTACAAATCTTGACTTTTGTAGACTTTTTGTATAAAAACACGCATAAAGAAGTCTTCAACTTCTCCTCACTTCAACCCAGAAACTTTTAGATACTTCTAATTTTTGTTGGTTATATTTTTCAATAAGGACTTCATTGATCACAAAAGGTCTTTTTCTTATCAATTATTTTTATCAACTTCTCCAATCACTCCACAACTCTTGGATTTCATTGCTCACCCATTATACTCTAATATCTATGTTGATGAAAATTGATTGATGTCATTATTAACAAAATCTCATTCTCGCATCACTATACATTTTTGATAGTTTTTTTTTTTTTTGACAAAGAAGTTTTGTTTATTTAATATAAAAAAGTGTAGTATTATTATTTTGAAGAAAATAATTGTATAATTTTTTTTTTAAAATGCAAGAAGTGCATTTTTTAGAATTTAAATTATCATTATTAAGGAAAAAATATATTTTTTTTGCTTAAGTCAAACAAAAAAATAAAGTGCAAAATTTTTACATTAATATTTCCAATGATCTTTTCTCGAAAAAAAAAAAATATTTCCAATGATCTTACTTGATTCTTTTCTACCAATAAAGGATGATTTATTTACCTATTTATTATATCGATATTTATTTACTTATTTATTATGCTACTACCTTGAGAGTAATTCATTAATATGTTTATATATTTTTTTTTTACTAAAATACAAAAATTTTTTAAAAAAAAATTAGTAATAATTCTTAAAAAAAAACATAATTATTTACTTTTTTTATAATAAAGTGCAAAATATTTGTTTCATTTTAAAAATCACAATAATCAATTAGTATCATCAAAATCATGTTTAAGAAGTTAACGAAAGTCACTAAAAATCTTAAATGTTGATAAAAATCATCATAATGAAATCTACATAAAAGTTTATCAAAGTTTTTAAAAGTCTACCAAAATTTAAAACTTCATAAAAGTCATTCACTTATAAAAGTAACCAAAAGTCTATTAAAATCTCAATTGAATACACCCCTGTAAATTTAGGGGAAAATGTCAAAACTACCATCCCAACCCAACTGATTCACTCACGTTCTAAACTCTTCATTCTCGCGCACCCCCACCTTCGATCCTCCAAATTTCTCACAAGTGCAATCGATCCTTCACCGGCTGGAGTGTGCGTTTGTCGATCAAAGGGGGCTTTTGGACATTATAAATATGTTATTTCTAATTTTTTGGTAGTTGAATGAACTCGATTGATCAATTTTGGACGAGAAAATAATGTGGGTTTTGTGGAGTTTGTTAGATTCGGTGTGTTTGCATCACTGTTAACGAATAATGGGTGAATATGAGTGGGAGGACACAATAATGTGGATTTTGTATTGCATTTTTTTTTCATTTTCCAAATTGTACAGAGACGTGAAGTGATCGCCACACACACATGACGAGACACTGCATAGGGTCTCGGTTGTATCTAGCCGACACTCTTGCATGAGTCTTGGACTAAAGCAACATAAAACCATGTACGTACTATGTTGTACTAGTCGTGCTCATTGGGTATTGAAACTTGAAAAATGGTTTCGGACATGTGCAACCGAGATTGCATGCTGTTTCTCGAACTTGTAAAACCGAAACAATCGAGGTGTCTTGAGAAACAGTCGGGGTGCCCTGATCATCAGGTGGGGTGCTCGTTTTTTAACCAAAGTCAGTTTGGGAAACTTGACGGGGCGCCCTGAGAGATTGATTGAGTGCCCTGATCATCGGGGTGCCCTGAGAAACAATCGGGGTGCACATAGCCCTACTCTAAAAAAATTTAAAAGTACTAAAACAACAACGGATAAGTCACATGACCGAAAACTGTATTAGCCCACATGAGCCGTCTATGTGGTCTCGACTCGAATGTAATGCATCGACATACGTGCCTATGCATTGAAGGTGCATACCACCTATTGTCATTCTAACACTATCCGGAAGACCGGAAGGAATATGCAAAGGCATACTCTCTCCTCCACTCCTATAAATACCACCCCAAAACCCTCCCACCAACCCAAACTCCCATATCTCCCCCTAGCTTAGCTAGCTAAGCTTGCTAGTAGCACCCCCATGGCAATAATGCCTTGTCCACTCCTCTTCATCACCCTGTTCATAACCCTCACCGCAGCCACCCCGGCACCCCACCCCCTCAACTTCACCCTGGTGAACAACTGCCCATTCACAGTGTGGCCAGGCATCCAGCCGAACGCCGGGCACCCAGTCCTCGAATCAGGCGGGTTCACCCTCCCCCGCTCACCCACCGCTCCTTCCCCGCCCCCTCCTCCCACTGGTCCGGCCGCATGTGGGCCCGCACCCACTGCACCCCCACCGGCCCCACCCCCGACCACCTCTCCTGCGCCACCGGCGACTGCGCCCACCTCCTCCGCTGCTCCGGCGCCGGCGGCTCCACCCCCGCCACCCTCGCCCAGTTCTCCATCCGCCACGGCCCCAACTCCGCCCTCTCCTCCTACGCCGTCAGCCTCGTCGACGGCTTCAACCTCCCCTTCACCATCACCCCCCACGGCGGCTCCGGCCAGTGCCCCGTCGTCGGCTGCCGCCAAGACCTCCTCGCCTCCTGCCCCGCTCCGCTCCAAGTCCAGGCCCACGGCGGCGTGGTCGGGTGCAAGAGCGGGTGCGAAGCGTTCGGGACCGACGAGCTCTGCTGTAGGAACCACTACAACAGTCCTCAGACTTGCAGGCCTTCCAATTACTCATTGTACTTCAAACATGCTTGTCCTAGCACCATCACTTTTGCCCATGATAGTCCTTCTCTCATGCATCAGTGCTCTGCTCCTAATGAGCTCAAGATCATCTTCTGTCACTGATCATTAATTATTAGAGTGAGACTAGTTTAGTTAGGACTTGTTGTTTAATTAATTAATTAGTGTTGTTGGTTTTGGTATCTGTATCTCTGTTGTATCTGTAGTAGGTCTAAAGAGGAAGTGTAATGATGTTGGTTTAGTAGCTAGTGTGTTGTGTGTGTGTGTTTTGTTTTGGGAGAAGTGCATGCTTAATTATCACGTGAAAGTGGGTTTCTTTATTCTGCCAAGGAAGGAAGGTCGACAGAGATTTGTCTGTGCTTGCTTTTATGTGTTTCCAAAAATGCCATTGCTTTTTACTGATATACTCCTATGTGTAGATAAGGACTAAAGGAGGCCAATGTTGGAATGGTCTCTTTGTGGAAAGAGAAGTGCTACAGTGACAATAATACGTTCACTAAAGATATATTGGAGCCCATGATGTGCATGTATCTCGAGATATCTGCCGCTCTCGATGCATAACACATAAGGGTTGATATTGCATAGAATGTACTTGTGAGTTAATGTGTCTTGTAGTGTAACATTATTGTTGTCCTTTTACTATTACTTAACACTTTATTTTTATGTAAACCTCATATGCTGCTTCAGCTATTTTGCATTTTATTGTGATATAATGTTGTTATTCTAGCTTTCCAGAAAAATATTCATTCAGCATCTCGAGATTTTCATACTCGATTTGTTGTCTATCGTGTGTTATCGACATGATGATGATGATGATTTGGACGAGAGGCAACGTGGAATTCAAAGAAAGTGATGTGGTTAGTTTGTCACCGTCGGATGGCACTTGGGGACGCGTGTGCAGCAGCTCAAACCCGATGGCGACAACTCGAGTCGAACGTGATTTGGGACGCATTTGTATTTTATGACATTTGTTTTGGACTACACACCATAAACATGAAAGTTTTGCACCTGACCTTATGTGTAGGCTAAGAGAAGGTGAACATAGAGAAAGCTCGACGCAAAGCTAAGGAACTCGGAACACTAGTGTTTGGGGGCATAGTGTTATGGCTCCACTAATTGACACTAGTGTGTTCTGACTACCTTAGCTTGCTTCGAGCTTTCTTTAACTTATATAGTCACAAAATCCTTTCCCACATGCATGATGCAGACATATGATAAAGTAACTGTTCACAGGCAAGATCTCTACTAATATAATGTTCATTAGCTGAAAAGATGATGGCAATTACGTTTGAAGCAGTAAAACCTCTAACCTGATTACGTTTTATAGCTTGAAACCACTGGAACGCGCCCAGTTGCCACCATTCACCTTTAGAAGTTCCCTCTCCAAGTATTTATTCCTTCAAAAGGAAACTCAACTTCAGAAATGTTACAGTGGTTTTGCATATTATGTGCAATGCATTCAACTAATAACAGCGATTTTAGAAGTCCAAAATTAAATCAACAGCAACGTATGGCCGTATGGGTATACAATACAAAATGCATTACAAAAGATTTAGATGAAACCTTTATTGGAGTAACCCAATTTAGACACCCATATTCGACACCTAGTGGGCCCAAATGGATGTCCAGCCTGCGATACACCTCGAGATGTACACTCACACTCCTTGAGGTGTATTACAGAGGGACACCCACTTGGGCACTACTGTTATGAACAAATGCCAATGTTGAAATGCGGGAAAATATGATATGACTAGCAGAATATCATAATGAACTATATAGCTGATGAAGCACTAGAATGACGAGTGAACTATCTCACAAATTCGAAGCCTCCTTTGGATAACTAGAACTCCCGCAGGAGATTCTTGTGAATGAGCAAATGCAACACGGATTCTTCAAGCATCATCCCATAATTGTTAAAAATGAATACGCCCGATCAATGTCGTAAATGAGTAGAGCACTATGAAACAATTCCTCAATTGTCAGAGCTAATGGAATCTCTGGTACAACATTCGGAGGTCCATGCATTCGGCGCATGTCCATGGACTCACAGGGGGTCTAGGCAGTAGGAATGGACCCATCGGCTCAAGCAGAGATGACAGCGAACGAGGAGATCCTCCGGTTCCCTTGAACGGCATTTACAACAAACTGATGTCGCAGAGGACTGTACAAAGTCCAGAAAAAAAAAAAAAGAAAAGCAGGTTAAGGAAACATGAAAGTCAATCATATGGAACTGTTAAACATGTTCATAGAGTGAAGCAGAATTCCAGTCGAAGTGTGAGGCGCGCTTTAGATAAAGAATAGGCATTTTCACTCAAAATACAACATAATATGTGTAACTAAATAAAAAACAATAATTTTTTGAAGAATGCATGAAGCACGTATTTATATTAACAAAAGGCATTTCACATCCTCACCCAAAAAAAAAAAGGCATTTCACACAATATACAGCACTATTCCCTATGTATGTAAATGGAAAATAAAACAACTGTTCTAAGAAGGAATTAAGCACACTGCAAAGAAGAGGCAAAGCAAGATGGTGTCAATATGCATTCTCTTTGGTTTTGTGCTTGTGCATTGTGAAAGGAGAGAACTTCACTCGTTATTAGGCTTCTAATAGAAAAAGAGAGCCTGGATCTGTACCTGAGTCGTAGAACCAGTAATTCCAAAATCTGGCAACACAAAAATATCAGCTGCCAGTGAGTCGCATGGAACGGTCTGAGAGTATATTTTCTGATCAAAGGAGGCAGCGCCATCAACCTTTATAATGCTCGTGAAGTAAGCCTTGCAAAGAGGGCACGTTGAAGCTTTTCTATTTATAGCCTGAACAAGCAATGATCACTTTCATAAGTATTATTCAAAAGACAAAACCAAATCTATCCATGTCGAATTACCATTAGGAAAAATCAGCATGTATAGTTAAAAGATAAGATAGTCTTTTATTTTTTATTTTTTATTTACTTCTAGCTCTCTTTTGACAGAGACGCTAATAATTGACTGCATTATGAAGCTAATCCTTGATGTAGTGTCACAACTAACAAGTCCATTTCTCGAATCTCCCTATTGCTTCAACATCATAGAGCAACATAGAACCCACTTATCACAGTCGTGGAATACATGGAATATGCACATACTTCATATCTTTTCACAAGAAACCAGAACAAATATCTTACTTTTTTTATATTGATCTCTAGATCAAAAAAATACAAATCCAGTGGTGGTTAATTCTCCTTGTGCCACTCAAATTGTGAAACTTGTATCACTTATTGATAAATCAAATGATATCACTAAAGAAGTTTAGAAGCTCTCCAATTGTGATGCAACCAAACACACCGTCTTTGAGATCCTGAAATAATATTTTTTTCGAGTTGAATTGATTATACTCTCTAATTGTAGTTAAATTCCACTTGCATATGATGATATATGAAGTCAATGAAAGGGAAAGGAAAGGAGTGGTGGGAGTAAGCACAAGGGAGTTCCATGCAAGGATCGAAACTTCGGTTTCACCTTATAATTCGCCCTCTTGATAATCGGAATTAATTCGGAGAAGTTTAATTCGACGTGGAGAATTTTGGTAAAAATTCGCTAACTTAAAGAAGTAAAAAATTTTTATTTAAATGGCTAACTTGGGTCGGCTACATGGAAAAAGTATAGGAAATTTTTATTTAAATGGTTAATAAACTAAAACTCATTTTATAGGATATCAAAACAAGCACAATTATGCATGTATACCTAAAAAATTTACAATTTAATGGTTTTAAATCAATTTTATTGGCATTAGGCATGCATAGTGTGTATGGTAGATCACTTTATAATAATTGCACTTAATTTGATTCTCTAACTATTTTATTAATTGCACATTCACATAAGATTAAAATTATGACACATGTTTTCTTTATATGGGTCAGTATTTAAAGCAAAAGAAAATAACCATTTTTGACATTATACATCAATAAAAAACTACAAAGCGTTGTAGAGATGTGTGTGCAAAAGTGAATCTTGATGCAAAATCAAGGGACCACATGATCGGTGTAGAGGTGTGTACAAAAGTGAGTCACTCTCAAATTCTCAATAACCCCCAAAAGCCACCATCAATTACAACCCTTAACCCTTCCGTCTCCAACGCACATATTCGATTTTTTTGACCGAAAAGTTTGCAATTTCTCCTTGTTTTTAGCAATCCATATCAATTTGTATCAGTGTTGTCGATTTTTAACATAAACTTCAAGAGAAGTTTTGTAGTTTTTAAACTACACGTGAACTTCGTTTCGATCCCTTCGACTTCGATAAACTTCGCCTGAACTTCGGCTAATTTTATCGAATTTTCGTTCCTTGGTTCCATGTTATAACGAGTTTCGCCACAAATATTAGATGCTAAGTGTTGTCAACCATTGTTTTTCCCATTCCTTTGCATCAACATTTCTTATCTAATTGGCTCAAAGGGTACACTTTATTCCATTTCAGGTAGGTCTTCAACATTTGATGCAGTTAATGGATGGTGGTTATATCTGATATAGATGAGTTAATTTGGTACAAGTTATGACTAAACGATTGTTATTGTATTAATGAAATTCAGATTTTATTTTTCCATACAAGTAGAAGAAACAATGAAGCAAGATCTTCAATAAAACATCAAAACCAATATGAATCATAATTTACTTAATAATTGTCAGCTGTGAATGAAAAATCAGCTACTGGTGGCGTACTATTATGAGGAATATGCCAGGCAGCAATCACAACTTCCTAAAGAAAAAACGTCTAACTCTCAGCAACAAAAATGAACATCTTCAGAAAAAGCAAGAGCGACATCTACCTCTTCATGAAAGAAAGTTACAATTTTTAATTTTTAATCGATAGGTCTTATGTCACAGAAACTAGATCTTTCTAATAAATGTAGTATATAAATTAACTATCAATCACAGCAGAGGAAACTCCAAACTACTAGTTCAAAAATCAACAAAGAAAATGATTGACATTTTCATCAACTGGTTAGCAAATGTATGCATCAAAATTATGTCACGCAATCCTTTCCCTATTTCAAAATGTTATTTAAACAAAAAACTTTCAGATTTTCTTTTTAGCAAGTCTTCCTATTTCAAATGTGTGCATCAAAATTAACAAAGCATCTACACAAATAAAAGAAAACCTAAAAACTGCAACTCATTGAGCATAACAATAAAAAAGAAAAGAAAAAATTACCATAAGTAATTAAGTAAAAAAAAGTAATTACCATATGATCTGCCCAGTCTTGAATGCATGAGTAACAGAAACGATGTCCACAAGGTAAAACACCTCTTGTTGGGCTAAAGTCGGTCCAGCATATGACACAAGACAATTCTGTCGCAGAAGAAATGCTGTTGATTTCTTCAGACTTGCCAAAACCAGCTTCCATATTCTTCTCAATATCAGAGCAAGCAGAATTCGAAGTTGTTTTTTGAGGCTGGACATCCTCACTTAGTGTATTTGAACTGTTAGAAACATGCATTTTCTTATTTTTTAAATGGCCTGGAACATCAGATAAAGTAACATTATTAGGGATGAGACAAGAACCAGCAGGGTTAATCTTCTGCTCAGTACAAAGCATATCTGATTCATTCCCATTGCTGCTGCTTGAATTATCCGCTGCAGCAGCGCCACTGCGTTGGTTGCAAATTTCATTGAGAAAGAATTGTTGCTCTGAATCAAGCATAATATTCTCTGAGCTGTCACTACAAACATTCTTCACAAGCCGTCGCTTACGAGTTCGTTCTCCCTCCAAAGCGGGGCCTTTGCTGCTAAAATTCCTTTTACTCCTCGCAGAAGGCAAGCAGCAAGAAGTACTTGAAGCATCATTCTGCTTCTGAAAGAAAATTGTCATAGAAATCAGAATAATAAAAAAAGAGGAAAACAGAAACCTTGAGCAGAAAAACTTGAGCCAATCTCATGATCTGGCTGTGGATTTCACTTAGGAGATTGGGGAACCTAGTAAAAAACCCCATACATTCCCACAAAAAATGTATGTTGCCGTCTCCGGCATCTTACTAGTTACTAGTTCAAAGTAAAAGGTGAGTAAGTGGCTTTATTTAAGAGTTTGGAATGAGTAGAGACGAAGAATTTTTTACACAGAAAGTTCATACTGCATTCGACAACTATCCTCCCTCATACAAACAAAAATAAAGAATTAGCTTTTGCATTACCTCACTCAATAAAATAGAGCAAGGCTCCACACAGCGCTTGTGAGCTTTTGGCATTTTGGAAGGAGCAAATGTATTAGTTTCACCAAATAGCTTATTAGTCTTTTGTTTAGTTTCACCAATGACTGGAACTTCCCATGATAGTATCCCCACTTGTTGTCCACTGCATAAATGAAATATCTGTAACTAAAAAAATTGTGAAAACATATATTTCGTTGCCATTCACGTCAACCAAATGAAATCATATCGCGAGATGCACAGTTATTTAGGCAATACATCCCTAGAAAACATCATAACAAGACTTAAAAGATGCATAAGCTTTTTGTTATTCAATCTAAGTAGTCTTGCTATCATCCAAGTCATTCTACTAGAACGCTGAGACGGATATAAGGAAGACTTAAAAGATGCGTGAGCTTGCAACTTTTTTTGGCATCTTCGATCAATTTCCCGCTTCTCCACTTCTTCCTTCTTGTTATTCTCTTACCTAACGGTTGCCTTGCATCTTCACAAATTACCATAATTCATGGATCCAATTACCACAGGAACCATAACATAGCTATCAATAAAGTATTTCATGTTTTTGCCTCTAGTTTGAACAAGGTTATGAATCCAGAATATCCTATGATACTAGATTACCTAAAGAGGTGTGTAAACAACTTTCCACACAGAACTTAATAGTTGATCTACTCACCCTCAAAGTAGAGTCCACCCAAATGATACAAATGTTGACAACATGTTGATCACATTTTATTTATCTTGCACACAAAATACACATTTCAAAATGCAAACCAACACTTTACCATTAAGAACCATCTTTCAAAGTTTCTATGTCCTTTCTTAGCTTGCAAGCTGTGTTTCCTAAAAGTTTTTATGTATTATTGACATTTATTTTGTAATTCATAGTAACATCATGTTTAAAAGCAAATTATAAAATCCAATTCTCTAGCTTGCCTTCAAAGTTTTCTGAGGGATTTCAACTTCAACCATCTTAAACATGATACCATGAACTTGAAATGTCTATCCACAAAAGCATTTCTTTTACAGCCATCAAGAAAGGCTGTGAACAAACAAACACCTTAACAAAGTGAAGCAAAACCAAATCATCAGGTATGTAATTGCAAGAGACACATCAACAATTATTTTAACAACAACAAAGCCTCAATCCCAAATTAGTTGGGGTTGGCTATATGGATTAAATTCTTCCATTGCACTCGATTAAGTGCACTTAATGTCAATCAACAATTACTTTAAGAGTAAGATAAATATAAACAGGCATTATGTATCGATCTCTGTGTCCAATAAACGATCTTCTCATATGAGGCACCAGGTGATAGAAATGTCAGGTTCTACATTCCATTGTCGCTTATCAATATGGAATATGGATCTACAATACAACTATTGTTGTGTTTATTCCAAGCTTCTTAAAATAATTCTACCAAAAATCTTATATGAGGCATAAAGTGCACATCAACACACATGTAGGTGTCATTATATTAGGTGCAATGAATAATTTCCACAAAGAAAATTCAGTTGACAGCATTTTCCATTCTGAATGAGAAACTTTCAAAGAGAGTATACCTTTGCATTATATATGGATCTTCCGGGAGGCGTTTTCCAGCCTTAGCACAATCCTCAAACCAACGATGGCTAATTATAATGGTTCCAAATTCATTAGCCATATCGTATTTTCTCCCCTCGAATAGCCAACAAACCTAAGTTAAAGGATAAAATCAATCACCAAGGGAGTTTCACAACTAGGAGTCTAGGATAAGCTGAAACTGCATTTCTGTCAAAGCAAATAAATAAAAATAATTAATCAGAAAAGATCAAAACCCACCAGATGGGTCGTTGATTTGGTCAAGGACCCAACATAGCTTGCACCGGTGTAATTGATAAGCTTGATGAGTTTAAACCTCTCCAAACCATGGTAGCCGCTCACCGTGGCTATCACAGATTCCATCCCTTCAATGAGAATGTCTAGCCATTACACCATGTATTTGTAAAGCAATCTCGTAAAAGATATCCAAACACAAAACAACCAAATATATCCAGGATCAACTGAGTCCAGATAGACATGCTAAGTCCTGAACAAGCATTCTACACAGCTTAGGCATCGTCTAGGGGTTGCATAGCAACTCAACTTGAAGGAGCTAATTACATAGAATTGATGCTAACAAACAAAGAATAAACAGGCTTCTCAGAACGAGTTTTAAATATATAAGATAAACGGATAGCTAGACAGGCATCAAGAGTTGCATGAGGACACCTTTACTACGGAGATAAAGAATACTAAACAGAAATCTTCCAATCTCCTAATATATAGAAATTAATCAAAATCAAAGTAGATAAATGTGTATTCAAGCTAAGGAAAGGGGTCTCTCCTAAGGGGGAGAAGATCCATTAATGCTTTTCATTTCATAGGCATCGCTTACATGTTGTCAAGGCAACTGATTTGTACATAATCACCTAGGATTGCCTCAAAAACTATAGGACTACTGAGTAAACAAGAAATCAAGGTTAACACTGGACAAATGGAGAGCGGCATCTAGAGTGCATGCCATAGAAAATATCATTCAACACTAAAAGTGTACAAATTTATGAAAGTTACAGTAGCGAAATTCTTTTATTTTGATGTTTTCTGAGTTCATTCAAGTCCCAACAATAAATTACTATAAATTACTTCTTTATTTACTAATTAAGTGTATGACGATAAATTAATTTCACCTATTATCTCTCCTATAGAGTAAAACTAAAAAAATGAAGATAATGATTAAAACTTATATTGTCTGTGAACTTATAAAATTAAAGGAAGATCTACATTTTGATGTTGAAGATCAACGTTATCACACTTCACTGTTGATACTTGATATGTATATTTTTATTTCTATTTGTATTTAGCAATACCTTCTTCGAACCTTATGCCTCTATGCATCAATAAGCACCATGCCTCAAACACACTTTTTGCCTTTAAATATCTCAAAAAACCGTTGATCGATCCAGCTACTTTCTCACCCAAATTATTAGAAAAGAAAAAAAAATTGACAAAACTACTAATACATCGAGTTTTATATATTTAACTCGTTAGGCTAACGACTCGTGCATCATGATTCCTAGCTGACCATCTTCTTCATCCTCTGCCTTCCTTAGTTTGCAGCTTTAATCTTTAGAATAAGCAAAAAAGTAGATAACTTCGAATTCGTGCATACATTTTTTTTTTCCACATTTGATTGCATCCTTAGTTTAGCATTCGTGCGCATAAGATTGAGAACATAGCATTGGATATGAATTCATGTATTAGCAGATACAACTCTGAGCACTAACAATTTATTCGCAAAGGCAGATGAACGGAAAGGTATAAATGCACAGCAATTCATACATTGGGAACCTAAAAGATGACCAAATGAGCACAATCGTTCGGATGCTAGTCCAGAAACTAAGAGTTTGGAGAAATTGATGAAGAAGGAGAAGAAGAAGAGGAGATGAATCGCATCAGAGAGATTTACCGAAATCGCGCTTGAGAAGAGTTTGGTCTTCGAATTCGATCGCAAGTAGATGCCCTAGCTTTCGTTTCTCTCTGGTTTGGTTTCTGAGAAATCGATTGAGATTTCAGAACAGTTTCGTCTTCGGATTGAATCGCTAGAAGAAGCCCTAACTCTCTCTCTCTCTCTCTCAGCTCTGTTTGGGCGGGAGATTTGAGATGCTTTCAAACTCATTCATGGGCTAAACAGGGCACCCAAAAATTAAACCCAAAATATCGAAAATGCCCCTCGTGCAAAAAACCCTCTCACCCACTCTCGTGCAAACCCTTGGGCACCCCACCACCCCCACCACCGTCCTCTTGCTTGACTTTCTCCATTTCTCGTGAACGAACCACCTAGCAATCCCGAATCTAAGTTGTATTCGTTCCTCTATGTCTCTCTCCTCAGTTGTAGGATGTTTTTCGAGTTTGAAGACTCTGAGTTTTGGTCGATTTCATATCCAAATTAGGGCTCGGTTCAAGTTTTTCGTTCACACGTCGATAGTGTTGAAATCGATCGTTTGAATGTGCGTTGGTAGTCTAATTAAGTTGCATTTGATAGAGTAGTTGTTATGTTTGTGTGGCGGTGCATTCAATGGTTCATTTATTGGGCGTTCGTGGTTCTCGCCACACGAGGCCGGAGATTTTGTTTCTGATCTCGGCCACGCAGCCGAGATTTTGTTCTGATCTCGCCAAGCATGACCGAGAACAAAAACTTTTTTTTAAATTAGTCCAAGAACGGTTCATGGGCTTCAAGCCCTCATGAAATCAAGGGTAATGGGCACTTGCCAGTTTAGGAAGGACGTGAGAGTTTCACTCTCGTGAATTGAATGATATGACATGTAGAGTATATATGGATGTAAGCAAGGAGAGTGCTGTGCCCAACCCATCCCCCCAAGACGCCCTCCCGCCCTATCACAAACATGGATGTCACACAAAATGTAGCTATGATTGTGGATCCCGATCCACATATTGCCACCCAGTCGGCCCAGCCCATCCCCAATGCTCAAAATAACCATGTACCAACTACCACCCGCAAGCCTGGACCCATCTCACAAGCCCCCTGACCCATCTCAACCGCCTAGTAGTTGATCACAAGCCCAAGAAACAAGTATGGGAATGGTTACATACATCGTTAGCTTCTACAGGGCCAGTGAGCGAGCCGGATACGACTATGGGAGAAGCTTCAGCGCTTCGGGATATTGATGGAGCTACAGGGGATTCTCCCGCTCAACAATAACTTCCTCAATTGGTTATCCATGTCGATACTGGCTTGGAATTGTAGAGGCGCTGTGGGGGGGCTCGCTTCAGCCGACGCTTTAGAGATCTTCTTCAGGATAAGAAGCCTGTAGTTGGTTGCATATACGAAACGAGGTGTGCGCAAGTGAACTTTCCTCTTATCACTAGTAATGTTGAGTATGAGACAATAACAGTCCCTTCACAAGGCTTGAGTGGAGGGATATTTTCATTAGGAAAAAGGCTATCTGTACGGTGCTAAGGTCGATGGTGGCGGACTTCTTTAGTTATGTGGAATTAAAATGAGGGCAGCTAAGGGCACCCCACCTTTTCATGAAGGCACCCAACTTATTTGTAAAAATTTCAGCAAAAATGGAAAAGACCATTTTGCCCCTGTATATATAATGATTCAAACCCCACAAACCATTTTGACAAAGAAAAAGGGCACCCCACCACCAAGCTTGAACCACAAAGCCACATTGCGTTTGACGAGCGTTGATCGATTCTTGCGGATTGACATCATCCGACAGCGAGGTAACAATGTTTGACAACCATATGATGGTTTTTTAGAACTGTTTAGTTGTGTAAAGCGTGAAAATGATGATTTGTTTGTCAACGTAGGGTTTGATAATTTCTTCAAATCCGAACTTGTTTCCACTATATAATGGAGGATTGTCGCTTTCGGTGCAAGAGGAGGTCGTACTTGAGGTAATTTTGCAAATTTATTGTGTTTTTTTTTTTGCGGTTATCGAAGTTTCGTGCGGGTGCGCGATCGTTTCGGCCTCGCGCAGACCGAGATGTATAATAATGTCTCGGTCATAGAGGGACCGAGAGGTTTCACGCAGTCACGGTATGGTACGACCGAGATAGTCGAGTAACTCTCGGTCGTACGCGAGCGAGACTACGAATAAAGTATCGGACACTGTCTACAACCGAGAACCTATTTTTTGGGGAGTTATGGTGATTGTCTTTGTACATTTTGGTTGATTATAATGTTACACTTGTTTGTATTGCAGTAATGCCGGTATCTAGTAATTTTCCGGACTACAATGACAATTTTACACCTTGTAAGCCATTCCCCTCTCGAGAAGCGGCTATTTCATTGCTTCAAATGATTAGTGGTGAGAACAAGTTTGTGTTAGTAACGAAGCGCTCGGATGCGGGGGCATTAAGCGCGAGGGGAAGGGTGAAACTTGCTGTGAGAGGTCTATGACATATAGGGGGACCGGCTCGAGAGAGTAGGGAAGGGAAAGCGGCCAAAATTTTAAAGAAATCAAGAAATGATGAAAAGGCGAGGACTCCAACTGGTACGAAGAAATGTGGATGCCCTTTCCTTATTAACGTAAAGGAAAATGCTGACTCCTTATGGTATGTCACTGTTATATGTGGGAGGCACAATCACGACACCGCATGAAGATTGGATAAGGGGGAGCAGGAAGTTGAGGATGCGGGTGGGAGGACACCGGGGTCTCCAATCGGAGGCAAGGCAGTGTCGAAGAGAAAACAAGTTGAGTCATCCCACTCCACAAAAGAGGCCTCCACTTCTAGGCAGAAGAAAGGCAAGGTTGTTCCACAAATGCGTCGTGCCAGTCGACGCACGCAAAGTGGATCTAACATGGCTTATGGTCATTGCTTAGAACCGGATTGGTTGCCACATGTTGAGGGCATTATCGATGTGGTTTCCGATGGAAATTGTGGATATCGGTGTATAGCCTCTGGGCTTCGACTTGCCGATGTAGACGGGTGGAAGATTGTGCGTAGAAGGATGTACGATGAGATTATCGGGTATGAAGACCTTTGGCGGGAAGTGCTTGGCTCGAGTTTCGAGACTGTCAAGAATGCGGTGCATTGCCCAGAGAAGCAAGTGGGGGCATCTTTCAAAGAATGGTTGACACTTCCAGACATGGGATTGTTAGTATCCACCGCATTCAATGTCATTCTCGTCAACCTCTCGCATGGGAGTGCCTCCACATTCCTACCTCTACGTAGTGCTCCACCGTCGTCGTTGCACAACAGACTTATCATTGCAATGACAAATGAAAGGAATATCCATTGGGTTAGGGTAAGTTCTATGATTTTTTGTGAATTGTTTTGTTTCCCCCTTAATCGGGTTTGTGACAATATCTTATATGTTATACTGTTCACTTTGACGGTGAAGTTGCGTGTGAATGCACCGTTGCCATCCTTATATCCATCGTGGGATCGGTACGTTGAGGATTTGCGCCAAAGGTTGGCGAAATGGATTCGTATTTCGAGACATCGCGCCCATTGCAAGCGCGATGAAGCCACCATACACTGTTGTAGATTTAGATACACCGTAGTGTAAAGCTTGTACCTAGAAACCTTGATGGCTAAACATTTAGAAATTTTGCCGATTACTTCGAATGTTTTATGGATATACAAATGTTGTCTTTGTATTTTGATTGTTGTTTACTTATGGATGGACACTTGTAGAGTCGGTTTGAATGTTACGGAGATTTATAATTAATTAAGTTTCGGTGCAAATTGTCGTGCTGGATTTTCAATATTGTATAGTTAGTTTGACATACCACAAAAAAAATTTACAAAAAGTAATGTTCAAATTCATCCATTTCTGATGTCTCGGTCAAGCAGGTTCGTTAAACAACCCATATTTTCGGTCACCCATGACCGACAAGGAGTATAATATATCGGCAGTGTACAACCGAGTCCAATAGCAAGTTCTCGGTTGTACACCACCGAGATGGATTGACCATTTCAATTCGCCTTACTCTCGTCCTATGACGACCGAGCCTACTGAGACCCTCTCGGAAGTGTACAACCGAGAGTAGGAGGAAATTCTCGGTAGTACACCTACTCTCGGTAGTACACCACCGACGCCACATTACCTATCACTAATTGTAGCTCTCGTCATGTCGCGGCCGAGATAACTGTAGTATTCTCGGCCATGCGTAACCGAGACGCTGTTAACTCTTTCGGTCTTCGTGGCCGAGACTGCGTGTTCCCAAACATATTAGCTTCTGTCTCGGCCATGCTTGGCGAGACGATTGACATAGTCTCGGCTGTGCGCCGAGAACCACGATTTCCCAATCTTTTTACAATTGAACAAACCGTCACACACACATTACAACTACTCTACCAAATGTAACTTAATTCGACGATCTTCAACCGTGCCCTAATTTGGAGACGAAATCGGCTCACACCCCGACCCTACAAGCGCGAGAAAACTCGTACAACGAAGGAGAAACACACGGCGAGGGACGAAGAACACGATTTCGGGGATTCCTCTCACTGGTCGGTTCAAAACAAATGGATTCTTCCACAAGGAGTTCGGTGAAGGTGGTGGTGGGGGTGGTGGGGTGCTCAGGGATTTCCACGAGGGGTAGTTTCGGTATTTCGGGTCTAATTTTTGGGTGCCCCAGGTAAATTGGTTTGTGCCCACATTAACTGGGCGCCTTCATGAACAGGTGGGGTGCCCTTAGCGGCCCTCATTAAAATTAGGAACATCAGCATTATGGAACCTAGTATGTGTATATGCAAATACCAACTGGTCCATTGAAGTAGGGGTAGGAGTGATTTTTGGGAGGAAATGGGCGCCCTCTTCGGGGCATGTGGACTTAGATGGTGTGTAGGGGGCGACTTTAATGTTGATAGGTTCCTTGCGGAGAAGTCGAATAGCTCGCGAACCACGCTGAGCATGAGAGTATTCAACAAGATCATAAGGGAGATGGAACTTATCGATCTTCCATTACTCAAAGGGAATTCACGCAAGATTTTACCGATTCTTGTTCCTTAGTGAATGAGGGGAGTTGTTTCCTAATGGGAAGCAACGATTAGGAAATCGAGTCACTTCCGATCATTCGCTGTGATTCTCGACACTGGACTGATATAATGGGTGCCAGCCCCCTTTCGGTTCGAGAATGTGTGGCTTGACCATAATTCCTTTCAAGATTACCTAAAGGAATGATGGGAGTGGGATGAGGGACGGGCGGCCCCGACTTCACATTGATGCGGAAGTTATGGAAAGTCCGACGGGAGCTAAAAATATGGAATAAAGAGGTTTCCGAATAACCCAAACTAGGAAGAATGAGATTCACACAATTATTAATAATCTAGACGGGATAGAAGGAAACATTGGATGAGACCCACAGAAGGTAATAAATAGGAGGATGGCTAAGGTAGAATTGGAGCAACTTTTGCTCACGGAGAATAGAATCGCCAGTCAGAAATTGAGGGTCAAGTGGGCAAAAGAGGGGGATGCAAATACTAAATTCTTTCATCGAATATTGGGAAATCGTAAGAGTAAGAACGCCATTAACGGATTGCAGGTGCAAAATGGCGAATTCACTTAGGACAAGGTCCGGATAAAGAAAGAAATTGTCGATTTTTCCAGAAACCTGTACATTTCAGAAATGAACAACAGGTGGGAGATCAACGACATTGAGTGGGGTGAGATCCCTTTAGTATTGGCATCACAACTGGAAAGACCTTTCTCTGAGGACGAGGTCTGGGCGGCAGCCAATTCCTGCGATAATGACAAAACTCCAGGACCGGACGGTTTCACCTTTGCATTTATCAAAAGGTCTTGGGAGACCATAAAAGGGGACATCATGAAGTTTTTTGAAGACTTCTATATGAACGAGGTTATAAGAAAGAATATGAATTCGACATTCATATGCTTGATTCCTAAGGGGTCTCAAGCCGAGCGGATTGAGGACTTTCGTCCGATTAGTCTTATCACCTCGATCTACAAACTCTTGGCCAAGGTACTTACACATCGACTTCGAGAGATCCTTCATCTTACAATCTCGAAGGAACAAAATGCGTTTGTACCAGGGAGACAAATGCTCGACTCGGTTCTCATTGCTAGCGAAATGGTTGAATATGCTAGAATACGAAAAGGCAAGGTTTCGTACTAAAGTTGGACTTTGCAAAAGCATACGATCGAGTAGATTGGGAGTTCTTAGAGTATGTGTTAAGGAATAAAGGTTTTGGTGAGAGATGAAGATCTTGGATAAGAGGATGCAGTTCTCATCAATGGGTGTCCGAGGGGAAGCTTTAAAGGTCAGCGGGGACTCAGACAGGGGGATCCCCTATCCCGTTCCTTTTCATTTTAGTGGCCAACGTTATGGGCAGAATGATCGACACGGCTAAAGGAAGCGGGATGATTGAGGGAATTAAAGTGGACCGAGAAGTTGCACATGTCACACATCTTCAGTACGCGGATGACTCACTTCTTTTCATCCGAGATTCTGAAAATGCAATTAACATGATGCATCTCGTCCATTCGTTTTGCACGATATCGGGGCTAAGATTAAACTTGTCTAAATGTTGTCTGCTGGGAATTAATGCTAGATGACACGGAATGACCCGTGTGGCAGGAAAGATCGATTGCCAAATCGGATCTTGGCCAATGAAGTATCTGGGCATGCAACTTGGAGGGTCTCCGTTGTCAATAGAATTTTGGGAGTCGATGCTAAAGAAATTCACACGTGAGACTTGACGAGTGGAAAAAAGGCTTCCTATCCAAAGGGTGTAGAGTTACATTGATTGCGTCTGTTTTGGACTCTATTCCGACATACTATATGTCATTCTTTCGGATACCAGCCGGTGTTGCCAATAGAGCGGAAAAATTAATGAGGAGTTTCTTATGGAAAAGGATGAACAGAGAATCGTCGTGGGCATTAGTGGCTTGTAAATAGGTCACGCTTCCAAAGAAACTCGGAGGGCTCGACATAGACAACCTCATCACCCACAACAAAACGTTAGCGTGTAAATGGTTATGGCGGTTCCAAAAGGAACCAGAGGCATTTTGGGCAAGCATTATCAAAAGTATATATAGGATAAAGTCAAACGGATGGGAGGTAGGTTCCTCGTTTAGGCCAACCTATAGAGCCTCGTGGCGATTCATTGGTAAGTGTGGAGAAGAGTTTAGGAAACGAGTCTCTTTCAAGGTCGATAATGGGAAGAAAGTCAATTTTGGCATGACATTTGGAATGGGGTTCGATGTTTCACCGAGGACTTCCCAAGACTTTTCTCCCAGACACGCTCCACCAACGCATCTGTTGCGGAGGTGGCAGTTTTCAACGAAAGTGGAGAGTGGGAGCACACATGGAGGCACGATTCCCCCATGATATTAAGGGATGCTGAAATAACATAATTTGTAGCACTTACACATAGACTTAGGGAGATAAATCTGGCTGCATAGATAGAGGACGAGCGCATTTGGGAATGGGAAGTTTCTAAGACTTTTTCTATTAAATCTGGTTTCTATGGTTTATGTCTTGAATCTTCCTTGTCTCCTTGTATGTCATATAACTTAATTTGGAAATCCTTTGCTTCTATGAAGGTCAAAGTTTTTGGGTGGATGACGTGGCTGGGCAAGATAAACACCTTGGGCGTGTTGTAGAGGAAATGCCCAAATTATACCCTCATTCCTTCAAGGTGTACTCTTTGTTTTTCTAATTGTGAATCTATTGATTATCTAATCTGTTGGCTTGCCCTTTTGCTTGCAGGATTTGGGAGGAGATGTTAGGAGAACTGGGCCTGACATGGCACAGACCATAATCTTTATCGAGCTGGTTGGAACAGGCGAGTACAATAGCACACGGAAAGAGGAGGAACACACTTTGTAGAATGGGCTATTTGGCGTTGTTGTGGGCACTATGGACAAAACGAAATTCACGCATTTTCAACGAGAAAGACAACACTTGGGAAGATGTATGGGAATCTACCAAAAGGTGTGTGGCGACAATTCTACACGGGCATAATGACTTCAAGGTTTGGCCATGGCAACAATTGAATGGGCATTGGTCACTTATCCTGTGAGATTGCCTCATGATTTAGAGGGGACTGGTTGGGGGGCCAAACTGGGCATTGCTCTAGAAATAAAGTAGTGAGCCCAACCTTCACTCCATAATCGAGGTATTCAAGCCCTCTGTAGATTCACACTGGAGTTTATTTTGCTATAGAAGACCGAGCCCTGAAGGATGAATGTGAAAGCACCCGGGGTAGCTTTTCAACCTTGGCGAGACTGGTGTTGTACTAAATATTTGTGATGTTGAAATGGGTTTTGGGGGAATCATGTCTGCTGAGACTAGTGTTGTACTAAATAGTTGTGATACTGAGATAAATTTTGGGGGAATCATGTCTGCTATGCTGGATCACATGAGTGGTAAATCTAATGGGAAGGTAATGGATAGTGGGTCTTTGATGGGGATGATCGAGGTGGTTGAAAGGGCTGGAAATGGGTGGACAGTCTTTAAAGGTTTTAAATTGAGGTAGTGAGACCTTGCTCATGCAACGAGGTCCTTTTAAGGTGTCGATGACCACAATGGACACGCTTATTTCAATTTGAGTTAGTAAGTCTGATGGTGGGATGCCTCCTATTTTTGATGAGTATATGAATTACACTTTTGAAGCTCACCATCAATTGCACTTAATCGAGCGCAATGGAAAAGTTTGATCCATGTAGCCGACCCCAGTTAATTTGGGACTGAGGCTATGTTGTTGTATATGAATTACACTTTTGCCAGGATATAGTGGCATTTTTGCATAGGACGGGGATGGCCTTTTGGGCATAATTTCTTGATCCTCTGTACATACTTTTACATACATTTTTGTACTTTGTTAATTACAAATTTATATATATATACATAAACATAGGAGTATTGCCTCCTTTCATACAAAAAACTGGTCCATTCGAAAACAATAATGGCAACAGTTAGTCGACTTGAGCAATCAGTTAACTATACCTTGGATGGTAGTTGATGACTTTAATGACATCACACGTAGTTCGAGAAAATGAGGGGTAGGTTCTCGGTGGCTAGAAATCGAGAATTCAACAATATGATCCAAAGTTGCTCGCTAATCGACTTAGGTTTCAATGGGCGAAGTTTACTTGGACAAACTGCAGTCGACAACCGAATTTAATAAGGGAACGCTTAGATAGTGCGCTAGTATCCACCGAGTGAATCCGTATGTTCCCAGAAGCTGCAGTCTGCCACCTTCCAAGAACTACTTCTGATCACTACCCCTTGTTTATTACAACGCCTTATTCATCAGGTTGTGATAGATCAAGGTGCCCTTTTAGGTTTCAAGCATCCTGGACAACACATCCTCAATTTAATGAGTTTGTCTAGTCCATTTTGGGATCAGAATCCATTACCTCTGCAAAAAAAAATCTCACATCTTTAGCAACAACTTCAATGGTGGAATAATGAAGTTTTTGGGAATGTTTTTATGCATAAAAGAAAATTGAAAGCTCGATTGGCGGGGATTCAATGTTTCCTGAGTAATCGCCCTAGTACATTCCTCGAGGAACTTGAGGGCCATCTAATTACGGAGTATAATGAAGTGATTGTAAGGGAGGAATGGATTTGGTATCAAAAACCCCGAATTCAGTGGTTGGAGGAGGGGGATAGAAATACCAAATTTTTTCACATTAGTATGTTGCAGCGATGGAGTAGAAACCAGATTCGTGAGCTCCTTATACATAGGGTACCCTATGATGATCCGAGCATGCTCAAAGAACACTCTATGAGGTATTTCGAGGACCTTTTCCTGGACAATGCCTCAGGGGTTTGGATCCATGATGGTCCGAATTGGAATCCCTATGCTCTCACGGAGGAGGAAGCGTCAAGGGTGGGTAGGATTTTAACTTCTGAAGAGATCACTACAGTCTTGAGTATTATGAGGTCTTACAAGACTCTGGGCATATATGACCTCCTTGTTGGTTTCTTTAGGAGTTATTGGGGAATTGTGGGATCAGATGTTTCAAAGACGCTGATTGAGGCATGGCGTGATGGTGTATTTGATCCAAAATTGAATGAAACACTGATTGTCCTTATCTCGAAAGTTGAGAACCTGCAGCTAATAACTCAATTTTGACCCATTAGCCTCTTGCAATGTGATCTACAAAATTCTTACTAAGGCCATTGTTCAGAGGCTAAGACCATTCCTTCATAATTTGGTCAGTGCGAACCAACATAGTTTCATTCCGGGTAGAAGTACTATGGACATCATCATTCTAGCACATGAGATTATTCATCATATGCGCCGGAAGACTGGGAAAGGCGTGTATATGGCAATGAAGATTGATCTTGAAAATGCATATGATCGGGTGTCCTGGAGCTTTTTGCACAACACCTTGAGGTACTTTAATTTCCTAAACAACTTGATTAAACTAATCATGTGTTGCGTGTCAACAGCTACTTCAACAGTGTTTTGGAATGGATAAAAGACAGAGTTCTTTGCTCCGAAGAGGGGATTATGCCAGGGGGACCCATTGCCACCTTATTTGTTCGTGATGTGCATGGAGCGCCTGACACATATGATCCAGGGAGAGGTGGAAGAAGGAAAATGGCAACCAATTCGTATCAACAGAGAAGGCATTGGAATTTCTCATCTCTTCTTTACAAATGATATTATTTTATTCTCTAAGGCTTCGATCCACCAAATGCACATAGTTAATGAAATCCTTGATGAGTTCTGCAATACTTCGGGAGAGGCGATCGGTATGGCCAAATCTAAAATCTTCTTCTCTAAGAATATGACAAGAAAGGAGATCTCTCAGATAAGTTCACACTACAGTATGAGGGTAACTTCTAATTTAGGCAACTCCTAATGCACACACGGGTTACTAAAGCCATGCTCCAGCCAATTATCGAAAGAATTGAGAAAAGACTTGTAGGATGGAAGGCCAAATTGCTAAACATGGCATGGTATTCCACTCTAATCAAAGCGGTATCCTCAGCAATTCCAATATATTCAATGCAATGCTTAAAGTTCCCAATGGCACTGTGCAGCAAACTTGATCGACTTAATCGCAGTTTCTTATGGGGGTCGAAAGATGAGCATAAGAAGTTTCACATGGTTAAGTGGGAGGAAGTTTGTAAATCTATAAAGAAAGGTGGTTTGGGTATCCGCGTTACTCATGAGATGAACGATGCTCTCTTAGCAAAGTTGGCATGGAAAACTCTTCACAACAACCCGTCATTGTAGGTAAAAGCATTAACATAGAAATATGTACGAAACGAGGGAATGATGTCTGTACGAAAAAAGGCAGCGATTCTGCAGTCTGGAAGGCGGTTGTCCATGGTGCCTCAACGCCGGCCAAGGGTCTGTGGTGGAGACTCGGGGATGGCGCGCTTATTCGGCTGTAGGACGATATGTGGTGCAGGGACAAACCTTTGAGAGAGAGTGTTGACCTGACGATACATAATATGGACAACGACTGCATGGTCAGCGACATAATCAATGAGGAAGGGGCTTATGACTTTCAAGCATTACAAACTGTGTTACCAATTGATATTCATGAGCATATATTGGGAGTCCCTATCCCCTGGTGTTTAGTTGAGGATAAACTTATATGGGCTCACACAGAGGATGGTGAGTTTACAGTGTCATCAGCTTATGCTCTACTTCAACTAGAGGATGAGGATGACAATGATGATTTTCGATGGCTGTGGAAACTCCCATGGCCCAAAAACTCTGCCTTTTTGTGCGGCAGGCCATTAAAGACAAATTAGTAACGGAAGAAGCTTGATTCATTAAAGGCTTAACAGCCTCTCCCGAATGTAAATGTTATTTTTTGAGTGTGGAGAATTCCCTTCACGTTTTGAGAGATTGCCCTCAATCAAGACAAATCTGGTGGGCTTGTGTGGGTGCTGGGTTGGCTCAGGAGTTCTTTAATACCCCACTTCAAATTTGGCTATCCGATAACTGTAGGGGAAGAGGCACCTTGAGTCCAGTCCAATTTATAACTGTGTTATGGACTATTTGGCTAATAAGGAATGTTAAGGCCATTTAAGGACACCAAATGCAGATATGGAAAGTAATCGCACGATGGAGGAGACTGTATGACGATTTAGCTCAAGCTGAGGGGAGGCATGTCCCTCTTTCGCAAACAACTCAGACTAAATGTCGTTGGGGATCTCCACCATAGAATTGGGTGAAACTGAATACAGATGGGGCTGCGAAGGGGAACCCAGGGATGGCATCTTTTGGGGGAGTATTTCGCAACTCGAGTGGTGGTTGGGAATTGGGATCCAAAGAAAAATTGGGTTTTCATCAAACTTCATCGCTGAGCTCTGGGCAATACGGCAAGGCCTTCAACTTTCTTGGGACTTTGGGTATCGCAATTTGATCTTGGAGTCGGACTCCTTTGTGGCACTGCAACTAATCACGTCTCAGGAAGTTGCTTTTCACCCAGCTGGAGTACTTATTAGGGATTGCAAGCATCTGCTACATAGACAATGGTGCATCAAGCTCCAACATGTTTATCGAGAAGCAAATCAGGTGACGGACTGCCTAGGTAATTTAGTGTCCGTAAGGGATGATTTCTTGTATGTTCTAACAAACCCACCTAATGAGGCGCGAACTATTTTGGTAGCAGATGCCCATAGTACTTTGTTTGAGCGTCTATAATTTACGAGTGTTTTTCACAAAATAATGTGGGTATACTTTTTTGTTCATCAAATAAGGAATGTTACTTTAAAATTACAAAACTAATGTATGTCTCTTTTTCAAAAGGTGCTATTGATGATGAGGTGGATCAATCCGTGATGTGGCGTGATGTGGTGTGGTGTGGTGTGGTGTGATAAGGTGAAACTTTGTATGAATAACTACTTTTGAAAAGGAGTTATTCATACAAAATACCAAGTGTATGAATTACTCCTTCTCAAAATGAATTATTTGTTCAACTCATCTTCGCAAACGAAACGCACGTGTCTCGAGGTGGACAACCAGCGTCACGCACGTATCTCGAGGTAGATAACCCATTAAACGACGACACACATGTATCTCGACGTGGACAACTCATGCAAAAGTCACACATGTATCTCGAGATGAAAAACTCATGCAAACGCCACGTACGTATGTCGAGGTGGGCGGGCCATGCAACCTCGTGCAATTCATGCAAACGTCACGCATATATCTCGAGGTCTGCAACTCATGCAACCTCGTGCAATCCATGCAAACATTACGCACATATCTGGAGGTGGACAACCCATGCAACCTCGTGCAATTCATGCAAACCATGCAAACTTTATGCACGTATCTCGAGGTGGACAACACATCCAACCTCGTATAATTCATGCAGATCATCCAAACAACATACACGTATCTCGAGGTGGACAACTCATGCAAATGACACACACATATCTCGAGGTGGACAACCTACGCAAATGATACACACATATCTCGAGGTGGACAACCCATGCAAACATTGTGCACGTATGTCGAGGTTGACAACTCATGCAAACGCCATGCACGTATGTCGTGGTGGGCGACCCATGCAACCTCGTGCAAACCATGCAAATGTGATACACGTATCTGGAGGTGGACAACCCATGCAACCTCGTGCAATTCATGCAAACCAAGCAAAATTCACGCATGTATCTTGAGGTGGACAACACATGCAACCTTGTGTAATCTATGCAAACCATGCAAACTACACGCACGTATCTTGAGGTGGACAACCCATACAAACGTTACGCACTTATCTCGATGTGGACACCCATGCAAACGCCTTGCACGTATGTTGAGGTGGACAACTCATGCAACCTCGTGCATTCATGCAAACGTCATGAACGTATCTCGATGTGTGCAACTCATGCAACCTCATGCAATCCATGCAAACGTCACGCACGTATCTAGAGGTGGACAACCCATGCAACCTCGTGCAATTCATGCAAACCATGCAAATTTCACATACGTATCTCGAGGTGGACAATACATGCAATCTCGTGCAATCCATGCAAACCATGCAATCGATACGCACGTATCTCAAGGTGGACAACCCATGCAAATGACACGTACTTATCTTGTGGTGGACAACCCATGCAAATGCACTGCAAACCATGCAACCCATGCAAACGTCACGCACATATCTTGACGTGAATAATCCATGCAACCCAGTCTAACGTCACGCATATATCTCAAGGTGGATATGGACGACTCGCATATCAATTGCAATTGTAAACCCATGCAACCTCATGTAAACCACCTACTATCAAGCTAGCCTGTCGCACCCACCGCCTATCTTGCCTTAAATGGTCTCGCCCATCAATAAAATTGTACATGGTGCATCTACAAATGAAAGTTACTTTCTGCACCTTGTAAAGTTTTGTCTTACTTCTATCTCGTGATCATAAGAAGAGAAATGAAGCGAAATTTTTTAGGCCAAAACCACCTTATTTCTTTGTCTATAATTTAAAAATTAAAACAATAACGAACTTATGAAAAATAAGTTCATTCCATGAAAAATAAAGTATACAACTTCATTCACCTAAGATATAAATTGAAAAAAATCACAACGACATCAAAAAAACTTATACAGGTCTATCGACAGTTACGTTGACGTTGTTACTCCTCGATGCTAATCAGACGTACTTTATGTCGAGTTGGACGTTGTGTTTGTACATCCGGTTGAGTTTGTCGAGGTTGTTGATCTTGCATTGAATTTCGTTGAGTCGATTGATCTTCTTCCTCTGGTCCACTCGACTCACCTCTGGTACTAATGCTACCAAAAATAGGAGGTTGAACCGTTCCAAAATATTGACTTCATGTATGTGGTTGGCCGAAAGGAACATGAGGCGGCGACATGCTTAACAGGTTCATGAATGTGCCATCTCCGCTTTATGGCATACTGTAATTATAACATGGTGGAGTAAATGAACTCGACATGTATAGAGGTAATGAAGGATACATTGGATGTCTAGGCATTCCATGGTTCATATTGAAGACGACGGCCCGGGTGCATAAAGATCAAAATGGTAAGGAGGAAGATTCATGATCGGCGGCCTAGGTACAAACAATTAAGGTTCTGGTTGCATTGGGGACAATGTAGAAATGTACCCTTGAGAAGAATGATGTGGTGGGGATGAGCGTTGGTGATGCGAAACATGATTTTGAGTGTGTTAAGTAGGATTTAGTTAATTATTTAATAAAGTAATTGATGATTTGATGCTTATTTAGTGTATTTTTGGGTGTATTAGGTTCAAGGGACAACGAGACTAGGCGACAAGCGGATAAAGTGAAGAAATGAAGAAGAAAAATGAAGCTGCTGGACCTGGCGCTGCACGGGCGCCATGGCGCCGCCACAGCGCTAAATCCAGAGAGTGTAAAATATATTGGCGCTGTGCGGGCCCCACAGCACCACCACAACGCCACGTCGAGTTTCGTTGCACATTACTGACGCTGTGTGGGCGCCATAGTACCGCCACATCGCCACAGCAAGAAAACCCGAGTTTTACATATTTTTAGTGTTTTAAACGTATTTTAGTTGAACAAAAATACCTCTATATATAGTTAAGAGAGATAAGGAGAATCATCTTTTTGCTGGGGAGAACCAAGAAGAACGTGTGAAGATTGAAGAAGAGTGATAAAAAATCTTGGATTCTATATTCATTGTAGGATTGATTTCATGTTTTCTTGCTTTCTAATCATGAATTGTGATGAATTGAACCCACTTATGGGGTAATCTCTTTTGTTCTAGGGATCTTTAGATCCCAAATTGGATTCTTTTGATTTCAATGTAATTATGTTAGTCCTTTCAATTTAATGTTTTGATTTGTGTGTTCTTGTGTGCTATGCTATACTTACCTTGATCAAGTAAGTGTAGATCCAAGGGTTTGAGAGTCACCATGACCATTGGGGCTTTTGAACCGGAAATTGTGGGAATACAACCCTAGAATATATGGCACATTGACCTATGGTCATTAACTAGGGAGGCAATTGAGTTTGATTTTTAATGTGGTATCTCACTTACGCTATTCACGCCGATTGGCGGAGTCCGAGTGAGATGTTAGAATTTCTATCACCGAGACCTCGGGATGGAGTGAATTGTAGGAAATTCGCCTATCATTGTATGAATTGGGAGACTTTATAATTAAATTGGATTTAAAGGATACAATTTGGGTGAATTAGATTTCCTTGGATATTATCTCCATTGCTTAAGACCTACTTTAATTACTTACAATTAGTTAGTTTAAACTAATTAATAGTTTGTTTTTACAAAACCAAACTCTTAAGTGCCTAACTCTATTTCTTAATTAGACTAAATATTATCACATAACCGTCCTTGTGGATACAATATACCCGACACCAACACGAGTTGGTGCCACTATTACTTTGACGTTTGCCGTACACTTGCGGTCGCTGTCAAGTTTTTGGCGCCGTTGCCGGGGACGGTAGCTAATTTTAGTTTGAATAAGATAGTTTGTTTATGATTTTTATTTTTAGCAATATTTTTTTATTCTTTTTGTTTAATTTCAATAACAATCTACACTTGATCTTCTCTTCACTTTTGTTTCAGGTTTTGTGTCTATGCAAAACGAAGAAGAGATCGAAGTGGAAGATAACGACTCCGAGCTTGATTTATTTTTCCTAAATTATACAGAGGATACACATGAGCATCAACAAAAGGTTAATAATATGGCTGCGAACCAAGGACAAGAGGAGAGGCAACGACCTTTTCGGGATTACTTCAAGCCGGACGTTCAAGTAACTTATAATGATGTGATGAGGATTCTCGGTGAACAATCGTCCATTTGAGCTCAAACCGAAATTGATTAATTTGGTGCAAAATAGTCTTTTCAATGGTTTGCCTAACGAAGATCCGAAGTAGCACATATGGAAATGTTCTTGGAGAAGTGCGACACTGTTCACATAAGTCATGTCCCAAAAGAAAACATTAGGATGCGGCTTTTTCCTTTTACGCTAGCGGGGAAAGCAAAGGCATGGTTTCACGGGCTTAATCAGGGAAGCCTTACTTATTGGGATGATATTAATGAAAGATTCTTTCAAAAGTTTTTCCCTCCAGTGAAGGTGGCAGAACGGAAGCAGGAAATCAACTCTTTCAGGCAAGATGAGACAGAATCATTGGGATAAGCTTGGGAAAGATTGAAAGAGTTGTTGAGGAAGTGTCTCGGGCACGGATTAGAGAAATGGGCTTAATTGAAAATCTTCCGCTATGACATGACTCTGAACACAATGACTTTAGTTGATGCGACGTCAGGAGGTACCTTGCTCTCTAAAAGTGAGGACGATGCATGTGAGTTACTTGAGATGAAGTCTATGAATCCCTTTGCGCAACCAAGAGCACAAACATCAGCAAAGAAGGCACCGGGAAGGTTTGAGGTTGATACGCAAACAGCGATAATGGCTCAATTGTCAAATTTGTCCAATCAGATGGCTAAGCTTCAACAAGGACAGGCTAATCAACAACCACAAAATTCTCAGCGTGTGCATCAAATGTCTTTGGTGGCCAACCCATTGGATCAAACACCTCAAATTGAGGAATATGAGGAAGTGAATTACCTGAATAATCAAAATTACGGGAACAACTTTAGGCCAAGGGCTCCAGCTCAATAGCAATATTATCAGGGAATCAATTCCAACTCAGATTTGTCATATGGAAATCCAAATAATGCATTGCAAGTAACTCCAATGGGTTTTGGGAACCAAATCCAACAACGACAAATTCCATCAGAAGAGCAAGCCTATTTCAAGGCCATTGAACAATATTTGAAAGCTATGGATATTAATCATACCCAAAGGCTTGAGAAGAATGAGAAATAGATGGAGGGAGTAAAGCACACTGTGGATGGAATGAAACAAACTTTGAAAAGAATGGAAGATGAGAGAACTCAATCAATGAAGAATATAGAGTGAAAAATTGGGCAATTAGCGATAGCTTTGAATTCTCGTCAGGAGGGCCAATTCCCAAGTAATACGGTTGTGAATCCGAGGGAGAATGTCAACGTAGTGCATTTGAGAAGTGGTAAGACACTACCTGAGCCAGTTCAGAAGAAGCCAGTGGAAAAAAAATAGACCGAGGTGATAGCAGTTGAGTGGGGTGATGAGCATAATGAGTCTGAGCGTGATGAATCGAGGTAACTAAGATAGGTGATGAAACTGAGCAACGTGGTTTGCATAATGATGATACAGCTGAGAGATCCGAGGCAGGCAAAAATGACAACAATGTTGAGAAGGGTAGTTCAACAAAGCAGGAGTTAGTGCTAGGCAGGATTACATTCCCAAATAACCCTCCCGTTATTACTCCACCACTACCTTATCCTCAGAGGTTCAAGAAACAGAAAAATCAAGAACAATTCAAAAAGTTTCTTGATATGTTCAAGAAGTTGCAAGTGAATTTTCCTTTAGCTGATGCTCTCAAGCAAATGCCACACTACACTAAGTTTTTGAAAGACATCATTGCTTGAAAAATGAAGATTGAGGAATTTGAGACAGTGAACTTGAGTGAGGAGTGCAGTGCCATCATTCAAAGAAAGCTCCTACAGAAATTAAAGGATCCCAGAAGCTTCACCATACCGTGTACCATTGGAGTTTGTCTATTTGATAGGGTGTTGTGTGATCTTGGAGCTAATATTAATTTGATGCCCTTAACTGTCTTCAAAAATTTAGGTTTGGGGGAAGTCAAGCATGTGAACATGACATTGCAATTGGCGGATCGCTCCTTGTCTTATCCTAAAGGTGTGATCGAGGATGTATTAGTGAAAGTGGATAAATTTATCTTCCCGGTCGACTTTGTCGTACTAGACATGAATTAGGATGATGAAGTTCCCTTTATTTTAGGGAGACCATTTTTGGCAACTGCTAGAGCTCTCATTGATGTGCAAGAGGGAGAATTAAGACTACGAGTGAATGATGAAGTAGTGTTGTTCAATATCTACAATGCTATGAAGTTCCCTAATGCAATTGAACAATGTAAGAGCATAGAAATGGTGGATAGAGTCTCAGAGTGTATAACTGCGCTATCTCGAGAGCTAGCACCGGAGGATCCCTTGGAGAGATGTTTAGTGCAAAGCATCACCGTGACCCCCACTTGTGACTGTATACTTCATGAGATAGTGGAAGAGTTGGTAGCTTTGAAGTTAGTGAAATCCCACCAACCATTTGAGTAGTTAGAACTTGAGCCTGAAAGTGCAGTCATTGAACCAAGTCTTGAATTGAAGCCTCTCCCTGAGCATTTGCGTTACTCATACTTGGGGGACGAGTCTACATATCCAGTGATTATATCTTATTTGTTGACCAAGTTGGAGGAAGATAAGCTTCTTCATGTTTTACGTGAGCATAAATTGGCTTTGGGGTGGACTATCAAGGACATTAAAGGAATTAGCCCATCAATTTTAAAGTGGTTAAATGCAGGAATCATATATTCCATTTTCGATAGTTCATGGGTTTCACCAGTGCATGTTGTCCCTAAAAAAAGAGGTATGCCTATAGTTCAGAATGAGGAAGGAGAGACATTGCAGACGAGAACGGTGACAAGATGGCGTGTTTGCATCGACTACCGAAAGCTGAACAAGGCAACATGAAAGGATCATTTCCCATTGCCATTTATTGATCAGATGCTTGACATACTAGCTGGATTTGATTATTATTGTTACCTTGATGGGTACTCAGGCTATAATCAGATTGCCATAGCACCAGAGGATCAGGAGAATATTACTTTCACTTGTCCATATGGTACTTTCGCATTTCGAAGAATGCCTTTTGGTCTTTGCAATGCACCGACGACATTTCAACGGTGTATGATGACAATTTTCTCAAATATGGTGGAAGACATAATGTAAGTTTTCATGGATGATTTCTCGGTTTTTGGGGCATCTTTTGACTTGTGTTTACAAAATCTTTCTTTAGTGCTGAAAAGATGTCCAGACACTAACTTGGTGTTGAATTGGGAAAAATGCCATTTTATGGTCCGTGAAAGGATTGTTCTTGGTCATCGGGTATCATCTGAGGGGTTGGAGGTGGATCGCGCAAAGATAGTTGCAATTGAGAAACTTCCAGTGCCTCGGACTGTCAAAGATATTCGTAGCTTCTTGGGGCATGCCGGGTTCTACCGTCGTTTAATTCGAGATTTCTCGAAAATTACGAAACCTTTATGTAGGTTGCTTGAAAAAGATGTTCCTTTTGTGATGACTGATGAGTGTGTGAAGGCCTTTCACATTTTGAAATCAGCATTGATTTCGGTGCCTTATGGTTCTCCTCGATTGGGAGTCCAATTTTGAAATAATGTGCGATGCAAGTGATTTCGCTCTAGGGGCTATTTTGGGTCAAAGGAGAGAGAAGCTCTTCCGTGCTATTTATTATGCGAGCAAAACATTGGATCCGACTCAACAAAACTACATTACCAATGAGAAAGAATTGTTGGCCGTAGTGTTCACATGTGACAAATTTCAGCCGTACATTGTGAGTTCTAAAGTAACAGTGTTAACAGATCACTCGACCATTCGTTACTTGTTTGCAAAGAAAGATGCAAGCCGCGGTTGAGTCGATGAGTTCTTTTGTTGCAAGAATTCGACCACGAAATCAAGGATAAGAAAGGTAGTGAGAATGTGGTGGCTGATCACCTCTCACGTCTACCGCATCAAGAGGCGGATACTAAGAAGTCGATCCACGACACATTTCCTGATGAGCAACTTTTTAGAGTGGATGCTCAACAAGATGTACCATGGTACGCGGATTTCGTAAACTACTTGGCTTGTCGAGTTTTACCTCCCGATTTGAGTCCCTCCGCACAAAAGAAATTTTTGAGCGATGTGAAGCATTATTTATGGGATGAACCTTATTTGTTTCTGCAGTGCAATGACGGGTTGATATGACGATATGTTCCCGAAGATGAGTTTATGGGAATTTTAGAGGGCTGTCACTCTTCTCCGTTCGGTGGTCATTTTGGCGTTCAACGTACATCGACAAAGGTGCTTCAAAGTGGCTTCTATTGGCAGAGTCTTTTCAAAGACACATACATCTATGTGAAGACTTGCAACGAAAGTCAACGGACCAGAAATATTTCGCGACGAAAAGAATTTCCTCAAACTACTTTTCAAGAGGTAGAATTGTTTGATGTATGGGGGATTGATTTTATGGGTCTTCTCCCAATGTCTCATGGTAAGCAATACATCCTTGTTGCCGTTGATTATGTTTCGAAATGGGTCGAGGATGTGGCGACGGCGAAGAATGATGCAAAAGTTTTTATTGATTTCCTGAAAAAGAGCATCTTTTGTCGATTTGAGACACCTCGGGCTTTGGTGAGTGATGAAGGGACGCATTTTTGCAATAGAGCATTGGATACGGTGCTCCACAAGTATGGCGTGCGACATAAAACATCATTGGCCTACCATCCTCAAACTAATGGCCAAGCTGAAGTGAGTAATCAGGAGGTGAAACAAATTTTAGAAAAGAGCATCAATTCTTGTCGTAAGAATTGGGCATTACACATTGATGAAACACTGTGGGCATATCGAACGACGTTCAAAATGCCAATTGGGACGTTTCCGTATAGATTAGTTTATGGGAAGGCATGTCATCTACCGGTTGAGATGGAGCACAAGGCATATTGGGCATTGGTGAAGTTAAATTTCGATATCAAAGCCGCCGGCGATGCACGATTACTTGAATTGATGGAGTTGGATGAATTTCACTTCCATGCATATGAGAACACCAAGTTGTATAAAGAGCGAATGAAGAGGTGGCATGATCAAATGATAGAGCACATAACTTTCGAGCCGAGACAATTGGTATTACTCTACAATTCGCGGCTCAAGCTATTTCCGAGTATGCTAAAGTCATGGTGGTATGGACCGTACCAGGTCGTGCAAACTTGGCCATATGGAGTGGTGAAGCTTCGGAGTGATGATGGGAAGACATTTAAAGTTAACGCTCAACGAGTGAAGCTTTATTACGGTTCGAAAATGCGACAAAACGAGTTTGCCGCTACCGACAAATAGTGCTCATGAGATAGGCGTCTAGCTAACGATGTAAAATTTAGCGCTAATGAGAGGCACCCTAGAGTTATCTTTTTATTTTTTTAGAATTTAGTTGCCATACAGTTGGATTTGTTTGCAAGACTAATTGGGTGTATTTACATGATTTCAGGTTGTTCTCCATTTGCCGGGTGATTTTTTATCGAAGTAGACGATTTTGAAACAACTAATAGAGGGAGTGGTCGAGCGTGTCGCCGTTAGCTCGTGCATTGAATTCAATTCGTTATTTAGTTTGATTCTTTTCGATTGATGAATTGTGTTTCAAACAATTGTTAATTGATGTTTGTGTGATTCCGTAATGATTGCATGGGGTTTATGCGTCCTTTGATGGTTAAAAATTGCTTGATTTTGTCGAAATAGTGTCTCCCTGACCTTGGCGATGAGCTGGGCGCCACATCACCAGCTCAGCACCCCAAATAGTTATGTTCCTGGACCTTGCGCTGTGCTGGCGCCACGGCGCCGACACAGCGCCCTCCCTTCTCAGCGCCCCTAAATTTGACTTTTGATTTCAAAAAAAAACTGGGTGCTGGACAGGCGCCATGGCGCCGTGCCAGCGCCACAACCAGAAAGTTGCCTACTTGGGCACTGGACTGGCGCCGTGTCAGCGTCACAACCAGAAAGTTGCCTAACTGGGTGCTGGACTGGCGCCATAGCGCCAGGCCCAGCACCTAGTGCCCTTATAAAGGCTTTTGCCTTTTTTCACCCCTCCCACATCACAACCCCTCTCCTAGCCGACCTTAACTCCCTCCCCATATAGTTAACCTCTCTCCACCATCACCAATCTCTCCTACACTTCTCCAAATCAACCCACACTATTAGGCGGACATTAGATCTATTTGATTTCTACTCCTTTTGGTATTCCATTGTGGGTGTTTTTGAGTTGTTGTTTCATCCTCTATAAGGTTGCATTCTAACTATTTTTACACTTTCTTTTGATTCAGTTGTTACATGATTTATTGAAGTTTAGTCGGATTACCATGTGTTCTTGTGTAGAAGTTGCTTTTGTGCACTAATTTGGGATATTTAGTTGTATTTTTCCCTTGCGTTCAAGGTGTTTAACTAAATGCCTTAATGAATTTTTATTGATCAATCCATCTACGTTGTTTCTCCTTAGAATTTTATATCTTTGTGTGGGTATGCCCATTGTGTTTCAATTGATTGGTTTCCTTGTTGCATATTGTTCATTCATGTGGTTGTGTGCTAATTTTTCATGATCATGTTGATGTTTATTTAATAGTTCTTTACCACTAGTCACTTTGCACGGGTATTTGCATGGGTAGTATGTCCATGAATTAAAAATTTTTGTTTGTTACGACTTTGCACCATGCATTTTCACTTAAGTTTAGGGGGTCATTGTGATCTATTTGATATTTTTGTCCCCTACTTTATGTGCATGTCGTTTACAAGCATAGTGCGTTTTTCTATCACAATCATAGTTGGACTTACTAATTTTATTTTCTTTTCAGGATGAGTACTTTACGTGCATCTCGGTCTAAACTTCCGACTGTCCAACCCCCACGCTCTAATCATCCGGTGGTTGCTTCTGCTTCTGAGTCTGACTCTGATGAAGCCGCCATTGAGTATTACAAGGACAAAGGGGCGGAGGCTCGTTACAAAAAGTACACCTCCTTAACAATAAAACCTGAGTGCATATTTACGATGTCCAATAAGTAAAAAAAAATATATTTTGGACATTGTGGAACATCATGGTTGGCGTACTGCAGCTATTGGGCAAAACATTGATAAGGCCGTGATATCTAGTGAACTAACCATGGAATTTTATGCAAATGGATACCACTAATGTCCTAACCAGAAGGTATAGGTGATGGGTGTCGACATCAGTATTACTGGTGCATATGTAAACAGAGCTCTGGGTTTAACACGGGACCCGACAAAATCTTACTTTCCATGGTCCCCTAAATATCACATCCATCAACAAATAGCTGATATTATTTGTGTTCCGGGGCGCGCAGTGTGGAAACAGAGTAAGGATGGCCTTCATTATCAACAATTGGCTACCGAAAATTTGAGGCGGTCCACCAGAGGTTGGCTCCACTTTATTTGTTCAACCTTAATGCTGATGGGGAATACTAGTGAGATCACACTGGAGCGCGCTACTCTATTAGCGGATATCTTAGCTGGTGATGATGTCGACTTTGGTGAGGTAATCTCACATTCTTTGACGAGTTTTCTCCGTGGGTCGCCTTTAAAGGTGATGTACCATCATTGGATTATAACTCGCTTGTGCAAGCATCAGAATGTCCATTTTCACAGTAATGAGTACACATTGAGGTTGAACCCCATATCCGACGTTATATTACAGCAATATGGGTCACCTCCAGGTTACGTTGATTCAGATGATGACCTTCAAGAGCAACAGCCTGGACCATCGAGTCGACCACAGCGGCGTTCGCGTAGGTAAACATCATCACCTGCACCACAATCTGACGCTCCACACACTGAACAGGGCGGAGACGACCCTCAACCATTGACATTGATTCCCCACGACCACCAACAACAACATCATACTCCGGAGGATCGTTACTTTCACTTATTGGAGGAAATGCAACGTGATCAGCGTCTTATGCATCAACAACAACGTTCATTTTAGCGGGCAACTACTATGCATTTGGAGGGGATGACACGATACCAGCGGCACATGTTTCGCCATCCCACTCATCGTAATTACCCGCTTCCATCTTCGGCTATTTACTTTGATGACGCTGGCGAGCATAGTGCGAGAGACAATTTCCCGTCTTTATCTGAGGATTGATCTCATTCTTCATTAGTGCACTACTATTTTAAATCAGGGGATTTTTTGCTTTCACATCCTATCTCAATTGTTTTTGTTTTGTTTTTCTTCTTTTTGCTATATTTTTTTCAAAACTATTAGCTTTTGTTAGTGTGTCCTTTTTCATGCATGCCCACTATCATGTTTCATTTTAGGAGTATTTAGAGTTCATTGAGGGCACTGAACATCTTAAGTTTGGGGGTGTTCCATGTTTATTCTGCAAGTATGTACATGTCACTTCGAGATATTATTTTAGTTTTCTTTCCTTATGTGGCTGACAATCTATACTCTTGATCAAACCAATGAGACAATATACCTGAGGAAAAGTAAATGGCACATACCTAAGTGTTTAGCTTGGCTAGATCAGGGTTTCTCCAGAGATGTCCGGTGTAGGGAAGGACTTATGCCAATACAAAATGGGATAAACTTAAAGTATGCGGGCTTTAATGAGGATTTGGGGATTCTAGAACTTATTCTAGAGCCACTTGAGGCGATAAATTCCGAACTAAAAGGATTGAGGAGAGGAGTTAGGCCATTTTTGAATGCTTTACACAATCTCCTATACTTCCTTCATATACATTACATCGCTAGTACCCCGTTGAGCCTTGATTACTATGAATTCTTGACACCCTTCAGTGTCTTAAGCTTAAAAAAGCCTTAGCCTATCTAAAAGTTAGATTGATGAGCAACCCTTATCAATGATGGAAAGAGCTTGTAAAGTTTGAGAGAAAGATGAAATCCACTGAAAAAAAGGGGAATGTAAAGAAAAATAATGAATAAATCCACCAAATAAAGTCCGAAGAAAAAGAAAAATATGGATTGGTGTGATGAAAAAGAAAAGTTATGAGTAAAATTTTAAGTAAATGTTAGTGATTTATTTTTTTGAGAGTTTATTCTTGTAGAGAGCTCTATGTATGTAAGGAAAGGGTTTGTGTATTCTATCTAACTTTGTTTGAGCTTAAAAATCAACTTTTTGATACACCGAGCCATGAACCCATTACAACCTATCAAGGACCTAAGGATTCTTGTCCTTTTAAGTTTGATGATAGTGGAGAGTGGAGCAAAAAATAAGCTTATGGAATCTCATGGAAGTTGATGCTTTAAATGAAGAATTATTGAGATTTCAAATACTTTTGGTGAACTTTCTTGAGTAGTGGAGGCTAGAGTTTCAGAACTGCACTTGGGTTGTTGAAAGTTAGATCTTGTGAAAGTTAGGTTGAAAGGCTAGGTTCGTGAGCAATTGAAAATCTTTGGGTTAAGTCAATATATGGTTTGAATTTGAGATTGGAAGATGCCACTAAGGTAAGTTGAGAAGTGAGAATTATAAAATGTGAAAATAAATTTGTGTTTGCATACTTGATATTTTCCAACTATGGATTATGCTTTTGATGTTTATTTTGTTGGTTTAAAGTAAATTGCATATCTTGTTGTGTAATTCTTTCCTAGAGACTAGGAGAATCTTAAGTTTGGGGGTGTGATGCGAAGCATGATTTTGAGTGTGTTAAGTAGGATTTAGTTAATTATTTAATAAAGTAATTGATGATTTGAGGCTTATTTAGTGTATTTTTGGGTGTATTAGGTTCAAGGGACAACGAAACTAGGCGGCAAGCGGATAAAGTGAAGAAATGAAAAAGAAAAATGAAGCTGCTGGACCTGGCGTTGCACGGGCACCATGGCGTCGCCATAGCGCCGAATCCAGAGAGTGTAAAATATCCTGGCACTGTGCGGGCCCCACAGCGCCACCATAACGCCAGGTCGAATTTCGTTGCACATTACTGGCGCTGTATGGGCGCTATAGTGCCGCCACAGCGCCACAACCAGAAAACCCGGGTTTTACATAATTTTAGGGTTTTAAACGTATTTTAGTTGGACCAAAATACCTATATATATAGTTAAGAGAGATAAGGAGAATCATCTTTTCTTTGGGGAGAAACAAGAAGAACGTGTGAAGATTGAAGAAGAGTGATAAAAAATCTTGGATTCTATATTCATTGTAGGTTTGATTTCATGTTTTCTTACTTTCAAATCATGAATTGTGATGAATTGAACTCACTTATGGGGTAATCTCTTTGGTTCTAGGGATCTTTGAACCCCAAATCGGATTCTTTTGATTTCAATGTGATTATATTTGTCCTTTCAATTTAATGTTTTAATTTGTGTGTTCTTGTGTGCTATGCTATACTTACCTTGATCAAGTAAGTGTAGATCAAAGAATTTGAGAGTCACCTTGACCATTGGGGCTTTTGAACCCGAAATTATGGTAACTCAACCCTAGAATATATGGCATATTGACCTATGGTCATTGACTAGGGAGGCAATTGAATTTTGTTTTTAATGCGGTATCTCACTTACGCTATTCACGCCGATCGGCGGAGTCCGAGTGAGATGTAGAATCTCCATCACCGAGACCTTGGGATGGAGTGAATTGTAGGAAATTCGCCTATCATTGCATGAATTAGGAGACTTTATAATTAAATTGGATTTGAAGGATACAATTTGGGTGAATTAGATTTCCTTGGATATTCTTTCCATTACTTAAGACCTACTTTAATTACTTGCAATTAATTAGTTTAAATTAATTAATAGTTTGTTTTTACAAAACCAAACTCTTAAGTGCCTAACTCTGTTTCTTAATTAGACTAAATATTAGCACATAACCATCCTTGTGGATACGATATACCCGACACCAACACGAGTTGGTGCCACTATTACTTTGACGTTTGTTGTACACTTGCGGTCGCTGTCAGTTGGCTACTCTCACCAACAGTCTATGTTCTTCTCGCTCTCGAATGAGATGAACGTGATGGAGGAGAACATCTGCTACTCTCAACAACAGTCTTTGTTCGACGAGATGGACAAGGTGGACGAGGACGTCTGCTGCTCTCATCCATAGTCTCTGTTTGTGTTGTTCTTCTTCTCACCTCTCTATTTGATTCGCGCTGATCCTCTTCTTCAGCTTCTTCTTCATTGTCATCATTTATTTTTTGTTCGACATCAATTCCATCATTCCATAGAGTAGACCTTTGCTTTTCATCTTCATCTAAAATTTTAATGCCTTCATCCAACGCAACAAGACCTTGCTCGTACCCATCCTCAATGAACACTTGACGCAGTCGATGCACCAAGTTACACTGATATAAATAATAAGAGTTTAATACATGCAATTTATGATGTTACTCATGAGGAAAACAAAATAATAGTTTCAAGCTTATCGAATAGTCTTGTAGCGCCCCGTCATGTCCAATGAATAGTCTAGTGAATGATTGATACCACGTCATGTAGTCTCATTGATCGTGTCCTCCTTCTTGTTCCGTTATGACTATGTTGTCACCACGATTTTCCTACATCTGTATAAAGTTTGCGTGAAAAGCCACCCAATTTTGTTGAGTGCGTCCTCGTAATTCGATGCGGTGCAGTCGGGTGTCGTAATCACAGTTTGGTGGCACGACCCGTATCATTCCGAATTGTCTCATAACCCTTTCTGGTCGATGACACTCGACTGTGTGGAAACAAATTAGAAGACATGTCGATAGCCAACTCCCGTGACTGTCAGTACAATTTTCGGGAAGAGACCCGATAACTTCAGCATAAGGTTGCCACACCATGACATCCTCCTTCTGCGAGTCGAGTGCATCACGGTAAGTTGATAAGACATGTGTCACACTGTGAGTAACTCCGAAGATGCATTGATCCATCTATATACAAAACAAAAAATTAGTGAAAATTAAAATGGAGTTAATATTATAGAAATTACGGAAAAATATTTTTATTACTTGTGTCCCAATGGAACGTCAATAGGCATTTGTTCTCCATCCACTGTTCGAGGTCGAACTGTAGAAACACCCAAGCGCATTGGTGCTATCAATGGAAATCTATCCCATGCCCACAGCTGTACAAGAATTGACGCACCTGTAACCTCATGTGCACCCGCGCAGCATCCGCCGCACAACTCTCTGTACAAATAAGCCAAACAAGCATTCCCCCAACTATACTGTCCAGCTGTTTGAAAATTCTCAAGCAACAGTAGATACATCAAATGTACAAATCAGTTTGACTAGTCGGCGAATAGACAATCACAGATAAGTTGCAGTATGTACGATCAAACATAATGTTGCACCGATTACTCATCTTTGTCGTCATCTATAGCTTGTACGCTACGTTCAAGTCATTCGACTTTAAGTTTATTTCCTTGAAGGTCATCTCCAATAGGAATTCCACCAAGTAGCCTATCACACACCTCAACATAGTCTGTATCGGTGGTTCTCGTCACAGGCACACCTTCGATAGGTAAGCCGATCTGTACCTGCACGTCCAGGAGTGTAGTGCACTCACCACATTGCATGTGAAATGTATGTCTCTGGGTGCCATCTCTCAATGAATGCAGTAATCAAATCCCAATCAAGGCTGAAAAATGATACGCGTGAAACCCCATAGCCATTGGAACGTAGATGTGAGATCATTCGAGAATGATACTACACCGTTTGATCAACGACACCACGTCTTTGACACACGCACAATGTTTAGTACGCCTTATAATTGAAAATATTTTAGTCGATATATATATTATACGTTTATGCATGTACATTGGACGTATCCATCTTAAAAAGTTTACCTGACCCCTCTAGGCTCGCAAGGATCTGTGTGTAGATTGGAGATGTAACAGTGAAGGATCTGATGGACCTTGATCCATTGGTGTACAAGCTACAATTGAGGGATTTAAAAAAAATTAGTCGTGTTGTTCGGAAAGTCACAACAATTCATTATTATAGGTTCAAACAATAACGAATACCTAAACATTTCATGACTTGAAATTTCGGGATACTTTAAAATTTTCAATATAATCAAATTACCAACTTAAGCCAATTACAAACAATATACAAAATCAACTATTGGTTTTGATTGAAAGGTTGAGCTCTGGCTGGACAATTTTTTTTTGTTATGTCTCATTGTATGACAAATGCCATATCGGTTCTTCCTAGTAAGGACTTGATCATGGTCTTTATTAGAACATGTTATTCTTTTATGTCCTTCTTAATGACATATGCCACATCGCAAGGCCCTTGAAACATTAGGAAGATCCATCTCGTTTTGCCTTCGCGTTCCATTTGGTCTCCCTCGGCCACGTCTGCACCTTGGGTCCGGTATGATCTTCGTCGCAAAAGTCGGCCAATATTTCTCATCTGGGATGGCTTTGAAATTAGAGGAGTAACATTGTGCATACACATCTATCTTATAGTATGGCTCAATGAATTGCGAGTAGCTCACTCGAACAAAGGCACATGCAGCTAATACGTATGAGCAAGGGAAACCAAACGATTGCCATTTATCGCAACTGTACACCCGGTCCTTCAGGATGACGACTTGAGTATTGTTGCCTTTTTGCATGCAATCTCCATGTCGTCCAATCAACACTTTAAACTCACATATGTCACGATTTATGAAATTGACTTGATGCCTCCTTGTAGATTGTTCATAATGTGTGAGTTTATCCGTGACATATTTTATGTAGGATAGGTCATTTAAGATTGCTTCATTGATTTTCTGTTTATGTCGATCGTGGTATGTCACCAATCTGTAGTAAATCATTTGAGTCATTGTCGTTATTGGCAAGAATCGAGCCCCCTTTAATACACCGTTAAAACACTATACAATAGAAAAATAAATTCGTGTAAGTAATATTACTTCAGCGATAACTAAATCATTGAATGCGAAACAGTAATTGCATTTCATACATACCAACACCATTAGAAGTCATCCATCCGTACCGCATGCCTCCGTCATGCGATTGAGTCCATAGTTCTTTGGGGATGACATTGACATATTGCACACATTGAGGAGTTCGTGATGATAAGTATGCAAAACGCTCCATACACGCATTAAATCTTCATTCTTGATGTTGAGTAGCTGCTAGAGAAATGAGTTTTTTCAAGGGTTCATTTTTGAATTGAGTATGGAAATTACTGACCAAGTGTCCCAGGCAATAACGGTGGTATCCTTTTGGGGGACAAAAACCATTGGTCAGTATGTTGACTGCCTCCAGAATGCTAGGGTGACGATCAGAATTAAGGCAAATACCATCTCTATCCGTCACAAGTTTGCGCAACATCCTCAAAAACCATCCCCACGAATTCGTAGATTCGATTTTTGCAATGGCCAATGCAACCAGTAGTATGTGTCCATTTCCATCAACAGAGATAACAATCATTAGCTTACCACTATATTTGCCATATAAGAAAGTCGTGTAAATCTGAAGAAGAGGCCTGCAAAACCTGAAAGCTTGTAATGATGCTTCGAATGCGAAAAACACACGACGAAATTGAGGATACTCAGTCCTTATCTCATCAGCAACCCATTGTCTATGTAACCACTCGATTTTTGTCCCCGGACTCTTATTCTTTACTAGGTGCCAACCATCTTGGTAATCTAGTGTATGACTTGTAACTCGCTGAATATAATTCGCCGTTATTTATAACGTGTTTGCAAACGTGGCGGACAGCTCAGACGCTTGTGGGACCCGTAGTTAGGCTTGTGCGCGCCTGGAGCTAGGTAAATATTAAATTTTGTGTATTGAATTGTTAATTTGCAATGTTTATTTCAAAATAGCATAAATGGCATCGTAATGTGTGTTAGTATATTATATTTGACGTGCGAGACTATGTGTTAAGTAGTTGCCTCGATATGCGTGTCGACTCGGGTAGCGGGTTGTTTAGCCGACTTAACACTAGGCTGGAGAAAAGAATACACACAAAATGAATAACAATGGGCTAAATAATTAATATGGAATGTATATATGGTGGTTAGGGACATGGTAGTCGCGTATGTCGCGGTTCGGAATGAGAAACCGGGCGTCGAAACACCCGAAATGCCACTTTTTGAGTTAAATACAAGGATGAGTGTGCCAAAGGTGTTCCAATTGGAGTCATGAGGTGTTAGATTAGAACCAAATGAGGTGCTTAGGATGGGCTAGAGATGCACAAGTGAGTTGTGATGAAAATTCAACTATAAATAAGTCAATTTGACTTATTTCCACCACCTTTCTCTCTCTCTTATCTTTTCCATCCGAGATTTGAAGAAGAAAACTAGGGTTTTGGTGCTTTCTCTTGGAGATTCAAGGAGTTTCGAGGAGGGAAACATCAAGTTCAAGGTGAGAATCACTTACACCTTCACTTCCTTTATCTTTTGATCATAATATTAGAGGTTTTGGTGATTGTTGAGTTGTTGTTATGAAGAGTTTCTAGTGTTTTGAAGTGTTGTTGTTGGTTTTGTGGTTGTTGTTGGGTGTGTGGAAAACCCAAAAAGTTTCTATAGTTTTGCAGTCTAGAGCGCGATTAGCGCTCTAATTGCAGAATATTATCGCGCTAGACCAGAAAATTAGTGCGCTAATGTTCCTCTGGGCTAAGAACGTATAACTGTCCAGACATCTAGCGCGCTAATGCCCAGTTCTAGCGCGCTAATGCACCCCTGTTTTGACATAATTTGTGTGAAATGACTTAACACAGATACGATGACTAAATATCAATTATATATGGAAATATGTCATTACAGGCTGTAATTTAGGATACCCGGGACTAGGCGGAGCCGGACTTGGGGTTAATGATGGTACACGGAGTGCGGTGTGAGGTGTGTAGTATCCCAACTGAAATTTCTTGAGCAATATTTATTTTTGCATTTTGAATTCAATTTCTGTCTTTCATTACTGTATTCCTGGTATGTTATAATGGACGGACGTTGAGGCTCTCCCTCTGTGTCATTTCTGTATGTACGTCCACTAGACCATAACATGTGTGCCATCTCGGTGAATAGTGCTACCCGAGAGAGTGACGGGCACGTGTGGGTGCGTCGTAGGTTCCACGCCGACCACCTAGCAGATCCAGATACTAGCCTAGCTTTAGGGCTGGCAAAAATCCGAGACCGGACATAAACGGGACCGGACACCCATTTCTAAAATTATTAAATTTGGTGCTCGGACCCGGTCTCGTTTTTGAAACGGGCGATTTTTTTTTGTCCAGTCCTGTATGTTTGTAAAACATACGGCTCCCGTTTTGTCCACTTTTTATTTTTAAATATGATTAAATATTTTTAAAAAGAAGTCTCATTTAGCGTATGTGCAGGGAGCACGTCCAGATCGGTAGCATGGTGATTGGGTGCATGCCAATTCTCCTGCAGTCAGGGATTTCTTGTTGGCGGTTCGTCTGGAAATTCTAGAGTCGGTTACATTTTAGGTCATTTGTATCAACGTTTCTTGTATTGCTTTCTTAGAGCGAGCTTGGGTGTCCTACTAAAATGCCAATTATCAATCTTTTTTCTTCACAAAAAGGGCAATTTGCATTCATTCTTGTTGTTATTGGAAGAGCATTTTGAGCACCCATCTATTTATTGAAATGTGTGTAACCATCCTCACATAGTCACATGCAAAAACTCAATTGGAATGGTTTGGGATAGGATTTTAACTAAGGCTCAGCCTTTCGCAATCGATCTCGAATCGGTGCATTTGTAGATGATTCTTGTGAATCGTAATACTTTATTCATGGAGATGACGTATACGAGCTCTTTCATTTTGAAAACAAAATTAAAAACCACAACAATGAGAGAAAAATAGTGGAAAAAGAATATCGATAAAAAAACATAAATAAGAAACCAAAGAATCGCTAAATACCTTGATAAACCAAGAAGAATTGAGACCGCGTGGCATCGATGGTGCAGAAAAGCTCGCACTCGCCAATTCAAAATGGATAAAATTGTGAACAACAAACCATTTACACTATTCAGATCAGCCATAAGTTTGAAACATCATATAATGCAACAAAACCACCAGTCAAGTTCGGTAGGTTACCCGAAGAATAGCTGAGAATAATATAACACACTTGGTTGACCAGTTATCGCCATGCAATACGAGTGGATTCGAGATACCAAATATAAAACATAAATGAGTTTAATATTACTAAAACCAAGATAATGACAATACCTGTTGAAATAATACTAAACCTGCACCAATAATGAGTGCTTTCAAACAATGCCACAGTGTGGATTGGGAATGTAGAACTCTGCAGCGGAACGGTCTGGAATTCCTATCTCCCACAGTGTGCGGTTGTCTCTTGGAGGCTCATAGACAATGCCACCCAGATTGATGTGGTGCCCTGTGTTCTTTTATATAACTTATATGTAGGTGATGGTGATGAAACCATAAAACTAATAAAAACTCAAATCGAAAATAGAAATCATTAGCATTGCTAATCACCTGGGGCGATGTCAAGATCAACTTAACAAAATTACCAAAAACTAAATACATAACATCACAATTTTTTAATTTCCAATATAGACATCACAAAAGTTTTTAAAAAAGAGATATCATCTCAAATTCTCAATAGTCCAAATTATCAAAGTATATCTTCACCCCTCATGCATCAACAACAACAACATAAAAAAGTTCATGACACAAACACTTAATAAAAAAGTAAGTGTACTTCTTCAACTCATCCCACACAATTCCACATCCTTCAACTCTCCGTGACTCCGTCTCTAATCCCTCAACCTCAAGTCATTCATCTGAAAGACATAAGAAAAAAAAATGTTTTCATTAATTGTAAAAGCTCGATCATTTAAACATAAGAGTAAATAAAGCAACAATACCTAAACTTTCAACTTCATCATCTTCGTCACCCACATCTTCAACCTCCACATCATTTGAAGCTTGCCCAGAAGTTGTTGTGGGATTGAGATCTATTTTCAATTTCAACATTTCTGCATTGATATCATCAAACTCTTTCTTTCGAGCATCTACATAAAAAAAAATTCAAACACAACAAATCAATTTAGACTTATAGTTTACCAATCAAATAACTAATTATATAATGCTCACCAGATTTGTTCTTCAACTTTGCTCCATTCACCCAATCACGACAACATATCAATGCTTCAACATTTTTGGGTAAAATAGAATTTCTATACTTGTCAAGTGTTCTACCTTTGTTTGTACTAAAAGTGACTCGGAAGCAACAGTAGTTAAAGGAATGGCTAAAACATCACGTGCCATCATACTCAACTTTGGATATCGATATTGAACAGATTTCCAAAAATCTATGATGTCTAAATTCTTCTTTCTATTAAGCAACGGCTCATGCAAGTAAATATCCAATTCTGATTGTTGTTCATTAGAAACATCATCACCTCGGAAAAAGTCATAACCCTAACACACAATTGTAAACAATAAGATAAAATCATAAAGTAAGAACCACAACTAAATCAAACACTAAAAAAAAATTTATAATTGTAGAACATACCATAGCATATAGATCATCTTCTCTTATATCATTTGCTTCAACAAATTGTTGCGTTTGGTTGCTAGTGGATGAAACATCTCCACTTGAATGATTAAATTCATGAGAATATGTCTCGAACAACAATTGAAGTTTATCGCGAATTGTAGCAACCTTGAACTTGCCTTCATCACCATAAATCCTTGAAAAAGCAAAGTCGACCACTTTTGTTTTGTACCGAGGATCTAAAATGACACCAATTGCCAATATTTCATTACAATCCTTCCAATACTTGTCAAATTTTAATTGCATTTTTAAAGCCATGGATCGAATGAAATGATTCGGGTTATTCAATTCAACCTTCAACTGAGCTTGGATTTTCCACATTCCATGAAAGAAAAGATTTATTGTCGGATACTTTGCACCAGAAAATATATTAGTTAGATCATAAAATATTTTCAAAAACTTAAAAACATATTCTACTTGATTCCACTCTTCCAACTCGGGACAAAATACATAATTTGTGTCACTCAAAGCAAGATGAGCAAAAGTATTACGATAATATAACGCAGATTCAATCATGAGGTATGTAGAATTCCATCTTGTAACCACATCCCGCACCAATCCTTTCTTGCAATCGAATGCCAATTGTGTAGCACAATCCAAAAACTTTTTTCCTTCGAGACTGTGATCCTTTTACAAACTTGATACTATCACGAACTTTGTCAAGGATCTTTTCAATTTCTTTAAGATCATCTTGGACCATAAGATTTAAAATATGTGAACAACATCGCATATGAAAGAATTCACCACCAACTAGCAATGCATCCTTAATTCTCAAAGTATTTTTTAAAATTCCAACAAATGTGTCATTTGCGCTTGCATTGTCTAATGTAATGAAAAACAACTTCTTATCTAAGTTCCAAGACCCTAACAAAGCAGAAATTTTCTCGGCAATTGCTACACCACTATTTGGAGGTGGCATAAAACAAAAATTCAAAATCCTTTTTCGCAACACCCAATCCTCATCAATATAATGAGCAGTCAAAGTAATATAACCATCAGATGTAATGGAAGTCCACATATCAGAAGTCAAACACATTCTCCCTGGAAGAGATTGCAACAAATTAAAAAGTTTTTTTTCTCCCTTTTGTAGATTCTTAATATATCTGCCTTGATTGTGTTTCTCGAAACACACTTAATTTCAGGAACAAGGGAGGTATAAGAGTACTTAACATATTCATAGTCCACAAAGGTGAAAGGTAATTCATGCATGATAACTATCATTGCCATATTTTCACGATGAACTCTGGAATCATAATTTATAGACCTCAATCCCATATTCCCCGTAACTGACGATTCTAATATCAATTGTCCCACATCACGATTACCAAAACGACTATAATTAGGACAACCAGATAAGTGTCGTTTCATGCCATTTGTACCATTATTACCATCAGCCAAAACAACACTCATACAATGTTTGCATTTCCCTCTCTTCCTATTATCCGGATACTCGGAAGTGCCAGGAGGAATTACAGTAAAATCATCCCACACTTTAGAATGATTTTTCCTCTTCTTTTGAGGAGGATTAGATGCAATGCTATGCATATTATCACCCATGACTCTGCAATAATATAAAATGAAAATCATATCTAAATCTAGTGGATTAATTTATCGAAAAGGCAAGCACAAGTCAAATTAATGAAACCGTGACATGATTAGCAAAGACAGCTTTCTTATTAACTCTTTGAATATAAAACCGTTTCTTATTTATAATTTAATTATCTATCAAGTCTACTAATTAGCACAACTAATAATTTATCAAGTTGTACACGCATTTGACAATAAAAATAGAGTGGAAGTCAGGACATAAATCATTTCTACACCATTGATGTTTCTTCAAAATTTATCGTACTATATAACATGACATTAATATCTACTACTTCTCAACGATCAAAATAAAAATGTATTTTACCAAAGAATCAATATTAAGATGGGTTCGACTTTAGTCACTTATTTTAAAAAAAAGGTATTTTAAAACTTTAAAAATCAAATAACAAAAAATGGACTACAATTTTTTTTTTTTTTGACATTGGACAACAACTTGATATTAAGTGATAAAATATGTGTTTATTGAACAACAACATCATCAAATCAGCTTAAGTGAGAAAATAAACTTGAAACAAATTTAAGAAAAATCAAACAAGAAACATGGATTGGATATGAATGGAGAATGAGTTGAAAAAATTTACATTGAGAGCAGAGAGAGATGAGTGGGTGTGGGCACAGCCGCACATACTGTATGTGGAGCGAGGGACGGTCGTGGCGTGGCGGCGACGCCCAACTTGGAATTGCGACGCCCGACGGTGTAGACAGAGGTGCCGGAGAGAGTGTTGGCGACGAAATTGGGGGGAGAGAGCGAGGTCGAAGGCGTGGTTGGGGCGGTGGGCCGGTGGTGGGAGGACAAGGAGGCGAAGGAGGAGTGGTGGCGGTGGCGCGCGCGCCGAGGGAAGTGGGAGAGGAGGGTGTTTCCGAGGAATTGCTTGGCGCCGTCGAGCCGGTGGGAGAAATAGGAGCCGAAGCGGTGGATGAGGAGCCGGCGACGCCCGACTAGCGGTGCGAGACGGCGAGCGCGAGACGGCGAGTCTGGCGACGGCGAGAGGGTGGGAGAGGGTTTGCCGGTTTGGTGAGAGAGAGTCGATAGAGCGTGAGAGTATGAGAGAGACGGCGGTGAGAGTTGTGAGAGTGAGAGGTGAGGACCGTGAGGTGCTTGTGTGAAGTGTGAACTGTGAAGTGTGAACCAGTGAGGCAGTGAGAGTGAAATTAGGTTAATTTCACAGTGAAATTACCTATATGCCCTTCAAATTAATCACTAAACGGGTACCCGTTTTTTTAAAATTTTTGCCCAGACCCGGTCCCGTATTTTTAAACGGACATAAAACATTGTCCAGACCCGTATGTTTGTCAAAAAAAATTGCCCGGTCCCGTTTAAAACGGGACCGGACGAAACTGGACAAACGGGACCGGGCACATTTTGCCAGCCCTACCTAGCTTGAGTGCTACTCACCAGCAGTTGTCTGTTGGGAGTCTGAAGTATGGCGCTAGTTTGTCCCTTGGGGCTAGGAACACACACTTTGCGCTTTCACTATTACATATGCATGTGATGAGCACAGTTGCCTGTTTATATTTCCTGCATGTTTATTTAATAGTTTTCTTTAAATTTCAGTATTTATTTTCAGTATTGCTCACTTAATTTCCTTGGGAATACTCACTTTGGGCTCGTCATCGACTTTTTTGTGATGACTTGAGTGTCGATCCTAGTACGAGCCGGGGCAAGAATAAGCTACCGAAATACTGAGACGTTTAGCCAGAATTGTACGTTTGGATATACTTATTTTTTTTTTATTTTGGGATTTGAGATTTTAGTGGGACACTAGGACTCTTTCATGTTGATATTTTGATACATTGAGGTACATATAATGATATATGGGTTTTCCACACTAGGTATCAGAGTTAATTGCATGACTTTATTGTTATATATAATTTTGTCATGCTAAAGACTTCCGTTGTGATTTATTTGGGTTTAACATGATCTTAATAGATGACTTGAGTTCAGTAACAATTTAAATGGTTAATAATGATTAAATGGTGGATGAGTTGGCATGTGGGACACAGCTAGCGCTGGTAGGCCAGGTTGTGGGCCCGCGTCGGCCCCCGTGGCGGTTCATTGGCAAGTGGGCCATTACATTTTGGTATCAAAGCGAGGTTAGTGAACCTTGAGGACTTGGAAGTTAGCTCCTAGTAGGCTAGGTTGTGGGCGACATCGGCCCCTTGTGGAGGCCTATTTGGCAAGTGGGCCGTTACATGACTCATCCTAATGTCCAAATGCATTTGCAACTGCCTTCCTTTTGGCATCCCACAATCGTTTGTATTTTACTTTGTGTCTGTATTTTCCCTTAATTATTTGTATTAATGCATTGATAGTTATTGCTTGATCTATCTGGACAATACTTTGGATCTCTCCCGCAAGCATGTTGGCGTTGAGTTGGGCATGAACGCATTCTACGTCGAGATTTATACAGTTGTGCGGCACGTCTAATTGTGTGATATCCCATAATTGTGTTTTCTTTTGTAAACAAGCACGAAGACGCCACATGCACCCGTCTTGCGCATTTCTGCACTTGATCGCCCACGGAGTTGTAGTCAATTCCATCACATGGTATTGAAAATGTCTTTTAACATGCCACACTTTGACGACATGTTGTAAGTCTTTTTTGTCGTCAAAGCACATTCCTATTTCCAACTCAAAATTAGACATGTCCCACCCAGTCTATTGATGAGAATGTTAGGTCGCAGTGGAGTTAGCCACCTCCCAATCGATTTCATTATACACTGGCAATGGTTGGTAAAATTCATCATCATTTGCTTCCTCTATGAAATTCTCTTCATCAATAGCAAACTGCTCATCATCTTGCACGTTTTCCGCCCTTGGAGGTTCATACCTTGGGTCATGCGTAACAACATTTAGGTTTTCCCAATCGACAGATGGTGCAGCATCATCGGGAGGACGCACGTCTTCGTCCGTGTCATAATCTTCATCGTCGTTGAGGTCATTGTCACTACAAGCATTTATGTCATCATCGTCGTTGGGTTCATTATCACCTTGTGGTGATTGCGTATACAATCTTTCCATCATAGATCTAGTGTCTGACGTGCCGACATCTTCATCTACTAGTTGCGAATGAACTGTATGATTTTGAAAAGATTCGATTGGCTCAAATGTTAAATAAATATCTACACTTGCAGTTAATGGTAGATTGGCCACTGTCGCCCACATCGAGTCGAAGTGCATCGCGTCTTGCAGCAATACAGGGACAAAATACTGTGAACCCCTAGGGAGGATTATCGCTTAACGATAAGTCATCGTTACTATAGTCTCCGTAGATGAGATACTGAATGCGTTATACACGTGATCCATCAATTGTTGTCTACTCATCCATCAACGCTGCTGATGGGGGTGCGTTGTACCCAATGCCATTCATAGCGTTTACAATTTCACTGTACGCATAAAATAGAAATGAGATGTTCCTATGTCCCATGAACTACATAATTTATTGAACAATGATGATGTAAAAGGATTGCATATATATCAAACGCAAAAGTTGATCAAATTGGGATTTAAAGCGCAATCAAACATTCTGATGTAGAAGATCACCTTAATAGCGTAACTAAAGAGCATACTCATTTGTCTGCATGAAGTACCAATTAATAACTCATATTTGCATCCTAAATGAGGTTCATGGAAGTTTTACATATTCGTATTGCATGTCTCATATTTAGCTCCATATATATACAAATCAAAGACAAAATCTATCACTAAATGAGGTTCATCGAGCAAGTAGACAAGAATAAATATTTAAGTGCAATAAGTCACTACCATCTATTCTGCTAAAGGAGGCCAAACTTAATTATATATGATGAAATATATTTTTTTATAAATTTTATAACAAGATAACTGTATATTAACATTCATATGGTATTTTTGTTTGATTCACATATAAAAAAACTACATATGTATAGGTGAAAATACTGTCACAAAATTAGAGATTTGAAATGCAATCGAACTTTCGATCTAGATCGGATCGCCTTAATAGCGCAACTACATAGCATACTCATTCGTTTGTATGAAGTACCAATTAATAACTCCTATTTACTAAATCAATTAAAAAGGAGCATTGTATTTTATCAAAAAAGTACCTAACAATAAAAAATCAAGTCAAACATAATAAAACTCCAATAAATAATTTTTTTTACTTACTAGTTGTTTAAAAAAATTTATTCTAAAACATCTTTTTTTTGTGTCATCTTTACGCATGGGCCATGCTAATCTTTTATGTATCATTCCAATTTTATCAGATGTCTCCAAAAAGACAAACTACACTAGCTGGCCTTGCATATTCGAAGCTGTTAAACTTTTTGAGAATAGCCAATGTGGGATTAACATCATGTGATACACTTTTTTTTTTAAAAAAATGACCCATTCCCTTAACAACATCTTATGTTTTGATCTCTTATGAAATACCTTCATAAAACGTCTCATTGCATTGTTATAGTCATTCTTTTAATTTATTTTTGTTTTTTCGGCAACTCCTCCAGATTAAAAGAAACATGTGCAATAATGCAAGATAGAGTGTCTCTTTAATTAGCAACTGACATTTAAAGTTGATCAAAATTGCAATTATACACAACTTTTTTGGTAAGACATATATAATTTACTTATCTCCTCCTTTGGTTTCTCGCTTAATATACGAATGCGTTCAAGCATATATTCGACTACTAGTGTCGTAAAAATAGGGAAATATTAGAGTAATACACTTTTTATACCTACAATTAATGCCTAATTGATGTAGTCCTTTCAAGTTATATTGAGTTGATTCATATGATTAGTTAATAATGCTTGCAATCTGATTAGTTTCTTATAAGAGTTTCAACAATGGTGGCCTGGAAATTGATTAGTATGGATCATACTTGAATACATAAATTTTTGTACTTATTAGTTTCCTAACATTAAAATACCAAGTCAAACATAATAAAACTAAAATAAATAAATTTTTGTACTTACTATTTTCCCCTTCTTTTGATATTCAATTTGATATTCCTTGAAAAAAAATTAAGTTAGCTTTTATTTAAATAAATATTACTAACTACAATGCTATTATTTAAAAATAAAATAAAAAAATTCGAACTTTTTAACAACGACCTCTTCAACCACAAAAAACCCAACAAAAATCCTAAAAAATCCAACTCTCTCACAACTCAACTGACCTAACTCTCTCACAACCCAACCCAACCCCCTCTCTCTCTCTCTCGGGCTCACGGTCTACCCAAAACCCAACATCCATACTCTCTCTTTCTCTCTCTCGAGCTCACAGTCTAACCTAAACCCAACATCCAGATTCTCTCTCTCTCTGACGATGTACTCCCTTCCCCCCTTTCGGTATCTCGAGATCATCTATCTCTCGCACGGTCTGCGTACTCCCTTCCCCTCTCCAAGGACGGTCTCTCTCTCTCTATCTCTCTCTCGTTCCAAAAACAGTTGCAGTTTTGGTTTTTGGTGGGTATTTCTTTCCCTCTCTCTGTCAATCCCTCAACATGAACACCTCCACCTCTTCCCGAGTCTCCCTCCTATCATTACACACACCAAACAAAACACACCCTTCTCTCCCTCTCTCAGTCTCTTTGTTGCTATCTCTGATCACGTTCAAAACTGTCTCACAGCCTCTCTCTTTGCTTCTAAATACCCACCAATAACCACCCCATTCAATCCCTCTGATCACCTACCTATACACCTAAACCATAGCCCATATTCTTGAGAAAGCATGGAATATATTCCCTGCATTCTCGAGGAAGAGGACTCCTGGTCCGTGACGATGGGATGTCACGGGCCAGATGCACATAACACGAATAGCGCATTCGGAGAATGCGCCATTTATGTGACCACATTGCAATGTGAGTTTTCTCCCACTATACATTACTTAAGGAATAAAAAGAAATCCTAGCTTATTTTACTCATTTAAACCAATTTTTGTTGTACGTTTATAATTTTTTTCATAATTGACGAGTAAATCCTTATTTGACCAAAAAAAGAGAACGATATGACATAATAAAATAAGGAAAATCCTACAATGCCCCACAACGAACACACACAACAGACACTCAACAATTTTTAGACTAAATTGCCCCAACCTCCCACACACCATCACCCTCTCTCCAACCACCACCAGCGACCTCCATCGCCACCTTTATCTATACCATCGCCGTCGTAGCTGACATCTTCCACTGTCGCTTATGTGCATCTTCGCGGTTGTCATCTTCTACCGCTACCGCCCTCCTTCCCTCCCCTCGCCCTCTCTCTTTCTTTCTACGACAAGAGATTCATCTGCCCGTCCCTCTCGGTTGTCAGATCTACCACCACCTCCAACATCACCGACGTCCATCGCCACCGACCTCCATTGCCATCGCTATCGCCTCTCACTTCGCCACCGTTGTCACTGCCAACTTAGTCCAAAAATTGTTGAGTATCTGTTGTGGGGCATTGTAGCATTTTCCATAAAATAAACCAATGCTTGGTTGGCACAACTATAAGTGGATTGTTGTCCCTTAATTTGTGACTCAAGTGATTCGAGTATTAAGAATGGAAACATCAATGTTGGGAGATTCCCCCACCTATACGGTGCGCGATTAGAGACAAACCCGGATTTGTCAGATAGTCCAGATATCAGATGGTTTATACCCAAAAAAAAAAAAAGAATGGCGTAATAAGCACGCGTTAAACCTTACTTTGTTTATATATTATTAGAAATAACCACAACATGCCCATAATGAGAATTGAACTCGTGACCTCTTACCCAAGTAACTTCGATCATATCAACCCGGTGACATGTTCACTTGGTTGGTAACACTAAATATAAATATGTAATTCAAATCCATCGTGAATCTGGATAAAATTTATGAACTTGTGTCCTATCTAGACAAAGTCAGTCCTAAAGAGGGACGAATGTGGTGACTGCCCCAGGCCCTTACTCCGTTATGCCCCATTATATATATAATTAAGGAATTACCGCTTATCAATTCATAAAATGTTGCTTAGCAAATTATTCGTGTATTTTTAAAATTAAATTTTAATTTTGTACTTGTCTAAGTAACTGTGACGGCCCCTCTCCTAATCTAGGGCACCGCCCGGCCTAATCCCGTAATTAAGCCCTAATTATATCCACGCAGGACTTAACAACGTATTAGTCGGCCTTTACAACCTAGACGCCTCTTTTCTCATGTTCATTATAAGTAATACACTAGTCCTACCAGTTTATAAAATTTATAGTTAATTAATTAATTAGCGAAGTCTTATTGATTATGCGGAAGCAATGAGTAACTTATGCGGAAGCCATTTAAAAAATCATAAGTGTGGAAAACCAGGAAATGACATCACATATATAAAGTCCTCAAAATGCATTGAAATAGTAAAATAGTCTAAGTCAAGTCGGGGAACTAACGCTCAACCCAATATACAACCCCTAATAGTATCTGAAAGACATATAACATATACAATCAAAATATCAAAAGAAGACCTACAATCGATGCAGTGACGCGCCGCGGGCTCAAGGATAATCGCTGATCTTCTCCTTGCCCGGCCTGCTGGTAGACGACTCTGCACCCACCGTCATAAAAAGGACGGTGAGTACAAGAATAAAACAGTAATCCCCGATGACAAGTTTAATTTGCATTTCCAAATATTCAAATGGTATTTAAAAGCATATAAATGGAAAAATTAGAAAATAAACCCTATGCGAGTAAATACCAGAGTTAAACAAGTGATACTGACACTAGGCTAAGTAGTGGTGATTTAGGTCCGGTCGGCAGTGAAACATGTCACTCCGACTCAATAATCATATAGCACAAGGGACTCTAACCCAAGTGTTACCAGGGACTCTAACCCCGGTGTGTAGACCACCTCAGGGAATCTAACCTCGAGTGTCATACAATGTCAAGTAACATGTGCCGACATCCCCAGGGACTCTAACCTCGTGAGTCGCGCACACCTCGATCGAGTACGGGACCTAAATGCGAAAACTACTTTTTAAATTTCAAGAAATACCAAGTATGGATTGTCAAGGCATAGGCACATCTACACACCTAAACAAATAAGGAATACAAGTCCTCTTAAATATTTATAAGATATTCACTAGCCTAATAGCATGCTATTTATCATTCAATTCACATTTGAAACAACAAGAATAGACATAACATGGGATAGAATCAATGAATCAAATCAAATGAATGGATATCATGCAAACTAGACTCATCAAGTAAGCATAGACACAAAGAACACATGATATAAGAATACAAAGGAAAATAGTCAAAAGGACTATGCAAGGACAACAATTAATAGAAATGAAATGCCAAGTAAAGTTGCCATTGGGTATACTCACAACAACAAAGTAAAGTCCTAGCTTTACTGGCCTCCCGATACTCTAAATCTTGTATTCGCTCTCTCGTACCCTTTTCCTAGGTTCCTGAGTTTGATGTCTCATTAGTTCAAGTATAGTGGGTTTAAGCTCAATTTAATGGTGTTTATTGTGTATTCAAATTGGTTCAATAAACTTTAAATCAATCTTCCTAAATTAGCCCCTAAAGACTAAATTAAGTTTCAATTTCAATCATACACTTTAAAGCAGTTTTTAGGCATGAAATGGTCAAAATATCGAAATATAATTTTTCCCAATTTTTCCCAATTTTTCCGGAATTTTTCCAAAATTTTCCCTCATTTTTCTTCTCATTTTTTTTAATTCTGTTTGGGTCGGACCCGACCCGGCCCTGGACTAGAACAGGTCCAGGCTCGACCCATGGCCCGTTCTGGGCCCGGCCCAGTAAGGGGGTGCACACACGCGCGCGCTCGTGTGCACCATCTTCCTCCCGATCGACTGGTTCGATCGGGAGCAACATTTTTTTTTCTCCTTGATGGGTTGGGGTTGCTCTCCACCCCAACCCCGGTGGAACCGATGGCAGGGGAGACACCCCTGCCATCTCCACCTTGGTCGGTCATGGGGTTCGGCCTCCATGGCCGAACCCCACTCTCCGCCACCCCACCGCCAACCACCGAACCGACAACAACAACGAGGACTCACCGCGATTGTGATATCTTCTCTCCTTCCCGGCGCGTCCCTTCTTCTCCTCCTCCTCTCCTTTTCTTCTTCTTCCTCTCGGCCTCTCTGTTTGGTGTGTTGTGTCTCTGTTTGTGTGTGTGTGGTGTAGGTGTAAGTGGGGTGGTGGACACGTGGTGTGGGAATTGGACAGGTGTTGCTTGGGTTGGGACAAGTGTGATGGTGTTAGGTGTCTTGACACTTAATTGTGACACAGCTAAGACACTCGCCCGTGTTTTTCGGCGTTTCAACCCCCGGTTTCGCGTCCGAACCGTGATATCCGTGTACCGCCGCGTCGTTAGTCACGCAATATCTATTCCATTTTTACTCAACTATAGGCCTTTAATTTGATTTACATTAACAAACACAACCATAGGCTTATAAGTAATTCCTTATTTCATAGTAGTATTAAATAAGACTTACCAAAATGCTAACTACCAGGTTCCCCGGCTCGCACGCTACTCGAGGCGTGTCCCTGCTCTCGTCTCGACGCCTACAATTGTACAAACCGACTTAGTAAGTCTACACAATACATAACACTAGGCACACATCAATACAAAAAATATAATATACCTCGGCCACGTGCCTCGGTTGGTGCACGTATCATAGTGTAGGTCCCACGTCAAGGGTCAGTGATCCTGATTAAGGAATTAAAACGGGGTTAGAGATTTGGGCCGTGACAGTAACTCTTTCAACTTATTCTCTCATTCTTAATGACATTTTCTTCTAATTTGCAGTTCGTATCCGTTATTACACTTTGCTCTTATTTTTTTTAAGTATGATTGTCTTTTACTAAATGTGAAATATTTTAAAAACATTTTGAAAGATCACGCTATCGTACATCAATTAAGCAAGTTTTTTTTATGAGATCTACATCTCTAATGTAGGTATGAGCTAGAATTCTTTTTTTTTTCTTCACAAAGGACCATAAATACTTTGGACCGGCCCTGCCGAATTTGTGGCTTTTACGTGTTTGGTGACTCAATCACCTAGGGGTACCACTTTATCAGGGATTTCAAAAAGGAAAACTTTCCTTTATTGAACCGGGAGACGCATGGCACCCACAAGAGCACATTTGCAATGGATTAGAAGAGATGACAACGGGAAGCTAACATTGTAGCTGGGAATAAAGAGCTCGAAACAACAACGTAAAAAAAGTTTCTTATGCTTATCCAGGGTGCTAAATTTGGCCACACCGTTAAAATTCTTTTGTTTTTGTGTGTGTGTGCCTTTTTTTGATGAAAAAGTACTTTTCATCAAAACTTGCTCGCAAGAGCCTTGCTAACTGGTGTGCAACATCGTTTGATTGTCAACGGACATGTTCTTTTGTCGCGTCTAAAAGAAAAGATCTTGTGTAACGGCCCAATTTTTAATTTCGCAATTATTATAGACTATTTTCAGACTCGGACGCCAGCTCATATCCGCGTGGATGCCGCAGATAGATCAGGGCACGTCTGACTAGGTAAATAGTGATTTTACGTGATGTTTACCTATTTGTGATGGCGTATATTAAATTATCTTACCTAGCATCGCATGTGTGTATTTATATCGTTGAATCGAGCGAGATAGTATAATGAGCATTCGCCTCGAAAAACGTGTCAATACGGGTTCCGAGCGAGCGAAATGTGGGTACACTAGGTTAGGAAAATAAATTGGATAATCAAATAAATTAAATGTGACAAATATTAATGATAAATACAGTCTAGGCCAATTGATTGAAATTGGCGACTATGGCGCGCCTCGTTATGCGTGCCAAGGTACGGGACACCGAGTGACCGAAGGGAATTGAACAAGACTAAGAATTTGGTGTCTAATGAGGAGAAAATGGGAACATGCCACCTATACACCTAACACTCCAAAATGAGGTTCACCACTCATTCTCATTTACTCTCACGTTTCATCTCTTTCCCTCTCTTCAACACATAAAATAGTAAAAATTCTTGGATGAGTCGATTGATTGAGAGTGGGAGATTTTATGACATCCTTGGAGTCTTTGGAAGTGATTTGATCAAGCAAACAAGTGATCAAGGTGAGCATCTCTACTTTCCTTCAATTTTCTATTAAAATGAAGCTTAAATTGGGTTTTAATGATGATAGTTGATTGTGGTTGAATGTTGGAGAAATTAGGTAATAATGGTGTTGGGTTGTTGATGATGTAGTTGTGTTGATGTTGTTTTAGTTGTTGAAGTATTGTAGTTGTTTGATTTGTTGAAAAAAAAAAGAAACAAAAAAAGAGACAACTCTCTGTTGTTGAAGAAAAAAGAAAATGGGGAGGGGAGGGGCAGTGACCCGTGAACCGGGCCAGGACCGTGTCAGGCCTACCCGGTTGGACCGCGTCAGGCCCACCCGGTTGGACCGGGTCAAACCCGGTCTAGGGACCCACCCCTTTATTTAAATAATATAATATTAAAAATTAATTTAAAACAGTTGTAAATAAAATAAATTATAGAAAAACAAGGAAAATAGGTAGAAAATTTTGGAAAAATCCTGAAAAATCAAGAAAAATATGAAAAATGAGAAAAAGATAGAAAAAATAGTGTTCGAGAGTTTTTTCGAGCGTTTGACACCCCAGTATAACTCAAAAAATGTGTCAAACTAATTTCTTTTGGAATAAAATTTCAATATTTTTGGCCACACATTATAAATTCACTTAATTTGACTCTAAACTAGTTAAAATGGTTTAATTGGAAACCAGGAACTTAGGAGATTATAGTCGGGAGTCGGGCGCGTATCTCGAGACGTGAACGAGACTTCGGAGTGCATTTTGAGGTACGTAAGAATCCATTTGAAAATCAGTGACGGTTTGCTTTTCCATTGTTGATTTCCTATTCCTTGTTATTATACTCTATTTCGTGATACATTTACATTGGTGGTCGAGTTACACCCACCTAATATTCATAGTGTACTTATGGCATAGTAGGCTGTAGCATGTGTGATCAGGCACTCGGTGAATTGCAACCCGAGTTGCCTAAGATGCACGTGTCGGTTAGAGCCTACATAAGACAAGCAAAGTGAGGAACCTGGTGAAAGGAAGTGGGGGCACCCACCGAAAAGGTCTTGGGGTCCGAAGTAAAATTTAGTTTGACCGGGACGAGTACACACTTTGTTTCTCTCGTGTTATCTATTTATGTGATGATCATAGCACAGTTGTCTATTTGGTTTCCGCATGATTATTTAACATGATTATTGATATCTATTTACTTTCTTATAAATGCTCGGTGTACTTCGTTTGGAATCTTACTGACTGTACTCTCCATCTGCCTTTTTGTGATGGTCGAGTGCAGATCCCAGTACTAGTAGGGGCAAGGGGATTCTTGGCGACTTCATCTGATTGCTCGCGGTTGAGGACACACTAGTATGTGTTATTTTGATATTTTGCTTTACTTTTGGGTATTGTGAGACTTGATAGACACTATACTTGTATATATTACTGCCTATTAGTATTGTCGCCTAAATACATAGTATTTTCCCGGGTTTTCCATAGTAGGACTTACTCTTATAAATGATGTTTTGTATGATGATGAATTTAATTGTTTTACTAACTTTAAATTTAAGACTTTCGCTGTTTTAATGCTAAAAGTGATTCAATGATCTAACTAAACTGATTAACCATAATGAGTTAACATGCATATTGAGGAGTCGTGACGTAGCAAAGGGCGTTAGTGGCACGTGAGACTCAGTGGGTCAATGGTCTGATAGGACTGCGGGGCCGCGACACTCCATGTGGTGACCTCGGGAGTTGGGGCCGTCACATGCTGGACCATGAATTTTAAAATGAAATTCGAGAATAATGCATCCGGTCATCCCACGTACGGTTCCACCCCACTATGTTATGCATTTCGGAATGCACGGATGATCATGATTCACGAGGCGTGTTTCTACAGGGTGTTTAACATCTATTTATATATATAATTATATAGGATATTTTACAATAGAGCTCAAATATATACCCATGTCATGGAACCCTCTCAAAACGTGTTGTGCATTAAATAATTTGTGCATTTATGATGCCTTGATTAATGTATTGGATTAAAATCTAATGGTTGTAAATAGTGTACCCGTGACATGGGTATATATTTGATTTCCATGGTATATATTTGATTTTCATGGTAGTAGTACCCTATTTATATATATATATATATATATTAGGAGGACTATGGGAGATTTCTCTATTATTATCTTTTTATATCAATGCTATAGCTGATTAACATTAATTTGATACACGTACTTAACGAATAAATTAATATGCAAAATTCACCAAGAAATTAAAAAGAAAAAAATATGTAAAATCAACTAAAAAAAGTACAACCATTTTATGTTGTAAAATGTACATCGAATCACATGTTTTCGCCATTCAAGCAGGGGCGGACCCAAAATTTTATATCTACTTGGGCTAGACATTGACAATATATGAGTCATAACTAATTAGTATATGGAATTGTTTGTCCACTTCGTAATGCCTAAACCTCAAATTGACAATTGGAGTTGCTTGGGGTCCTTCTAATCATGCATTGCGATTTTTCTTTTTTTGGATTAAAGTGGGATTCGAACTCACAACCTCTCCAAACCTTGCCTTTTGGCAAGTGATGCCTCTAAAGATGCTTTTGGCACGTTGAAATGTGTTATCCTTTAAAAAATGAAGCTATAACGAAAAGGAATATGCATTAGTCAAAACAAATAAATAAGAAATTGGTAATTAATTAAATAAGAATATGTAAAGATTTGGAGTTTTATTTGATTTTTTCTTATCATAGACATAAAGTTAATAATAATACTAACAATTAGTTGGTTCAAGTAGTAAGTGGTTAGATCCTTCTTAAGTGAGGTTTCAAGTTTGAGTTCATTTATTGACGTTGAATATCGCGTGGGAAGCCAAAAACAAAAAGTAAATAAAAAAGATTTTATTAAAATCACAATGAAAAAATAGTTGATAAATATATCTAAGTAAACATGAAAATTAAAAAAAGAAAATAAGTTACATAAAGTAGAACCATTAAAAAAGAAACACATTAGTATGTGTTATGCTAAAGGAACCTTTTTTTAGCATGTATATTTGTCACTTAGTTATTATAGTCCTTTAAATACACTTCAAAACACGTACTCACACATCTAAATTTAAAAATTAAAAGACCAGAATAACAAGTGTCAAATGTAAGTATCAAAAGTGGACCAACTTATATTGTTTGATGTTAAAAGTGGGTAGCTTCTTTTTCACAAGGTGGGCTAATGGACATATTTTTCTCATTTTTCAATTGGAGCGCGCGTGCACACACATATTTATATATATATAAGTCGAATGAGAAAGAAAGTTAAGAAGCTACATCCTCTCACCATTCTAGTTTTCTTATTTTCTTATTTTTTCGCTATTTATTTATTTATTTCAATTTTTAAGGCAACAATAACCCATGTTTTAAATCCTCAATTTGGGTAAGTTAACATCCATTATTTGAAAAAGTTCAAGAATAAGAACAAGGGTTTAATGGCTGAATTTCTGAAAGTTTAGAGATGAAATCATCACATCTTATATCTCAAAAACATGGGAGAAATATAGATTAACCATCAAAATTCTCTTTTGGGTCAAGAACCCCAAGTTTTAACACTTATTCAAACAAATTTTGGAGTAGAAATGCATCAAAAATGAGGGATTCCATACCTAACTTGAGTCTTGATGCAAACTCTCTACCCTTGTTGCTAGAACACCACCAATTTGACAAAACCTCTTCTAGATCAAAAGATGTCCAACCCTTCTTGCTTTCATGAACTAGAAATCCTGAATTTCTTTTTTGTTGGTTACATGAATGAACATGAATGAGATCAAAGTGAAAGGCTAAGTTATCTATTTAAACTAACCCACCTCATATTCATAGCCCCTTAATCTTGCATAAAGCTCTCATCTCTAGGTCCATCAAGGGCTTAAACTTGATTCATCCAACCATGGATGCGCACTAAGTGTGTTAGTTTAGGCATCTAGATGATTCATCTCAGAATTGATCTAGGGCCTAATAATAAATTCTTTTTATACTATTTTAGGCCTCTTTTTATATGAATCAATCCAAAATTCATACCATAGGTACATTAGATGATTTAATTGGCTTAGTCTATGCTTTATTGGTCTATTTACATATCATGCTTAGATTAAGTCTTGCCTACTCACTTACCCGACACCCATCGCGCATCACGAGGCGTGTCAAGTCTATTCTTGGCCTATTAACATTTAAATCCATTTTCTCAGGCCTGTTACGATCACATAGCTTAGATTATTATTGTTTTACCATTAATAAGTTTGCTTAAGCTATTATGTCCCCGTACTCGCTTCGTACGCATCTAGAAGCGACATTCTCTGCACTCATAACTTACGCAAAACACGATAATCAATTTGACACAAACTTTTATAGATCAAAGGATGTCCAACCCTTATTGCTCTCATGAACTAGAAATCCTAAATTTATTTTTTGTTGCTTGCATGAATAAGCATGAATGAGATCAAAGTGAAAGGCTAAGTTATATATTTATACTAGCCCACTTCATATTCTTAGCCCTTAATCTTGCATAAAGCTCCCATCTCTATGTCCATCAAGGGCTTAAATTTGATTCATCCTACCATGGATGCCCATTATGTGTGTTAGTTTAGGCCTCTAGATGATTCATCTTAAGATTTATCTAAGGCCCAAATAATTTTTATTTATAATATTTTAGACTTTTTTTTGTATGAATCAAGCTAAAATTCATACTATATGCACATTAAATAATTTAATTAGCTTAGTCTCTGCTTTATTGGTCAATTTATATATCATGCTTAGACTAAGTTTTGCCAACTCGCTTACCCGGCACCATTGCCCATCACGAAGCGTGTCGGCTCCATTTTGACCTACTAGTGTTTTTGCTTAACTTGGGTAAAGTTTATTTGATTATTTAGCTTAGAATATCATTATATATTGATAACTTATGTGTCAAAGCCATCATATTCCCGTACCCGCATCGCACGCATCTCGATGCGCTATTCGCCGCCTTTGTAACTCACGCGAAACACAATAATCAATTGTACACATGGCATAATGCTATAACTCATAGTAAAACAACCATAATAAGCAAACGTCACGCAAATATAACATTATAAATTGTACCTCGATAGGCGTGCCCTAGACTAATCCGCGACATCCACGTGGGTCTGAGCTAGGTATTAGTCTAAAATTAAATAAATAATTAATCTTCAAATTAGGCGGGCCATCACAATCTTCCTAACTAAAGGATTTCGTCCCGAAATCCAATCTCAAAGTAAGATACTAACCGTAGAAAAGTATGAGGTATTTCACGCGCATAGTAGACTCTTTCTCCCATGTAAGGTCCTCGTCTTTATGATATTGCCACCTGACGAGAACCTTGGGAATCTGCTTAGTCCTGAGAACCTGAACTCTACGGTCTACTATCTTGATAGGGTGCTCCTCGTACATTACGTTTGGCCTAAAATTAACACGGATCACATCAACCATAGGTCTTGCCCTGATCTCGCTAGTCTCAGTATGAAAATGTGGAAGACGTCGTGAACCCTTATCAACTGTCTCGGTAGCCTTAACTGATAAGCAACCTCCCCAACTCGTCTGACAATCGATATGCCCAATATACCGGGGTGCAAGTTTCATTTTGATCCTAAATCTCTGGTGACCCTTCAAATGAGACACTTTCAAGTACACATAGTCTTCTACCTTATAGCTCGGCCCATCGCGGTACTTATTCGCATATTTAATCTGTCTACCCTGAGGAGCCTGTAATCTCTGACAAATCAGCCTAACTTTCTGTGTGGTCTACAACAACCTCAGGCCCAATGGTAATTTCATCTTCGGGCTCTGCCCAGCAAGCTGCTGATCTGCAAGGTCTCTCGTACAGTGCCTCAAATGGTGGCATCCAAATACTGGCCTGAAAGCTATTATTTTAGGCAAACTCACAAACTGGCAAATAATCCTCCCATGACCTTCCAAACTGTAACACAAAAGCTCTAAGCATGTCCTCGAGTATTTGTATAGCTCGCTCTGACTGCCCGTCGGTTTATGGGTGGTAAGTCGTGCTATACTAAAGTCTAGTACCATACTGCTCCTGCATAGCCTGCCATAACTGTAACATCAACCGACTATTCTGTCGGATACTATCGATACCGGTACACCATGTAATCTGATGATCATTCGCTCGAAGAGCGTGCACAGATGTGGAACGGTGTATCTCATAAAAATTGGAATGAAATGGGCTGATTTCAACAATCTATCCACAATAACCCATGCAACATCATGGTTGCGTGGAGTCCGTGGTAACGCACTAACAAAGTCCATAGTAATGTGTTCCCACTTCCGTTGTGGGATCAGTAGTGGCTGTAGATGCCCTCCAAGCCTCCGGTGCTCAGCCTTCACCTGTTGGCACACTTTACATCCCCTCACATACTAGCCAACATTCGCCTTCATCCTGGGCCACCAGAAGTCCATGGTAATGTCTTGATACATCTTGTTCCGGCCGGGGTGAACTGTGTATGTGGATCTATGAGCCACCTGAAGAATGCCATCTCGTAACTCTACTACTGCCGAAACCCATAGTCTCCTATGTGTCATAAACACCCATCTACTGACTCTCCCCAATTTAGGAAGTCGGAACTCTATGCCATTTCTCTGAAACTCTGATACATCGTATCAGCATGCTGACTCTCTAAGACTCGTGGAATGGAAACTGTCAGAACCCGCATCTATCGGCAAATGTGCGCCCCTACTGTCTTTAGGACCACTTACAAACTCATGGTAACTGCTGCCTCAAGTATACCATACTGGCGAGTCATTACTTCTCTCTCCGGTCCTCTACTACTAAGTGCATTTGCTACGACATTCCCCTTCCCGGGTTGGTACTCAATAAAATAGTCGTAGTCCTTAAGAAACTCTAACCACCATCGCTGTCTCATATTTAGATCCTTTTGAGTGAAGAGATACTTCAAACTCTGATGATTTGTGTTTATAGGGTGAACCTCTCACCAAAAAGGTAACGTCTTCACGTCTTCAGTGCAAACACGATCGCTGCAAGCTCCAGATCGTTCACTGGATAATTTTACTCATGGTTCCTCAGCTGAAGTGATAAGTAAGCAATTACTTTGTCATCTTACATCAGTACAAATTCCAGATCGGTGCCACACGCATCTATGCGAACTGTCAACTCCTTGCCCGACTCTGGTAATATTAACATCGGTGCGAAGTCAACATTTTCTTTAGCTCTGCAAAGGTTGCCTAACTCGTATCGAACCACATAAACTCGACGTCCTTCTTGGTCAATCTGGTTATAAGCGCCAAAATCCTAGAAAAGTCCGGTACAAAGTGTCAATAATAGCTTGCTAGTCCCAAAAAGCTCCTGACGTTGGTCACACACTCCGGTGTACACCAATCGATGATAGCATGAACCTTACTCGAGTCCACCGATATGTCCCCTGTCACCAATCACATGCCCTGAGAACTTTACTTTAGAAAGCCAAAACTCGCACTTACTGAATTTGGCGTATGACTAGTGCTCTATCAGAGTCTTCAATGTCTCTCTCGTTGCCTCTCGTGATCCTCACGAGTCCTAGAATAGATCAATATATCGTCAATGAAGACTATCATGAATCGATCCAAAAATGGCCTCAAGACTCGGTGCATCAAATCCATGAACATTGTCGGTGCGTTCGTCAGTCCGAACGACATAACGGTAAACTCGAACAACCCATAACATTTGCTAAACTTCGTATTGGGTATATCCTCTTCCCTGATCCTCAACTGGTGATAACCTGACCTAAGATCAATCTTGGGGAAGAATTGCGCTCCACCCAGCTGGTCGAACAAATCATTGATCCTGGGTAGTGGGTATCGATTTCTAACTGTCACTTGATTGAGTCTTCTGTAATCGATGCACGTCCTCACGCTACCATTTCTTTTTATTCACAAAAAGGACCGGTGCTCCCCAGGGAGACATACTCGGATGTATGAAACCCTTCTTCGACAAGTCCTTCAACCGAGCCCTCAACTTGTCCTGCTATACTCGCAACATACGATACGGTCGACTCGCTATAAGCTGGGTGCCTGACGCTAGCTCTATCATAAACTCTATCTGTCTATGTGGAGGTAATCTAGGTAAATCTTCAGGAAAAACATCTGAAAACTCACATACGATTAGGACGTCCTCAAGTCTGACTACTAGCCTTTCATTTGGCTCTACAGTACCTAAAAGAATGTCCATCTCCTAAGTGGTGGCTAATCTACCCTTGGTGATCGGTAGTCCGGTCGTGACTCAAGTGAATGTAAACTCGGGAATCCCTGGTATCTAGAAGGTAATAGTCTTACTAAAATAGTTTAACTGATCATGGTAAGCCGCCAACCAATCCATGCCAAAGAGCGCATCAAACTCTAGGTACTCAACTACTCAGAGATCTATGGCTAACTGGTGACCGCTAACCTTAACTAGGCACCCTCTACAGATCCAGTTAGGGTGAATGTTGTCCCCAGCAGCCATGCTAAGGACAAGGTGTGTGCTTAAAACCTTTGGCGTCAACCCCAACTCTACTATATCCGTCCCGAAATAAATGAAAATAAACTATAATGTAGAACCAGATTCAATCAACGAATACATGCTATGACCGTGAATAATCAACATACCCTCGACTAGATGTCGTGAAGCGTCGCGGTCGGGCTCTGCCACTGCATGAACCTGTTTTTGACCAGTACAGTTGGAGCTGCAACTGGTGGTATGAACTCATTGGTGCACTGATTTTGGTAGTGTCCCCTCTGTCTACATCGAAAACAAACAATGTGTTCTTTACTTCCAGATCCCTGACCATTCTAACCTCTGGCCCTCTAGCCCTGACCCTGGCCCTGCTACTGCTGACCCTTTCCATGTCTCTGATCGTGCCACTATGGCCCTCTATATCCGCCTATCTGGCCATGACCTTGAATCTGCCCCTGTGGCAACTGGACTGCCATGACCTGATGTTGTTGAACAGGTACTACTGCATAAGCACCAGTCGCTTGGCTATCATCATGTCTGCACCTTTGTCCCTGCTGATCTCTCGGCTGACGGTTCCTCTTGCCCTTCTTATCTGATCTAACCTTGCTGCTCTGACCCTCTTGATATACGAGAGCAGGGGCGATTTCACTCCTCATGGCGTATGTATCATGAGCCAATGCCCACTCATAAACCTCTTGTAGGGTCCTGACCCCTATCGACACGATGTCACTTCCAATCTCTTGGCCAAAGCCCTCGAACAAAGTAGTGGACCTGAAGTCACTCGGTCCCAATTACATCAGTGGTGAACAACAACAAGTACTTAAACCTCTCCATGAACTGAATCACGGTGTGTTAGCCCTGCTTTAGTGTCAAGAACTCCTCTTTCAGTCGTAGATGGACTTCAATCACTCTGTACCGATTTAAGAAGACTCAACGGAACTCGGTCCAAGTGGTCAACTCTCCATGGGTGGCTGTGTATGCGGTCCACCATACTTCGACGTCTCCCTTCAACATGTATCCGAAGACTATGGCTCGTATACTATCGTGAATCCTCAGTAATGGATGAAGCCTCTCACGAGCGAGAACCCATCTTTCAGCTGCCTCTAGGTCTCCACCTCCATAAAAGTGTCCTGGCTGGAATTCTAGAAAACTCCTTAACTAGCTAATCCTCAGCTGTCAAGGTCGTCTCAAACACTTTCTACTCTACTACTGTAAGTTCAGGAGTAGCCACTGGGGTAATCGTTGGTGTAGCCGCGGGGGTAACCTACTCAGCCGTGGTCTCAACTCTGGCTGCCACGAGTGGCGTGTTCTCACTACCAGGGTCGCTCGTCTAGCCTCCATCAGCCGTAGTAGGTGGAATTGCTTGTTCGTCTATCTCGAATCAAGATGCGCGGATGTACTCCAGTCAGTGTCGTATACGCATATATATACATATTACAAGTCAAAACATACACATATAAAGCCGTAGACTACCCGTCTCGCTACACTTCCCCAACTAAGGCTCTAAGTCAGGTTATCGGGTTTTCCACATTCTAAGTTCGTTTGTTAAATTTTACTCACTTTCGTTAAACTTTTCCTTAGGCTCATTTGAACCTAGGCTCTAATACCAACTGTAGTGTTGGTATCAGGTCAAAGAACAAATTATGCTTCAACCCTTAGGCTCCATCGACCTTGCTCTGATACCAATTGTGGCGGCCCCAAATCCCAAGGCAATTTGGGCCTGCCTTGCCATCAGACACGTCACCAGGTTATGCCACGTCATCTGCTTGCCAGTCCATGATGGCCCGCGACAATTGCTCAACCTTTTCATTTAGCCTATCTATTTGAATTATCATGCATTTTATGAAAACATGTCCTTCATTTAATTTAGATTATCTATCCCTTCATCTCACTTAACTTATATGGTAAGTTATTTAGTTGTTCTATGGTCTTTTCAACTAAATGTGTGAGTTATCAATAATAGTGGAGGTCTTTCATTTTAGATAAAACAAATGATAATTATCATAAAATTTACTTTATTGACAAACCCTAAGCAGTGGAAAACCCTTTAAAAGGATACCATGTATATATAAGGCGACAAAATGTATAGTAAAGTCAATATATATGTATTGGTGTATCAAGTCTCCCAAAATATACCCAAAAGCAGTAACATAATATATAAAAACACCTATGAGATGGGCTAGTGGAGGCTCTCGATGATCAGATGAAGTCGCCAAGTACGGCCTTCCCCTAACTCGTCATATGATCTGCACACAGTCATCCATACAAAAAGTAGATGACGAGTCCAACGAGTAAATCCCCAAAAGAAACACAAGTTGCATTTAATAAGAATGTAAATAAAAGCGGCTACAAGGCATGCTAGTCAATAAGATATACAATGAAAAGGATAATAACATGAAGATAAGTCTCTAAGAAGGCAATAAATATCATATACGACTGTGGTATATATCAACCGAACTCGGGACTATAACACTGGACCGAAGAGACTCTAGTGAAAAAGTAATTCCCTACCACCGCTCCAAGGTTAATGAGGAACTCCATTAGTCGAGAATTTAAAACTCCCGGCCAACTGCCTCAAAGGAGAGGAATCGTGTCGGAGTTAACTCCTTACGACACCATCTCTCAAATCATTGACTCGCAGAGTAACTCTCACGCGTAGCCTAAGGCATGATCGGAACCGTAGTAATAATCGAATCGCTAATCACGAGGGAGTCGGTGAGGGGTCATACCGTCCCGTCGACCATATACAGACATACGCGGGAATGGAGTAGTCAAACAACCAAACTGGCATAATTTAATGGTATAATAGAACAAAACAGTAAATAAATGCTACATGTTTTTCTGGTGGGGTTTACTTACTATAATGCGATGAAAACTCGATCCTTACATGTTTCGATTCCGATACGTTCCCGATAATAGAGTATGTATCTCTAAGTCCCTGGTGTCAGTTACATAAATTTTTGGTGTGTTAAATGCCCATTCTATTAGATTGTTGACATAATATTGTTGTTACACTCTTGTGGCCATAAGGCTTGTGATTTAGAGACCCTTGTGACCACATACATCCTTTGTGGGTACAGATTCCTTTGTGGTTAGATGTCCCGACACAGCTGCCCCCTGTGGGCACAAACATTGGTTGTAGGCACAGACATCCCCCGTGGGCATAAATGTCCATATACGTTCCGTGGGCACAACCATCCCCTGTGGGCACAAACGTCCAGTGGGCACCAATGTCTCTTGTGGGCACATATGTTCTCTATGGCCACATATATTATTCATCATCTTCTTCGACATTCCAACATACACGAGAATGACTTAAACTTCAACATCAAATATTTACCCAAATCGAAGAATCCTTGCTCATTATAGGATGATTTGTCCCCAATTACTCCTAATTAACCCTAGGCAACAATAACCCATATTTTAAATCATCGATTTGGGTAAGTTAACATGCATTCGTTGAAAAGGTTCAAGAATAAGAACAAGGGTTTAATGGCTGAATTTCTGAAAGTCTAAAGATGAAATCATCACATCTTATACATTAAAAACATGAGGAAATATAGATTAACCATCAAAATCTGATTTTGGGTCAAGAACCCTAAGTTTTAACATTCATTCAAACAAATTTTGGAGTAGAAATGCATGAAAAATTAGGGATTTCATACCTACTTTGAGTTTTGATGCAAACTCTTTACTCTTGTTGCTAGAACATCACTAATTTGACACAAACTCTTCTAGATCAAAGGACGTCTAGCCCTTCTTGCTCTCATGAACTAGAAATCCTAAAGTTCTCTTTTTGTTGCTTGCATGAATAAGCATGAATGAGATCAAAGTGAAAGGCTAAGTTATATATTTATACTAGCCCTCTTCACATTCCTATAGCCCCTAATTTTGAGTAAAGCTCCCATCTCTAGGTCCATCAAGGGCTTGAATTTGATTCATCCTACCATGGATGCCCACTGAGTGTGTTAGTTTAGGCCACTAGATGATTCATCTCAAAATTTATTTAAGGCCCAAATAATTTTTATTTATACTATTTTAGGCTTCTTTTATATGAATTAAGCTAAATTTCATACCATAGGCACATTAAATAATTTAATTAGCTTAATCTATGCTTTATTGGTCAATTTATTTATCATGTTTAGACTAAGTCTTGCCAACTCACTTACCTCGGCACCGTTGAGCATCACGAAGCGTGTCGGGTCCATTTTTTACCTACTAGTGTTTTCGCTTAACTTAGGTAAAGGTTCTTTGATTATTTAGCTTAGAATATCATTATATATTGATAAATTATGTGTCAAAGCCATCATGTTCTCGTACCCGCATCGCACGCATCTCGATGCGTTATTCGCCGCACTCATAACTCACGCAAAATGCGATAATCAATGATACACATGCGTAATGCTATGACTCATAGTAAAAAAACCATAATAAGCAAGTGTCACGCAAATATAACATCGCAAATAAGCACCCAACAGACAAAAAATAACTATTCAAGCCTAGTTGGACGTGTCCTGACCTATTCAAGGTGTCCACGTAGGCCTGAGCTGGCGTCCCAATTTGAAAATACTCTAAATAGCAGTGTCAATAAATATTGGACCGTTACAATTCTTCCCAACTAGGAAAAATCTCATCCCGAAATTCATCCCGAATCGTGGAATTATCCATAGTACTAACGACCCAAATATCATCGATCTTCTGTTCTTATGTTCATAAAAATGTAACTGTGGCGGGAACAATCAAAGTCGCTAACTTACTCTCTAATCCACTAGACCACGCTTCGACGTCAGGATCCCTCCAGTGGGCTTCTCCAACTCCCTCCACTGGTTTATCACCCAATAACCCTCGCGGTGGTCGGACCCAGGACCTATCGACACGTGCATCAAAGACAAGCCGCTCATGTCGTAATTCACTGAGGGCACCCGTGCCACGTGTTATGGCCTAGTGACTCGCATAACCTCTAAGTCTTCATATGTATAACTAGGAATCAAAATATGTGTATGCATAATTTAAAGAGATATCACAAAATGCATAAGACAACTTACCCTTGACATGTTGTATAGTTGCGTCCCGGTCCCGCTGACCTCGCATGAGCTCTCTCTCAGGTCTGATCTTGCTCTGGTGGTGGTGGTGATGCCCTCCAACAATCAGCTCTAACATTTACAGTTTGACCACATCGGAAACATCAACGCATCTTTGACCTCCCTGCATGTCTGTCCTCATATCTCTTACCCTGACCTCGTTCTCTTTTAACCTTGTCATGGCCTCCCTAATCTCGGTCGTGTCAATACTGCAAAGTCTGATGTCTAAGATGCTCTATAGGTGCGGGTGAAATAACGATTATTGCATGTCTGTCATCATGTCTGTACCAATTTGACTGATAACCATCCCGGCGGTCGCGGTCATCTCTGTGGCTCCTATCAGACTGTTGATCATCTTTATGGTTCCTATCAAACTAATATATCTACCTCTTCTGCCTCCATTTTGAACTCAAACCCTGCCCTAACTGTCCCCTAGAATCATCATCTGCGTGTCTACTACATCTCTGTAGAATAAATGTCTCATGTGTGAGCGCTAAATCATACATCTCAAATGTCGTGTGAGTTCTGGTGGACACAATGGCACTGGCAATAACCTCATGTAAACTTCAGATGAAATAGTTGATCCGCGGTCTCTTTGTCCCCGTAACGTCCATGGCGAATTGTAGCAAATAACGATATCTCTCCATAGACTGTAACACCGACCGATTGCCTTGTCTTAAGGCCAAAAAATCCTCTCTCAGACGTAGCTGGACCTTTATGGGGATATACTCATCGTAGAAGATCTGTCTGAAGTGTGCCCATGCCATCGGCTATGGGTGGGTATCGCAGTAAGTAGTCCACCATATAGATTAGGCTCCTCGAAAGCACGATCCGAAAACTCATGCCTGTATACTCTCTTCGACTTTCAGCAGCTTGTGCGGCGTTGGTGTGAACGTAACCATATCTCGCCGCCTCTGGGTCACAACCTCCGTAGAAATACCCAGGCTGAAAGTGAATAAACTCCTTAATTAGCTTCACTCGGGTGTCAATGTAAACTCGGAGGTAGTAGAGTTTATATTGATATATCGTGTAAGGACGTGAGATGAATATTCATTTCGAAAAGCGTGTCGATGTGGGTATCGGGTAGGCAAAGTACGAGTACACTAAGTTTAGACAAATGTTAAATAGACTAATATGACAATAAATAAGGAAATGTGACATTTAATGATAATAAAACCATAGGCTAAGTCAAAATAATTGGGTACATCAAGGATTGACGCATCTCGGGATGCATGCCAAGACACGGGGCATTGGGTATCGGGTAGTTGGGAGTGAGCGAGACCACAATTGGGTTAGTTATGCATCATATATATTAACTATATTATTGTTGTACCTAAGTTGGAAATTTAAAAAGAATTTAATTGATTAGCCTATAGTTTGATCAAATTAAACAAAAGCCATTGATGGACATTAAGATTGTCAGCCCCTCGTCATTAGAACACTGACCAGCCTAAATTACCTTATTCTCTTTATCATCTAGTTAGTCTATCCATTCTTTTAACTTGAACCTCAAACACTTTTCATTAAGATCTTTAAATAAGGTCCAAAACTAAATTTATATCCTCGATGAAACTCATTTCATCATTTATTCAATTGGAGCAAATTCGAAATAGTATCCGTATTTCATAAAACTTTCGGAAGCACCTCCAATAAAAGTGGCTTGTTGGAAAAATTTCAAATTAATAAATTAACTTAGAGTCTCCGATAACTTAATTTCGACTTGACAATCCCAAATAGACCGAATTGAAAATAAACCGAGAGGTTTATCTCAAACTAACTTAGGAGACTCTCATAACCATTTGATGAAACTTCACGTCCTACACTCTCTCTTAGAGTCCCAAAATAATATATATAAACAATTTACAACAAGAACTTAGTTTAACTTTTGAAAACAATTACCACAATTTTCAAGTCTTGTTCATTCTTCCCTTAACTTCATATAAAATCTGACATCATAAAAACAACTCGAAGATGTCAGGTAAGTAAGTTCCTACATTAATATGTACTCCTGCAATTATTAGTCTGATATGTGAAGACATGTAATTGCATTTCCAAATAATCAATAAAATATAAGCATCAACATGACATGCAATCCATTCTATCGCTATCTCCTAACTATAATAAGATGTCGACTTTCAAAAATAGTACAAAGACAAGTATTAAGAGATCATGAAATGCAGTGATAACTTGTCGATGTTAGACTCTACTAGTCTTACTTGATGGCGTAGAGGCAGGACTAAAACCTTGTTTCAATCAAACCAGACTTCGAAACAAGCTTATCCCCCTCACTCACTCTATGTATGCATGACCATGATTGATAAAATACAATGCAGACTATGATACAATAACAAGTACAAAGATAAATTTCATAAATAGTAAAGATCATTATATGGTTTACTTACAACTAAACCAACTTAAAGTTGGTTGCGATGCCTCGCACAACGTTTCCCTAGCTTTCACGTACTTCAACAAGTCCTATTAAATCACAAATTCACATTTTAAGAGTTACAACTCTATTTAATCATCAATCAATGCCATTCATTTTATTAACTAATTAATTTAGTTCATTGGTTTTGGCCATTTTCACAACCATTATTCACTAATTTAAAAGTTGTACCAAGGTCCGAGCTTAAGTGCTACTCAAAGTAGGATATATAGGGATTTCAAAAAGTCCAACCTTATTTAATTTGGATAACAAATATCCATTTAAATCATTACCCTAAGTTGCTAAGTCACAATTGACATAAGTGAACAGTTTTGGACCATATAAACATGTTACGTTCTACCTTATTTTTCATTGATTAAACAAATTCCAATGGCCATAATATTTATTGATCATCAAAGTAGGTTATACTAGGATTCAAACGAACCGATTCGCAAGTCAATTGGACCCCATTTGATGTCTCAAATCAATTCACCAACATATCTACTCAAAATAATAAAAAAATAATAGTGCAGTCCCAATTTTTGCCTCCTTTCCGGCCTTCAAAATGCTATCAAACCTTCTCCAAATCAAAATATGATTCTCATACATCATTATTGATATACAGGGATCACAACACATAAAAAACCTCACTAAAAAAATGTCCGTTTGATTGCTAAAAACCGTACCTTAAAATAGCAGAAAACTAAGATTGCACTGCTAATATTTATACAATAATGCAACCAATCCGACCCCGATTGACCTACGAAATTTCCACTAAACCCTAATATGATTCTAAGGAATCCAATTTCATGTACAAGGATTAAAACTACCAAAAATCTCAATCAAAAGCCTTCGATTAGTTACCCAAATCATCAATCAAACGTCGCATAAAAATAAGATTGCATAATATCAAACATATGAATTGATTTTTTTAAACCTTCCCAAATCCCTCAAAAGTTTTTTTTCCAAAGTTCCAAATAGCAATGAACATATTAAACTTGATATACAAACATTGATTCAAATCATCAATCAACAATAACCTCTTAACAATAGTGCCCCTTTTCTTCTTCCCCAACTGAATCTCAAGTAATAACAAAACACAACTACATAACAATTCCAACAACATCAGCCCTCTCGTGCTCTGCCTCATCTCCATTTGTTTCCAAAACCCCCTCCCCTATCGAGCCTATAAGTTCATCAATTCACGATTCCTCAACTTTCCCATCACAATAAAATTCCCATAGAAATTAATCATGAATTTCATTAATAAACATGAAATTGAAATTGAACTTACCTTGACATGTGAGTTGTCTACCTTTGCTCATCATCGTCATAGAGAGAGAGAGAGTAGCAGATCAGAGAACTGAGAGGGGAGAGAGAACACCAAGAGGAAAGATATGTATCAGAGAGAGAGAGAGAGAGAGAGAGAGAGAGAGAGAGAGAGAGAGAGAGAGAGAGCGGTTGTGTGCTTGAGAACCAAGAGCGTTAAACCCCATTTCATTTTTTCACTTGAATTAAATAGGTTTAATAGGCAATTTACCATTTTGCCCTCAAACTTATCTATTCTTCTTTGGAAAACAAATCCCCCTCTTACTCATTTAGCATTTTTCTTTTTATTATTCATGTTTATCTTTAGTTTTAAATCCAAATCAAACCCCGGGCAATACCCAAATTTCTCCAAAATTAAAGAAACTTCCTAACGCGCTCCGAAACACTCCGACACTGTGTCTACACATCAACTTGACTCTATTTCACACCGAATATAGTATAATACATCATACAAAAATAATATTTTGACTTATGATCTCCGGTCCGAAATGCGTGGGTCCTACCTCAGAACTTAAATTGCAAACTAAATCCAAAAATACTTAATTAGCATCCTAATCAAATATATATATGAAATTCTTGGATGTCACAAAGATGATCCTAGAATGTGTAACACTTGGCTGTATAATATCTCAATGAAGTCAATAAGTGGTGTTTGATATCCTAATTAATAGCCTTTAGATCGTTCTTGAGATATGTGTACATAATTGATTCCATTACAAACTCTAAATACCCCACTCTGTGAAATTTTGATCAAAATCACTCACATTCTTAGAGAGATTTATGAGTTCAAATTAAGATTTAGGGCAAGATTTCTTGAAGATCAAGGGCCATGATCAAGGTAATGTAATCCTTCTCTATCAATTTCATCTTCTTCAATTTGTTTTTCATGAAAATGAGCTTGGAAAGGAATTTGAGGATTAATGGTGATTTGTTGTTGTTGTTGTTGTTATTATTGCTTTTCTTGTTGGGTTGTTGTAAAAATGAATGAAGAAAAATTGGAGGCAGAGAAAAATTGCTTTTTACCAATTCGTCTTTGCATGCGTTGGGGGGGGCTGACCTGCGCTTAGCCGAACCGGGCCACTTCAAGTGGGCCCAACCCCTATTAAATAATTTAAAAATTAATTAAATACATAATAAATAAAATAAATTATAGAAAAATAGAAAATTACAAAAAACCAGAAAAATCAGAGAAAATATAAGGAATTGGGAAAAGGTGGAACATTGGACTTCGAGAATTTCTTAGGCATTTGGCACACCGGTGTAACTCGAAAAATATGCCATAACTAAAAATTTGAAATAAATATTAATAATTTAACTTAATGTGGCTATAAATCAATTAAAATGATGCATTTGGACTTCAAGGGACTAAGGGGATCGTAGCTCGGGTACCGAGAGCTAGGCGAGGTTGGATTCGGGAGTCCGAGGAAGTTGGAGCGCGTTTTGAGGTTTGTAAAACCCAATGGAGCGTCACTTGAGTATTTACTTGCTTTCATTATTATTTTACTCTATTTTGTTTAATGGTTTCCTATTCTATTCCTTATTTACTTCAATTATCTGTCTGTGTTAGTGTCTAAATGGTTGGTTGAGTTTACCCCCATCGGGTTTTCCGTTATGTGTCTATAGCATGCTGGAATATAACATATGTATCAGGAGTCCTCGGTGAATAACGACCCAAGCTACTTTGTCTAGTACATGTGTCGGTGCGTCGTGGGTCTACGCCAGCTACCGAGAGGACCAGGTGATGGGCCGGTTAGGTGCGCCCACTAGTGGGATCCTGGAAAGGGTATCTCGAAGTATGGTATAGTCTGACCGTACGGGCACACACATTGCGCTTTATTGTTATTTACGCATGCGATGATCCATTTCCAGTTGTTTGTTTATATTTCGTATGTTTATTTAACAATATTTATTAGATTTCTTTTACTTTATCATATGAATGCTTAGTGAATTTCCTTGGGATTTTACTTACTAGACTCGTCATCTGTTTTGTTGTGATGGCTGAGTGAAAATCTTACTATGAGTAAGGGTAAAGGGATTCTTGGCGACTATCTCTAAGCTCGCCTACTATTCGGCACACTACTCGTATATATTTATTTTGGTATTTTATTATATATTTTAGGTTTATGAGAGACTTTTGAGACACTTGTACTTGTATATGTTTAATTTTGTCGCCTTATATACAATGTACTCAATTTCGGGTTTTCCACAATAAGACTGACGCTCTATAAAACTTAAAAGTTATTGAGAATCTATGTTTATGTATTTTAAGACTTATGCTATAAATTTATTGGTTACCTACTTGAAACTTTGAAAAACACAAGCTATACTTGTAATTTAATGTATATCTCGAATAATTGGCAAATAATACAAAGAATGCGATGACCAGCACATACATCGAGGAACGTTGATGTGGCGACAGACGTCAGTAGGTTTGTGGGACCCGCGCAACAGCTTGTTCGGCGGCCTCGGGGCGCAGGGCTACCACATAAAGCAAGCTTCCCTATTCTTGAATTGTTTGAAAATCAATAATAACTCGATACAGTTTGTCGGAACCTGATATCATTACTTGTAAACTGAATAAAAGCTTAGGTTCACTTACTTGGAGATTGATCTCAAGTTATGAATAACTTAGAACCAAAGTAATGGCTTTTATCGATGTTTTGGGGGTAATGAAAGATAAAAGCTTGAGTTATGGTATTTTATTGTGATATATTGTGTATATGCGAAAGATATACGTGTAATGTTTTTCCTATACATTATCTTGAAGGTCTTATCTCCAATCTTTATCTTTGAATCTAATGAATAAATGGTGAGGGTTCTTGGAAAACCTGGACTTCATGGATATTATAACAAAGGAAGGCAATATAAATATTATAAGATGGTTTGTATCCATCAATATATTAGGAGTTGAGAAAATATTGAAGATTAGGATTTGTTGAAACCTAAATCTTAATAGAATATTAAAAAAAGAAAGACATTTGGAATTTTATGTCGACAAAATGTAAACTCTTCTCCTATTAGACAGTCTCTAATGGTCTTTATTCTCACTGATATTATTGGATTAATAATAGTCAGTGTAGAAGGATCGATCGGAGCTGGACTTTGAAACACATATTAGGAGAATAGATGTTAATAAGGAAGTGTTCTCAAGTGAAACTCAAAGGTGATGATTCACTTTGAGTAGCAAATGTTTTAGTATTGGACTAGTTGAACAAGAGTAAAAGTTATTCAATGAGGAAATTAGTAGTAAACGATGATATGAATCTAGTTGTGGTTAGATAATCACTAGTTTATTCATACTTCATGAGTTATTATGAAGTATAAGATTCCGAATATGATGTTAGTCCTTAAGAAGAAGAAATATGTCAGTATAGTTGTGGTATAACCGCACATACTGAATGTAAAATTAAAAATAAGAAAAAAACTTATTAGTGTTGTTGTGGTTTAACCGAACTCACTAATAGAATGGTAAAAGAAAAGAATGACGTTATGGTGGATCAACACGTAGGGAAAGGAAACAAGAGTTTTCAGATTGATGTGTAGATTAATGTTGGGATATATGAAAATGATCTTAATGGAGAAATTATATTAAAAGTGAAGATTCACAGAGAAAGATAAGAGTTGAAGGATTATGGAAAATTCGTATTGTTAGTTACTCAATCTTATCTATTGGACTTCTATCACTTTGATGGTAATTTCAGTTGAAAACTTGTATATTTCAAGTTAAAATATGACAGTGAGCTAATGAGATGTCACAATCTGATTATTTAGACTGGTATAGTCTAAACTGGGGAGAATGAGTTGTCAATGAATCTGGGGATTTTGAGAATCCAAAGAATACTTTATAATACTAGGAATGAATAGGTAAGCAGGATATCAAGAAGTTGGATTAACTCCTACTTTTAACCAAAAATTGAGTAAAATTTTAATTTTCAACGAGTGGTGATTCGTAGAAATAAAATTATCGCTCGAGATTTAAATGGTTGAACTTGTAGAAATTTAGTAGATTTTTAACAAGAATTCAAGATTGATGAACAAAAATTGTGACTCCAAAAGTTTCAAGAGATTTGTTTATTAGATTCTATTGGAATTTTGTTACAATTCGAGAATAAATTCATCAATTACTTGATTTCTGATATTCAATCAATGATCAATTCCATTTTACTTAGTGTATTATAGGAATTGTATAATTTTGAGAACTCAACTTGAGTGAAGAGTTAATTTTAAGTAAATCAATGATGAATATTTATTGCCCAGAATCGACAATTCATTTGAGTCTATTACATGAAACCAGTTGTTCTCAAAAGTTGGTTGAGATCTAGTTTTCATTAAATTAAGACCAAGATTAGAAACGTATGAAAATGAAGTTAGGCAATGACCTAATAATGTTAAAAATCATGGTGGAAACCATGAAAACTCGCTAGAAAGCTCATGTTATGTTCATAAATGAAAAATGTAGATTCGTTGGACTTTATTGGAATAAGTTTATCATTGTGTTATCAATGATAATATAAAAAAATGATTGAAGACTTAGAAAAGACACAAGCGTTATCGCAGAGTTATGTAAGCCCTGACAATAAATTGGTTTATATTAAAGATTGCTAGTGCAAGTACTAAGCTTCAAATGTAAGTCACTCAAATATGTGTTGAATATATATTGCGAGTCAATGGATTTGACAAAGATTAAATAGTTAGAGAATTGTCTTAGATTCAACGTAGAATAAGAAGAATAATGTTATCGTAAAATAATTGAATGATACAAACAACGCATATAAAGATTTTTAGTATTGTTGTGTTGTATGTTCAATTAACCTAAAAAGGAGAATTAAAATGTAGTTTAACTACAATAATTATTTGATTATACCGAATTATGGAAAAGTTAGAGATCTATTCTAATACCTTTTTTCAAGTAGTTGTGTGTTGACATAACGAAAAAAGAGATTGTAGTTTATACTATTATATAGTTCAAGGAAGTTTGAGAAGAGCTATTGTGAAATAATTATTTTGGTAGTGGTACCAAACAGTTTAAGACATCACTTGAAGATCGAAAGTTTAAAATATATTTCAAGAGATGAATGAAAGGGATTGCAAAGATAAATCCTAGAGCTGAGACTTTTTTTGTAAGATATGGGTGTAGACCCCAATTTATTTATGAATCCATTTAAATGGATTGATGGAACATATTCATTCATTCATTATAGGGTTTGAAATACAGATTTATCTCTATGAAAGGGTTTGGAGAGTCTTTTAGTTATTCCTAAGATTAGAGAATCTTAGAGAAAATACTAGAAGACAATTGAAAAGTATGAAAATCAAAGAGTTGGTGCAATGTGAGTTGGTGATCTTCAAGCTATGAGAGTTTGAAGAATATAGTTATTAGAGTGGAAGGAATTAGAAGTGAAGTGAGTAACCTAAATTTATAAATATAATGAATTCACTCAGAGAGATCACCCACACAAAATAATTGATGTGATAAATACTTTGAATAGAGAAAATAATTGAAATTATAATTATAATAGGAACTTCTCAGTATTATCTCTTGAGAGATAGATGTGTAATAAAGATGATTTATAAAGCTTGTCGAGCACATCATCAATTGAGTTGTTAGAATTGATAATTACAAATCTTTTCTTTGAAGCTTAGATTGGAGATGAGCCAAGTGTTTGATTAAGCTGGGTGATAAAGTTATTGAGAAGTCTAATTGGAATCACTTGATATGCCAAGATTTGGCTATCAAGGATTAACATTCATATTAAATTGTTTAATGAAATTGTGATGGACGTATTAGATTCTAAAATGAGATTCTCGTTCAGGAAGGCTATTAGACTAGAATAATTTTGAAAATCTCATAAAATCTCTTTACATTGATTATACAAGCAATGTCATATCGTATTGAAGTATATGATAAAAAATGAGAATTATCAGAGATAATAAACTATATGTTGTTAAAAATTCATAAAGAGATATGAGATCCATTCAGTAAGTTAAAACTGAATTAAAAAACCTAAAGCATTAGTAAATTCTTGTCTATATCTGATGGTAGAAGGATAACATAACTCGGGGTTATGTAATTAAATTAACTAGATTTTGGCATCAACACAATGTTGTCTAAGTTGTAGTTGATAGATTAATCAACAACAACAACAACAACAACAACAACAACAACAACAACAACAACAACAACAACAACAACAACAACAACAACAACAACAACAACAACAACAACAACAACAACAACATAGCCTCGGTCCCAAATTAAGCTGGGGTCGGCTACATGGATCAAACTTTTCCATTGTGCTCGATTAAGTGCAATTGATGGTGAGCTTTTCAAACCATTCAAATCCCTCCTAATTAATGCATCCCATGTTAACTTTGGTATGCCCCTACCTCGTCAAATTTCTACAGTTTCTATTGAGTCATGTTTTCTAGTAGGGGCATTTGTAGGCCGTCTTTGCAGGTTACCAAACCACCGCAACCGCCCTTCCCTAACTTTTGTATCAATTGGTGCTACTCCTACTTGTCTTTCAATTTCTATATCTCTTATTCTATATTTACGAGTTTTACCACACATCCACCTAAGCATCCTCATTTCTGCTACGTTCATTTTATGTAATTGTTGTTGCTTTACCGCCCAACATTTACTTCCATAGAGTATAGCTGGCCTAATTGCGGTCCTATAAAATTTTCCTTTTAACTTAGTAGGAACATTTCGATCACAAATCACTCATGTTGCACTCCGCCATTTCTTCCATCCAGCTTGAATTCTATGTGTGACATCATTCTCAATGTTACCATCATTTTGTATGATTGATCCTAGGTATCTAAAGTGGTTTACTTTAGGAACTTCTACTTCCCCTAATTTTACCACTCCGTCATCTCGATGTCTAGTGTTACTAAACTCACAGTGCATGTATTCGGTTTTCATCCTACTCAACTTAAAACCTTTAGTTCTAATGTATTCCTCCAGAGTTCTAATTTCCTATTCACTCCATCTTTTGTTTCATCCACTAAGACAATATCATCTACAAATAGCATACACCATGGTATATCCTCTTGAATATGTCTAGTTAGTTCATCCATAACTATGACATATTTATAGGACACGACTCTATCATCTGCAAATATCATACACCATGGGACATCCCTCCTCTTGAATATGTCTAGTTTGTATACACACGACTCTATCTCATATTTATTTCTCATATTTGTTTCATCCACTAAGACAATATCATTTGCCTTTTAGATAATCATGCACCACTCGCTTCAATGCACTGATAACTATGTCATTATTTTGAAGGCCACCCATCTTCTCCGGTACCATTTTCATGATATGCCAACGACATAACCTATATCTTGCATTGGGAAATATGTTTGCGATACCACCACCAATTGAAGGATATTGATCCATTATGATACACTTAGGTTCCTTCCCCATACATACCAACCATGTGGTAAACAACCATTCATAGCTTGTAATGCTTTCATCGCCCAACAATGTGCATCCCAATAACACGAACTGACCATAGTGGTTAATTTATACAAATAGAGCGAAAGGCATCTCATATTTATTTCTCAAATATGTCGTTTAGAATGAAACAACATCACCAAAGTGTTCATATGCACTTTTAGCTCGACCATCCGCCTAGAATACATGTGTTAGCTGGTCCTTGGGAGCATGCACTAAATGAAAGAATCTATGATTTTGCTTTTGCTTTGTCACAACATTATTCTGAAGTGCTTTTGCGTTATCAGTATCAAGTGTCAAAAGTCGGGCTGCATTTACGTGATTTCACACATCCCTTTCATCAAATTGTAAGTTCTCAATACCTCCAACACGAATAGACTCGGCCATGAATGACTTGCAAACAAGAATGCCCGCCCTATATTGAACTTCCAACCTTCTTTTAATGGCACTGCCACTTTGTTACAAACAAAGAACTTGGACTTAGATGGACTAATAATATGATTGTTTTCAACCTGTAAACTTGATATGCGTCACTTATTGTCTGGACACAATTTCACAAATATTCGAGCCTTGCAACTGTCAGCCCCCTCATCATTAAGACGATTGACTGGCCTAGATTACCTTAATCCCCTGATAATCCAGTCAGCCTAATCCATTCTTTTGAGTTTGACCTTCAGATAATAATTATTTCAACCTCTACGAGCTCCAAAACTAAATTTTTATCCTCAATGAAACTCAATTCATAAGTCGTTTAGTTGGAGAAAACTCAGAAATCATATATGTATTCAATAAAAATTTCGGCGGTGCCTCCCCTAATAGTGGCTTGTTGGAAAATTCACCTAATAGAGAGCATAATTGGAAAAAGGCCTCGAAGGACTCACAACTCCCCGCAGTTCACAATATATATATATATATATATATATATATATATGAATCAAATTTATAACTACTTTAGAGTCTCCAATAGCTTATTCATAACTTTACTATCCTAAATAGACCAAAATTGAAATGTAAACCTCTAAATTCATCTTTAAACTAACTCATGAGACTCTCATAACCATTCAATAACACCTCGCGTCCTACACTCACCCCAAGAATTCAAAAATATATATATATATATATAAAATTTAAAATAATCACCACAATATTCGGGTCTTGTCCCTTCATCTTTTGCCTTCTTATAGAATCTGACACCGTAAAAAAAAACTCAAAGATGTCAGACAAGTAAATTCCTACATTGATCTGTATTCCTGCAATTGCTAGTCTGATACATAAAGACTTGTAATTGCATTTTCAAACAAACAATAAAATATATTCGTCAACATGACATGCAATCAACTCTATCTCATGAAATACAAAGATAACTTGTCGGCGTTAGACTCCGCTAGTCTCACTAGACGGCGTAAAGGCAAGACTAAAACCAAACTAGACTCCGAAACAAGCTTATCCCCCTCACTCACTCTATGTATGAATGACCAAGAATGATAAAACTCAATGAAAAATATGATACAATTACAAGTACGCAGATATTCAATTAATAGTAAAGATCACTGTAGGGTTTACTTACAACCAAACCAACTTTGAGCATAATTTTTGGAGTTCACGAAGCGTCGGATCACTTTGAAAATAGATCCAATAGCTTCCCTGCATACCCAATTATATTATGGGTCAAGCTTCAAGTGAAACCAAATCACTAAACCCAATGAAAACTACGGCCGAAATACGCTTGAGAACAATTTCTAAATATATAAATTTATATAACAGTTTCAACTAGCTTTCAACTAGCCAACATGGGGTAACTTTTAAACCTTTAAAACCTCAATGTTTGTCAAGATGACCTAAAAGGAACTTGTAGTACTCATGTTCTACTTTCCATAGACTCCAAGAACACTCAAATTGGATCACCAAATGAGAAGTTATGAGTTTTCCAATATAAGTTGTCAACTAGACAAACTTTATATATTTTGAACTGAAAAACTTCTCCAAGTCAATATTTTCACAATTAAATCTTCAAAACTCGACAACAAACACCACAAAATCACTCGATACCAACATCAAAATATTTCTACAACTTCTGGAGTCAAATTGCATCAAAACCAATAATCGATTCATCTAGATACCCAATGTAAATCAAAATCAACTATAAAAACGCATCTCCAAAATAGCTATCAAATTAATCACATTAGTTCAATTCATTAAAACCCTAACCCCACGCCAATGGGATTTATTCCAAATCAATGCACATCAACCCTATACATCAATTTTTAACAATTCATACCAATTTCTATCAATACCTCACGAAACAAATCGAAAAATTGTAAGAATTCAAATTGAATTGTGGAAAATGCCTTGAATTAACAATTTATCAAATTCGAGCCGAATACCTCGTCTCCGGCGCGGAAACTTAGCTCCAACTGACCATCTAGCGACACTCTACTATTTTGCAAAAAGAAATCGAGCGAAAATCGGACTTCGGAAGATCGCGAAATGAAAGACCAAGTTGAGAGGGTTAGGGAACGAACAACAATAGCTCGTTCTGTTGAAATTTTTCTTTTTCCTTATATATATAAATTGTAGCATCTCCTATCCCAATTAAAGTGATACTCGACCTGAAACTCTAATCAAGCCCTGGTACACCAGTCGAGCTCAATTAGACTAACAATATAGCCGTCTTTCATACCTGATAATCACAACTACAATATATCTTATATCGTATAAATAATTGCGAACACAGCGGAGTTAAAAATTTTTCGATAAAATATAAGATATACAAAAATCGATATAAACCTCGGTCGTAAAATCATATCCCAACCATATTTATAACAAAATAGTTATTAAAAATAATATATAAACAATATGGAAAGCAATTCATTGTAGAGAAGACTATAAACTCTTAATCTTCTTCGTTCTTGAGTTGAAGCGCACGCGACAACCTGAAATATTAATTGGGGAAATAAGCGCTCCAACTTGCTCAGTAAGTGATGCTCGTAAACTGATCAGCTATCATCTGATATCAATAATTTAATGAATAGCAATATGAATTCAAAACATACTTATTCAGGCATCAAAAATAATATAAACAATAGATAACATAATACAAGTTCAAAGGTCAATTGCAACCGTACTTGAAAATCGTAAATTTGACTTTAATTATGAAGTCGTACTCTAAGTCACTCGGGAATACAACTACAAAACATGCATCTTGGCAGACAAGCGATTCTGTTGGTTTACTCAAGTTTGACTGAGCTACTAACTCCAAATGGACAGTGAGCGATTAAAGTAAAACTCCGGCCTACCGAAGATATGAGGGCAAAATCCATTTTTAGGCTAATCTTTTCCTTTTATTAGGACAAATGGAGAAATTCATTTCCTGACTAATCTTCACATCCCTCAGTCTCGGTCCGCCTTATCGACACTTCTAAGGATTTTCACATTTAAAACAGCCAAGTGACTGTACATTGCCCCAATCGACCAAAAACCTAAATTAAACCAATTGTCATCAATTTGGGTCCAATACTAATTAATTAGAACCCCAAAATTGGTCCTAATTGAAATCGAAATCAATTTGCTACTTTTTAGGTCAATTTGACCATTTCACATTTTTCTAGGTAAACCTCTTGTATAAAGTCTCGCACGAATCTCGAATTCTTCATAGAAAATCACCAATTTCTATTTATTTGGTCAAAATATTATTTTTTGGGATTTTCTAACTTTTTTTCCTTTATTATTATTTTGTTTGGGTTGTTTGACCCCTGAACCAAACCGATCCGGTTCAGTTGAACCATCGTCCCATCCAAGCTTTGGGGAAGGGAGATAATATTCCTTGAACCACCGTCCCCTCCAACCTCCATGACCATCTTCACAATAACACACAACAACCACGACATCAACAACAACGACAACAACATACCCACCACCATCATCTCACCTCTCACGCAGTCTGGTTCCCTCTTCTCTATCCCTCTTTCGGTCACTTTCTCGATCTCCTTCTCTCATTTTCTCTGTTTTTTTCTTTCGATTTCAAAATCGAAATTGAAACAAAGGAGGCGATATGTTTGCCTTGAAAACATATATATTAGATTTCCTCGAGATATGTACTATGTATGGATTTGAGGATATATATTAAATGAGGCGGTGTATGGATTTGAGGATATATTATAAAAATCTAATGGTTCCTTTTTATAATTAAATTTAATCTTCCTCGAGATACGTACTACGTATCTCTAGGTCAATCTTTAGCTTAAAACAATTAAATGAGGCGGTGTATGGATTTGAGGATATATATTAAGATTTCCTCAAGATTAGCATCGCACAAATCTCGAGGCATATCTAATGATTCACTTATATTATTTTATTGTTCTTCCTCGAGATTGGACAACACGCATCTCGAGGCATGTAACACCTCACCAATAGCCACCGAATTGTCCAACCATTTCAACTTCTCGATGATCACGCTACGCGTATCTCGAGGCACATCCAATGTATATTTTTATTTAATTCAAACTATAGGATTGATTTATATATTTATATATATAAACTGTATTATATATATACACCTATGTATTTTCGCGGCTATAAATGCGCCACGCGCACCTACGCGACTCACGGGGTTAGAGTCCTTGGGGATGTCGGCACATGTTACCTGACACTGTATGACACTCGGGGTTAGAGTCCCTAAGGTGGTCTACACACCGTGGTTAGAGTCCCTGGTAACACTTGGGTTAGAGTCCCTTGTGCTATATGATTATTGAGTCGGAGTGACAGTTTCACTGCCGACCGGACCTAAATCACCACTACTTAGCCTAGTGTCAATATCACTTGTTTAACTCTGGTATTTACTCGCATATGGTTTATTTTCCAGTTTTCCCATTTATATGCTTTTAAATACCATTTGAATATTTGGAAATGCAAATTAAACTTGTCACCGGGGATTACTGTTTTATTCTTGTACTCACCGCCCTTTTTATGACGGTGGGTGCAGAGTCGTCTACCAGCAGGCCGGGCAAGGAGAAGATCATCGATTATCCCTGAGCCCACGACACGTCACTGCATCGATTGTAGGTCTTCTTTTGGTATTTTGATTGTATATGTTATATATGTCTTTCAAATATTATCTGGGTTGTATATTAGGTTGAGCGTTAGTTTCCCGACCTGACTTATATTATTTTACTGTTTCACTGCATTTTAAGGACTTTATATATGTGATGTCGTTTCTTAGTTTTCCACACTTATGATTTTATAAATGGCTTCCGCATAATTATAAATGTTTTCCGCATAAACTATTAATTGATTCCGCATAACCAATAAGACTTCTGCTAAATAATTAATTTAATAAAAAAAATTTAATTTACTCTAAATTTTATAAACTGATAGGACTAGTGTATTACTTATCCTGAACAAGAGAAAATATGCGTTTAGGTTGTAAAGGCTGACTAATACGTAGTTAAGCCCTGCGTGGATATGATTAGGGCTTAATTACAAGATTAAGCCGGACGGTGCCCTAGATTAGGAGAGGGGCCGTCACACTTACAAGTCTCGGTATATAGTGCATCTCGGCAAGACCAAGATGTATCACGATATGCGACGGTTATTTTGGTGGCAGGGCTGAAGGCTGATGTTGGCACCTATGTTAGGGGTTGTGAGTTGTGCCAGTAGGTTAAAGCTGACCACAGGTGGCCTTGAGGGTTATTGCAACAACTGCCCATCCCTCAATGGAAATGAGAACACATTACGATAAAATCTCTTTTGTGGATTACCGCAGACTTTTCAAAAACACAATGCGATATGGGTGTTCGTAGACAAGATGACGAAATCAACCCATTTCCTACCAGTTTCTATGAAATATACCTTCACACAGTTGAGCACATTATTAGAGAAAGAGATTGTATGGCTGCACATAGTACTAATTTCGATAGTTTCAGACCAGGTCAATCATCTTACATCATCGTTGGGGCAAGCTATGCATGAGCAGTTTGGTGCTAGGTTACAGTTTAGCATTGCATTCCATCCCAGACTGACGGACAGTCAGAGAAATTGATACAAATACTCAAAGATATGCTAAGGGCCTGTGTGTTACAGTTTGGTGGGTCTTGGGATGAGTATTTTCCGCTCTGTGAGTTTGCCTACAACAATAGTTATCAGGCCAGTATTAGGATGCTACCGTTTGAGGCGCCGTATGGTAGACCGTGTAGATCACCGGCTTGTTGGGCAGAGCCCGAGGATACAGCAGCAGTGGGGCTTGAGATTGTTGTGGACCATACAGAGAAGGTGAGATTGATTCGTCAATAGTTGCAGGCTGCCCAACACAGACAGAAGAAATATGCAGATAAGTACCGCGATGGGCTGAGCTACGTGATAGATGATTGGGTATATTTGAAGGTTTCTCCATTGAGGGTCATCAGATATTTGGGATCAAGGGGAAACTAACACTAAGATTTATTGGGTCGTTTCAGATTGAGAAACAAGTTGAGGAAGTCACCTATTAGTTGAGATTACCGAGCCGGCTGGCAGGGGTTCATAATGTTTTCATATTTCGATGTTGCGGATGGCCAGATCAAGACCGAGACCGATGGTTGATATGACTATGATCGGGTTTGACGAGATGTGACGTACAAGGAATACCCCATTGAGATAGTGGTTTGCAGGGTACAAACTCTCAGGAGGAAGGAAATACCACTAGTACTTGTTCAGTGACAATATCAAAAAAATAAAGGACCGACTTGGGAGCGAGAGTCTATCATGCGTGAGCGATACCCCCAGTTGTTTCGAGGTAATATTTTTACTTAAGTTTGAATTTCAGGATGAAATTCCTTTTAGATGAGAAGATTGTAATGACCTGCATTATAATCTTAATTAATTTATTAATTACAGATTAGGACCCATAGCTCGGACCTACGTGGACAATGCTAACAAGTTTAGGGCACGCCAACCAAGGTATAAATAGTTATTTTTGTGTGATGCATATTAATATGTTGTATTATTATTTAATTCACATTGTTCTAGTTAAGAATTTTGTTTGGTCGCTTTGTGCGCATGTAGTGATAAGAGTGTACTACGTCGCGGGGTGCGCGTAACCCGGGTGTATGAGGTATATATTGTCACATCACCCATCACGTCACATCATATCACCTATACCTACCTATCACTTTCCTCTTTCATATTTCTCTATTTTCTCCAAATAAAACCTAATACACCCTCTCCCTCTCCATCGACCTCCTTCTTCATCTCGCCCCTCCCATTTTTCCTCCATCACCAAGCTTTCCCTCACCTAGCTCTTCTCACACCTTCATGGTCTCGTCGCCTCTCTCGCGAAGTTTTCCCTCTTAGCGGCTCCCACCGGTGACCTCCCTAGACCGAGGTAAGTGATTAATTTGTTGTTGATTGTGTGAAAAAATCGAGGGCTTTAATTGTTAGGGTAGTAAAGTAACTGCCCAAAATCTCTAGGCGTGTTTAATTCTTAAAACATGATCATCAACCCGTACTGTGGGACCCACACCGTGATACGTCCATTGACTGAGGCAAGTGTCGAGGTATATTTTATATTTGTTGTGATGTATAACTAGTGTATTGTATATTTGTAAACTATTAAGTCAATGTCTACGGGTTTATAGGTATCGAGACAAGTGGGGACGTACCTCGAGTTGTGTGTCGACGTGGGACCGAGGTAACGGCTTATGGGGTAAGCTTAATTAATTTGAGTTAAATATGACTTTATAAGTAGCTTTAATGTGGTCAAATTTAATGTAACATTAAAGTGCCTAAATTAATGAAATAAATTAATAATCACATGATGTGCATTGAGACACGTATTGCCAAATCAAGAGATCAAGTGAGTAAACTATTAGAGTCATTTAAGCATGACTTGAGGGACAAGTGTGTCAAGGTGGTCCACTAGTTGAGCCTCGAGATACGTGTGCACACATGATCAAAGGCTAAAGTTTAAATATATCAAATTAGTCAAATAACCTTATAAGTCGACAATTGATATCACTTATCTTCATCATCAAATTGTTGGGTAGGAAGGAGAGAAAGAAGAAGAGTTGCTGGAATGCTTTTGAGAAGGAGGAAGGTGAGCAATTCATTGAAGATTTGGTGAGGAAGAAGAAGTCCTTCAAGCTAGGTAACTTCTCCACTCCATTAACAAAGCTCAAGTTGTGAACTCATGAATTTGAGGTTGTTAGTTGTTGTTTTGTATTGGGGTTGATGTTAGGGACCTTTAGTAGTATGTATGAGGGTCCCCACAGCAATAACAAGGTCTATGTGTAGCAAAAACCCAGAATTCGAAATACAGAATTCTGGGTTCTGCTGAACATAGCGCGGGCTAGATATGTGAATTAGTGCGCTAATGTTCAAATTAGTGCGCTAATGTCAAAGGTCAGCGTGCTAATATTGATTAGAGCGCTAGATAGTCGGGTAGCGCGCTAATGTGGAAATTAGCGCGCTACTGTTCAAAATTAGCGCGCTAATTTCCCAGACAGTACAAAAATCCGCAATTTCCAAAAATGTTTTAAACACTATAAATGAGTTTAAAACTCTAAGTAGAGGTCCAAACTCACTCTAAAACCTATCAAACAACTTCAGGGAACTAAGATGAGATCTCGGAAGTTCGGGAAGGCGTTTTGGAGTGTCGGGAGGCCGGATAGGCTAGGATAAGTTTTGTGAATTGTAAGTAAAGCTGTGAGAATTCTATATTTCATTTCAGTGACTCTTATCATTTTATGGTCTATTTGTAGACATTGGTACTTGTAATCTCACATCATGTTGTTCTTGTGTCTATTCATGATTGAATATTGTGACATGATGCCTTGGGAAGTGTTTCATTGATTCAAATTTCTATTCTTGTTAATATTCTTGATAGACAGTTGATCAAAAGCATGCTATTGGGATAAGTTGGATTGGATTAGACTTGTAATCTATTTCTTTGGGCTTTGTAGCCTAACTAGTTTTGACATCCTAGAGAATTGGAACCATTGATCTTTGAAAACTAAAGTAGGGATTATCTAATGTCCATTGCACAAAAGATGCGTGGTTCACGGGGACATAGGTGTATCGGGGTTTCGGCACTCACCACTATACTTGTGTGGCACACGAGGTATGGGACTAGGGGTAGTCGGCAAGAATGAGATAGATGATGTATATGCGTAGATCGCAGTTCCGCTATTTTTGTGAAATATGTTGAGCGCAGCTCCATATAGTAGTGGAAAAGGTTAGGTGATAGTTCTCACCGCCAACCGGTCGTAGATCATCTCGACTTAGCCTGTGTCGGTCTATACATTTTTAACTATGGTATTTACTTGCATTACTTGATTCAACAACTCTTTCGCTATTTTATGCTTTTAAATATCTTTCTTATATTTTGGAAATGTGGCATATAATTCTCTAGTTTTTACTTAAATATCAATATACTCACCGTCTAGTTTGTGACGGTGGGTGTAGGTCCGTCGAGCAGGAGCAGACCGGGGAAGGATAAGATCGACGACTTTCTTTGAGCATTTAAGGGATTCTCCTATCTCATTTTGTATGACTCGACTTTTGCTGTATTATTAATGTTTATATTTTTAATATACATTTTGGGTTTTATATTGGGTTGAGCGTATAGTTTCCCTGTTTTGAGACTGATATATATACATGCACGTGATGTTGTGTATTCCTGGTTTTCCACATTTAGGATTTTTGAATAATAAGAGTTTCTGCGTAATCTTTAAACTACGTGATAATATGAAAACGATAAAAAGTTTTAATTAACTCTTAACCTTATTAATATCTAAACACGTGTATCAAAGAATATAAGGATGAAAGGCTGACTAATACGTAATTAATTCTTATGTGGTTCAGATTAAGGTTTAATTACGGGATTAGGTCGGGCGATGCCCTGTTTAAAAAGAAGGGGTCGTCACAAGTAGATTGTAATGTTGTTATTGATTATTGTTGTTGTTAGTTATTTAAAAGAAAAAATAAATTTTCCAATTCGTCTTTGTTTTAGGGGGAGGGGGTAGCGAAGCGGGTTGGGCCTGGCTACCCCCAGGTGAGCCAAGTCGAACCGACTCTGGTCCAGGCGGTTGGGCCGAATCGGGCCCAACTGTATCGGGCCTAGTTCGGGCCCAACCCATTAATAATTAAAAACTTATTCTAAAAAATTAAAGAAAAATGACTTTAAATGAAAATAAAGTACATAAAATTACATAAAATAGATAAAAATAGCTAGAAATTATAAAAATTAGAAAAATTAGAAAAAGCTAGAAAATGAGTTTTGACGCTTTTTCGGGTGTTTGACACCCCGATATAACTCGAAAAGTGTGTCAAAACTAAACTTTTTGAAATAAAATTTCAAATTGAGGTACTACATTACAACCTCACTTAATGTGACTTTAAACAATTAAGTGATATAATTGGACGCCATGGACTTAGGATACTATAATCGGGTGCTTTGGGTGCGTATCTCGAGGTGTGAACGAGACGTTTTGAAGGCGATTTGTGACTTTCTTGAGGTAAGTAAATCCACGAGAAAATGAGTTAAAATTTATTTTTAACACTTGCTTTATTTTAAATTTCAACTATTCCATCGTGCTATTTATTGCTATCCACTTACTGTTCATTCATTCCCACGAGTGTATGTGTGTTTGTCGACAAAGTCAGGCATGACACAGGCTCACACCCCGGGGCTAGCTACCCCGCGCTATTCGAGTGGATGGCCATGTTGGGGCTACGCGGTGACTATTTCTCGCGAGACTCGTTAGGTTGAGAGATGTTTAACAGGGACCTAAGTCTCCGTCATGGGTTCTACCATTCATGGGTTCCTCTCATTCGACCGTGAGATGTTTGGCAAGATAATCATCATGGGTTCCTCTCGGGTTTAGCTAATTCGATTCTCGGATGTCGACCAGGGTTTTCTGTCACTCTGCACTCGTGTTTAATTTCTACTTCTCTGCGACTTATTTTCATGCGATTACCTTATTTTCCGTTCCTTATTTAAATTGCATGAACTGTGGTAGTTTTATTAGATTTTGAGTACTAGCTAATGTTCTTTAGGATTTACTCACTGAGACTTGTCATTATATTTGGTGACAAATCGCAGATCCTACGACGAGCCGGTGCAAAGGGGTCTTAAGCGACTACCTCTGAGCTAGGAGAGCCCATTAGCTTTTTTGCGTTGGCGTTTGTATGTAGATATTTACTGTTTTAATGAGATTTTGGGAGAACTTGTGTACCCGATACATGTATATAACAACTTTTGTACTTTTGTCGCTTTTTAATATACATGGTATCTCATGTCGGGTTTCCACACTATAAGGTTGTTTAAAAATACAAACTTTTTGTTTTTATGATATTTGCATGTTTTAAAGACTTCTGCTAATATATTTAACTTATAATGCTTTCATAAATCGTAAACAACTTAATTTAGTTAACTTATTGTAAATATTAATAAATACATGATAACTACTAAGTTAATGCGAATAAAAAAACCAAAGGTTTAGGTCGTGTGTCGTCAAGGACAAGTGTGTGGTGACGTGTCATACTGGGTGACGTGTTCGGCGATGTGGCGGTACGATTTGCCTTGGAGTTTGGTCCCTCATAGGAGACCACGAAAAAAAAAACCATAGGAAGATCAGAGAAGGGTGGTTGTAAGAACAAAAAGAAAATAAGTCTTAATGCATTGTGTTGTGTTTGATTTTTATTTATTTTTACCACATATTACATACCTAAAATACTTTGTGTTCGATGTGTTAATTTTTTTTTCAAATTTTTAGGGTCAGGTCGAAGCATGTAGCGAAAATGGCGAGGTGATAGTATCTATCAATTCACAAATGACAATCATGACATCCCTCATTAAGGTGTCTATATTTATAGTACGTGTTTCATACATGTAGGAGGACAATGGTAATGTTGTGTTGAACAATGAATTTGAGGAAGCTAATACAAAGAAAATGAAAGGAAGTAGTTGTAAGGGTGGGGATAAAAAAAGAAGCAAAGTAGGACGATCTTCCATAAAAAATTTTGATTTGTTTTCAAATGTTCTATTGGACACCCATATGTAACATCTCTCATTATGTTTTGTTTTACTTTTTGTTCACTGGGGGCATAAATCCAACGAAAATGTTGAGCCAACAGTATGACTATCCTCACAAATGACATGCATTGTAAGTCACTTATTCTTTTTTAGTTTTATTATTAATTAAGTTGTGTAATTGATTTTCTAAGCTCCGTTATTTTGAGGTCATGGTGGCAGGGTAGTACTGATAATGTCCACCATTTGAATTCAATGCATGAGAATGTTGTTTGCGCAATTGAAGAAATAGGTTTACTTATACTAAGCAAAGGACGTAGGATCGGGATCGGGAAGCATGACGCATGTTATGGGGAGCAACTCGATGGAGATCTACTCTTTCGTTAACTGATCTTTTTGTGTGGCAATGTCATTGGGATCTAAACTTTTTTTTTGGTGATAAACTTAGTGTGTTGTGGTGACTATGGTAGTATGTGCTATGATGTGATCACTGTAACGTGGTCAATGGTTTGTTGAACAAGTAGTTATGGTGTGCATTTTGACTATAGAAGTTGGATTGTCGTGGTATAATATGAACACATGTTTTGTATGGATGATATGCACTTTTATTGAATGAATTAAAAAGCAAAACATATACATAGCTTTGTAATTTTGGTTGATATCAACATGAGAAATCTTCATTGCAACATGGGAATCCCCACCACCCCATGCATTCAATCTTGAAGCCTCTAAAGAAAACAAAACCACCTCAAATTAAACAATGAAAGATAATAGGGATATTTAGTACATATCAATATCTTAACTATTAAGACACAAAATGTACTGCGAGTTCACATAACAACCTTACAAACATGACAAGTCCAAATATAGATCATAATTAGTGTGTTCCTAAACATAAAAGCCAATAACTTTATTCAAAAAGTACAAATGGTTTGGAATCACTTAGTCTAACTTTCAAGTTTATTTCTCCGTTCCCAACAACTAGATGGCACATTCACTCACTCAATTCTCTTTATTTGACACCTTAAAGGTAGTATGAACTTCCAATCACACCCCACATGCTAGTGTAATCTGTGAAGTGAAGGACGCAATCAACTGATTCACATCATGGACTTCTAATCTTTGCCTACCAATCACAGTCCAAGATGAACATGTAGTCGTAACAACGGAGCAGTTAGCTTCACCACGATTGACTTGATTGAGAATGCTAGTAGGTGCTTAAGCCATTGCCAGATGGTGGAAAGAAGTCAATCCAAACAAAAAAGTTAGAAGGGCCAATGGGAAATCCATTGGTGCAGCCATAAAAGAATTTTTCCTTGTTCAAGCCTTCTTTGGTGACCCACGCGAAACCCGATTGGGCACTTCGTACAATGCTCTTTCCCTGTGCAATTATCAACAAAGAGGTGCTTCGATCCACATTCCCAACATCGTTCTTCACTCGTTATAGTCATACCTTGTAATTGTAATTGTTAATGGAAATCATTAGAACATGAACACGCTTATCATTTGAGTCATACCAAACATAATAACAAACATACTAACCCTTTTCATTACAAAATCATCAACAAATATGAATGATTCAATATTAAAGATAAGAATGCATATAACATTGTAAAAATATTAAATTATTTCGTACAATCAATATTTTCCTACAAAAATGCATTGACATAGAGGTTGTACACATTCTTAACTAAAAGAAATAGTTTACACATACTCGACTAATTTCATTTAGACTGCAGTCCAATTAATAAGGGTTTTGCTCTAAGTATTGATATATAGTATCCATGTAAATAGCATTGATATGATCTAAATGCGGTAATTAAAAGAGATAGTGCTTGACCAATTTCATTTAGTCTGCAGTCTAATTAACGAGGGTTTTGCTCAAAGTTTAATTAGATCAGTTGTGTTGTGGTCACTGAAGTTATTTATGGTTTTAACTACATGTCCAGATCAATCTAACTTGTGCCAAGAGATGCTGCAAAACCTTTCAGTTGTGTAATGTATATTGACTGGATAGAGTGAAATACATGCAATCTATTTGGTGGTGTGGGTCGAACACTTGTTGTTTAGGTTTATCAATGTGAATGTGTTGGATTGGTAGTTTTAGGCTTTGAGCATTTATATCCACTATTATCATATTTTTGCAATTATATGTTATGGTAATTCAAGGTTTTGGTTGGGTTAATTTTAGGCTATGCCATTGTATCGGGTGTTTTGTGGATGATTTTCTTTATCAATTCTAGCTAGTGTATTCATGTTTGCTTTCCAGCTGAATGGAGATCAATCTTGTATTGTCTACCTCCTTATTTGTTAATTTATTTTTGTTCATTTGGTACCGATTTTTAGGTAGTGCTTATCATTAGTACATAGATCAAACTCCCCTTTAGCAAAACTGATTAATTTGAGCTAAACTTACCCGACTTAAAATTAAATTATCAAATAGGTATTGTGATCAAGTTAATAATAGTTTACTCTCTGTTAGGAATGACTAAATAATTTTTTAGTGTACAGATGGAACTGGCTTGTTATAGCAGAAATAACCTCACAAACTAGGCCTTCTCTCAACAATTTATCTTCTCACTAATATTGCACTACGAATATACAAAGTGAACCAAAAATTTTGAATTTTTTTTACAAGGGATGGCACTAGTTTGTTAATCCTCATTAATAAACCCTAAATAGCAAACACAATGTTATATCATCTTCCCTCAACAACATTCTAACCACAAATAACCATAGAATTCAACCCTAAACTTCTAAATCCTGAACAACATTCGAACCACAAATAACCACAGAAATCAACCCTAAACCTTTACGAAAAAAGTACCTCTGTCCTCTGCCGATTACGTCTTCTATCGATGTGAACCCCGATAAACCCTAAACTAACCTTGATACCTTGGTTTATTTGATATTCCAAAGCAGGAGTGTTAAAGAGGATGATAGAAATCAATGGAGAGGCTTTGGTCTTGGACACAAAAGAGTCCAAGTGAAAGCAGGGGCAATATATGACTTTTCGCCTTTTCTCTGCATTATATCACGACGCACGCGCCACGTTCGTCAGGGTGGGCCCCACCCACGCGTTCAAAAATGAGACGGAATCCAAACTTCAGTTATCTACTTTCTGATAGGGCCCACATCTGATAAAAGTTAGCCACGTGGGTGCCACATGTGCCGTACGACCGATTTGTGTCACTAAAAATGTCACTAAATCATTTTTATATTTTTAATTCAAGATATAGGAGAAAAAACGTAAAGTTTGAGATTATTCAACTAATAGTTTATAGTGGTTTATGAGTATTATATATTTTCTTGTTTTTTTAGGCCGTCCATTTTATTTTTTAAAGAAAAAATATAAATAAAAATTGAAATTGCATGCATGATTTTTTTAAGGTAAAAAGAAAAAGTAAAATCAATCATTATTTGGTTTGAGTGGTAAGACGCTCGGTAGCTCTTAATCGTGGTAAAAAACTCGATTCACATGGAAAAAATGGATTAAAAGAGCTGCCCCTATAAGATCCACTAGCGCCCATGTGTCAATTAGTCAAAAGTGAAAATAAAAAGTAAAAGAAAAAAGAAAAATACTAGAATGACAATAATAATGTGACATGCAAAGATACACGTTTACATTGTACGTATGGCCGTCCATGCAACTTTCCATGCAACTTCAATTCACATGTTATACTTCGGAAGCTATCTATGTCCATATTTTGAAGCGCGCATACTGCTCTTATGAGCCATTGCATCTTGCAGCGTAACACGCGGTTGTCATCGTAGCACTTCTAAAAAAAAATAAAAATAAAAGGAAAAAGTGAAAAAGAAGAAGACAAAAAGGAAAACGAAAATCGAAGATCCTCTCATCAACAGCAGCAGCAGCGCTGCGTGCATCGTACGAAAAAAGCCGAAAACAACACAACCCCATCTCTCTCTCTTTCTCTCACTAAAAACTTTGGCAATTTGTTCGTATTTAATCCAATGAGACGCCAACAGACTCCTCCACCCTTTCTCTCTCAAAGCCTTCTTCTTCTTCTTCGGCGATTCAACCCGCGTTAATGGCCGCCTCCGCCGCCACCACTCAAGCCACTCTACTCCTTCACAAGCAGCTCAGAGGTTGCATGCCCTACCTACTCGATCGATCGTCCAGTCTCGATCGAGATTTCTCATTTCTAGGGTTTGATTGGGATCGTTTGTTTTGATGTTCTTTCGCAGATCTAATGAAGAATCCCGTCGATGGATTCTCGGCTGGTTTGGTCGACGACTGCAATATCTTCGAGTGGAGCGTCACCATTATCGGACCTCCCGACACTCTCTAGTGAGTTTCGCTCCCGATCGAGTTTCGTTTCTTCGAAAAGTTTTGCGTTTTTTTTAGCTAGGGTTTTGACTTGATGATTTCTTTGCTGTTGATTGATTGATTGATGTTGATATTGTTGATTATATTTTGATTAGGCAAGTTCTTTGATAGTTCTTCATTGTAAAATAGGGTTTGGTTTCTTCAATCTGATGAGGTTGACTTGCAGTAATGGGTTGATAAAAAAGAATAGCCCTCTCTACCTATCTCCAAATTTGTGATTTTGGGTTTAGGTCTATCCAGAAATATTTTTAGTTTCAATTTGGAGATTAGTAGTTGTGACTTTATGTGATTTGTAATCAAGGCTGGTTGTTGGCTCTTGGCTGGTTTTTTTTTTCTTTTTTTTTTTTTTTTTTTTTTATGGAATAGTTGCTTAGAATTTGTATTGATGATGAGATGTTTCTTGATTCGTAATATTGCAGTGATGGCGGGTATTTTAATGCGATTATGAGTTTCCCTCAAAATTACCCAAATAGCCCGCCAACGGTGAGGTTTACTTCGGAAATGTGGCATCCTAATGGTTAGTGAGTTATTGTACTATTTTGGATATTTATTCATTAGGCGGACTTGGTGTGGAGATTAATTGGCGTCCCATTGAATCAATGGATTTAGTTTACCCTGATGGGCGGGTTTGCATATCTATTCTTCATGCTCCTGGAGACGATCCAAATGGTTATGAGCTTGCAAGTGAGCGTTGGACCCCAGTTCATACGGTATGCACTTGTACATGCGCAGCTAGATTAGTTTTCATCACTTCTTTTTACTTTTTAAACTTCATGGTTTAAAAGTTGCGCATTTTATTTGGCGTTATTTGCATTTGAGACAGTGGGAGTAGGGGATAGCTGTAAATTAGGTTTGGAAGCAATGGTATCCGAACCGTGTTCGTATCAAAATCTGATTCACCATGAAATTCCAATTCTTCAATTTTTGTCCATGGAAATTTATTTTCCTTTTATGTAAAGCTCTCTCAATAATAAGGTGACAAATATAAATAAAGGCACTTATAAAATTGTTAGGAAAGTTTATTAATGTATTGGAGCCACACATGTAATATATAATGTCATGCCATTATTTGGTTAACCTTAATTAAAAGTGATTTACTATGGTATACTTTAATAGACTAGGGGCATAATTGTTATAAAATAATATTGCGTGGATATAAGTAATAGGAAAATGCTAGGATGCACCACAATGGGCACACAAAACTTCGTCCACCTGACGTGGAGCCGACTGAACACGCGTGGTCCCACCCTGTCAGCAGGTCCCCAATTTTCGTTTGATTTTCACCAAAAATTGAAATAAATTTGTCAAGCGGCTGTAAAGTTGACGCTTCGGTCGGCTGTCAGGTCGTACCTGACGGGACGCCAGTTGACTGACGACGAAAAAATTGAACAAACAACCATTTTTTGACTTTCTTTCTCTCATCCCCATCTCATCTCAGCCACACATCCATTTTCAAGCTTTTCATCAAGAACTAGAGCTGAACTGAACCAAGAATTTGATCTGCTTCAAGATTCTTATTCTTTGCTCACGGGACCATCTTTGGAGATTGGAAAAGTTGAGATTCGAACTATTAGGAGGTGGTGAGTGAACATAGTTATTCTTTTTGTCTCTTAAAAGAATATGTTTGTTTGCTACGTGTTGTTGAGTACATGAGTTAATGATGAGGGTTGTGGTACATTTACTAGTGGTTTAGGGTCTGTTGCATTTAGATGTTGTTAGGATTTAGTTGGTGGTGCATTTAGGGTAAGGATGTCAAATGCATTTAGAGTTTAGGGTTTACCATGTATTTATGGATTGTAATGGCTTCACTTTAAGTCCTTTACTAATGGTAGTTAGAAGCATTAAGATTTAGTGTAGTCGACTCTCAACGAGCCTTCATTGCTTTCATTTTGATTGTACCTTGTGTACACGCAGTAATTATTCACTTACTACAGGGACCGTTGAGGAGCATTGTGGTTTTGTTAGGGCTTCACTCATTTAGTCGGTTGCAAAGGAAAATCTTTGATGTTAAGTCTAGACTCATATAGTCGACAACAGAGAAATTTTTTATTTTTTGAAATTTTCCTTTTTTTTGTAGGCAACAATGTCCCATTTGGACCCATCTAATGATCAGTGCGAGACAAGTAACACTACACTTGATGGGGACAAGGAGCATGTTGAATTTATTGATGAAAACATTGTCAACAATGACGACAATGAGGAAGATAATGTGGAGATTGTTGACAATGTGGATATTGGGGATGACAATAAGGAAAGTAATAGCAAAGATGATTGCGATAATAGTGGTGATGATAGTGATGATGAAATTGAAGCAAGTGATCTTCCAGAAGGGATGAGGTTAAGGCAACATTCAAAAGATATGCAAAGGCCAAGGGATTTGGGGTAAGATTGAGTTCTACCCATAAGAAGGCAACGTAACTTGGAAGTACATTTTTGTATGTGATAGGCAAGGTTATGCTTGAACAAAGGGCAAATATGTGAAGAACTTGCTATCAAGATGTGGCTGCAAAACCCAAGTGTCTTCCTGCGTAGGCTTGAATTCGAAATGGCACATTACAAAGGCAACACTTCAACACAACCATGATGTTAGCCCGTCTAAGTCTCGGTTCTACAGATGCAATAAAAGTATATCTGAAGCAGTTAAAAAAAGAATCCTGGTCAACGATAGTGTGTGAATTTCAGTTTGCAAATCCTTTATGAAAGAGTCCATTTGTGCAGGTGGGATTGATCAGTTGACTTTTGGAGAGAAGGATGTTAGGAATTGTGTGGAAGCTTCACGTAGGTTGAGGCTTGGCTGTGGTGATGCGGAGGCCATATTTCAGTATTTTGCCAAAAAACAAAAACAAAACGTGAATTTCTTTCAGGCAATGAAATTTGATGATGAAAACCACCTCCAACATGTTTTTTGGGCGGATTGCAGGTCAAGATTATCTTTCAAGTACTTTGGGGACGTGGTTTCATTTGATACGACGTACTTGACCAATAAGTATGATGTGCCTTTTGCACCTTTTGTCGGTGTGAACCACTATGGCCAATCAATTTTAATAGGATGTGCGTTACTAGCTGACGAGACAATTGATAGTTATGAATGGTTATTTAAGGCTTGACGCGATTGTATGGGGGGTGAGCTTAAGGCTATAGTAACTGATGAATGTTCCTCAATAGGGACGCTATTGCCAAGGTATTTCCTAATGCACAACATAGACTTTGCTTATGACACATCATGAAGATGGTGCCAGAGAAGCTCGCTGGGCTTGATGATCGAGAAAAAATTACTTGGAGTCTTTAAAAAACAGTCTATGAGACGCTCACGATAGACGAATTTGAGAATGCATGGAGCGCGATGATGGAGAAGTACACATACAAGGAGGCAAGTTAACAGTGGTTGAAAACACTTTATGCGATTAGAGAAAAATGGGTTCGGTATTTGTGAAGGGTATATTTTGGGCTGAGATGTCCACCATTCAGAGAAGTGAAAGGATGAACCATTTTTTGGATGGGTACGTTGATTCTAAGACCACACTAAAACAATTTATCAATCAATATGAGGCGGCAGCGGATAGGAAGTTTGAGAACCAAGAGGTGGGTGATTTTGAATGTTACCATACGGAGCGATATTTGATCACTAAGATTCCATATGAGCGACAACTCTGCGATATATACATAGACGATATTTTTGCAAAGTTTCAAGAAGTTGAGCAGAGAATCCGAATCTTAGAGAACTAGTGGCTGGCTCAGGAGCGACAATGTAGTCTCAGCTCAAGTTTTTCTTTGTGGCAAAAACGGTTTTCTGTGGCTGAGATGAGGAATAGAGAAAAAAAGAACAACAAGATATAAACAATAAGGAACACGAAACCCTAAGCCCTGAACAAAATCTCACATATTAAACCCTAGGACAATCAAAATGTTAGAGTTTTATCTTTGAGTAGAAAAATTTACTTACCAACCTAAACCCTAAATATCATAACATTAACAACCCAACTAGCAAGCTTGAGAGTTTTTATTGTGACCAGAGTACAAATTACTTGGAGAAGTAGTGGCTAGCTCATGAGCAACAACGCTGTCCGAGCACTGGTTCTTCTTTGTGGTAGCTGGCTCACGAGCAACAACGCTATCCAAGCTCTGGTTCTTCTTTGTGACAAAAATGGTTTGTCCGAACTCTGGTTCTCTCTTTTGTGTTTTGTGTGAGATATGGTTCTCTTTTCTGCTTGGTGTGGACTGAGATGAGATAGGGATGAGAGAAAGAAAGTCAAAAAATGACGGATTGTTCAATTTTTTTGTCATCATCGGCTGGCGCCTTGACAAGTATGGTCTGACAGCCATTGACTGAGGCGTCAGCTTTACAGTCGACTCGACAAATTTATTTTGAGTTTTGGTGAAAAGCAAACGAAAATAAGGGAGCTGCTGATAGGTGAGACCGCACGTGTTGAGTCGGCTCCAAGTTAGGTGAGTGAAGTTCATGCGTGCCCATTGTGGTGCATCCTAGCATTTTCCTAAGTAATATGCCAACTTTATGTGGGGCGAAGTTGACTTATTCAACAATCAATAACTGCCCAACCAGTTATTTAAAAAGTTATGGTCTCCAATTGTAGTTAATGTGTGATTTCTCTCTATACTCATTAAGTGAATAGTTGGGAATTTGGTTAAAGAGCTATAATTGGAAGACCTAATTCGGTCGATCATCACAGACTCCAATGGATGTTACATTTTACAAGTGCGCTTTTGCATTTACATCATCTTGAATCTATACGGTCTAATATATGTTAAATTATAGATGATTATAAGTTTAGAAACCATTGACTTAATATCTTACATGTGGTATTAGAACAAAATCATGTATGTTTATGGTGTTTAAAATAAACCCATGATGGGCATATAGTTTCTTATTTTTAAAGAATACGCTATTCGTCTTCTTCAACCCAACCCAAAATACTCATCTCGTTAAAAACTGACAACAATACATCAAATACCGAGATCTTCATTGAAAAATTCAATAAATTATCAATTTTCTTGAACTTACAATTCAACATTTAAACACCATAAATCACGCATGGTTTGCTTCGATGTCACATGTAAAACCTTAGATCAATAGTTTCTAAACTCAAAATCATATATAATTTAACATACATTAGATCGTATAGATTCAAGATGATGTAACATAAATGCAAAAGTGCACCTATAGCATCCATTGGAGTGAGTTTGTGATGATCAACATGATTAGATCTTCCTATTACACTCTCTTGTTGGGATGGAGAGAAAATGCACGTTAACTACAATTGAGGATCATATCCCTTTAAATAATTGGTTCGATAGTTATTGTTGAATAATGTCAACTTTGCCTTTATAAAGTTGGCATATTATTTTAGTATCCACACAATATTATTTAATGACAATTATATGCTTGTAGCATATTTCTTTATACTATAGCAGATCACTTCTAATCAAGGTTTAAAAAATCGACAAACTTCGGCGAAGTTCGGGCAAAGTTTGTCGATTTTGAGGTGAGCGAAGCGAAGTTCATAAGCAGTAGAAAAATTACAAAACTTCGACTCAACGTCGTCTAACTTCGATCAAACTTCGAAAACATCGATGAAAGTTAATAAAACATGAAGTAAAATTGTCATGTTTCGTGGAAGTTGAGCAAACTTCGACTGAAACTTCGACTATGCTAGAAATATATTTAAACTTCGACTAAATTCAAATAAAACATTGTTCTAACATTTCTACGAAGAAACTTGAGTTTTCTAGCATTTAAAGTGAAATTCCACAAACTTCCGTACATCGGCAAATTTTTGTCAAACTTCCATCGCCGAAGTTAACTTCCTCGAATTAGTTCTGAACTTTAAGTGAGTGAAGTCATAGGCGAAGTCGAAGTTTCAAACCATGCTTCTAATTTACGCTAGCCAATAGTGTTTCATTCATCGCGCAACTCGATTCCTTATGAGAAAGACTTGCATTCCTATTTACCGCAAAATTCACCATCAAGACTCAAGAGTAGAGTGCAACCTGTGACTTTGAGAAATTAGAGCAACACTAAACATAATTTCAAATGGAATTCGCCGTGTTGGTCATCTTGTTGTAGGCTTGTAGCAATGCTTGTTTATATCTGCCTTGGTAAATTGCAGCAGCAAAGGTGTACTAATTATAAAATAGGAAAATGATTGACTGATTAAACCTAACATTTCTAACTAGTGACATGGTGGAAATATAATTAAAATGTGGCTTTCATTGATTGATGGCTAGGTGTTAGATCTCTAAAAATGAATTATGTATCTTTAGATGGTTGGAAGTATGAACTATGAAACAAGTAAACCACAAATAATGTGCAAATCAAGTAGAACACAAGAATTTTTGCGTCTTATACAACAACAACAACAACAACAACAACATAGCCTCAGTCCCAAACTAATTGAGGTCGGCTTACATGGATCAAACTTTTCCATTGTGTTCGATTAAGTGCAATTGATGGTGAGCTTTCCAAACCATTCAAATCCCTCCTAATTAATGCATCCTATGTTAACTTTGGTCTACCCCTACCTCGTCGAATTTCTACAGTTTCTATTGAGTCAAGTTTTCTAGTGGGACTATCCTCTTTAGCATCTTCTCCAAAAAAAAGATTAGGATGTAATGCCAATTCAACATGCCTACTTCCTTAAAACAAAGCATCCTTTTCTTAATGCATTGTCAATATTTTATATTAGCTATGCTCTTGTCAAGAATATGATGACAATAATGCCCTTAACTCTCTTCACTTTCTTATGATAAATAGGTCCTTTGACTTGATTTACGACGTGTTATTGTTTTTTTTGAAGGCATACAACAACAACATAGCCTTAGTCCCAAATTACTTGGGGTCGGCTACATGGATCAAACTTTTCCATTGTGCTCGATTAAGTGCAATTGATAGTTATTAGAGAATTGAATGTTAGAGTTTGATAATCACTAAGCAGTCTTAGCTAAACATTAGCAAAAGTCAAGATGCATAACTAAAAATAATATTTCCATGCAACTCTTGGACTCTTTGTTTACAACTGTCCTGCACATGGGGTAAAAGATAAAATGCAACATACAAGATCAAGTATGCTACTGTTGCTACATGCAATGATGCAAATGGAATAATGTCTTGAATGCAAGACATCCACGAAATAATAGATTGGGCATTGGTGTGACTGCAATAATTGATTTAATAGATAACTACAATTCCCAAGGAGAGGGCTAAGAATTTGTATCGAGCTGATTCCATTATGTATAGTCCAAGTATTTCCAATTCCCAAAAGGTTGTACCATTGTAGACTTTCAAAATAGTACTATACAAATTAAGGTGGTTAATATGACTAATGCTCACTCCCATTATGAGGAATGCTTGTTCTAGGTGGTATCCTATGCTAGGTGTCATCTTTTATTGGTATTATACGTTTCTTATGACCTTTTTTTTTTTTTTTTTTTTTTTTCCTTTCATGCATCGTTTGGAATTGGCTTTTGGCATCTCAGTATGGATTTTGTCTTTTTTTTGGTAGGTTACCTTGGGGCCTGGGTTAATAGTCTTGATTGTTGTTGATGTTTTCATTGTATACGGACCTTTAGAAAGTATCGCGATCATCTATAGATTTGTTTATTTATTTATTACAAATCTATCAATTTATTTTATTGCTAGTTTGCCTATATGAGGTATCTTTGTTAATCAAGTATCAAGTAGAACGTACTTGTTTAAATACTTTCACGCTCCTAAATCGATAATTGTTTGGCAAAAGGCTAAAGCTTGGCTCTTATATCGTGCCCCCTCTCTAGAAAAGCTATTTGGTGGGTGGGTCATCAATTTTTTAGATTTTGGAGTCGGCGGCTAGAGAGATTTATGGAGTCCTATGCAGGGGGTGGTTGGCCGGAATTTGTTGGCTGTCCAATTGAATGGTCTTTTTTTCTATTATGGTTTGTGTGACCTCATCAACTCTAGTGCATTGAAAATTAGTTTTAACTTTACGATATTGCTCCTTTCCTAATTCCTACTGAAATCTGAAAATTAGATTTCTATTGAATGCTTCTCCAATGGAAGCATATCAATACTTTGTCATGGATTATCTCCCATGTATATTCCACATTTTTATGACCTCAAAAATCTGTTCTCTCTTTAGTTTACTTAATCCAACTTGCTGTTAGGAATACAATATTCCAAATCTACATTTTTCTAGCAGCACATGCAGCTTCTCTCTTTGTAGGTCATAAGAAAATAGTGAAGCTGCAATCTACATTTAGGTGATAATATCTCTAAATCTGCTTTATAAAGCAAACACCACTGCGGAGATTAAAATTTTTTTATCAATACTTCTCCTTAGCATTTGATCCATGGTGATTAATTTTTCATGGTACTAATTTGAAGAATTTTATTTTTGAAGCGATTCCATTTTCCAAAGGTAATGTCTGTGTTGAAAAGGAAAAGGAGCAGTTCCCTTGGCGTTTGAAATCTTGAGTGCCGATTTGGAAGAATGGATTAGTAGGACACTGTCTATAATTGGTCTAATGTTTTAAGGATGTTTCCAACTAAAAGTGAGATAATGATTCCCATGTTGGATATATCTTGTCTCTTAAGGTTTCTTTTTAAAGCATAAACTCAATGATGGCAAGTGGAAGTCATTAGTAGTTAATCATGGAGGTCACAGCGATAGCATAAAGCGAGTGATATATAGCTTCGGTAATGATCGTCCTTTGTGGCAAGCCTCCTCCAAAATATGTCCTGTACTCCTTACTTGAGTTTTGTGTACACCAATGCTTTTAAAGGTTGGTGTTGAAGAATTCAAAAACTTTTGATGCTCTCATATGGTTGCCTATCTGCCTTGTTTGAGTCCCACGCATTAGATGAGGGCAATACTTTCAGTCACAAAGTTCACTGTAAAGGGAACCTTCAAATCCATTCCCCTATTTCCTACTCCACTTTGAGGCTAATGCAACACTCAAAAGTTGGATCCTACTGCCAATGCATCTCTAGTGAGATGGATGAGGCATCACTTGTCAAAGGCTAGGTTGGGGACTTGGGGGTTCGACTCATGTTGGAGTCAAGGGTTGTTGTAATTAAGTTTTATCTCTTATAAAAAAAAATTGGATCGTACTGTTTACCAAGCCTACCATGATTGGAGTGTGATAGTAAGATCTATTGAGTATTGGTGTTAGGGGGATGGATTACGAGTGACGTGTGAGACACTTATTGGACGTGTATGTTTTTTTCCGTTTTACTTTTTTTTTTTTTTTTTTTTTTTTTTTTTTTTTCTTTTCTTGGCATCTTCCTGTTTTAACTATTGATACCCAAAAAAAGAAAAAAGAAAAAAGAATTGTTAACTATTCTGCTTGATGAAAGTTATCATTGTTCATATTCGAATATTTTTAATTTTTTGCTTTTGCCTGTTCTGAGGAATCTACATCAGCTGTCTTTCATTATTAATCATTTCCCAACGCCTCGACTCTGTTCTTATTATATTTTTCGACCTTAGTAGCTTACTATCTTCCTAATTTCGTAGCATAAAAAAGAGTAACTTGTTTAGTAGACTGTTACACACATACATTTTTTTTTCTTATCCAATCAAAATTTTTATTTTCTTACAAGAAGTAATATGATGAGTTTTACTCCCATTTCTTGCATCATTTATTTGTCTATTGGATTTTTTTAAATCTATTCTTATGTACTCTCTTTCCTGTTGTTGTTTTAACTTCCAACTCATTGTTGTTTTACTGTTTGTACTTTGTGCTTCTCTCTTTCGGTTGTCATGTTTCATGCAATATCCTCTTTGATTCAAATCTTAATGAAAAAATTTTAAATTATTTAATTTTGAAGGTTGAAAGCATTGTCTTAAGCATCATTTCCATGCTTTCAAGTCCAAATGATGAATCTCCAGCAAATGTTGAAGCTGCGGTAAGTGAAAGTCTGTAAGCTATATAATATTCATAAATATTATAACATCCTGATTTTTGTTCATTCCTCATGCAAAGGTAACATAGTTGATAGTTTTCATTCTTGATTAACACCATCTTACCCCTTTTCAATTATGGTTTACAGTGTGTTTATTCCTAGTTCATTTGCGCTTTTCACTGTCGTTAAACCTCACTTGACTAAAGTTATCATACTTAAAGTTGCCCATCAGTGGTCTGTGGTCCTATTCCGACTGACGTTTCTAGGAGCAAGACTTAGAACCTGCTGGCACATATTCCTAGCTAAATTTTCGTAGATAGGCTATATTGATTTCCATGTTACTTTATTTTTCGAATTCGGAATTCTCTACTAGGATATTTGCCTTTCACCGCCAACCTATTTCTGTTGTGCTGTGCTGTGCTGTGCATGCCTGATTATTTTTGTTTTGATCCTTTTCCCACGAGGCTATTTTTTTCTTCCATTCGCTAGACTTTAAACCAAGAGTTCTCGAACGGGCCACAGACCACCCAAGCCTACAGTAGCAGGCACATGCATGAACTAATTATCTTTCTGTAATTTTTTTCTTACAACTTTCTATCTAACACTTGAATGTTATATTTTGGTGCACTAGTTATAGCTTCTTTGTCACAATATTCTCATATCACAACCTGTGATTCTTAATTTCTTGATCCTACTGAGTTTGGTTTGAAAAAAGAAATCTCCACTGAACCATTTGGTGACTACAACAATGGATCAACATACAATTTGAAAGATGAACAATGTGTCCCGATAACTAATGAATGACGCTACTGCAACGTCCTGATGCCCCCGCACTTGTGAATGCTGTTGTTTTTGTCATCTGCAGAAAGAATGGAGAGAAAAAAGAGACGAATTCAAGAAGAAAGTGAGCCGTGCCGTCAGAAGATCACAAGAAATGCTGTGATCCATCCACCTTCCTTAAAGAGAGGTCATAATCTATTCTCTTCACGTCTCAGTTCTTGGCAATCCGGTTTATTCTATTTTAGGCAAGGCACGGCTGCTCTCACATATTTTGTTTCATGTATGTTTTCTTATTTCATTTCTTCTTTTTGTTGGCTTTTCTGCAACATTAGTCGCTTGTGAAAAACCATGATCCACTTTGTATTTATAGTTAGTTTCATAAGTCCGTGGATGAACAAGTGCGCCTTTGGTCTGGTCTGGTCTCAAATGGATTGAATGGTGGCTCCTATGCATTTTATACCTAGAATATATGTTCATTAAGGAACAAACCCCTCTTTTAATCAATGTTTCATATGTCAAATGCTCACAACACTCTTGGTTGTCTATAGTCTTGAAGCCATGGGTGTCAATGGGGCGGGGATTCCCCACGGGGAACGGGGATTCCGCGACTGAGACGGGGATTGAGAATTTAAATAGGTACAGGAACGAGGATGGGGAAGAAACTGGTTCCCCGCACGGGGATGGAGATGAGGATGAGGAGGAAAATATCTCAACGGGAATCCCCTTGGAGATTCCTTATTGGGTATCCCTGTGGGGATCCCCATTGGATGTCACCGCGGTAAATTCTCGTTTGTCATGAATAAGGCTTTGTTTGGTTCGTTTTTGCCAACTTACAGAGTGCGGAGATATCTCTTTGGAGTTCACACACAGTGTAAGTTTATATTTCATGTTTAGTTGAACTTTGAACTTGTAGGAAAGTTGTAAATTTTTAAAAACTGTAATATGTGGAAATTGACATAAATACCCTTCAAACTGTAATATGTCAAAAGCGTACGAATTGTAGGTCCCGATGAGAACAAAATTAGATTGAGGATACACTTAGAAAAGATGGAAATTAAGTTCCTCACGCAAATTAAAGGAGGAAACAAACATGTGTTCAATTGCGTCCTACATAAATAAAACAGTTTGGTTAAAAAAAAAACCCATTGTCTTGAGTTTTTGCAAAAAAAAAAAAAAAAAAAAAAAAAAACAGTTTGGTTCAGCAGATTGCGAAGCTGCAAAATCGCAGCTTCGCGAGGTGCGATCTGGTTCTTGAACACGTCGGATTAGATCGCGGATTTGGTTTGTGGAAACGAACCAAATCCGCGATCTAGCATTACGGATAAAAAAATACCTTTGATTCTTCTGCTCTTGTGAGGAAACTCTAGCCGTGATGATGAGAGGATAAGAGAAAGGGATGAGGAAGAGAGGGGACGATGAAAAAAGAGGGGGACGAGTTGGAGTTGGGATATGGAAAAAAGGAAATTTGTGAGGGGTAGTTTCGTCCATGTAACTTTAGGGAGTTATCTCCTTGAGGGAGGGTGATGAGATATCTCATCACCTCCCCTGTAAGATGGGAGATTCCTCACAGGAAGTTGGGTAACCAAACAAGATCAGTTGCCAACTCTGTGAGTTATCTCCAAGGAGAAAACTCCATTTTATACCAAACAATGCCTTAATATATCTTGTGTTTTGTATATACGCAAATAAAATATTATTAACATATAGGTATATATATATATATATCAAGTTTATATATTACCATAAAAATATAAATATATAATTAAATGCACACTAAGAAACATGTTGCGGTATATTATATAAAACATAAACATATGATAATTAATCCAAAATATATAGTATATATGTTTTTTAAAAAAAAATATGTACGTACAATATTTCATACCTTACTTTTTTGTAAATTTATTTTTAAGCACAATATTTTTTAAGTGTGTGACCATTTTTTCTCATAAATATTTTTATGCGAGATTTGAACGAAGATTTCCCACGGGAACTAAATGAGGAATAATAAATCTCCGCGAGAATTCTCCATCACCGCGTAGATTGTACGAGGATGGGGATAAAAATTCATCCCCACATGAAAATGAAGATGGGGATTCAAATTTTAAATGAGGATGGAGACTCGATCCTCGCCCCCGCCCCATTGACACCCCTACTTGAAGCCCTTCTCATCTAATCGATTTTCTGCTAATGTGTTTCTTTTCTTTCTTTTTTTTTTTTGACGAGATGAGAAAGAAACTTGCTCCCAATGAGAATCGAACCATCCAACTTTCTACACTCATAACCTCATACTTAATTAGCACACTATAATGCACTAATTAAAAGAATTCTAACACTACTGAGATTTCAAGTTTAAATCTCCTAATTTTCTGTGGCATCTCTTGTGGGGATTGGGGGTTATCTCCTATGAATCTAACTTATGTATAAAAAAGTATGCCAAACAATCATTTCTCTTACCCTGCATGGCTTGAAATTTTACCATAGAAATGATAAAAAAAGAGTTCAAAAAGAAAAACTAAGCATTTTTTGAGGGGTACCCGGCCAAGTGACATCCTTTTTATTAAGGTTTTACGATTGGCACAAACTATACAATAATAAAACGGGCTAGACGGCACATAGCTAAGATTACATTAATGTACCAATCGTAGCATAGCTAAGGAATCCATCCTTATTATTTAGATTTGATGATTGGCACAAAACTATACTATAATACAACGGGTAAGACGGCATAGTTAAAATACCACATAGATAGCTAAGATTACAGTAAATAAAAGAGGGGTGAATGTTTGATCAATGGCGAGGTGGCTCGGAGACGTGACTCCCCAGCCTCACCACAATGCCGTCGATGTCCCTAACGTACCCAACTTTTTGCCCCCACATCTTCTCCTCCGGCGCCTTTATCCCTACCGCCCCGTTCTCCACCGCTCTCTACACATATATAATAATCAACAAAGCACGTTAATTTCAAATTTGTTCGAGTCAACTTCGTTCGCATAAATCAACAACAATAAAGCTTCAAATTCTAAATTAGTTCTGGATGACTTATGCTCATAACGATAAAATCCAAACAATTAAGAGTCGTTCCTATTTTTTTTCAATCATTAAGTATTTCTAACTAATCAAGTAGTTAATCAATTGGTATACTTCAAATGACTAGTTGTTCTAATTACTTGGTTTGGTGACATGATCCTCTTTAAGCAAGGTTTTTGAGTTCAATCACCTTATAGGCCGCATCGACGTCCTTGTAGGCAAAGCAAAGCTCGAGCGGAGACCTTTCCCATGAGCCTGATTTTGGAGCCTTAACCTCTCCGGTCAAGTCGTCCGTCTCATGTTGGTGCGCCGGCGTGAATGCTATCGTCGTCCCACCACTCTCTATCTCTCCCCATCTGCATCAAATTATAAACGGATCTAAGATGTTCATATTTGGATTGTGGTGAGATAGCACAACTGTACAGGTGATGATGACTCCTTTAATCAGATTAGATGTCTCGATGTGAATCATGAAAATAAATTTTTTTTATAACTCTTTAATTAGTTAGAGGAGCTGTTTTTTTAGCCCTATATTCCTCGAGTTTGAGATTAGTAGGGGCTGGGTATTCTTCTGATACCTGACATAATCCATTAAAAAAAAAAAGTGTACACATAAGGGATGGAATTGAATTTACTTGCGAGAATCGTCGAGGCGACGAACGGTGTAACCAAAGGCCCTGGCGTAGAATTCCACGGACTTGGCCACGTCTTTGGCGTACACCACTGCGTAGGCGAACGTGGGAGTCAGGTCTGACGAACCTCTACCAGTACCACTACTGGCCATTTCTTCTACTTCAATTCTTAACTTATATATACACTAATTAATTAATCAAATGACGAGTAGTAGTTCTGTTGTGCGTGTTGAGAAGAAGAGATCGATTCATTCATTAATAAATACTACTATAACAAGTAGATCGGTCATCAGTAGGGGCCGACGTGTTTGTGTGGACGACTACACGTGGTGTTCATGCAGCTTTTGAGTTCGTTTCGATTGGACGCCTGGTGTCCGATTCATTCATTCTGACCGTTTAAGCATGCATGCACGGGTGCCTACGTAAGATGAGTCAAGGGTGCCTTTTTGTTGGAATTTCAAAACTGTTTTTAATTATTTAAGAGGCATTTTGTCACAATTACGGACACACTTAAAAGGGAGCAATTACAAGGTTTTTTTTTTTTTTTTTTTTTCAGAAAATAATTACAAGTTTACTAACCTTCATTAGACAGATCAAGGGTGCCTTTTTGTTGGAATGTCAAAACTGTTTTTAATTATTTAAGAGGCATTTTGTCACAATTACAGACACACTTAAAAGGGAGCAATTACAAGGTTTGTTTTTTTTTTTTTTTTTTCAGAAAATAATTACAAGTTTGCTAACCTTCATTAGAGAGATCTAATCAATCATAGTAGACCTATACGACTCAGGTGAAGTTATACTAAGGCCGATCCGAAGTATTTGGGGGCCCGAGGCAAAATCATAAAACGAGGTCTCTTAATTTTCATATATACTTTGCCGGTGGTGATTTTTTTTTTGGAGATAGTAATTACTTCTTTTGGTTATTTAGTATAATTATTTTGTATACATTAGGTAGCTTATTAATTTCTGTGAAATACATGATATTGATTTTGGTAAAAATAATTTAATGATAACTTTAAAATAATTTTAGAATGAAAGCAACATAGTACTCCATTAATGTTGTGGTCTCCAAATCATCGAATCAACAATTAGATAAAAGAATATGATAAGTTAATTAAATTAGTGCTCTAATGAGTGTAAAGGAGTGAAGAAAAATGCAGAAAGAAAACAAAATTTTTTATTAGGCCGAACATAAACAAGTTTTGAGTTTTCCTAAACTACATTAATTATTTTTTTAATTAGTTTATAATTTTTTAATTTAAAATTTTATCTAATTTCACTTGTAAATCTTTAAAGGCATAAAGAAAGTTTATTAGGTTCTTTAATGTGTGCAAGGTATGTCCTAATTACTTCATGCCTTTCTAAAAAAGTTACTAATATGATTCCTATATAATTAAAGAAAATACTAAGTCGACTTGAATTGGGCACGCGAATTAATTTATCCATTGATGTGTGCGCGCATATTGATGTATATCTAAAGGACATCTACAAATGTGTCCATTTTGTGTGCACACTTTGGATCACCTTAACATTTTGCTCAACTATATTTTTGTTAATAAATATAAATATCTTTTACATATAATGTATATATAATATGTATAAAAAATCTTTAAATGTGGGGTCCCAAAAAATGGGGGCCCAGGCACTAGAACAATTAAGCCTTTTAATAGCACCTAATTCATAGAGGTTTGCAAGTAACCTTCATGTATTAGGTGATTAGGCTTTTTATAACACCTAATTCATAGGGGTTTTTAGTAACCTCTATGTATTACGCTATTAAAACTGAAAACTCAAAAGCACAATCAACTTGTTCTCATCGACTCACTTTCATCGTCTCCAATGCCCAAGCTAGGGTTTCGATTTCCATTCGATGTCAAATCGTCGAGCCTCATCTAGGGTGCAAGCACTCCTTCAATCACTTCCATCTTAGTTCCTTCGCAATCACGTCCTCTCATTCGTTCCACTAACCGACCGATCGATCGATCTCTCACTCTCGTGAATCGTTGGTTGGTTCATTCGTTCGTTCATTGGTCGATATCTGCCGGTGCAGCTGAGGTGAGTACGCGAATCGAATCCGCTTTAATTGGTTTTCGAAGTTTCGGTTCCACTTCGATGTCAAACCAAACTTAAAAACTGTGGCGTTCTTTGGTTGGATCAATTCGATTTCTTGGTGCGATCTTCTGAGAGATCTTGGTTCTGTGTTGACGTTGCGTGTTTGTGTTGGATTTGGGTTTGTATTTGGATTCATATTGGATGTGAAGTAGAGTGAAGTGATGTGATCTTGGTTGTTTACGTTTGTTCTGTAAATAGTAGTAGGGATTGCAATGGTCACAACTGGATAAATTGTATCTTTGAATTTTGGATAAATTGTATGCTTGTCTTTAGATATTGATGAATAATTACCTTGTTGTATGTGATTACATATATGAAGGGGAAGGTACGGCTGTGATGGGGTGGATTGCCAGGACATTTAATTTGGGATTCAAGACTTGTTCTGTTTAGTTCATATGTGAAATTTTGAATTTTTATTGGTGTGTATGTATGTTTCACAATTACTCTGTGTTTTTTTTGTTCAAGCTCTTCTTTTACTTGTAGTATCACTTTGTTTTCTCTACTATCAATGTTGATCAATAAAAGTCTTGTCTTTTATATGCGAAAAAAATTAGTGATTTGTTGTATGTTTATTATTATGTTTGTTTAGCCATATTAGTGTCATTTGAATCTAAATTTTCTCTTGTAAATTGACGTGTTTATTTCTCAACTTTGAGAAATTTAAGTACCAATTTGCAAAAAAAAAAAGTTAGTGATTTGTTGTGTTGTACTTTTGCTCATCCTATATTATTTGGCAATCGAAGGTGGCACAAAGGACTATAAAGTTCTCATGGACCGATTTCATGATCCTTCAATTGCATTTCTAGAGCTTGGAATAGGGTATATCTATCACAGTGCTTTACTTTGAGATAACTAGTTGAAGAGATTTCACAAATCATGATTTGTTTTGACTAAGTTTTTTTAAGTTATCTTTCCTATATAATTATCTTTGTACTGGAATTATGTCGTAGTACTTTCATCTCCATAGTGCTTTATAATTGCCACATCCCACAGCTTGAGCTTTATAACCTCTTTAAGGTGCTATGATAAAAATGAGTATTGAAATTATCTCTTCCTATGGTGTTATGTTCTTGTTGTTGCTCTTGCCTGCATTGTGTGTGTCCCAGGATACTTACACTTGCTCAAGAGCAACATATTATGGAAGGCCTGACCGCTTAGGGATTCAAGTATGATTTCTCATCACATCTCTCATACTCCTTAATTAGTTGGGGCCATGTGTGTTTGAATGTAGAAGGTCCCTATGAGGATTTGGTGCCAACATATCACCTTAAAGTTTTGTGATCTTAATGAACTAGTACGGTTCATAATGATACATTTCTTATATGTAGGGATCGATCTCTATATGTAGATAGCTTCCAAGCTTTGTGATCTTTTGTGATCTTTTTAATTAAAAAAGGATCATAAAGTAAAATTTACTTAATAATATGTAACATTAATTAAATTCTTGCCAAATATCTCTAGTAAATATTATTGTTCTTCAACTTTAACAGAGCAAAGATTACAATCTTAGGATGGATAAAGGTTGGCCAGACATTCGAGGTTAATATTATCATATTATCTTTTTATAGTGATAGAAGCATTCATATTTTTTGTAAGGTTGAAACTTACTATTCAAAGTTTTTTTTTGTTATTAGAGTTTCAAAAGAATATTGTAAAGGAGCAAATGCATTCTTTCTTCAAGCTCAAGTTAGAGAAGGACATCCAGAAGGAATTAGGTGTCATTGTCAAAATTGTCGAAACGTGTCTCGTGTGAAGTGTGATATTGCTTACAACCATCTAATCATATATGGATTGGATCCCATGTATACAATTTGGTTCCATCATGGAGAGAGTAGCCCCATTGTAAGGAATGAAGTCGCAAATGATGAAGGGGATGAAGTTGCTACGGATGAAGGGGATGATGGGGATGGAATTGCTAGGGATGAAGGGGATGAAAGAGATGGAGTTGTTAGGGATGATGGGGATGAAGTTGCTACGGATGAAGGGGATGAAATGGATGATGGGGATGGAGTTGATATAAATGAAGGAGATGGAGTTGCTAAGGATGAAGGGGATGAAGTTGTTAGGGATGAAGGGGATGGAGGAGATGAAGATCTAGAAGATGTCAATATCCAAGTTGACGACGACATGTTATTTGAAGAGGACATAACTCCACCTCTCTATTCAGGTTGCACAAAGTACACCAGATTTTATGCGCCGTGATTTTGTACAAGCATAAAGCTATTTATGGTCTATCTAATAATGATTTTAATGAACTATTGAAGATTGTGGTAGACATGTTGCCACAAGAAAATATTATCCCTAAGTCGTTGCAAGAGGTAAATAAGTTGCTAAAGGAGTATGAGCTTCATTATGAAAATATTCATGCTTGTGTGAATGATTGTTGCTTATTTAGGAAGGAAAATAAAGCTTTAGATGCATGTCCTAAATGCAAGTCATCTAGATGAAAAGTAAGTAAATCCAACAAAGAGACCAAAAAAAAATTCCTGCTAAGATCTTGAGATATTTTCCTATCATATCGAGATTCAAAAGAATGTATGGGTCATTGAAAATAGCTAAGAATTTATTGTGGCACTCTTCCCATTTGAGCCAAGATGGTAAGATGCGACACCCAATAGATTCAATAGCATGGGATTTAGTTAATCACAAGTGGCCTGAGTTTGCATTAGAGCCTCGAAATCTTAGGCTTGGCATTTCTGCGGATGGATTCAACCCTTTTCGTGATTTTAGCTCTCCAAATAGTTGTTGGCCAGTAATGTTAGTCACTTACAATTTTCCTCCTTGGCTTTGCTTTAAGGAATATAGTATGATGTTAACATTATTAATTCCAGGCCCAAAACAACCAGGAAATGACACATATATCAATCTACAACCTTTGATTGAAGATTTGATGAAGTTGTGGAATGATGGGGTAGTTGTATTTGACGCAGCAACTCAAAGCATTTTTAATTTGAGTGCAATTTTGTTGTTGACGATCAACGATTTTTCAGCTTATGAGAATTTAGCTGGATGTTTTACAAAAGGAAATTTTGCTTGCCCAATTTGTAGGGTTAATACATGTTCAACATGGTTGACTTCAAGCAAGAAAACTGTATACATGGGCCACAGACGATTCCTTGAGCGTGATCACATTTTTCGAAATAAAAGTACTTGGTATGATGGAACTTGTGAAGAGCGCGGAAGACCTGAAGTAATGACTAGATATGATGTTGCGAATGCAGTAAAGAATATAAAAAATGATTGGGGGAAAAAAGACAAAAATAAAGATAGATGTGAATCAGGGGAAAGAGGCACGAAAAGAAAGAGGAAAAAATCAAGGAAGAAGAATGCATCCGAGGCCATTGAAACCACTGGAATCTGGAAGAAGATGTCCATATTTTTTAGTTTGCCATATTGGGAGGTATGATATTAAGTTGATGTTTAAAAAATTCTTTAATTATTTGAAATTGCATTAAACTATTTATCGTTCTTTTCAGCACTTGGTTTTACACCACAATTTGGACGTTATGCACATCGAGAAGAATGTTTGCGAAAGTATTATTGGCACAATTCTTGATATAAAAGGTAAATCAAAAGATGAACTTAGTTCACGAAAGGATTTGGAAAAGATGGGAATTCGGCGGAGGTTGCATCCTCAAGTTCGTGGGAGTCGAATATATCTCCCGGCAGCATCATTTAGACTTTCTAAAGCTGAGAAGCATATATTTTGCCAAAGATTGTCAAATATGAAACTTCCATATGGTTATGGATCCAACTTTGCAAATCATGTATCACTAAGGATTGCACCATTGTAGCTCTCAAATCTCATGACTATCATGTTCTAATGCAATAATTGCTATTTGTTGCTTTGAGGGGACTTCTACCCAAAGGACCTCGGATTGCAATATTTTGATATTGTAATTTTTTAATGAACTATGCCAAAGAGTTGTAGATAAAAATAAACTCTTGGATCTTGAGAATAGAATTGGGGAAACTTTATGCATGTTAGAGAGATATTTCCCTCCTTCATTTTTCGATATCATGGTTCATTTACCAATCCACTTGGCAAAGGAAGCTAGCTTAGGTGGACCGGTCCAATAGCGGTGGATGTATCCATTTGAAAGATATATGAAAAAACTCAAAAGTTATTGTAAAAATCGAGCAAGGCCAGAGGGATGCATGCCAGAATGTTATATTGCCGATGAGTGCGTGCGATTTTGCAGTAGAAAGTTAGAACAATCAACTGATATTGGAGATCAAGAACGTCAGGACAACAATATTCATAATAAGACAATACTGGAAGGAGAACCAATCTCAGCAGTACATACAAAAATGGTGTCAGACGATATGTTGGAAAATGCACATCGATGTATATTGTTCAATTTGAAGATTGTTGAACCTTATTTGGAGTAAGTATGATAGTTAATTAGATCATTTTGTTGATTTGAATTCCTGATCCGATTTCTTAATTTATATGTTTAGAATGCATATCAATGAGTTGAAGCGTAGAGATAAACGCCTTGGAAGGAGTGCAAGCCAATTATGGATGAAACATACAAGGACATTTAGTGAATGGTTTGAAGAAAAGGTTGTAAGGTCTTCAACTATATTTTTAGGTTCAATTCCAACAATTATTTTAAAACTCGTGCATTTTTTCTTACAACTTACCGTGTATATCTCTACAGGTTAAGTCTCAGAATGTTGATGTGTCAAACATGTTGCATTGGATTTCTCGTAAACCAAGAAAAAATGCACTTTCTTATTCAGGTTACGCAATTAATGGATTAAAGTTTCACAGAAGAGATGTTGAAAGAGTTTCTCATAATTCTGGCGTGTTTGTTGAAGGTGCCGATAGCCTTTGTAGATCAAGTTCATGGGACAATGCACAAAGAAGAAGCGAAGTTGATTATTACGGGGTTATAAGAGAGATAATTATATTGGATTATTTTGTATATCGATTTCCCTTATTCTTGTGTGACTGGGTTAACGAGGGAAACGGTATGAAAGTTGAAGCTGGGTTTACCCTAGTAAACTTCAACCAATGTCACAATCATAATGATCCATTTATTTTGGCAACTCAGGCCAAACATGTGTTTTATTCTAGTGAAAATGATTCATCAAACTGGTGCGTTGTGTTAAGGGCACCTCATCGAGGATTGTATGATATTGCAATGTACGGCGAGAATGCGCAACCATCGTTTTCTGTTGTTGACATATCGCGTGTAGATTTGGACACTTGCGATGAAGGTGAAAGTTATGTTAGAATGAATTGTCAGGGTCAATTTGTGTAATGGAGTTAAGTTGTAGCCTTATTCACGAATGACTGATCAAATGCTTATATTAATCACTTTATGACTGATTAAGTTGTAGTAATATTATTATCTTCTTTTATTCTTGTGCTAATAATTTCTCTTTTGCTTTTCTTTGTCTTTTCACATGTTCTAACTTGAGCATTTGCATGCGTTTTTTACAACCATCATATTTTGTTGTTGACATAGCGTGCGTAGATTTGAGGAAAACAAATGTATAAGGAAGAGGTAAAAAATGATTTAGTTAATCACTTTATAGGCTGATGAATTTATTTGTACTCGTTTACTAATTATAATATTTTCTTTGGCTGAATGAATAGAGTCTGAAAGCTGCAAAAAAGAGAGCAAGAAAAGAAAAGCAAGCTATAGAAGCATTGATGCATCGAAACTCAAATGTTGGTGTGAGGATAACGTGTCCGCAAAGTTCTACATATGAAGCACCACCTTCATCATGTGACTTTCATTCTCAATCAATAACTAGGAGCTTCAATCAGCAACAACGAGAACAACAAGAAGAAGAGGAACAAGAAGAAGAAGAAGAAGAAGAACAAGAACAAGAACAAGAACAAGAAGATCAACAAGATGAACAACAACAAAGGAAGAAAAGAGGTCCAACCAAGCTTCCTTCACTTGCCAGAAAGAAAAAAGTACTCGTTACTTTCAATGACAGAAATCAGCCCATTGGTGAAAATGCAGATGTCTTTTCTTATCTCTTGGGAATCGTGTCACGCGAAATGGTGCCAATTACTTTGTCAGATTGGCGCCAACTCAAGGGAGACAATAAGAAAATAATATGGAAGTTTATTGAGGTTAGACTTCTATTTTTTATATAAAAATATAAAAAGTACTCTGTTTAATTGTGTTTCATTCTCATTGCAGGAAAAATTTATAATTCCGAATAAAACATCTTGTGAAAAACATATATTACAAAGAATTGGGCGATTGTTTGGAGCATGGAAATCAAGTCTTACTAAGGAGTTAGAAAATGGCAACGACGAAAAACCTGCCACAATTGATGAAAAGTTATGGAAAGAGTTCAAAAAACAAAGGAGATCTAGCAACTTTCGTGAACAAAGCAATAAGCTAAGGAAATTAGAGCAAAGCAAACGATTCAGCATACGACAAGTCGAAAAGGATATGCTCGCCTTGAATATGAGATGGCAAGTTTTATTCATTTATTCTATTACTTATACCTATATTTTAATCTTGTATTATTTATTATTTTTATGCTTATAGATTAAAGAAAAAGACGGTGCTAGTGTTTCCAGAGCTGAGGTGTGGATTAGAGGGAATTCAGATAAAAATGGGAAACCACACAATGCCGAAATTGCCTAAATTGTGGTGAATTAACTAATAGATCTTTGATATTTTATATTATTAAGTTTTTCTTCCATTTGATGGAAATAATAGTAGTTTATTTTGAAGGATAAAATCAATGCATGTAATCAAAGTCAATGCTCGGAATCTACTGCTCAATCAATTAACAATGACCCTATCTCACAAGTTTTTGGTACTGAACACCAAGGTTGAGTGAGAGGTCTTAGTTTTGGAGTAACTCCTACCGGTGTAGGTGCAACAACTCAGAATAACGCTATCATCAAAGAACTTATGGGTTTGAGAGAGAAGTATAAAGATTTATCTTCCTATGTTTACAATCAACATAAACAGGTACAAATTGATATTTTCACTATACACATGTATATTTATTTATATCGTTAACAACATTCATTATTAAATTGTGTTGGTTATTTTTTATGATAGGGTCAACAAGGGGGAGACGGGCACACTTGTACATGCCAGGTAAAAAAAAAAATTAATCTATTGAACGTAAGTGTTACGGATAATGAAACTTCATAATTTTTTATTGAAGCCACAAAATGGGAACTCTTCGAATAAGTGTGGAATGAAGTGCAAGTTGATCGATTGGGTTGTTGGTACCCATATAGTGGCAAAAGGAGAGATTGCAATAGATGACCCGCTACATGTTGTGGAGGGTGCTCCTATTGGGGTTGGATCTTACATGGTGTGGGTGCAAACAACCACTGACCATAGTGCTTTGATATGGAGAACTCAAGTTAATATGAGGACAATAGAGAAAGCTTTAGGGGAATCGATTCCATGGCCCAAACAACATGTCTTCATACCTAACACTTGAGGAAAGTACGTTTCAACCATTTAGTTTTATTTTTTGACTCATCTTATGTCTCTGAATTTAATTTTTTTGTGCTTGCAGATGATGGGAAGAGCATATAGATGGTGCTAGAAACTTGATGAGTTTCAATGTTTCATATTTGTTTCAATATCTTCTTTTCTGTTACTTTTGCTCGTATATAGAAAAGGAGCTTATTTTGTCTAGTTTTAAGTGCTTTGTATGAGACTAAGCTTTGTTCCTTTTGTGTTTCTTTAAATACATTCTGTTTTGCTTTCACTTCTCTATACATACATGTGTGTGCCTCTAACATATGGTTGATGCTTGTAACATGGACATAGCATCTCTCCATCTGTCCTCATTATTATAACTGCCATCCCTTACTTTTGCTTTCTTTCCATTTCAATTCCTTCATCTTTACAAAACATCCTCCGCTGGTAACTTACGCATTGATGCTCTCTCTCTCTCCTCAGACTTTATCGGCCTTTCGTCATTCTCATGTAAGTCTAACACTATTCAATACTTGATTTGAGCAGTGATTAGGATGGATTCACTATTCAGTCCCTTGGCTTTGTGTTGAATTGCATTTGTGGCTCTGTTGTGTAGATCCAAATGAGTACGTGGTTAGAGATGGAGAGACCAGCGAGGGCATCTACTTCATTTGGGACCGAGAGGTAATCAAGTATTTGAATTATACGTGTTTGATTGTGATTTTGGTACGAATGCGAGGAATTTGGGAATTATGCGTCTTCATGAATGAAAGCAAATTTGAAAATATCTACGCTACAGAACTGAAGCCCTGTACAACTTGCATGAAACTCATGAGAATATCTACGCTAGTCGACCCCTCAAAATAATTTCTCTTGATCTAATTTAATGGTGCTTGAAACCCTAGCTCCACCCATTTTTGATATGTGTTGTTGTGGTTCAGTGTAAATGCTTGACTAATGAGGTAGTTGAGAACTCGAGTTTTGAACTAAAAAGTGGAAGAGCAGCACTAGCTAGTATTTACATATATCAAATCAATTTAGGTGATGTACTAAGGACACTGCCCTTCATCTTAGGTGATCACAAGAGCAAAGAGAAGAAGATGGAGGGGTCACAAGAGCAGACAGGCTCCTAGAAGAGGTTTCAGACCAAAAGGGTGGACTAAGGACAATGCCCTTCATCTTAGGTGATAAAATTCTTACATTTTCATGTCTATTATCACTTAATTGTGATGGACTAAGTCCATGTTATGTTGGTCATTGAATCGGTGTAGGTTGATGCAGAACAACAGTGTAAACTCAGAAAGCCTGCATCGCATGACCACATATAAAATAGGTACAAGGTTCTCCAAAATAAGATTTTTAGTTTTGATTCTTGGACTAAGTTTCTCTCATTTTCTAATACTTTGCTTGTTAGTTTGCACTTGCGGCTAGGAGCATCATATAAATTTTTTGGATAGTTGAAGCAATTGTAATCGAAGAGGGAAAGGGTACTTCAATTAAGGGAATGTTTCGTCTATCGTTTTTGATGTAAAAATTGATTCCTATGAACAGATCACAAGGCATAACAAAAATTAGTTTCTCAATTAGTCATAGATGTCTAATTTAATAAACAAAGGAAGGGGAGGGAAGGATGTAATTTAAAGATCAAAATGTGATACTAACTTGGCGATTCACTGAAAAATCATTCATGGCGCATAAGTCATTTTTCTATTGCAGTTGTTGATTGTTTCGAAGAGGTTGCGAGCTTTGGGCTCGCCCTATACATGATTTTGTACTTGGTCAATGAGTACCATATGGAGACAGCCGCAGGAACTAGCCTTTTGTTTTTGTGGTCATCTCTGTCAAGTTTTCTCACCATAGTTAGAGCTTATGCATCGGATACACACTTTGGTCGTTACCGAGTTATTGTTTGCGGATCAATCTGCAGTATTCTTGTAAGTAAAATCTGTTTGTTAATTAGATCCTTCACAATTCACCTAAATTGATTTGATATATATATAAGCAGTCATTAGTTCTGCAAGCCTCAAAGAGAGAAGGACCCAAGTAGAGGCAAGGAAAGGGAAGAAGAAAAATGGATGTTCAAGTATTCCCCAACCAACTCCTTCAAGATCAGGTAGCAATTGTTTGCCTCCACACCCTTCAAGCATGAAGACCCAAGCAGAGGCAAGGAAAAGGAAGAAGGCGACAAGTACAATAGAACATGTTCATGCTTTGCGTTTACTTCAAAATCACTATTTGCAGTGGAGATATGCTAATGCAAAAATTGAAGCTACCATGAATGTGCAGTCACACATTTTCGAGGTTAGTTAATCGATTTATGGCAACGCAATTTCTTGATTAATAGCATCTCATATTAGGCAATCCCATGTATTCTCAACTTTGACTTACATGTTATTTGCCTGTTGAAGGCTCAGGGCCTAACTAGGACTTGCTTGTTTGTACTGTCTTAATTAGGGGGTTCTCTTCCGAACACAAGGAAGATATTCGCACTTGTAGCTAATGAGATTGATCCCTTCGACACATTGAGTTGCTTTATTTCATTTGCAGTGCAAAAGTTGTTGCTATAGTGCATTGGTGATGAAAGTGGAGGTTTAGAATACATGATAAAATAGAAAAATATTGTTGCAGTAACAAAGAATATGTGCATACAAAGAAACAAAGAGGTGTATGGTTCAGCAACAATGGTACGGGTAATCTCATCTCACTTGTTTCGAGATAAATCTGTGGATGTAGGCTCTTATTTTTATGTCCAAAAAACTCTGATTATCGGATGCTCCTTTTAAATTTATTTGTTTTTTTTTTTCTGGTATGTTTTTGTTTTACTAACATGCTTGAATGTTTTGCTCTACTTGTATATCTTCAAGTTTTCTGCTAAAACTCGTGACTATTAAGTTGGGACAAACTAATAACTATGAAGCTATTCCAGCACTAAGAAAGGAAGCTCAAACATAAAATTCAAGAGAACTTCATGTTAGGTATCTAACAACTTTATCGAGCTAAAACTCGCAGTGAACCTCTATAAACTAAATGAAGATAATTGTTAACGGTTCTTTAACATGAATTCGCTGATCATGATATTATTTGGATTATTACAGATGCCATATTTGGATGAATGGTCTACTTTTGAATGTGAATATTCAAGTTCCTTATCAGGTGCTATCAAAGCATTGCAAGATGCATCTGTTCAACTTCCAATAAGTGGGAACGTGAAGGTAATATGATTTTTTGTTAGATTTTTAGTTATTTCTATATCAATGGTCTTTTGAAGTAAATGTTTGTTGAAGAGCTCCTCTTTGATCTCATATGATTTTTTTTTGCAGTGAATCTTCTTGTCTCTATTAGGAACAAGTCAGGTTTTCCAATTGAGATCGGTGAGAAGCTGGGTAGTGCTTCCATTGTGCTTGTTTCCGAGATATCTTTGGTGTTATTCTTGTTGAAGGAATCACTAATGTTCTTGAGGTTCTGCTTCCCTTTTGTTGAAGGAATCGCTGTTATTCAAGATTCAATATTTGTTTGATTTTCGATCATTTTAGCGGGTTTCGTGAAATGTGTGGCTATCGATTTGTTGTTTTGTTGATTGGTTGTAGAACACTGCGAATTTCTTGATGGAATAATAATATTGCGAGTGGAATGTAGATTTGTTATATTTTCAATTGAAAATGGAAATGGAAATTAATTCTGGGCATTTTTAGCTATTGTTTTTTTAAAATTACATTTGATAGGGGTTTGAAACCCTTATGTAAGCCTTTGACGATAATATAGAGGTTTCAAACCCCTATGAAATCACTACAATTGAAAGGGGTTTGAAACCCCTATGTAAGCCTATGAAGATATTATAGAGGTTTCAAACCTTTATGAAATAGCAGATTTGATAGAGGTTTGAAACCCCTATGTAAGCTTTGAAGATACGATAACGCCTTAAAAGATAACACTTTTCATAGAGGTCAAAAACCTCTATGAAAAGTCTTTCATAGAGGTTCAAAACCTCTATCAAAAGTTGAATTTGTTCTAGTGAGGGCTATTTCTCTACTGCTTGGGGCCGCCTTTAGGTTATATAGTGAATTCATAGAGTGTAAAATTATCTTAGTACCGATTAATTGGGTAGCTCAATAATTTAGTATGGGGTCATGCAATGATACATGGTGGAGTTTGATTCTTAATTGAAGTAAAATAAGTGGTTGTTTCTTATCGAAAAATATGATCCTAATAGCTTGTTCGGTTCAAGAATTAGTGAAGCTTTCTACACTTGCTTACCTAAAACAAGTTATATACTAAGTAATCCTTGGTTTGACCTCACCCTCATTGTGTTAGGTTACATTTTTTGTTAGACAACTATGCTCTTCTACATTATTGTGGTTTCTTAGGATATGTTCTCTTCTTGCTGAGGCTTGTAACATGGGTATGTATCATTGTTGAAGTTTTCGATTTCGAATAAGTCTGAACTAGTATCACTTTCGAGGTCATCTTCTTCATTGTCAGTGATGCCATTGTTGACTGAAGTTGCTGCAATGCCTTTCATAGACTTAGTGAAACTCAATGTTAACATTGCTATCCTCTCTTCAGGCTTAAAGCTCTGGCTCCATCATCGTCAGATAGTGGGGACCGAAAACCTTTAACGATTTTCGGTCTTCCCCTTCTTCCTCTTGAAATACTGGCTTTTCAATGGTCAGGCTATCAATGGCAGAACTAACAATAGGGAATGTAATACAGTCTTCTTTTGGTAATTCAAAAGCTTGCGTGTCATGCTTTTCAGATTGTATCTCTGTTTGCTTTGTTCCAATTGCAATCACTTGATCTTGTGATACAAATGCTTGTGCTACTGTAGTTACTGTGCTACTGAAATTCCCACCATGATGGGCTACATGTCCTAGCTGATTACATAGGAAGCATGTTCGCATTGGTGGTTGTATCACTTGTTGGATCCCTAACGATAGTTGAATTAATTCTTGGTTCCTCCTGCCACAAAGATTGTTAAAGTTTGTTTTTTCCCGTCTACCAAAGTTATTTTGAGTTCCATGTTTTTGTTCTACCCTAGCATATGTCTGTTCACCTAATGAATATTTCCTTTTGGGGTTTATTTGGTTCCAACTTCCTCACACATTTTTTCCTACTTTTTTATTTCGAAATTTTTCATCTTACTAGATTTCTGATTGGACTGTTAAAGCTCCCTCAACCTTTGCCCTATCATTTTTATGCTAAAAAGGTGCTAATGCTTGTCGGATGTCATACCTTAATCCGAAGAAAGATTTTTCAGCCCTATCATGTCCATTTGCTACCAAAGCTGGCGCATATCGAGCTTACTCGGTGAACTTGGCTTCATACTCTTGATGTAACGACCCGAAAACTTAAAATACCCACATCGGGACTATTTTGCTAAATTCACAAATTTTATTTGTGTGACACCTTAATTATAAAAACCCACCATAAACCTTAGCCACCGCTAATTAATTTACAAATTCTTAATAAAAAAAGATGAGAGCTTTGGGCGGTGTTGGCCACACAAAGTGGTGGTGGAAGGTACAAATCAATCTCCTTATTTGTTTTGTTCTTTATTCAATTTGGTGAAATATTATTGGAGAACCCCGTGAAGAGACGACACTGCCTTGACATCGCAGGAGTCTTGGTCCATCCATGTCATCGAGGTAGTAGTCGCTAACATGAAAACTTAGGGGCCTTCAAGGTCGTCGCCATGAAAGGACATGACAACCGTAGTCGCATGAGTAATTGCATATCTTCGTTGAATTAGTGATAATAATAATAATAAGGGTGTCGTGTCGGTTTTTGCTAGAACAAAAGAAATTAATACTTTGTAGTCATCGCCACGAAAGGATATTGAAATCGTAGTCACAGAAGTCATGAAACATCTTCGCTAAAGGTTAGTCGTCGCTAACACAAAAAAATGATTAATGTGGTGATCGTCGCTCAAGGATTGATGCAACATGTAAGTTGCAACAGACAAGTATGAAATGGTACGGGCAAGGTGAAAAAACAAATGTTAGCGAGTATTCTTACATGAGCATACCATTCTTCTTACTTTTGAGGATGAAAGTTCTTAAAAACTGGGGATATTGTAACGATATGAAAACTTAAAATACCCATATCGGGGGTATTTTGATAAATTCACAAATTTTATTTGTTTGAAACCCTAATTATAAAAACCCATTATAAACCTTAGCCACACTAATTAATCTACAAACCCTTAATAAAAAAAGGATAACTTTGAGCGGCGTTGGTGACACAAAGTGATGGTGGAAGGTACAAATCAATCTCCTTATTTGTTTTGTTCTTTTTTTTTGTTATTCAATTTGGCAAAATATTATTGGAGAACCCCGCAAAAGGACGACACCGCCACGACATCATTGTGAGGGTGGCGGCTGTCTGCTGCCGCAGTTACCGGCGAGGTATGGAGGGCCACCGCCGCCACTGGAGGGGCCTCCACTAGGAGGCCCCATAAAAGGAAAGGAGGGGGTGGCCATGGGGACCGCCCCATCACATCCCTCGAGCTTCTTCCCGAAGGAGTGATGGAGGGGAAGGGGGACATCACTTAGACGCCCAGGGGACAAGGGGTCGATTGACCCCTGGTCCTTAAACCAAGGGCCCTTGTACAATAAAAAATATATAAAAATTAAATTAAAATATATTAAAATAATAATAATAATAATAAAAATAATAAATGATATATATATAAAGTAAAATGAAATAGAATATAAATAAAACAAAAAAATCATTGCCTTCAAATGAGGCGCTACCACGTCTTCGAAGGAGAGTGACCGGGTCCCACCGCTCGACCCTCACACCGGACGATGGGGGACCTACGGGGTCCACACTAGTTGACCCCATAGCAAATAAGAATGAGAACTTTAATTGTACAATTGACTTGTCGTTGATGTGATGTGTATTAATTGTTTAGATTCGTGATACGGTTCACATAGAACCCCGAGCGCTTAAAAACTGGGAAAAGATATAGCAACGAGTCGAGGAAAGTGGGGAGCTTGCTCAATTATCAAACATGACATGTTATTAGATATGATTAGGTCTCACGATTTTAATTCAAGACTTGGGGAATGAGTTGCGACTTATTATTGACTTGAATGTGACTATCTGGATTGTGAGTGTGTTGAACTTTGCTCATGTTGTCTCTATCTTATATTCGTGGTTGTCGCCACTATTTGACTATTTCGTGGTTGTCGCCACTATTTGACAATTGTGTGGTCGTCGCCACTGCTTGAGTATTTTATGGTCGTCACCATTACTCGAGTTTTACCTTGAGATCGATACGTAAGATTGTTGCACACATCGAGAGTAGGGGAATCGGTCACCAGATTCTTGTCAATAACTAGTACGCATTGAATGGAACTCGACTTACTATATTATTATGCTTTAATGATATCTCTCTTGAATTACATTTGCATGATGATTTGATTTATAAATGATTTTATGTTCCTAATATGATGCTTTATGAAGTTGACTAAGGATACTCGTGAAATACTCTCTTTCTCTGTCTTTATTTTCAACTCATGATAGATTCACATGATTAGTAGGTATTACTTTTATGTTTGATGGTTGAGCGGGTTTTCCACATTATTGAGCTCCATTGGTTCTTTTAGCTCACCCCACTTACTCTTCAGGTCCGTCTTCATGGATATCAGTGCAGGATATATGGAAGGTGATAACGTAGAGCTTTGCCTTTGATGTGAACTTTGCATGCTATTTATATTATCAATATTCAAAACATTTAAACATGGGTTGTATTAAGTACTCAATGGGATAGATTCTAATCCTCGAGACTTGTTGACTTAGTACCTCAGTAGTCAGTAGTATACGTTTGAAGATACTTAGGGATACTTGAACACCTTTGTTTAAAATAATTTGTTTAACATATGCAACCTTTTACTTTTAAATTCCGCAATTATTGTTTCATATGTACAGTTATGTAGTTTCGCAGGTTGAATTAGGCATGCTAAACCATTATTTGGGCCTAGTTCAGGTATCGGGCTTGGATAATAGTTTGGGCCGGGCGACCCAACCCTAGGACGGGGAGGGTCGTCATAGTTGGTATTAGAGCATATGTATTAGAACATAGAGAAAATGATTAGGTTAGTGAAACCTAAGTTGTAGAGCCTTTAAGTTAAAGGTCAAGTTTAAGTTAGGCAAATCAATGGTATGCGACATTGGTTCAAGTTGACTTAATGAGCATAAATGACCAATCCTAGGATGGGAAGGGATTGAAACTTGAATAAAATACTTGAATAATGTTATTTGCCTTGTGTTATGATACCTATCACGTTTAGATATTCTATTTACTCTCTTAAATTTATAGGATTAATTCGCTCTTGTTTGCTCGCTGTTGCAGTATGAGCAATCAGGGCGGAATCTCCTACAATCTGAGGGAAACTCAAGAGAGAGAGGAGAGAAACTGGCGTGCTCAAATGGAGCAACGCATGACTACCATTGCCGAAACATACCAAAAGGCCATTCACGACATGACTTCCGCTCAAGACCAGAGATTGGCAGACCTAACGTAATTGCAAGAAAGGAACATGGCCCGCATATTAGACGGAATTGAGACGGAATAATTTAGACACGGAAGGGAAACACCTCTCCCGCTCACCGTCACCGCTCTCTGCTCTCTGTCTCTCACCGCTCTCTCTGCTCTCTCTCTCTCACCGCTCTCTCTCACGGAATCTCACTCACCGTCAACTCTCTCTCTCACACCAAAATCTCTCTCCCAAACCCTAAATATACGCCATCGCTGCGATTGAGGTGAGACGAGGCCGTCGGGTCTGCCGTCGCGATCTTCGGGAGATTGGAGCCTCAGAAAGCCGTAACCCGTCGCCGCTGTTCGCCGCTTCCTAAGCCGTCGCCGCACCCCTAACCCGTCGCCGCACCCTAAGCCGTCATCCGTGTTCGCTTTGTACCTCTCCATCTCGAAGCGAGAACCATTTAATTTTGGTATTACTCATCTGTCATATTTTTGTTTAGGTTTTGATAGGACATTTGGATAAATTATTGTTCTCTTATTTACGCTATGCGCTTTTATGAGTACCTATTGAAAGTGTGGATTCAAGGAAACAAAGCTGAGTGGTGAAGCATTACGGGTATGATTTTTTATGTGTGAATAATTTCTGTTTCTTTTTTTTTTTTTCTTTTTTACGTTGTAGCAACATCAACAATATTTTCATTGGGATTCTTTTTTGAGATTATGTATCCATTTCTTATGTAAAGTTATTTGTTAGGTCTGTCTTCATGTTTTATTTTTGAGGAACACCTTTCTTTTCTTCAAAGGCATATTCTTTACTTTCTATCATAAACGAGAATGCAATTCTTGGAAGAATCTGAAGCTGTTATTACAAACCTTTGTCGAGATTAGCCTCTTATGAGTCTTATCGAATTTTTTTGTTTGTTTTCGAACACGATTCTTCCTAAGAATTCCTTTCAGCTTGTTTGTTAAAGTATGTATTGTTTTAGCTCACCTTGAATTTTGGAGAAAGAGATTTTTCTGTCCTTTTTCGCATGATAATTTTGATGGAACTAATAAAACCATTTTCGTCAAGTTTTTTCCCTTACATTTATTTGGTTTCCTTTTCCTAATTTCTGAAGTAGAACCATTTAATTTTTTTATTTTTTATTTTTTCTTATTCTTGTAATTCACTATAATGCTGTTAAATCAGTCAAGCAGTTTTCTTGCCCAATTCAAGGATTCTACTAGTTTTGCTTGCTTGAATTTTAGCTAATGTACTCTTTCAATTCGCTGTGACAATATCTTATCAGAGAAATGTGGGAGACATCAATGAAAGGTCTTGTAAGCTTAATTTGAAAATCAACACCATCCTCTTTCACTTACATCTGTGAGAAAAATGGGGACTCTTTATCTGATAAGGTACTTCCTCTATCTGTTAAGCACAGAACATAGTTCAAGGTCCTTTACTTTTGTAATTATTTTATTATTTGTTCTCTAAGTATTTCCTCTTCAAAATTGCAGATGGATGAATTAGCATGCTTTGCTCCAGGAATGCTGGCTTTAGGCTCATTGGGTTATGGCCCTAGAGATCGTGAGAAAATGTTGACACTTGCAGAAGAGGTATCTCGTATTGCCCATTACTCTCTAGTTTTCATCAAGCTTTATGTACATACAATTGCTCTCTTTTTATAAGTTACTAATAATAAAAAAAATATAAGTGTAAGTAGTCACAGGTGGATAGTGAAGATTGATAGCCAAGAAATGCTAGAAAGCTGAATATTTGACTTGTTAACTTGTTAGGATGGAATTCTAAGAGATGATATTTACCATAGTTAAAATTGGGTTGGTTAAGTGGAGGAGCATTTTTAGAATGTTATATGATTGATCATCCCCATTAACAGAGACAACCGCTCATGTTTGTACTCATTCACACCTCATTTTGTAAATTCAACAATTCCCAAAGTGATCTTCATCGATAAAAAATCGGTAACAATATTTTTTTACCTCGTTAGCAAGGAAGGAAGAACTATTTCTCTTATAGAAGACTGAAAATTTCTTTTTAGCTTTGGAATCAACAACGAAACTAATGAAGAAACTGGAGACTTTCAAAACTCTAGAAATAATTGCATTAGCTACTTTCAATTACCAATACTAGTGAAGTCCAAATACTATAGTAATAATAATAAAAAAGGAGCCAGCACAATATTCCTACAATTCACATGATAACATGATTGAAATAATGCATATGAAAAAAGAGTAGGAAAAATTTGCACTAATATGAAAACACAAAAGATAACAAAAATTGAGTGCCTTCCCAAAATGTGCTTTATAAAACATGTAATTATATTTGCACTTTTTGTCTCATTTTCGCTTCTCATTAGAGCTAAGTGAGTGCAAAAAAAAAAACATAAGTTCAACAAAGCATTGAATGATATGCTCATTTGATATAGATGACCAACAATACAACGTCAATGTAGATGAGTCTTTTCTAAGCATTCATGAGGTCTAGTTGAGGGAACACGATAAGTTTGAACTTAATTGAGCTTTTCTGAGACATTTGATCTAAAATGGTTCTTGTTTAAATGTTATACCTAATTACTTCTTTAAATGTATTGTGACAAACCTTTTGATTGATTTATTGGAGTTGTCGTCGATGATGTGTTCGACAACATTGTTGTATCTTGTTTGCGATAAGTTGTGTGAAAGGTAGACATGAGAAAAAGTTTGTGAAAACATGGAACCTAAAGCGATACTGTCTGTTTGCAAAGTAGTTTAATAAAAAAGAAAATGACATTCTTGTCGCTGCACGGGTTTTTATTTGAAGGAGTTGATAAGGATATGGTCGTATTGATGGCAGCAAGAGCTTCAAGGTTAGAGAATCAGGACGCCATTGATAGCGCAATTGTTTCAATGCTGGCAGACCCTAGAGAGGTATTATATCAATTAATTGACAATTCTTTGTATGTTGGCAGCCATGGTGTCTATTTAGAGATGCTACGTAACTCATTAGTTTTTGCTACCAAACGCATCTGTCTAGTTGAATAGCATTACACTTAGCATATCAAAGCAAGATGAATTAAAGCACTAAATTAATAGCTGATGTAATTCAAATACTATTTTAATTAGGTATCAATTTGTTGAAGTATAAAGAGAAAATAAGCAAATTTAGTTCAAATACAACTTTGTAATGCAATTTCAAGCATAAATGAAAAATAATACTTCACGCCAAAAAGAAGGCACAACATATAATAATCAGCCCATACAAGAAAAAATTCTCAAAAAGACCTATTGAGAAACCGAACGAGTTGCTAAATTTTCATGGAACCTTTGATCAAATAACTTGAATTACTACATAATAATCTAACATATAAAGCCATACCTTATAAATTCTGAACTGGTTGATAAGTAACCACCATGGCTTCAACATCCTAAAAAAAGAAAAATAATAGCAACTAAACATCCCTAAAATTTGATGTACCAAAAAAGAAAAAATCTTCTCCTCTATAGATAAATCAATCAGTTGCATTGCACCATCATCAATCATCATCTTCATCATTAACGAGACAACAACAACAACAACAACATAGCCTCAGTCCCAAATTAACTGGGGTCGGCTACATGGATCAAACTTTTCCATTGTGCTCGATTAAGTGCAATTGATGGTGAGCTTAGCAAACTCAAGTATATTGGTGTTCAAGTTGAGGGATTGGATTGTGAGTTAGAGTTATTTAGATTTTTATTATGCAGTGCAGTGCAGTGAACCCCTACTTAAGAAAACAAATTTAATGCTACTATTATATTGTTAAAAAAATATTGTTGATCCATGCAGGCTAAGCTCCAAAGGAGACGTCAGGAGCTGACCCAGACTACACCGGACCAGCGGTGGATGATGAGCGGTGTACTACAAGGTGGCGGGTGAGTGTCCCAAAGGATGTGTCATAGTCTCGGGTCGTTAGGGAGAAAGAAGAGAAGATACGTAGATCCCGATGCTAGCACATCCAGTGCTCGCACAACGAGGATGGACAACTTTATGATACTTAGGTATTTTTATGGTTGTTGTAGAACAATGAGAATTGTAGTTTTTTTGTGGATACTTAGGTATCTTAGACATCTATTATACTTGACTATGTTTCGTGAATATATAAATCTTTTTTAATATCGAATTGTATGTTTTTTCTCATTTGAATCTTTGTTGTTGATATATATTGTTGATTTGTGTATGTATGTGAAATTTTGCTTTTTTTGGGGATGTTAGCTCCCCCGAGGAGTTGTTGGAGGGTGCAGGCGATGGAGCAGTCTGTTGTTATTTTTAGTTTTAGAAGTTTCGGAGAACCAATTTGATTCTTGTGAATATTTAAAAAAAAGCTGGGCATAGAAACGGAATAGAGACGGATTAGCAACGAAATTTATAAATTACGTTGCTAATCCGTCTCTAATTTGTGGAGAAATAGAATGAAAAAACTGGGTAAACAGAGTTTAGAAACGGAATAGAGACGGATTGGCAACGGAATTCGTAAAGTCCGTTGCTAATCCGTCTCTAATTAGCAACGGATTAGCAACGAAATTTATGAATTCCGTTGCTAATCCGTCTCTAATTTGCAACGGATTAGCAACGAAATTTATAAGTTCCGTTGCTAATCCGTCTCTAACCATTCACTTTGGAAGAATGTGCATTTATGTTCACGCCGAAATCTCTAACCCCCATTTTAATTCCTTAATTTTCGGGATCATTTCCGTTTTCGACATTGTGATACGTGCTTAATCGGGATCCGACCCTTGACGTGGGACCTACGTGCACCGACCGAGGCACGAGATATATTGTATTTTTGTATTGATGTATGCCTAATGTTATGTATTGTGTAGACTTACTAAGTCGGTTTGTACAGTTGTAGGTGTCAAGACTAGAGCGGGGACAGCCTCGAGTAGCGTGCGAGCCGGGGAACCGGGTAGTTAGCATTTTGGTAAGTCTTATTTAATACTAATATGAAATAAGGAATTACTTATAAGCCTATAGTTGTGTTTGTTAATGTAAATCAAATTAAAGTCCTATAGTTGAGTAAATTAAATGGAAAGCATAAGATTGGTCTAGAGATACACATTGGCACATCTAGGAACTAGGTGAGTAATGAAATGGTGTCACTCGAGGTTGAGTTAGTGGGAGTTAGTGGGATATATGGCAAGAGGTGGACCATTAGATATTTCTCGGGATACATAAATCCATGGAGATCAAGGGCTAGGAAGGAACATCACCTTAATATATAATATTAATGATCAAACAACATGCAAACCAAATCATTCATTCATTTTTGCTGGAGAAGAATAAGGAATTGCTGGAGAGGAGTGAATCATCAAGGTGTTGAAGGAATCCATGAGAGTTGGTGAGAAATTCTCAAGCTAGGGTGCTACATAAACTATGTACACATCTTTTTAGTTGAAATTAGAACAAGTTATGGTTTTAGGCTAATTTCGGATGGTAGATGATTGAGTATTTGCAATTAATTTATATATTTAAATTCGGCTCTGTTTGGTAACGCTAGCTGATAATCTAGCTGATAGCTGATAAACTAGTTGATATCTGATAATCTAGTTGATAGCTGATAATCTACTAGCTGGTAGCGGAAAGCTGATAATCTAGTTGATCAACTAAAAATTGTTTGGAATGATAGCGAATTGATTAGCTGATAAATGCAAAATGACAATAAAGGACATATGACACAATTAAGTATATTAATTATAAAATCATATAATTAATTGTTATAAATAACTTTGTATTTTATTTACAAAAAACAAATTAATACCATAAAATAATTTATATTATTTAGAAAACTAAATTATGTGTGTCCATAAATGCTTACATGAAAATAACTCTATATTAATTTATAAGAATTCACAAAAAATAAACACATGTAAATAAAATACAATAAACGACTTGGATAACTATACATATACCAAACGCATCATCCATAATTGAGAAGCAATGTTATTGCGAATATTCTTCATTTCTAGAGAAGTCTCTCTATAACTTCCATGATTGATGTCGTCATCAATAACATCTGGAAGTTCGTCAAGAGGTACATAATCTGGATGTTGTGCAACGATATTAAACAAGTCGTCATCCTGTGCATTTTTCGTATATAATTATGCAATGCAAATGCAACTATTATGATGTCAATTTGAGTTTGTACACTAAATTGCGGAATAGCATTAAGTATCTTCCATCTCTTCTTCAATACTTCAAATGACCTTTCGATGCAACTTCGAATAGATGAATGCGCACGATTAAAAACTTCTTTTGCATTGTTGGGACCAACATTTTCAAACTGATATTGGTGGTATCTTGTTTTGAAATATGGCACTAAATACCCTCGCCTATCTGGATATCCTTTGTCCACTAAATAATATTTGCCTATTGAAAGAAAAAAATGGCATTACATGATTTATAAATATCATATGACAATAAGGTAAACTCAAAAGCATTGGTACCTTCTGGCGGCTTTGGAAAGTTTAACGATGGCGTATTAATTGCATGGAGGAAAATACGTGAATCATGTGCCGATCCCTCCCATCCAGCTGATATAAATGTGAAGCACATATCAAAGTCACATGCTGCCATGACATTGAAAGACGTGAAAGTTTTTCTTCCCTATAACGCATTTGATCTGCCTCAGGAACACATGCAACGATATGGGTACCATCAATACATCCTATGCAATCTTGTTGTATTAAATATAAATGGTTATATAATGTACAATCAAATTATAAAATAGTAGGTGACAAATATTTTTATATTGTCTTACCTTGAAATAAGGCATATATGGTTCGTCGTGAAGGATGTGAGACGGTATGGATTGAAATGTATGATCAGTTGGTTTTATCATATCACGTGCAAAAACCTTAAAGCCATTGCTTCTACCGGTAATAATTTCCAAAACCTTATGAAATGATCTACTTATAGTCTCACCAGAACGTTGAAAACGCTCTCCTAAGTCCCTATTAGAGGCACCCTTGGCTAATGCATATACAAATATACCTACTTTCTCTATAATTGTTACTCTGCTTCATTCCAAACCATATTTTCATTCTAAATCATTGCATAGTTCTATGAAAAGCTCCATCCTAAAATTGTTCTTACTTCGAGCATAATGTCCGTTTAGAATTTCCATCATCCAAGATTCTCCTGTTTGAAGTGAAGTCATGCATGATTCTTTATATATGTTTTTGTAATAATGTGTAGCAGCTATAGCCCATGTCGTGTACCCGGATATAACAATAAAACCAAGTCTTTTCATTATCTGCCGTTGCAACTCTTCGATATCCATGATACACCTGATATGCATAAATAACACGTAACTAAAAGATATATGAAATAGTTTTAAAACAAACACACACACATAACTAAAAGTAATTTACATAAGTTCATAACTCTTGAAAATGCATGTCAATTTATATAAATTGAGAACTAAAACATAATCCAACTTCAAATACAACTAATAAATGTAGAAAGAAAGATGTCTAAAAAATAAATGCAATAAAGAAAAAAAAGGAAAACATACGCAAATAATACGAGCATGGCCTAAACATTCTCTTATTCCTACGCATAAAATCTAGCCAAACTTTCCTAATGTTATCATCTTTCATGTTCATAAATATCTTTCTCTTTGTCTCGTTTGAAATAAAGTCATGCGCAAAGCACCACAAATCGCTACCCTCATCTAAAGTGCCTTCATTAACCATACGACCGATAATACTCATTCCAGTGTCAATAGAACTATCTGATACAACTTGAGATCTTGCATGAGTTTTCGTCTTCATAATTTCTAATGCCTCATTAGAATTAGAAAGCTAAGAGTTCAATGAAGCAGCTAGTATTGCAGATCTCCCTCTTGACCTTCTCCTTTTTCGTTTGGGTTGAACAGACTTAGAAGGCTGGTTTGTAGGCCTCTTGTTGCTATCACCTTCTCTAGACTCCAAGTTAGGAACTTGATTCCTACTAGAACTTTGATTGGGTTCCTGAGCACCTTTACGAACTCTTACTTCATTCAAAAATTCATTGAAATTGTTGTCTGAGTCGAGTAATTGGTCATAATAGTTATATTCAGAATACGCATCTTCAAAAATATTTCCTGTAGCTTTATTCATGTCATTTTCATTTGCACCAATTTCTTCATTCTCTTTGGCTTCCTCAACATTCATAGTCATGTTTGTCGGTGGGTCCATAGAGGGTGAAACATTATCCCATCTATTTGCATAACTATCATCGAATAGTTGAGCCCATAAATCCGAAAGTTCTTGACCGGGTGATTTGTTGCGAAATGCTTTAACTTCGGGATTTTCCTACAACAAAGAGAGTTTATACTAATGAGTTTGTATTAAATCAACTTTCTTTATTATTATATTAATTAATGGTATGAATATAACAAATAAAAAATAACCGCAATTTTTTTCTCCCACCACTCGTTTGAACAACTCAGTTGTCCCGTTGTAGGATCTCATCCTAGGCCAGTTTCACTACACAATAAAGTTTTCCAAAGCTTCAATTGCTTCTTCATATGATCAAACTTGTTCTTGCAAGAGGCAATCGACACTTTTATCTTTATTTCATCTTCCAACATCTCGCTAATTTTGATCCATTTAAAATAATTCCACGCCCATTGTGCATTATGTACTTGAGGCAAACTTCACAGAAAATCTTTTCATAACCTTTCCATTTAAATACTTTTACTCCTTCCGCATCATCATTAATCAAAGCCATTTCTAGCTACAATCATATTTAACACCAACAAACATAAGAGATAGTTGAGGGTTGAAACAAATATTTATAATCATTACAACTAAAAAGAACAACCGCAATTCTATAAATATCTCAACAATTGAATAAAAAATAAATTACATAAAGAAATTCTTTCTTTAGGTAGTCTTAATACCACTTAAAAGTCACTAAACTTTTATTTCTGTGTATAGTAGGAACAAAGTTCATGAATTTGAAATTCATTAGACTTTTCTTTGATAAGATAGAGATATTTATTGATTGAGACAAAAGAATGGGATTGGGATAAAAAAAAACAGTAAGTTTATACATCAAAATGCATATCTTTCAAAGCGAAAAACAATATGGACTATAGACTTCATAAGCTAAAAAAACTTTCACAGACCCACACCATTATCCACGTCATATTCATGTTGACCCAACTCTACCAGTTGTAGTTGCTAAAAAACTCCACCAGTTGTGTTTTCAGTTAAGAACTAGCTCGATGGGGCATTGTGTAGTTTGACCAACCAAACAAGCAACCAAAAAAATAGAAAAAAGAATTCATGAGATGAGACACCTCAACAGTTGAATTTCTCATCAGATGAGGCGCCTCAACGGTTGCATCCACGTATGATTAATGATGGGCAGAAGGTATCAATGCTTAAAACTCTATTTCTATTTCTATTTTATGCTCATCATATGAAACATGATTCAAAACACTATTTCTATTTTATGCTCATCAGATGACGCAATTCAGTTTAGCATCCTACGGCACAAAGCATGTGCATCGAGCATCGAAACGAACTTTAAAGAAGATGAACTCTAAATAATCCCATTGCAGAATTCATTGAATAGGCATCGAAAAAAATTCTACTAAACTACGTTCATCAAAAAATCTACTAAGCCAAAGAAGAAGATAAAAGGGAGATCACCCATGAAATAAAAAACTTACAAAACTAACACTTGATATCTTACAAATATGGTCCTTCAACCCAAGATTCCAGTCTCTAATGCCCGACCACCAAAGAGAAATAACAAAGCCTAACGTGATATAGCAAATCTGGAAATCCTTAACGTGATAGCCAACTCCCAAAGAAAAAAAAAAGCAACGCTGGAAATCCCTAACGTGATATAACAAATATGTTTGTATTTATCCCTATTTGGTTTCTAATTTCGCGGGCTACTAATATTCGCGGGGTTTGTTTAAGTATTTGCGTATTTTGTTTCCACTAATTTGCAAGGGCATTAATTTATTAATACCGTAAAAATAAGGGTATAATCGCGAAAAAAAATCCAAATGACGGATTTTCGTTCGAACGCTACCAAGAGTAACGTTTCAATTGGGAGCTTATCATCTAGATTATTTTTAAAATAAGCTACAAACCAAACACAGCTTAACGAAATAAACTAGCTTATCAGCTAGCTGATAAGCTAGTTTGTGCTTACCAAACAGAGCCTTCCTCATTTCAAGCTGATAATCCAGCTATATTGAAGTTCTTGATTTGGTTTTGAAATCATAAAAATATGAATTTTTGAAGTTGCAACACCAAAACTAGAATTATGCATGTTTTATTAGGAATCAACCTGGGTAATTTGGTCATAATCTACTCATTTTAGATCCAAATTGATCCAAACCAGTGGCATTTGAAAGCTTATTTAAAGGGGAATAACTTTGCATAACTGAAGGTATTTTGATTCAAATGTTTTTTAATCTCCAAACATGCTCTACAATTAGGTGCTGGAATTATAAAGGAAGGTTTTAAAACTAAATTTGTTAAGGGTATAACTCCCTAACTACTTATCCAAATGAGTTAATATTTAGTATGTTGTATTTGGATATATTTTCCGCCTTGTGACCAAAAATCACATTTTTAGGAACTATATATTAGGAGAAATAGATTTTCTAAATCCGCTAGTCGGATTAAATTACAATTTGACCTATGTTTAGTAAAATTATGATATCTCTTTCATTTTAAATCATGATTTTGTAAACTAAACCTTTCCGGAAAGCTAAGAGAGAGACAAACAATAATTGTACTGATGGAGGATTTTGATATTTAGACCATTTCATGCTTAAAAGTGCGTTAAGATGTAGGACTGAAATTGAAACTTAATTTAGTCTTTAGGGGCTGATTTAGGAAGATTGATTTAAAGTTTATTGAACCAATTTGAATACACAATAAACACACTAAATTGAGCTTATACCCACTATATTTGAACTAATGAGACACCAAACTCAGGAACTTAGGAAAATGGTACGGGAGAGCGAATACAAGAGTTGGAGTATCGGAAGGCCAGTAAAGCTAGGACTTTACTTTGTTGTTGTGAGTATACCCAATGACAACTTTACTTGGCATTTAATTTCTATTAATTGTTCTCCTTGCATAGTCCTTTGACTATTTTGCCTTTGTATTCTTATATCATGTGTTCTTTGTGTCTATGCTCATTTGATGAGTCTAGTTTGCATGATATCCATTCATTTGATTTGATTCATTGATTCTATCCCATGCTATGTCTATTCTTGTTGTTTTAAATGTGAATTGAATGATAAATAGCATGCTATTAGGCTAGTGAATATCTTATAAATGTTTAAGATGACTTGTATTCCTTATTTGTTTAGGTGTGTAGATGTGCCTATGCCTTGACAATCCATACTTGGTATTTCTTGAAATTTAAAAAGTAGTTTTAGGTGTGTAGATGTGCCTATGCCTTGATAAAAAGCATTTAGGTCCCATACTCGATCGAGGTGTGCGCGACTCACGGGGTTAGAGTCCCTGGGGATGTCGGCACATGTTACCTGACATTGTATGACACTCGGGGTTAGAGTCCCTGAGGTGGTCTACACACCGGGGCTGGAGTCCCTGGTAACACTTGGGTTAGAGTCCCTTGTGCTATATGATTATTGAGTCGGAGTGACATGTTTCGCTACCAACCGGACCTAAATCACCACTACTTAGCCTAGTGTCAGTATCACTTGTTTAACTCGGTATTTACTCGCATATGGTTTATTTTCTAGTTTTCCCATTTATATGCTTTTAAATACCATTTGAATATTTGGAAATGCAAATTAAACTTGTCATCGGGGATTACTGTTTTATTCTTGTACTCACCGTCCTTTTTATGACGGTGGGTGCAGAGCCATCTACCAGCAGGTTGGGCAAGGAGAAGATCGGCAATTATCCCTGAGCCCGCGGCGCGTCACTGCATCGATTGTAGGTCTTCTTTTGGTATTTTAATTGTATATGTTATATATGTCTTTCAGATACTATTTGGGGTTATATATTGGGTTGAGCGTTAGTTTCCATGACTTGACTTAGACTATTTTACTGTTTCACTGCATTTTGAGGACTTTATATATGTGATGTCATTTCCTGGTTTTCCACACTTAGGATTTTATAAATGGCTTCCGCATAAGTTACTAATTGCTTCTGCATAATCAATAAGATTTCCGCTAATTAATTAATTTAATAAAAAGTTTTAATTAACTCAAAATTTTATAAACTGGTAGGACTAGTGTATTACTTATCCCGAACACGAGAAAAGAGGCGTCTAGGTTGTAAAGGCTGACTAATACGTAGTTAAGTCCTGCGTGGATATGATTAGGGCTTAATTACGGGATTAGGCCAAGCAGTGCCCTAGATTAGGAGTGGGGCCGTCACAGCGATAGAGCGAGCACCCATGAGGCAGGGGCCTAACCCTCCCTTGGCACCTATACGCTAGGATATTCCTGTAGATGAGGGGCCGATTCTGCAACGACAGCCGTTGTAGCGGCTGTACCTATGGTGGACGGAGATCCAGAGGCTTGTCGGAGAAGCAAAATATAGAAAGAATTTATGAAATACAATGTACCGCACTTTTACAGGGAGCAAGATCCCATTGAGGCTGAGGCATGGATACTAAACATGAATAAGAGGATGAAGACTTTGAATATTGATGAGTGGACTATAGTACCGCTAGTGGCATTTTTGTTAGAACACAAGACATATAAGTGGTGGATGACTATCGAGAGGACACGGGGAACTAATATGAATTAGCCACAGTTCAAGCTTCTATTTTATGAAGAACGGTTCCCCGAGCCAGTGAAGGATGCGAAGATTCGAGAGTTCCTTGCATTAGTACAGGGAAATATGTTAGTGGTTGAGTATGCATCAAAGTATAATGAGTTGCTAGAGTTCACACATGAGTATCTCCTGACAGAGAAGATTCAACTTATTGATGGACTGAGGCAGGATATTAGTGCTATGGTAGCAGCTTCTAGATCTGAGACATATCACCAGACATACCATCGAGCACTTGAGTATGAGGCAACACTTCATGGGGGTTTCATTTAGTTTCAGTGAGGATCTGATCAGTATGGTTATGGAAAGCGTAGCTTTGGGGTTACCAGAATAGTCAGGGCGATAGTTTCAAGAAACATCTATTTCCAGGATCTTCAGGTGGTCATGCACTCTCTACTGTAGCATTGAAGGCACCATATACCTTGATAGGGACCACCATACACTCACATGTCCCTGCACCCTCGACTATACAGAGTGTGGTGCATAGGCTGCCGCCACCTTCACCGCAACAGCCAATGGAGACATCTCGGACACCACGCCCAACATGTTTTAACTGCGGGTAGTTGGGCCATTTTAAGAGGAAGTGCTCGGAGTTATGAACACATCTCCAGGGTAGAGTGACCCAGAAAACAAAGAGAGGAGTGCACGCAGGGGTTGAACTAGACTCGGGACCTACTAGAAGGTTTATAGCAGGTAACATTTACATTTCGTAGTCGCGATATGTGCATTTTTAAGTCATTCAAACCTATTAATCCTTTCGTGAGTGATGACTATGTTATAAAAATTGGGGTTACATAAAAAGGGGAAAACCCTCTTACGAGATAAATGAATGTCTTACATTGAACATTAAACGTAAGTCAAACATATGTAGTTTGAATAGTTCCTCAGAGTTAGTGAAATCATAATGAATCAAATGATAAGAAAACCATTAGCATCGGGGACACAAATAAAGGAATGTCTATAGAATTATTATCCGAACTTGGACATGTAATTTTCGTCAGGTTTTAGTGGTACGAGAGGGTTGGTTTGGGGTAAAGAGAAAGACCACGTTGAACTTTAAACGAAACCATAATCGTATTGAGGTATCAGATCATTAAGATTAAGGTATTAGTAGTCGCTAATACCATAAAAGTAATGGTTACTCCATCGAGATACATGAATGAATGTGAATACAAAGCTCGATGTACCAGGAGAGCTATGTCGGTTGTTGCGGCACGAAGACAAGACAACTGTCATCGCGGGAGTCTTGGTCCATCCATGTCATCGAGGTAGTAGTCGCTAACATGAAAACTTGGGCCTTCAAGGTCGTCGCCACGAAAGAACATGACAACCATAGTCGCATGAGTAATTGCATATCTTTGTTAAATTAGTGATAATAATAATAATAAGGGTGTCGTATCGGTTTTTGCTAGAACAAAAGAAATTAATACTTTGTAGTCGTCGCCACGAAAGGATATTGAAATCGTAGTCACAGAAGTCATGAAACATCTTCGCTAAAGGTTAGTCGTCGCTAACACAAAAAAATGATTAATGTGGTGATCGTCGCTCAAGGATTGATGCAACATGTAAGTTGCAATGGACAAGTTTGAAATGGTACAGGCAAGGTAAAAAAATAAATGTTAGCGAGTATTCTTACATGAGCATACCATTCTTCTTACTTTCGACAATGAAAGTTCTTAAAAACTGGGGATATTGTAACGATATGAAAACTTAAAATACCCATATCGGGGGTATTTTGGTAAATTTACAAATTTTATTTGTTTGAACCTTAATTATAAAAACCCATTATAAACCTTAGCCACACTAATTAATCTACAAACCCTTAATCAAAAAAAGGATAGCTTTAAGCGGTGTTGGTGACACAAAGTGATGGTGGAAGGTACAAATCAATCTCCTTATTTGTTTGTTCTTTTTTTCGTTATTCAATTTGGTGAAATATTATTGGAGAACCACGCAAAGGGACGACATCGCCATGACATCATCGCGAGGGCGGCGGCTGTATCTTGCCGCAGTAACCGGCGAGGTATGGAGGGCCAGCGCCGCCACTGGAGGGGCCTCCATTAGGAGGCCCCATAAAAGGAAATGAGGGGGTGGCCATGGGGGCCGCCCCACCGGCCCATCACATCCCTCGAGCTTCTGCCCGAAGGACTGATGAAGGGGAAGGGGGACGTCACTTAGACGCCTAGGGGACTAGGGATCGATTGGCCCCTGGTATTTAAACCAAGTGCCCTTGTACAATAAAAAAATATATGAAAATTAAATTAAAATATATTAAAATAATAATAATAATAAAATAATAAATGATATATATATAAAGTAAAATGAAATAGAATATAAATAAAACAAAAAAAATCATTGCCTTTAAATGAGGCGTTACCACGTCTTCGAAGGAGACTGACCGGGTCCCACCGCTCGACCCTCACACCGGACGATGGAGGACCCACAGGGTCCACACTAGTTGACCCTAAAGCAAATAAGAATGAGAACTTTATTTGTACAATCGACTTGTCGTTGATGTGATGTGTATTAATTGTTTAGATTCGTGATTCGGTTCACATAGAACCCCGAGCGCTTAAAGACCGAGAAAGGATATCGCGGCTAGTCGAGGTAAGTGTGGAGCTTGCTCAATTATCAAACATGACATGCTATTAGATATGATTAGGTCTTACGATTTTAATTCAAGACTTGGGGAATGTGTTGCGACTTATTATTGACTTGAATGTGACTATCTATGGATTGTGAGTGGGTTGCACTTTGCTCATGTTGTCTCTATCTCATATTCGTAGATGTCGCCACTATTTGACTATTTCATGGTTGTCGCCATTATTTGACAATTGCGTGGTCTTCGCCACTACCTGAGTATTTTATGGTTGTCGCCATTACTCGAATTTTACCTTAAGATTGATACATGAGATTGGTTCACACATCGGTGATGGGTTTGGATGAACCTACTGTGGACTTGATGGGGCTAGTTAAGGGCAAAAAGGCCTTTATGTCGACTAATGGTTTACATCACTTCGAGAGTAGGGGAATCGGTCACCGGATTCTTGTCAATAACTAGTACGCATTGAATGGAATCCGACTTACTATATTATTATGCTTTTATGATATATCTCTTGAATTACCTTTGCATGATGATTTGAACTATAAATGCTTTTATGTTCCCAATATGATGCTTTATGAAGTTGACTAAGGATACTCGTGAAACACTTTTTTTCTCAGTCTTTATTTTCAACTCATGATAAACTCGCATGGTTTATAGGTATTACTTGTATGTTTGATGGTTGAGCGGGTTTTTCGCCTTACTAAGCTCCGTTGGTTCTTTTAGCTCACCCCACTTACTCTCCAGGTCTATCTTCAACGGTATCAACACAGGATATAGGGAAGGCGATAGCGTCGAGCTTTGCCTTTGATGTGAACTTTGCATGCTATTTAAATTATCGATATTCAAAACATTTAATCATGGGTTGTATTAAGTACTAATGGGGTAGATTCTAATCTCCGAGACTTGTTGACTTAGTACCTCGGTTGTATACGTTTGCATATACTTAGGGATACTTGAACTCCTTTGTTTAGAATTATTTGTTTAACATATGAAACCTTTTAGTTTTAAATTGCACAATTATTGTTTCATATGTACAATTATGTAGTTCCGTAGGTTGAATTAGGCATGCCAAGCCATTATTTGGGCCTGGTTCAGGTATCGGGCTTGGATAACAATTTGGGTCGAGCGACCCGATCGTAGTTCAGGGGAGGGTCGTCACACTTGAAATGTCATTCCTTTTTTAGTCAGCCGAGCAAACTCAGCTTTGAACTATGCCTTTAAGGTTTCAGAAAAATATTGTTGGACAAATAAGGTCTCAAAGCCCTCCCATTTCATAGTTTTTGTATCAATATTTGGGTCATTTTGTATTATTTCCTACCAATTTGTTGCTTGACTAATCAGTTGATAAGAGGCAACTGAGACCCTTACTTCTTCTGGCATTCTCATGATATTTAAGACATTTTTTGTTTTCTTTAACCATTTATCAGCCTCCTTTACATCAGGTGCACCATCGTAAGTATTTGGACTTAATCACTTGAAGTCTTGGATTATGGTCATTAAGTTGGAGGCTTCATTGGTAGCATTCTGGCAAGACACTATTGGCTGGTCTTTAGGTAATTTTCTAGTTGCCCGTTGCTGACTGATATATCATAGGAAACTTTGGAATAACCGATCCAAAGTTGGTTCTCGATTTTGTTCCGAGGTTTAGTTCCTAAGAGTTGGTTATTCATATGAGTGTCCTCAATAGGGTTATCAATCATTGTAGGACTACCACTCACAGTTTGATTATCAATAGGTATTGTAGGTGGCGACCTCTGCATAAATAGAAATTATTTCAATTTTTTTCATGAGTAATGAAATATATATTATCTAGGCTGACATTTATTTCCACGTTATTTCATCTCATGGTGGAAAATATCAACAAATACTTCCCTCATATCTGTTGAGTTAATATGTCCCATACCATTTTAACTCAACGATAAAAGTTACGGTCAAGCTTTATTTTTTCTACCCAACAAGTGTTATTACACAGATTCTCTTCTTCCGAATATAATTATAGCCTTTTGCAAATTTAGACGCTTCATCCCGCCTAAATGTAGCAGTACTATTTTTATATTCGGTTTCGATTATCTATCACACCAAGGTCATAATAACAATATAATATATATACATCATTATTTGTACTGAATTGAAGTCAATTTATAAATTTTTATATTTATTTGTTTTATGTATATATATTATGTATATATATCCTCACCACGTAATATAGTTTTAAATGAGTTGATATATACGTATAATTACAGATGTATTTTGAACATGACTTTTCTAAAGATAAACTTTATAAGAATATTTAATATAGTGGTGCGTTAGGTTCTAATTTTAGGTTGCTAATTATATATATTCAAACATATAACACTGATTATGTCACGAAGAAAACTAAACGTTCGTAATGATTTGACGTAGTACCCCAGTTTGAGTTTCTGCCACACCAATTTGATGACTTTTAGACTTTAGTTGGTGGGGCCAGAACAAGGACAAGAAATTGTAAAACTAGATGATAAGGAGTCAAATGATTGGTTAATCTGACTCATAAATGCATATATGATCTTTGTCAAAAATTGGACATGTTGACTATTTTATATGAGTTGGATTGATTGCTAATTAAAATATTAATGACAAAAAGTGCATGAATATAATATGCAGAACTTAAATGTGTGGTGTAACAACATATGAAGTGAAATAACTTATTTGATATGAACATGCAATGATTGAAAGGTGTTACATATTGCCTACGGAGGAAAGTAGAGCAGGAAATGTCATGACGTATTCATGCAATGCGTTAATTGAAATAAAAACTGTAAATAGAATTTACCTTAGGTACGCCTTGTCTTTCCAAAAACTTGATTGAAGGATAGGCTAATTGACTACAATATTATTACTGGGTTAAGAAAAGGACTATGATACAAGTAGAGAGGCAAGGTTTATTAGTGAGGTATAGACACGTAGGTTATGTGTTAAGGGCCAATACACTCGATTTTTGTTTATAAAAAATGTGGGTTTGATTGAGAAACATGATGAGTTTGGCTACATTCTTTTTTTTTAAAGGAGAATGTATAAATGGGGGGATATTTTTAAGTACCAAAAAGGTTGTAGGCCGTTAAATCTATGGATTATGTTGTAGATATAATCATTCATACCCATGCTTATCTAAAGAGGTAAGTTTTAATTTTTGACGACTTGACATACTTTTTGTGGCACATCATCAATGGGTTGTTCTAGAAGTGACATGTGTAAGTGTGAAGTCGTTGATGTTGTTTATGTATCTCTTTTAAAGAAATAAAACAACTAGTCTCATGTCATCTCATCATTCTTTTTTTTGTTTGGTTGTGAATGCATTTATTACTAACTAGTCTATGGCATCTCATCATTTTTTGTTTTCTTGTGCATGCATTTATTAGTTGTCCTTATTATGCATTTTACCAAGTTATACAATTATTCTGATACCAAATTGTCATACCTCAATCTCGGAATACTCACAAGATCTGGATGAACTGCCTACAGAGCCAGTATCATATATAACTGATTATTAGGACATACATAATAAAACTCAATTATTTATTTATTATAAAGAGTTTACACCGTTGCTTAATATTACATAACACGCTCATGCCCTCTAGATCATTACTAGTATTTTACAAGAAACACTATACATTATTTACTTTACACGGCCAACCGCTAACCTGGTCTGAACTGCTTATTCTTGTTACTTATCTGGGGTGGTACATGAAATTGTTAGATTTAATAAGCCAGCCGCCCAGTAATTTTCTAATTACATCCTGTTAATGCAACATATATATATATATATCAAAACAATAACAACAACATATATCACCAATTGCAAACAATAGTTGTTATTAACCACACAGGTGGACCTCATAATTTTGCCTCATGATTAGAATCTCACCAAGGTCATTAGTATCATCTAAGGTGTCCATCGACACATGACCAAATTGGTGTAACACAACAATCATGCAGTGGACTAAAATATGCCCGTCGACTTGAATCACGCATGTGGATAGTTAGGACAATGGCATGGTAATAAAAGGGTCAGTGTTAAGACGTATATAATGAATTAACAACATGTAATAAGAAAATCACTGTATTTAATAATTAACAAGAACTCTGCAAGGCTTCCTTCTCTAATTAATGACAAGAGAAACAAAGATTATAAGGATGCATTAATGTTGAATTGATCCTCCTATTTATAGTGTTTAAAATGATTAGAATAATCTAAGTCGTTTTCTATTATAATGATAGGATAAAATAATAATAAATTTGTTAAATCTCGTTATCGATAATAGTAATCAAATAAAGATGAAAGATTTGTTTAGTTATAAGGAATTCGTTATATTAACGAGTCGCTGTCAGTCATAATGTCAAGGAAGCTTATTACTCATTTCCTAAAGATTGAAACGTCGTTTTTAATCATAAATTCTAAGAAAAGGATCGAAGAACATTCTATTCTTTTCTTAACGAATAATATAAGACGTTACAGGTCGTTATAGTGTCAGAGACACTTTTTCAAGGTGTAAATTATTTGTGTTTTTCAAGGTGTGAATTATTTTAGGGTGTCACATTTTATCCCTATAAAATAAAATTTCATCCTTGAAATTTAAATAAGTAAAGGTACCTGTAACAGTTGGCTAGTTGCTACCAGTGCTAGAGTCTCCACTACTTGATGTATTTTATTCCTAAGCCTCATTATCTGCTTCGTAACATGCAAAGATTGTCTCATCAGTAGTAGGAGGATTATCCATGATAAATTCTTCAAAGTTTACCTTATTTTCTTGCAAGACTTCTAGTTTGGCCACTGGTAGAAATAGTTTTGTCATTAGATTCCCGTATGAGTAGAAGAAATTTGCGTATTCTTCTTCTGAATCTCTTATGAAAAACACGCTTTCATCGGACTATTGATTTATTTCATAATTACTGGGGTTGTATGCTCCATAATCAATCCATGAGCCGAGGTCATATAATGACATGCTCTCTTGATCCTGAGGATATTGGGGTGCGGTCGTCGACTCATCAGATTCGACTACGTTGTATGTTCCATAATTTAGCCATGTGGCAAGATCATATGATGGTATTTGTTCCTGATTTTCCAGATATTGTGGGGGAGTGGTAAATGTTCCAAACTCAATTTCGTTATGTTCTGGTAGAATTTCATCATTATTGCCTTGACTTCCCTTGTCGCTACTTATGTATATTAGATGTGAGGAACCTTGAGAGCTTTGAGGGGATGTATTACTGGGTCCTCCAACATAGTAATCTTTGTGACCTAAAGAAAGTTTTGCCTTTTTTCCTATTGGTAGGTACCTGTACATATACTTTATTTAATAATATATTCAGATGTATGAGGCGATGCAGATGTCTCGATGAATAGATGTGGGTAGGACTTTTGCATTTCATTCTTCAATTCCAAAGTTGCGTCTTCCGCTGAATGATGTTGCCACATAACTTTTACCGATTTTATTTGACGATTACATAACTATTGAGCTTTGTCGTCTAGTATATGAATTAGTTGTTCTTGATAGGAGAAGTCTGATCTATATATAGATCCGTCCATTGAATAATATGGGAGGAGTCGGGTTTATATTTTCTCAAAATGGACACATAAAAAAACTTCATGTATTTTTCCCAGTACTAGAGGAAGATCAATTTTGTAGGCTGTTTCTCCGATTAGTTTAGCGACAAGGAAAGGACTGATGAACCGCGGAGCTAACTTTCCCTTTTTCCCAAAGCATTGAATTCCTTTCATAGGATTTACTTTTTGAAGGATGAGTTCGTTAACTTGAAATTCTGATGATTTTTGGCCTAAGTCTGCATTAGTTTTTTAACGACTGAGTTGTTTTTAGTCGATTATGTATTATTTGAATTTTCTTATTGGTCTCGGCGATTATTTCAGGTTCTAATAGTACCTTATCTTCTTTATATTGCCAACAAGTAGGGGATCGACATGGCCTATCGTATAATGGTTCGTAAGGAGCCATTCCAATACTTGTTTGGTAACTATTATTATATGCAAACTTAGCTAAGTGAAGATATTTGCTCCATCCATCTTGAAAATCGATTATACAAGCTCGGAGCATATCTTCCAAAATTTGAATAGTTCGTTCACTTGTCCATCTATTTGTTGGTCATACGCAAGCTCATGGCAAGTTTTCTTCCCATATGTTTTTGAAAAGATTTTCATATTTTTGAGGTAAATCTAAGGTCTCGGTCAGAGACAATGGTTAGAGGAATACCATAGAGTCAGATGATTTCTCGTTCATATAAATCGGCTATACTAGCAGGTTTGTTAGAGGATTTTATAGGTTAGAACCTGACTATTTTTGTTAGTCGATCAATTATTACCCATATTGTGTCTTGTCCCTTGTCATTTCTTAGAAGTGTAGTGACAAAATCAACAGTGATATTGTCCCATTTCCACTTTCACATAGGTAAATGTTGGAACAATCCGACTGGTCGATTATGTTCAGTTTTAACTTGTTGACAATTAAGGCATTTTATAACATACTCAGCTATTTCTCGCTTCATACCTTTAAAGCAATATTGTCGTTTGAGATCATGATACATTTTATCACATCCAGGATGTATTGAGAATTTCGATTGATGTGCTTCTTCTAGTAATATAGTTTTTATAGCAAGGTCTTCAGGTAATACTATTTTTTTGAAAATCAAGGTATCATCGGGAGATATAGACCACTCTGGTAAAGTCTTTCTAGCTTGTAATTGACCTTTGATTTGTGTCAGTTTTGGGTCATTTGGTTGTGCTAGTTTTACTTGTTGTCGTATGGTGGAATCTAACACTACGTTAGTCAAAACAACTTGGATGGAATCTTCCATAATAGTTAAGTCATTTTGCTCAACGGTGTGATGCATATTCCATTTGTAAAGTTTGATCTGATTTATCTGAGGATTTAATCTATTTAAGGCATCTGCTACTACGTTAGCTTTTCCTAAGTGATATTAGAGAGCGAAGTCATACTCTTTTGGGAGTTCTAACCATTTTCTTTGCCTAAGATTTAAATCCCGTTGAGAGTAGATATATTGTAAACTCTTATGATCTGAGTAAATATTAGATTTTTCCCATAAAGATAATGTCTCCAAATTTTTAGTGCAAAGACTACTGCTGCTAACTCTAGGTCATGGGTTGGATAATTTTTTTGGTGGACTTTTAATTGTCTAAATGCATATGCGACTACTTTTCTAGATTGCATTAAAATGCTCCTAACCAATTATGGGATGCATCTGTATAAATGATAAACTCAATACCACTGACAGGGGTGATCATTACGGGTGTGATTGAGAGTCGTTTCTTAAGCTCTCTAAAAACGTTATCGCAATTTTCATTCTACAAAAACATGACATTTTTCCTAGTCAACCTAGTGATAGGTTCTGCCAGTTTGGAAAAATCTTGAATGAATCTTCGGCAATATCATGCTAGTCCTAAGTAACTTCTAATCTCGGTAATTGAGGTAGGTTGTTCCATTTGAGAATTGATTCTACTTTTTATTGGTCTACTCCAATTCCTTTTTCTAAAATCACGTAACCTAAGAACTTAGATTTTTTCATCCAAAAGTCACATTTGCTTAATTTTGCATACAGTTGGTGATTGATAAGAGTTTAGAGAATGATTCGAAGATGTTTCTCATGGTCCTTATAGGTGGATGAGTAAATTAAGATATCATCTACGAATATGACAATGAATTTGTCGAGACAGACTCGAAAAATGCTAGTCATTAGGTCCATAATTGCCGCTGGTGCATTGGTTAGTTCAAAGGGCATTACTAAAAATTCATAATGTCCATAGTGTGTTCAAAAAGTAGTTTTAGGTACATCAGATGATTTTATCCTTAGTTGATGATATCCTGATCTAAGATCGATTTTAAAAAAATATTTTGCTCCTATAAATTGGTCGAAGTGGTCATCAATTATTAGGAGTGGGTATCGATTCTTTATGGTTAAAGCATTCAATTTCCTATAATCAACACAAAGTCTTAAGGTTCCATCTCTCTTTTTAACAAATAAAACAGGAGTGCCCCAAGGATATGTACTTTTTTGTATAAATCCTTTCTCTTCTAATTCTCAAAGTTGTTTATCTAATTTATGCAGTTCCTTATACGACATTCTATATGGTGTAATAGCGATGGGATTCATTTTAGGAATAAGGTTAATTTGAAAGTTAAATTCTCTAACTGGAGGAAGTCTTGGTAACTCATCTATAAACACCTTTGTAAAATGTCTTACTGCTGGAATGTCATTCATATTAAGGTTAGCATTTTCAACTGCTTGGGTTGAGAAGCATTTTTGAGTTTTTCTTATCCTTAGGGAAAGTCTTAAGAGCAACCATTATAGTTTTATGGATCTTTTGGGCTTGACCATTTATTATAAGAGTTTATCCAGTTAGAAGGGTTAGAAATAACTTTTTCTTTTGACAATCAATTTGAGCATGATATTGTGCTAACCAATCCATTCCTAAAATTAGGTCATATCCTATTATATTTATAACTATAGGGTCGACTAAGAATATTTCATCATGTAGTCTAAGTTCACACGAATTGCATATTTTTTCTATTGTTGTAGTGCTTCCAAGTGGTGTGTGAATTCTAAGAGTATCTTCTAATTCTTCCATTGGTAACTCTATGTGTTTTTGCAGTTTCTTTAGAGATAATGGAGTGAGTAGCACCAGAGTCAAACACTACTTTAATTTATGTATTAAAAAGAGAAAATGTACCTTCAACTACTGCATTGTGTGGTAATTCTTCTACTGAAGTGGCATTGATTCGCCTGAAGTTTTTGGTTGGTTGGCGATTTTGTGGTTGTCCTGAGAGTTGACTAGGGTGAGGTGGAATAACATTTGGATTTCAAGGACAATGACGGGTTATATGTCCTGGCCGATTACATATGAAGCATGTTTGCATTGATGTTTGTGCAAGTGTACTTGTTGGATCCCTAATGATGGTTGAATTAATTCTTGGTTCCTCTCGCCACGAAAATTATTAAAGTTCATTTTTTCTTGTCTACCAAACTTATTTTGGGTTCCATTTTTTGTTCGACCCTATTATATGTTTGTTCACCTAATGAATATTTTCTTTTGGGGTTTATTTGATTCCAACTTCTTCTCACATTTTTTCCTACATTTTTATTTCAGAATTTTTCATCTTGCTGGATTTCTGCCTAGACTTCTTAAGCTCCCTCAACCATTACCTTATAATTTTTATGCTAAAAAGGTGCTAATGCTTGTCGGATGTCATACCTTAATCCGAAGAAAATTTCTCCGCCTTATCTTGTTCATTTGCTACCATAGCTGGCGTTTATCGAGCTAACTCAATGAACTTGGCTTCATACTCTTGAATTGTCATTCATTTTTTAGTCAACCGAGCAAACTCAGCTTTAAACTGTGCCTTCAGGGTTTCAAGAAAATATTTTTAGACAAATAAGGTCTCAAAATTTCCTATTTCATGGTTTTTGTATCAATATTTGGGTCATTTTGTATCATTTCCCACTAATTTGCTGCTTGACTAATCAGTTGATAAGAGGCTACTAAGACCTTAACTTTTTCTAGCATTCTCATGAAATTTAAGGCATTTTTTGTTTCCTTTAACCATTTATCAACCTCATTTACATCAGGTGCCTCATCGTAAGTATTTGGACTTAATCGCTTGATGTCTCGGATTAGGAAGTTAGAGGCTTCATTGGTAGCGTTCTGACAAGACACTATTGACTAGTCTTCAAGTAATTTTCTAGTTTCCTGCTGTTGACTGATATATCATAGGAAACTTTGGATTAACTGATCCATAGTTGGTTCTCGATTTTGTTTCAGATGTTCAGTTCCTGAGTGTTGGTTATTCATAAAAGTGTCCTCAATATAAATTATCAGTAAGTGTTGTAAGTGGCGGCCTCTGCATAAATATAAATTATTTCAATTTATTTTCATGGGTAATGAAAAATATATATTATCTAGACTGATAAGGTTTGTGGCTTATTTCCACTTTATTTCTTCCCATGGTGGAAAAATCTCAACAAGTACTTTCTTCCTATCTGTTGAGTTAATACGTCCCATACCGTCTTAACTCAACGATAAGATTTAGAGTCAAGCTTTAATTTTTCTACCTAACAAGTGTTATTACACAGATTCTCTTCTTTCGAATATAATCATAGCCTTTTGCAAATTTAGATGCCCCATCCCGTCTAAATATACCAGTACTATTTTTATATTCGGTTTCGATTATCTGTCACATCGAGGTCATAATAACAATATAATATATATACATCATTATTTATACTGAATTGAAATCAATTTATAAATCTTTATATTTATTTGTTTTATGTATATATATTTTATGTATATATATATAAATTTTATCCCACCACGTAATATAATTTTGAATTAGTTGATATATAGGTATAATTACGGATGTATTTTTAATATAAATTTTCTAAAGATAAACTTTATAAGAATATTTAATATAGTGGTGCGTTAGGTTCTAATTTTAGGTTGCTAATTATATATATTCTAACATATAACACTGATTATCGCCAAAGAAAACTAAACGTTCGTAATAATTTGACGTAGTCCCCTAGTTTGAGTTCCTCCCACACCAATTTGATGAATATTAGACTTTAGTTGGTAAGACAAGAACAAGGACAAGAAATTGGAAAACTAGATGATAAGGAGTCAAATGATTGGTTGATCTGACTCATAAATGCATATATGATCTTTGTCAAAAATTGGACATGGTGACTATTCTATATGTGACGGGCCCTCCTAATCTAGGGAACCACCCGGCCTAATCCCGTAATTAAGCCCTAATCATATCCACGCAGGACTTAACAACGTATTAGTCACCTTTACAACCTAGACGCCTCTCTTTTTAGTGTTCATGATAAGTAATACACTATTTTATAAAATTTAAAGTTAATTAAAACTTTTTATTAAATTAATTAATTAGCTAAGTCTTATTATTATGCGGAAGCAATGAGTAACTTATGCGGAAGCCATTTATAAAATCCAATGTGTGGAAAACCAGGAAATGACATCACATATATAAAGTCCTCAAAATGCAGTGAAACAACAAAATAGTTTAAGTCAAGTCGGGGAACTAACGCTCAACCCAATATACAACCCCAAATAGTATCTGAAAGACGTATATAACATATACAATCAAAATATCAAAAGAAGACCAAAAATCAATGCAGTGACGCGCCGCGGGCTCAAGGATAATCGTTGATCTTCTCCTTGCCCGGCCTGCTGGTAGACGGCTCTGCACCCATCGTCATAAAAAGGACGGTGAGTACAAGAATAAAACAGTAATCCCCGATGACAAGTTTAATTTGCATTTCCAAATATTCAAATGGTATTTAAAAGCATATAAATGGGAAAGCGGAAAATAAACCATATGCGAGTAAATACCAGAGTTAAACAAGTGATATGCGACACTAGGCTAAGTAGTGGTGATTTAGGTCCGTTCGGCAGCGAAACATGTCACTCCGACTCAATAATCATATAGCACAAGGGACTCTAACCCAAGTGTTACCAGGGACTCTAACCCCGGTGTGTAGACCACCTCAGGGACTCTAACCCCGAGTGTCATACAATGTCAAGTAACATGTGCCGACATCCCCAGGGACTCTAACCCCGTGAATCGCGCACACCTCGATCGAGTACGGGACCTAAATGCAAAAACTACTTTTAAATTTCAAGAAATACCAAGTATGGATTTGTCAAGGCATAGGCACATCTACACACCTAAACAAATAAGGAATACAAGTCCTCTTAAACATTTATAAGATATTCACTAGCCTAATAGCATGCTATTTATCATTCAATTCACATTTGAAACAACAAGAATAGACATAGCATGGGATATAATCAATGAATCAAATCAAATGAATGGATATCATGCAAACTAGACTCATCAAGTGAGCATATACACAAAGAACACATGATATAAGAATACAAAGGAAAAATAGTCAAAAGGACTATGCAAAGACAACAATTAATAGAAATGAAATGCCAAGTAAAGTTGCCATTCGGTATACTCATAACAACAAAGTAAATTCCTAGCTTTACTGGCCTCCCGATACTCCAAATCTTGTATTCGCTTTTCGTACCCTTTTCCTAGGTTCCTGAGTTTGGTGTCTCATTAGTTCAAGTATAGTGGGTTTAAGCTAAATTTAGTGGTGTTTATTGTGTATTCAAATTGGTTCAATAGACTTTAAATCAATCTTCCTAAATTAGCCCCTAAAGACTAAATTAAGTTTCAATTTCAGTCCTACACTTTAAAGTAGTTTTTAGGCATGAAATGGTCAAAATATCGAAATACAATTTTTCCCAATTTTTCCGAAATTTTTCCAAATTTTTCCCTCATTTTTCTTCTCATTTTCTGTTTGGGTCGGACCCGACCCGCCTAGGACTAGAACAGTCCAGCTCGGCCCATGGGCCGAGCTCTGCCCGTTCGGGGCTCGCCCGAAGAGGGGCACACACGCGCGCGCTGTGCTCCATCTTCTTCCCCCGATCGACCGGTTCGATCGGGAGCAACATTTTTTTTCTAAATCTCGGTGATGGGTTGGGGTTGCTCTCTACCCCAACCGGTGGAATACCAAGTTCGTCCATGGGGTTCGCCTCCATGGCCGAACCCCACTTCTCGGCCACCCCACCGCCAACCACCCGAAACCCACAACCACAACGAAGGCTCACCTCAACCGTGACGTCTCCACTTTCCTTCCCGGCGCGTTTCCTCTTCTCCTCCTCCTCTCCTTTTTCTTCTTCTTCCTCATCTGTCTCTCGGCTCCCTGTATTTTCTGTGCGCGTGTGTGTGTGGTGTATGTGTAGGTGGGGTGGTGTACACGTGGTGTGGAAAATGGGACAAGTGTTGCTTGGGGTCGTACAAGTGTGACACCGCTAAGACACTCACCGTATTTCCGGGCGTTTCGACGCCCGGTTTCGCGTCTGAACCGTGATATTCGCGTACCGCCGCGTCTTTAGCCACCCAATATCTATTCCATATTATTTACTTGACAATTTTTTATTTAATTTGTGTGTTTTCGTTTCCCGACCTAATATTTGGTCCCGTCAACTACCCGGTACCCGCGTCGACACGCATATCGAGGCGTGTCCCCGCTCTCGCCTCGATGCCTACAACTGTACAAACCGATTTAGTAAGTCTACACAGTACATAACACTAGGCACACATCAATACAAAATTATGATATACCTCGGCCACGTGCCTCGGTCGGTGCACCTATCACAGTGTAAGTCCCACGTCAAGGGTCGGTGATCCTGATTAAGGAATTAAAACGGGGTTAGAGATTTGGGCCGTGACAAATATTCCCAACAAAATGAAAATTTCGTCCTCGAAATTAAGTTCAAGTTACGGTTCTACCTGACTCGAACAGGTACGGGAATCTATTTCGCATGTAGTCCTCCCGCTCCCAAGTGAGTTATGTGTCATCGTGGAACTGCCACTTGACGAGAGTACCTTCAGGATGGACTTGCTCCTCAACTTTTGTATCTTTCGATCTAGGATCTGAAAGGGCTGTTCCTCGTAAGAGATGGCCTCGCTCAGGTCGATCTGACTCAAGTCAACTGTCGGTCGCACGCCTGCCTTCGACTCGGCTAGTCGAAGCATCGAAATGTGGAACACTGGATGGACCCTTGACATCTGTGGAGGCAATTCAAGCTCGTATGCCACTTTCCCGACCCGTTTCTTAATCATCAAAGGCCCGATGTACCTCAGTGCAAGCTTGCCTTTCACCCAAAATCTCTGAAGACCCTTCCGAAGGGAAACCTTTAAATAGACAAAGGCTCCCTCGGAATACGCGAGATCACCGCGATACTTATCTGCATATCTCTTCTGTTTCTCCTGTACTCATCTGAGTCTCTAACGGATCAGTTTGTCATTTTCCGTGTGGTCAACAACAATTTTAGGCCCCACTATCTCCTAGTCCTCTGGCTCAGCCCAACACGACGGCGAGCGACACGGTCTGCCATACAAAGCCTCAAATGGTGCCATCTCAATGCTAGCCTGATAACTGTTGTTATAAGCGAACTCACACAACGGTAGGTACTCCGCCCAAGATCCGCCAAACTCCAACACGCATGCCCGCAACATGTCCTCGAGGACCTGAATCAATCTCTCAGTCTGCCCGTCGGTCTGAGGGTTGAAAGCCGTCTTCGAATCGTAGGCGCGTACGCATCGCTCTTGCATACTCCGCCACATCCTGGACGTATACGTAGCATCTCGATCTGATGTGATCGTTAATGGTACCCCGTGCAGCCTGATAATCTCTCTCTCGAACAGTACGCTCAGCTGATCGAACGTGTAATGCGATGCCACTGGCATGAAATGAGCAGACTTCGTCAGTCTGTCAACTATAACCCATATTGAATCATGTCTCCTCGCGGTCCTCGACAATCCTCTGACAAAATCCATAGAGATGTCTTCCCACTTCCATCGAGGAATGGGAAGCGGCTGTAGTAATCCCCCGGGTATGCGATGCTCGGACTTCACTTGCTGACATATACTACAATTCTTGATGAATCTAGACACGTCTGCCTTAATCCCAGGCCACCAGAAATGTCTCCTCATGTCATGGTACATCTTAGTCCTGCCTGGATGTACGGTAAATCTGGAACGGTGCGACTCCTGAAGGATCTCATCTCTCCCTCCGCCTCTCGGTATCCACAACCTGCCCGTATCTCAAACACCGATCGTCGTCTCTCGCCCAATCTGTACACTCGCACTCTGCGCTAACTCGCTGAATCTCGAGTACAATCGGTGGCCCTCCGACCCTCGACACTCGCTGTGTAGACACGGTCTGTAGTCTCATCTGTGCGCAAATCATCACCTGCGTGTCGGTAGGAATCTCTGTTTGACATGCTGTCACCGCTGCCTCGAGTAATCCATACTCATGCATCATGTGACATCTGACCACCTCATCATCTCTACTCGGTCTCCTACTCAGCGCATCTGCGACCACGTTCGCTTTTCCTGGGTGATACTCTAAGGAAAAGTCGTAGTCCTTCAAGAACTCCAACCATCTGCGCTGTCTCATGTTCAGCTCTTACTGTGTGAAGAGATATTTCAGACACTTGTGATCAGTGAAGAGTGTGAATATCTCTCCATACAGAAGGTGTCTCCACGTCTTCAGCGCAAATACAACCGCTGCCAACTCTAGATCGTGCGTGGGGTAGTTCTTCTCATGTACCTTTAACTGTCTCGATGCGTATGCAACGACACCGCTACCCTGTATCAACACACAACCTAGACCCGTATGAGAAGCATCTGTGTACACTAGAAATCCATGTCCAGCCTCTGGCAGTACTAACACTAGCGCGGTAGTTAATGACCTCTTCAACTGAGTAAATGCAGCCTCGCACTTCTCAGTCCACTCATAAGCAACATCCTTCTGCGTCAGCCTCGTCATCGGTGAAGCGATCTTCGAGAAATCCTTCACAAATCTACGGTAATATCCTGCAAACCTCAGAAAGCTCCTGATCTTCGGTACTGATGTCGGTGCTGGCCAATCCGTGATGGTCTGAATTTTGGCCGGATCTACAGCAATCCCTGCTGCTCCAACAACGTGCCCCAAGAACTTGACCTCTGCAAGCCAGAATTCACACTTGCTGAACTTAGCGAAAAGTCGGTGTTCCCTCAATGTCTGCAACGTCTCTCTGAGGTGCTGCTCGTGATCCTCACGTGTCCTCGAGTATATCAAGATGTCGTCGATGAAGACTATCACGAAGCGGTCGAGATATGGTCTAAGTACTCGGTGCATCAAATCCATGAATACGGCGGGGGCGTTGGTCAGCCCGAATGGCATGACCGTGAACTGGTAGTGTCCGTATCCGGTGCTGAATGCCGTCTTGGACCTATCCTCATCCCTTATCCTAAGCTGATGATACCCCGATCTCAGGTCTATCTTGGAGAAAAATTGTGCTCCTCTCAGCTGATCAAATAAATCGTCTATTCGCGGAAGTGGGTACTTGTTTCTGACTGTCACTTTGTTCAACTGCCTGTAGTCAATGCATAGTCTCAGACTACCATCCTTCTTCTTCACAAACAGAGATGGCTCTCCTCACGGTGACATCGAAGGTGTGATGAATCCCTTCTCCCCCAAATCCTTAAGTTGAGTCCTCAACTCCTCCAACTCCCTCGGAGCCATTCGGTACGGCGGTATCGCGATCGGTCTGGTACCCGATACTAGGTCGATGATGAAGTCTACCTCTCGTGGTGGCGGTAATCCAGGTAAATCCTTTGGGAAAACATCTGGGAAGTCTCGAACAACCAGTATTTCCTCTAGTCTGGGTCCCTGACTCTCCGCTATAGTGTACAACGCTACCAGAGTCTCCATCTCTCCACTGGATGCAAGCCGAACTCTCGTAGTGCTGAATCTCGTGGTCGGGGATGCTGTAGTAGTAGCTGTGGTGACGGGGGCGGTCGAAACCAGTGCAGTCATCTGTGCCGACATGTAGGCGATGAACTCGGCGATCCGTCGCTCCTGAGCGGTCGTCTGGTCAGACATCCTCTAAAAATCGTCAACTGATACGGTGGTAGGCTGACTGCTGCTAGCTCTGATGTCTCCGGCCTCGCGCGAATCCGCCATCGGTGTTTTCAAGTGGATAGCGAACGCGAATAAGCTACTACGTGGCATAACGCATATATATACATATATAGAAACTAACACGTACATATAAGAAATCCCCATCTGACCTTCACTCAATTCCCAACAAAATAGTTCCTAGGCAAAAATAATCTGGTTTCCACTTCTAAGGTTTATGTTTTATACGAGTTCGTGTTTTTCTTATTTATCCCTAAGGTTCTAATAACCAGTCTTTGATACCAACTGTGACGGCCCCTCCTAATCTAGGGCACCGCCCGGCCTAATCCCGTAATTAAGCCCTAATCATATCCACGCAGGACTTAACAACGTATTAGTCAGCCTTTACAACCTAGACGCCTCTTTTCTCGTGTTCATGATAAGTAATACACTAGTCCTACCAGTTTATAAAATTTAAAGTTAATTAAAACTTTTTATTAAATTAATTAATTAGCGCAAGTCTTATTGATTATGCGGAAGCAATAAGTAACTTATGCGGAAGCCATTTATAAAATCCTAAGTGTGGAAAACCAGGAAATGACATAACATATATAAAGTCCTCAAAATGCAGTGAAACAACAAAATAGTCTAAGTCAAGTCAGGGAACTAACGCTCAACCCAATATAAACCCCAAATAGTATCTGAAAGACGTATATAACATATACAATCAAAATATCAAAAAAAGACCTACAATCGATGCAGTGACGCGCCGCGGGCTCAAGGATAATCGCTGATCTTCTCCTTGCCCGTCCTGCTGGTAGACGGCTCTGCACCCACCGTCTAAAGGACGGTGAGTACAAGAATAAAATAGTAATCCCCGATGACAAGTTTAATTTGCATTTCCAAATATTAAAATGGTATTTAAAAGCATATAAATAGGAAAACTGGAAAATAAACCATATGCGAGTAAATACCAAATTTAAACAAGTGATACTGACACTAGGCTAAGTAGTGGTGATTTAGGTCCGGTCGGCAGTGAAACATGTCACTCCGACTCAATAATCATATAGCACAAGGGACTCTAACCCAAGTGTTACCAGGGACTCTTACCCGGTGTGTAGACCATCTAAGGGACTCTAACCTCGAGTGTCATACAATGTCAAGTAACATGTGCCGACATCCCCAGGGACTCTAACCCCGTGAGTCGCGCACACCTCGATCGAGTACGTGACCTAAATGCAAAAACTACTTTTAAATTTCAAGAAATACCAAGTATGGATTTGTCAAGGCATAGGTACATCTACACACCTAAACAAATAAGGAATACAAGCCCTCTTAAACATTTATAAGATATTCACTAGCCTAATAGCATGCTATTTATCATTCAATTCACATTCGAAACAACAAGAATAGACATAGCATGGGATAGAATCAATGAATCAAATCAAATGAATGGATATCATGCAAACTAGACTTATCAAGTGAGCATAGACATAAAGAACACATGATATAAGAATACAAAGGAAAAATAGTCAAAATGACTATGCAAGGACAACAATTAATAGAAATGAAATGCCAAGTAAAGTTGCCATTGGGTATACTCACAACAACAAAGTAAAGTCCTAGCTTTACTGGCATCCCGATACTCCAAATCTTGTATTCGCTCTCTCGTACCCTTTTCATATGTTCATGAGTTTGGTGTCTCATTAGTTCAAGTATAGTGGGTTTAAGCTCAATTTAGTGGTGTTTATTGTGTATTCAAATTGGTTCAATAGATTTTAAATCAATCTTCCTAAATCAGCCCCTAAAGACTAAATTAAGTTTCAATTTCAGTCGTACAATTTAAAGTAGTTTTTAGGCATGAAATGGTCAAAATATCGAAATATAATTTTTTCGAATTTTTTCGAATTTTTCCAAATTTTTCCCTCATTTTTCTTCTCATTTTCTGCATGGGCCGAGCCTGGTCCGTTCTAGGCCCGACCCAGTAAAGGGGTGCACATGCGTGCACGCGCGCGCGCCTGTGCACCTTCTTCCTCCCGATCGACTGGTTCGATCGGGAGCAACATATATTTTTTTTTAAAATCTCGGTGATGGGTTGGGGTTGCTCTCTACCCCAACCCCGGTGGAATACCACCTCGACACAGTTCGGCCATGGGGTTCGCCTCCATGGCCGAACCCCACTCTCGGCCACCCCACCGCCAACCACCCGAAACCCACAACTACAACGAAGGCTCACCTCAACCGTGACGTCTCCACTTTCCTTCCCAGCGGTTTCTTCTTCTCCTCCTCCTCTCATTTTTCTTCTTCTTCCTCCTCTGTCTCTCGGCTCCCTGTATTTTTTGTGCATGTGTGTGTGTGTGTGGTGTATGTGTAGGTGGGGTGGTGTACACGTGGTGTGGAAAATGGGACAGGTGTTGCTTGGGGTCGTACAAGTGTGAAACCTAATCGTGACACCGCTAAGACACTCGCCCGTGTTTCCGGGCGTTTCGACGCCTGTTTCGCGTCCGAACCGTGATATCCGCGTACCGCCGCGTCGTTAGCCACCCAATATCTATTCCATATTATTTACTTGACAAATTTTTATTTAATTTGTGTGTTTTCGTTTCCCCGACCTAATATTCGGTCCCATCAACTACCCGGTACCCGCGGCGACACGCATATCGAGGCGTGTCCCCGCTCTCGTCTCGACGCCTACAACTGTACAAACTGACTTAGTAAGTCTACACAGTACATAACACTAGGCACACATCAATACAAAAATTCGATATACCTCGGCCACGTGCCTCGGTCGGTGCACGTATCACAGTGTAGGTCCCACGTCAAGGGTCGATGATCCTGATTAAGGAATTAAAACGGGGTTAGAGATTTGGGCCGTGACACTATATGAGTTGGATTGATTGCTAATTAAAATATTAATGACAAAAAGTGCATGAATATAATATGCAGAACTTAAATGTGTGGTGTAACAACATATGGAGTGAAAATAACTTATTTGATACGAACATGCAATAATAAAAAGGTTGTACATATTTGGCTATGGAGGAAAGTAGAGCATAAAAAGTCATAACCTATTGATGCAATGCATTAATTGAAATAAAAGACTGTAAATAGGATTTACCTTAGGTACGCCTTGCAGTTCTAAAAACTTGACTGAAAGGTGGGATATGCTAATTGACTACAATATTATTACAAGGTTAAGAAAAGGACTATGATACACGTAGAGAGACATGGTTTATTAGTGAGGTATAGATAAGTAGGTCATGGGTTAAGGGCCAATACACTCGTTTTTTTTTTTAAAGGTGGGTTTGATTGAGAAGCATGATGAGTTTTGCTACATTCTCTCTTTTTTTTTTTTTTTTTTACAGGAGAATGTATAACGGGAGGGGGGTATTTTTAAGTACCAAAAAGGGGTTGTAGGCTGTTAAATCTATAGGAGTAAGTTGTAGATATAATCATTCCTTCTCATACTTATCTAAAAGAGGTAAGTTTTAATTTTTGGCAACTTGACATACTTTTCATGGCACTTCATCAATGGGTTGTTCTAGAAGTGACATATGTAAGTGTGAAATCGTTGGTGTTGTTTATGTGTCTCTTTTAAGGAAATAAAACAACTAGTCTCATGTCATCTCATCATCTTTTTTTTATTTGGTTGTGAATGCATTTATTACTAACTAGTCTATGTCAATTCATCATTTTTTTGTTTTCTTGTGCATGCATTTATTACTTGTCATTATTATGCATTTTTCGAAGGTATATAATTGCTCTGATACCAAATTGTCACACTCCGATCTCTGAATACTCACAAGATCTGGATGGACTGCCCACAAGGCAAGTATCATGTATAACTGATTATTGGGACATACATAGCAAAACTCATTTATTTATTTGGTATAAAGAGTTTACATAGTGGCTTAATATTACATAACACGCTCACACCCTCCAGATCATTATTGGTATTTTACATGAAACACTATACGTTATTTATTTTACACGGTCAACCGTTGACCTGGTCTGAACTGCTCATCTTCCTTACTTAGTTGGGGCGGTACCTGAAATTGTTAGATTTAATGAGCCAGACGCCCATTAATTTTCTAATTACATCCTGTTAAAGCAACATATATAGCAAAACAATAACAACAACATATATTACTAATTGCAAACAATATTTGTTAGTAACCACACCGGTGGACCTCATAATTCTGCCTCAAGGTTAGAATCCAACAAGGTCATTAGTTTCATATAAGGTGTCTATCGACACATGACCAAATTGGTGCAACGCAACAACCACACCAGTTGACTAAAATATGTATGTCGGCTTAAATCACACATGTGGATAGTTAGGACAATGATAAGGTAATAAGAGCATTAGTGTTAAGACATATATAATGAATTAACAACATGTAATAAGAAAATCGCCTTATTTAATAATTAACAAGAACTCTGCAAGGCTTCATTCCTAGTTAATAATGAGAGAAACAAAGATTATAAGGATGTATTAATGTTGACTCGATTCTCCTAATTTGGAGGGGGTTGGGTCCGCCTGAACCGGGCCCATTTCAGCCCAGCCCAGGCTCGCACATGTGTGCGACCTACCCCCTGCGTTGTAGAGATGAATTGCATATTGCAATTCATCTCTACCTCCTCAAATTCATATGGCTGATTTTTTTCTTTTCTTATTTCTAATCTCTAACAACCTAACAACAACAACAATAACAATAACAACAATCAACAACAACCATCACCATTTAATACCAAGTCTTCAAGCTATTTTCCATGGACACACACACAAATTGAAGGAGATGAAATTGATGGAGAGGAAATTTATTACCTTGATTTTGTGTCGTTGATTCTGATCTCCCAGACCAATTCCAGTGAAAATTCAGCCCTCTAAATCCCTAGTTTTTTCTCTCAATTTTAGGAGGTAGAAGATGATGTTGCATGTTGATTTTTCCACTAACTCTTGCTGTTTATATGTTATGTTTAGATCAATTATGTACACGTATCTCGAGGATGATCTTATGGTCCTTGTTAAGGCTGTCAAACATCAACTAATGACTTCATTGAGACACTAAATAGATTAGTATCACACATTCTAGGATCATCCTAATGCTCATCAATGATTGTTATTTAATTTGATCAAATTATAGGTAAATCAAATTAATTCTTTTTAAATAATCAACTTAGGTATAACAATAGTATAGTTAATATATTTTGTGACATCCGAGAATTTTATAAACTTTATTAGGCGGCTAATTAAGTATTTTAAATTTAATTTGAGATTTATGTATCTGAGGTGGGACCTACGTATTACGGATTGGAGATCATACATTTAATATTATTTTTATGTGTCGTGTGCCTATTTGATGTATTATACATTATTTCGACACGAAATAGGGTCAAGTGGAGTGTATATACGTTGTCTGCGAGTTTCGGAGCGCAGTGGGAATATCTCTCCAACTTTGGTGGAATTGATGTATTTTCCGGAACTTAATTTGGAGTTAAAATAAGAGATAATCTTGAAACTAAATAAAATAATAAATAAATCGATGACATTCTAGTGACATGCGGGGCGAGGATGACACGCGTGGAATGTACAATAGTGTGCACGCCCGAGGGTGATCATTTGCGCACGTGGCGAATTTATAGCCGCGAAAATACATATGTGCATATATATTTATAATTATAGTTTTTATATATAAATACTAGTTTGTGAACGTGCTTCGCACGTAACGATCGCTCGTTATGCTCGCGGTCGCGGAATGGATAATTTTATCATTGGGTATTTACAATTTGTTATAGTGAGAGTAACAATAGTAGAATTTGTGTGGATATCAATTTATTGTATATGGTTGATACTGGTGTAATTTGTTCAACTCAAAATACAAAAGGAGTCATCTATACAAAATACAAAACCTCTTATTTACTCTTCAAAAGGAGTAATTTGTTCAACACAAAGTGGTGAACCCATGCAAACGTCATGTACGTATCGAGATGGACAAGCCGCATCACGTACGTATCTCGAGATGGACAACCTGCATCACGCACATATCTCGAGGTAGACAACTGATGTAAAGGACACGCACATATATGGACGTGGAGAACTCATGCAAACGTCACGCATGTATCTCGCGGTGGAGAAGTCATGCAAACGACACGGGCCTATGTCGAGGTGGCCCACCCATGCAACCTAGTGCAATTCATGCAAACGTGACACAGGTATCGTAAGGTGTGCAACTCTTGCAACCTCGTGCAATCCATGCAAACGTCGCGCACGTATCTCGAGGTGAACAACTCATACAACCTCGTACAATCAATGCAAACCATGCAAAGGTCATGCACATATTTCGAGGTGGGCAACCCATGTAATCTCGTGCAATCAAAGTAAACCATGTAAACGTCATGCACGTGTCTCGAGGTGGAAAACTCATGCAAACGACACGCACGTATCTGGCGATGGACAACCCATGCAAACAACACGCACGTATCTCGAGGTGGACAATCTATGCAAACGTCACGCACGTGTCTCGAGGTGGACAACCCATGCAAACGACACGCACGTGTCTCGAGGTGGACAACCCATGCAAACAACACGCACGTATCTGGCGGTAGACAACCCACGCAAACAACACGTACCTATCTTGAGGTGGACAATCCATGTAAACGTCACGCACGTGTCTCGAAGTTGACAACTCATGCAAACAACACGCACGTATCTCGAGGTGGACAATCCCACATTATTTTGGCATCCACATGGCGCCCACGTGGAGTGTTCAGAAAACATGAATGACGCATTCGGAGAATGCGCCATTCATGTTAGGGAACATCCACGTGGGCGCCATGTGAATTCTTCCACAATACACGAATGGCGCATTCTCCGAATGCGCCATTCGGGTATTTCCACCTGTGACACGTAGGACTACAATATACACGAATGCGCCATTCGTGTATTTTGAGCGGACTAATTTTTTTCCAACTAATGACGCATTTCCAAAATGCGTTTTACTTTACTTTTGGAATAAAAAAAACCTAACTTATTTTACTCATTTATATTAATTTTGTCGATACATTTGTAATTTTTCCCAAATCAGGCGCATATTGACAACAAATTTCCATTTTTGGGGAAGAAGCGTAGCCGCCTTGTGACAGAAGACAAACTAGGCGCATGTACACAACAAATTTGCATTTATAGGGAAGAAGTGAGCAAACGTGTACGTGGAAGAAGCGAGCAAATGTGTACGTGAAGAAATCACACCTGTCAGCAAGGGAGCACTGCAACGCATGAATTTGCGAAATGATGGAGGGCAAAACCGTCAAGTCACTGTACAATGAACAGTACACTAATTCATCGTTCTAATATAGTAGAGATATAAAAACAATCTTATATTTTGAATTAAATAAAAGTATACATTGTATTTGCCCCAAGATACGCGTAGTGTGAGCATCGAGGAAGAGAATGGATGATACATTAACTGTTGAAAAAGATTTTATCCACACCTCGAGATGCATGCTGTCCAATCTCAAGGAAAATTAAGGGTGTATGTTTTTATATATATAACCATTTGATCTACCTCGAGATACGCGATATGTATCTTTAGGAGATCAATATAATTAATCACCGGTAAGTTGGTTAGAGGTGGTGATTATCTTGTTTATAGCCACAAGATCTAGCTCGAGATATGCAGTACGCATATCAAGGAAGATCAAAATATATAAGATAAGTGAATAATTAGATTTGCCTCAAAATTTGTGCAATGCGAATCTCGAGAAAATCTTAATATATATCTCCAATAATAGAACTGTCTCCTCTGTATTTCGAGCGAGAGGGAGAGTGAAGTTGAGACCAAGGTGGGGAAAAGGAGACCGAGAGAGAAACCAAGATAGATAGATCTCGAGACCGAGGTGAGTGTGTGTGTGTGTGTGTTTGTTTTTTGTTAGTTGTTATTGATCGTTGTTGTTTGGTTGTCGTTGTTGATGTTGCTATCGTGTGTTGTTGTGGAGAGGAGGCGGGAGGAGACGATGGGTTTGGGGTTGGGAGCCCAACCCAAATCAAGAAAAAAAAAAAAAAAAGAAAAAAAATCATTGTTGTTGATCGAGTTGCAGCAGAGGAGATGAGGGAAGAAGAGGGGGTTGATCCCTAGACCGAACCGAACCGAGTCCGGTTCAGGGGGTCAAACCACCCTTAAATAAAAAAAGAGAAATGTATTGGAGTTTTTGGAGAAATTTCAGAAAAATAGAAAAAAATCAGTAAAAATTATATTTAAGCCAAATAAATAAAAATAGTGGATTTCTATGGAAAATGAGAAAATAAGGAATTTAAGATTTTCTTGAGGATTTATATTGGGGATTTTGTTTCGTAATGTGTGTTACGTCACTGAAAAATGCTCGAAATTTGGAAAATTGTTTTAAAGCCTAGTTTAGGTTAATTTCCAATATCGAACTACAATTTGGAGTCAAAATTGGGATCTAGACATCTGATGAGTTGATTTGGAGGAATTTCGAAGTTTTTCAGGTCGAGGAGGACCAACTAAAGTATAATAAATTGGAAAAATTATATTTAAGCCTAGTCAACGTAATTCTCGATGCCGAATAATAATTTTGAGTCAAAAAATGAAAAACGAGCATCGGATAATTTAATTTGAAATTATTTTAGGGGTTTCGGGACGCGATTGGGTCAATTAAACTGCAACGAATTGGAAAAAAAAATTGTGGAATTGTTATAGAAACTTATTGAGCTTGTAAATGAATTGTAGGACTGTAATTGGAGCCCCATGTGGACTAGTTTACCGACTCGGAGCGCAAGAGAATTTCGGTATCGCGTTTGTAATGTTAAGTAAATCTCATAGTAATCTTTAAAATGTATGATTATAATTTCGTATAAATTGCATTGATCCTTGATATTGCATTTTTATTGTACATGTATACACGGGTAAGGAGGATAAGGGCGATTCGAGTCTCTTTATAGTGTATACTATACCGTGGTTATAAAACACTATATTATGCTTAAGGGGCTGGAGTCACTGATACTTAGCATCACGTGGTTATCATGTGATCACGTTGAAACAAATCATACTCTCAGAGTTTAAATGAATGAGACTCGTTTGGCTATCCACGCCGGGAATGAGTCCTTATTATTGTTTACTTACCACTTTCGGAGAACATTATCAAATTGTGGTCGGATAACAAAAATGAGATGGATTCACGGCTGTATTTAAATTCCTTAGATTTTATTGTCTGTTTAATCTCTTGGATTATTATGCATTTGATTATTACATGTGTACTGGATAGTGTGAGATTTACTTATCTGAAATTATCGAATTTTTATAATTGGATAATGACATGTTCTAGCGACGATAAGAGAAAGGGAAAGCTTTCGATTGTTTGTGACTTGCTTACTTCTTTTCTCTCTATGTATGTATTGTTTTTTAATATATTATATTATATAAATGTGTTTTTAGGTTCGAATGTGATTAGGATATCCTTTGAAATGGCTAAAACGGTTTTGGGAAGGGTTGAGATTATTTTGGAGCTAAGGTACTGTTAGTTTAAGGTTTTTGATATTTTAAATCAAATTAAAATGATTATATATTCATTTAATGCAATATATATTGTTATGGGTAGATTGTGAGTCTTTCGGCATTTCCACCAAAGCTAAATAGGTTTTGTTGAAGATTTTTTTGAGGGCCGGACTTTCCGTTGTAGGCTTAGAAATAGAGAAGGTGCTGTCGAAACAAACTTTGAGGTTTAAGATCCACTTTAGAATCCTTTTTGGTTAATAAAGTTTTATAACCAATGAGTACAAGATCTTAATCTTAATTATTTATTGATTGAGAGGTTAAGGCTGCTAGATTATCATGGAATCATGGTAATCTAGGCCGGTCAGATGCCCTAATTTGGTGGGGTCTGACATATTTGATGCATAATAAACCCAATAGTGGTCTCACTCACTCCCGACTACTCGGCACCCAGTGCTCCGCGTCTCGGCATGCATCTCAAGGCATGCCAATCCTTGATGTACCCAATTATTTTGACTTAGCCTAAAGTTTGATTCTCTATTTTATGTTATATTCACATTGTTTATTAGTCATTTTATTCAAGTTAGTATTATAAAACTTAGTGTACCCGTATTATGCCTATCCGATACCCGCGTCGATAGCTTTACGAGGCGATTATTAGTCACATCAACTTACTCGACATAACATGATATTTACAAACATGCGATGATTTATGCCATATTAAATAAAATACACAAAGCAATAAAAATCAACCAATTAGACAATATATAACTAGTACCTAGTCAGGCATGCCCCTAGCCTATCTGAGGCATCCTCGTGGGTCCGAGCTAGCGTCCCACTTTTAAATAAGTAATTATAATGCGTTACTAAAATGGGCCATTACAATTCTTCCCAACTTGGGAAAATTTCGTCCTGGAATTCAGGTAAAACTAAACGATCGTACCGTGGAATAATTGAGGATAATGCTCCTGCATAGTAGACTCGAGCTCCCAACTGAGTCTCTCAGTCCCGTGATGTTGCCAATGAGCCAATACTCAAGGGATCTCACTGTTTCATAGAGTTTGTATCTTGCAATCCAATATCTCGAATGGCTGCTCCTCGTAAGTCGCGTCAGGCTGAACCTCAATCTGTCTCACATCAACGGTCCTAACCTAGCTAGCCTTAACATAAAAATGTGAAACGTTGGATGAACACCTGCTAACTGTAGCAGTAAGTCCAGTCTATACGCTAGACTGCCAACTCGTGATGTGACCCTGAATGGTCCAATGAATCTCGGCGCCAATCTCCCCTTAACCCCAAATCTTTACTGACCTTTCCAAGGGGAAAACTTCAGATATACCATGTCGCCCTCTTCACGGCTCAGACCTTCGTGATTCTTATCCGCATATTTCTTCTATCTATCCTGGGCTGCTCGAAGCCTCTGCCTGATCTGTCAAATCTTCTTTGTGTGGTCAACAAATATTTCTTGCCTAACGGTCATTGTATCCTCCGACTCTACCCAACAAGCGGTGATCTACATGACCTCCCATACATCACCTCAAATGGAAGCATTCAAATACTTACCTGATAGCTGTTGTTGTAGGAAAACTCATACAGCGGTAGATAGTCCTCCCATGAACCCTCAAACTGCAGTATATATGCCCATAGCATATCATTAAAATATGTATCAATCTCTCTGACTGGCCGTCGGTCTGAAGGTGATACGCCGTACTAAACTGCAACCACGTGTCAAACTGCTCCTGCATGATCTTCTAGAACTTAGACGTGAGTCTGGGATCTCTGTCAGATACAATGGAGATTGACACCCCATGCAGTCTAATAATCTCCCACTCGAACAGAGTGCTCAGCTGTGGTAATGTGTACCTTATCGAAATCGGTATAAAGTTCATTGATTTTTTCAATCTATCAATCACTACCCAGAAGACGTCGTGTCTCTTGGAAGTCTATGGTAGTTCACTAACATAATCCATAGTGATGTGCTCCATTTTCCACTGTGGAATAGGCAATGGCTATAATAAACCTCCAGGTCTCTTGTGCTCAGCTTTCACCTATTGACAGATGTGAAAACTGTTAACATATGCGCATACGTGAGCCTTCATCCCTGGCCACAAAAATAGTCGTCTAAGATCATGGTATATCTTAGTCCGACCAAGATGAACTGTGTAACGAGATATGTGGGCATCCTCTAGAATACCGCCTCGTAACTTTGGAACTGCTGGTGTCATACCCCACCTAATTATGGCATCTGACCGGCTTAGATTACCTTAATCCCTTGATAATCTAGAAGCCTTAACCTCTCCATCAATAAACAATTAAGAATAAGATATTGTAATATTCAGTTATAAAAATTCATTAACCACAAAGATAAACAATTAAAAATAAGATATTGTAATCTTCAGTAATAAAACTTTATTAACCACAAAGAATTCTAAAGTGAGTCTTAAACCTTAAAGTTTCATAAAAATTAATTATATAATCCTCAAAGTTCATTTAAATTGATTACATTATCCTCAAAATTTTGTAAAAAAATTTTGACAGCATCTCCTTTATTTTTATGCCTACACCGAAAATTTCAGTCTTCAAAAATCTTATACAAAACCTGCTCAGCTTTGGTGGAAATGTCGAAGGACTCACTTTCCACCCCATAACAATATATATTGCATTAACTAAATTATATAATCATTTTAACTTGATTTAAAGTATCAAAATTCTTAAACTAGCATTACCTTAATTCCAAAATTATTTGAATTCATCCTAAAATCGTTCCAGCCATTCCAAATGAGATCATAATCACACTCGAACCCATAAACCCATTTATACAATATAATATATTCAAAAACCAATACATACACAGAGAAAAGAACTAAGCAAGTCACATACAGTCGGAAGGCTTTCCCTTTCCCTTGTCGCCGCTAGGACCTGTCATTATCCAATTATAAAAATTCGATAATGTCAGATAAGGAAATCCCACACTATGTAATACACCTGTAATAATAAAATGCATAATAATCTAAGAGATTAAATGAAGAATACAATCCAAGGAATTTAAATAAAACCGTAAATCCATCCTCTTTTTGTTATCCGACCACATCAGAACGTTCTTCGAAAGTGGTAAGTAAACAATAATAAGGACTCACGCTCGGGGAGAATAACCAAACAAGTATCGTTCCTCGAGTCTATGAAAGTATGATCTGGTTCAACGTGATCTTATGATAATCACGTAATGCAAAGTATCAGTGACTGTAACCCCTCAAGCATAATATAGTTCTACCCAGTACACAGTCAGGTAGACACTATAAGTTCTACCCTTTATACAGTCAGGTGAAAACTTTAAGTTCTACCCTGTATACACAGTCAGGTAGCTTAATATACCATGTGCACACATTCAGGTAGACACTAAATAGTTCTACCCTGTAAATACAGTTAGGCGGACACTATAAGGAAACTCGACTTGCCTTATTTTCCCAACCCGTATATCATGTACAACAAAAATACAATATCAATGATCAATGCAATTTATATGAAATTATAATCATACAATGTAAAGATTACTATGAGATTTACTCAACCTTTCAAACATGATATCGCAACTCCCTTGCGCTCCGAGTCGGAAAACTAGTCAACACGAGGCTCTAATTATGGTCTTAAAATTCATTAATAAGTCCTGAAAGCCTCCACATAAATTTCACCAATTTTCCAATTATTTGTAATTTAATTGACCCAATCGCGTCCCGAAACCCCTTAAGTTCTTCCGAAATAAATTATTTGATGCCCAAATTTCATTTTTGACTCAATTATTGTTCGGTATCGAAATTTACGTTGTCTAGGCTTAAATATAAAATTTTCAATTTATTATATTTTTATTGGTCTTTCGACAACTTGAAAACACCAGACCGAACCAAGCCGAACCGGCCGGTTCGGTACCCCCTTATTCATCCTTGAAACGAAATAGAGCTCTACTCAGTTTTGTTTCAAATGATTTTTTTATTTCATTGGGTTGGGCTTCCAACCCCAACGCTGGGTTGGTTATGGGAAGGGGAGACCCTCCCCTGCCTTTGTCTTCCTTAGACGAACTGCCATGGCAGTTCGTCCGAGGCTCCATCAACCAACAACGACAACCAACATCAACACAACCATCAACGACATCAACAACCACAAGAACACACTCACCTTCGATTCGTCTTCATCGCATCTCTCTCTCTCTCTCTCTTTTTCTCTCTCTCTCCATCTAGTCTGTCACTCCCCTCATTGTCGATCTCTCTCTGTTGAAAAATGGAAATGAGGGTGAGAAGGTTCTGTTTGCTTTACAAATTATTTATTAGATTTTCTTGAGATTCGCATCATACGAATCTTGAGACAAATTTAATGAATCTCATTCCAATAATATAAGTTTACTCATCCTCGAGATACACACTACATATCTCGAGATCAAATTTTGGCTTAAAGCAAATTGAATGAGCTGGTGTTGATGTTGGAGATATATATTATGATTCCTCGAGATTTGCATCAAACGAATCTCGAGGCAAATCTAGTTATTCATTTATATATTTCTTTTTATCTTCCTCTAGATACATACTACGTATCTCGAGGTAAATCTTTTGGCTATCAAGAAGATAATCACCACCTCTTAACTGACTCACATTTTGACCGACTCATTGTGAAATCAATTATCTTGATCTCCTCGAGATACGTAATGTGTATCTCGAGGTAGATCTTATAGTTTGATATCCATACACCACTTGATTATCTTTGAGATATGACAACACACATTTCGAGGCATGAACAAATCATCTCACCAATAGTGCATTCCACCATTCTCTTTCTCGACACTCACGCTACGCATATCTCGAGACGAATCTAATGCTTACTTTTATTTAATTCAAACTATAGATTGATTTATATATATTTATATATAAACTATATCTTATATATAATGGAAATACCCCTTAGGATCTTCTTGAAGCCAAAATAACCTTATTGACCAAAGTACCCTTCAATGTTAACATTTGATTGGATGAAAAAATCTTTGAAAAAATAAAAGTAGGGGTGTTTAGGTAAATTCGACTTAACTAACATAAAAGTGGGGATTTAAAAGTGAATACTCGTGGAAAGAGAGATTGTGTGGAGATTTGAAAGTGATAAACTTGGAGAGGGAGAGAGAGAAAGAAAGAGAGATAACAGTTTGGTAGTTATCTTTTCTTTTTGTGGATATGGGTAGTTATGTAAATTGAGTCTTTTGATTTAATTAGTCAAGTTGCTAGAAACATTTAGAACGTGCCCTCCCACTAGTTATATATATAAATACATATACACCTATATATTCGCGGTTATAAATTCGTCATGCACGCTAACAACTAACATCGGGCGTGCACATTATTGTACATCCCACGCGTGTCACCCTTCGACCCGCGTGACACTAGGTGCCCACCAATTTATTAATTATTTTATTTAATTTCGTGATTATCTCTTCAGTTTATATCCAAATTAAATTCCAAAAAATACCCAAAAATTATCAAAAATTGGAGAAAATTTCCCAATGCACTCCAGAACTCACAGACACCGTTTATACACTTCAACTGGACCCTATTTCACGTCAAAATAGTGTATAATACATAAAAAGGCACACGACACACAAAAATAATATTAAATTTATGGTCTTCGATCCGTAACACGTAGGTCCCACCTCAGATACATAAATCCCAAATTAAATATGAAAATACTTATTTAGCCACCTAATCAAGTTTGTAAAATTCTCAGATGTCACAGCTGGTACCCATAATCAGCTTTTGTGTTTCAAATACTAATTTGTTATCTCCAACTAATCTGTACACTCAGGATCCCTGTGCCGGCCTGCTGAACCTGTCATACAAATAATCTGGCCTCTGACACTTAGCCACCTGCTCGATAGATACTGTTGGGACCCTCATCTGGCAACAAATATGCGGCTCATGTGTAGCAGTAAGTTTGTTATGTACATGGCTAATATCGCATCTGTCAGACCCCACCTAATTAGGGCATCTGACCGGCTCAGATTACCTTAATCCTCTTGATAATCTAGCAGCCTTATTCTCTCTGTAACATCAATTATAAAAATTTATTAACCACGTATGATTCTAAAAGTACATCTCAAACCTCAAAGTCCCATAAAAAATTTTCGACAACACCTCCTCTATTTCTAAGACTACACCGAAAATCCCGGCTTTCAAAAATCTTCAACAAAACTTGTTCAGCTTTGGTAGAAATGTCGAAGGATTCACAATCTACCCTAAAATAATATAAATTGTATTTACAAAATTATATATTCATTATACTCTAATATGAAGTATTAAAAACCTGAAGTTTACATTACCTTAACTAAAAAATTTTCTTAATTAGTCCTAAAACTGTTTTCGTCATTCCAAAGGAGATCCTAATCACACTCGAACCCATAAACCCATTTATACAGTATAATATATTCAAAAACCAATACATACATAGAGAAAAGAACTAAGTAAGTCACATACAGTCGGAAAGCTTTCCCTTTCCATTGTCGCCGCTAGAACCTATCATGATCCAATTATATAAATTCAATAGTGTCAGATAAGTAAATCCTACATTATCCGGTACATCTGTAATACTCAAATGCATATTAATCCAAGAGATTAAATGAACAATATAATCCAAGGAATTTAAATACAACTGTGAATCCATCCCATTTTTGTTATCCGACTACAATCAGATAACGTTCTTAGAAAGTGGTAAGTAAACAATAATCAGGACTCATGCTCGGAGATGATAACCAAACGAGTCTCGTTCCTCTAGACTATATGAGTATTATTTGGTTCAACGTGATTTCATGATAAGCATGTGATGCATAGTATCAGTGACTCCAGCCCCTCAAGCATAATATAGTGTTATATAACCACGATATAGTATAGATTATAAGGAGACTTAAAATGCCTTATCCTCTCTACTCGTGTGTGCATGTGCAACAAAAATGCAATATCAAGGATCAATGCAATTTATACGAAATTTATAATTATACAATGTAAAAGTTACTATGGGATTTACTTAACCCTATAAACGAGATATTGCAACTCTCTTGTGCTCCGAGTCGGTAAACTAGTCCATAGGGGGCTTCAATCGTGGACTTACAATTCATTAATACGTCCTGTAAGCCTCCAAAACAACTTCACCATTTTTCCAATTATTTACAATTTAAGTGACCCAATCGCGTCCCAAAACCCCTAAATACTTCTAAAATAAATTCTTCGATGCCCAAATTTCATTTTTGACTCAAAATTATTATTTGGAATCGAAGATTATGTTGTCTAGGCTTAAATATAATTTTTTCAATCTTTTATATTTTATTTGGTCCCCCTTGACCCAAAAACCTCGGAATCCCTCCAAATCTTATCCTCAGATGTCTAAATCCCAATTTTGACTCCAAATTGTGATTCATAATCGAATATTAACTAAGACTAGGCTTTAAAGCAGTTTTCAAAATTTTGGGCATTTTCAGTGTTGTAACTCGCATTACGAGGGAAAATCCCCGATATAAATCCTCGAAAAAAATAAAAAATTCCTTATTTTTCATAAAAACCCAAAATTTTAATTTATTTAGCTCAAATATTTTTTTTCTGAATTTTCTTCTCTCTTTCTCGGTCATCTTCTTCCTCTATCCCCTCTCGATTTCTCCTCCCTCAACTATCTGCCATTAACAAACCTCACAACCAACAACATCAACACCAACAACGTACAACCACGCAATAATATACACACACTTACCTTGGTCTTGACCTCTCCATCGACTCGGTCTCCCCTCTCCCAATTTTGATTTTGAAATCAAAATTGAAACACGAGGATGCGATCTATTTTAAACATATATACTAGATTTTCTTGAGATTTGCATCGCGCAAATCTTATGACAAATCTAATGATTCCATAATCATTATATAAATTTTATTTTCCTCGAGATTCGTATTACGTATCTCGAGGTTAATCTTTGGCTCAAAACAAGATTGATGAGACAGTGCATGTTTTGTTGATATATATTTGATTTTCTCGAGATTCGTATCGCACAAATTTGGAGGCAAATTTAATGAACCATTTTTACATATTTCTTTTGATCTTCCTCGAGATACTACGGATCTTAAGGTAAATCTTGTGGCTATCAACAAAATAATTACCACTACTTGACCGATTCACTGTGGTTAATTATTTTGATCTTCTCGAGATACGCAACACATATCTCGAGGCAGATCGTATGATTTAATACCACCATACCAATGATTTTCCTTGAGACTAAATGTCACGCATCTCGAGGCGTGGACAAATCATCTCACCGACATCACGTTCCACCATTTTTTCCTCGACACTCACGTTTCGCGTATCTTGAGGCAAATCCAAGGTATAATTTTATTTAATTTAAACTATATGATTGATTTATATGTTGGGTTTTGGGGTTCATACGCAGCGAAGATTACAAAACAGTTTTGACAAAAACCCCGACAGGATCTGAATCTAATTCCATTAAAAACGTTTAAACCATGAAAAACTTAATCATACCTCAATCGCAATATACCTTTCAGAAGGTTGATCGATCTCTAAGGCGCTGCCAACGACGAACGCCCTCTATCAGCAGTCCACACACGAACGGCGACCGAGATTTGAAGTGCTAGCTTCGAGAGAATACCAAACCTTTTTGTTTCTCTCCAAAACGATCCAGAGCATACCAAAAACCCTAAGTCATTTCTAAAACGAAAATAGAGTTTCGGTCTTTTAATCTTTCGTTTTTGTGTTCTAACTTAAAGCGTCTATTTATACAACCCTTATATATAGACGGTTAAGTAAATTACACATATACCCTTACTTAAAGAAGTATAAGTGTAATACACCACAAGGACGTTTCTGTCATGATTTTTATCACATAAAATTCATTTTTCTGAATCATCTTAAAATCTCGCAAAACCATTCTTAGTGTGCGACCTAATAGGCTCATACAACGTTGGTTAAAGTGTACCAAAACACATTTTGGTATACAAGTCATAAGCAGTCTCTAGCAAGACATTATGACTACCCAAGTTGTACGAATATCAAATCGATATAACCTAATCAATAGTGTATATAACATCCTTTTGTCACACGATATCCTTTTGATCAAACATAAGGCATGGAATTGTCATCCAACATGTTCAATCGTACTAGTCTCGATCTCTAGGTAGATGAAAACATCCAAGTGACATTGATCAATATCAATTCACTTAGACTAGGCCTTTTATGATCTAACACATCGAGGGATCCACTAGATATCTCTCTTTATATGAGAGGGACAAATTCTATCTCGATTACACAACTTCATCACATTGCTCACACAGTAACCAATCACAACCTTTATAATCGTCCGGTTAAAGACAACGTTTGATTGTGTCAAATTAATGTGTTCCTAATGTTGAAGTCTCGGCAATCTCAAGTCGAGGAGGTGAAAAATATACCTATCATGAGAAATAACTATGACTTAATCCATGTGATGTTCATAGCGGGTTGGTCCAAGTACTTTGTTCCCTAACAAGTACTCGTGATCTTGATTCGTATCCATATACGTATAATCATCATATGATCATCAATCAAGACTCACACTAGTCTTAATTCATTATAGTTCCCGAGTATAATGATCGACTAGGGACACATTTAGGATATTTATGTAAATACCCATGGATCTTATTATAATGTAAACATGCAAATTAATTATAATAAACAACAAATGAAATCCTCTATTTTATTAACTAAAAGTATTCATAAAGACAGTTAATGGATTGACCTAGGGCACATGCCCCATCATTATATACATTTATATATATAACCTATATTATATATGTAAATATATATAAACACCTATGTATTCTCGCGGCTATAAATTCGCCACACGCGCCAACGACCAACCTCGGTCGTGCACTATTGTGCATCCCATAAGTGTCACCCTCGACCCTGGGTTTCACTAGGCGCCCACTGATAAGTCGGTATTTATAAGTTTTTATTTGTCTGTTTTAGTATATTTAATATAGAAAGTCTTTAAAATATATATTTAATCATATTTATTGGTCGTTTTCAGTTGAAACGGAGTGCGCGGTCGAATCTGGGGCAGAAAAATACTCAGAATGGAGTATTTATATGCAGTGAACAGTTACCCGAGGCTATACCTCGAGACACGCATTGCACAGTTGACTGGGTGTAACGGAACAACCAGGTGACGCAGTTGAGACACACATTCATGTACACAGTGTGCCAGAGCTCTTTGATGTCCTCAAAATGCTTGCTGCCACAGTCCCCCAGATTGACGCATAAACTTGTACGTTATTTGCTTCCCAGTTGCCCATCCACGTGGCAGCTCGTCATCACACCAAATCAGCGCCACGTGTCGCATGCCAATTTGTCCACAGCTTCATACTCCAGCTTTCCACCAATCACTAGCAGCCACGTAGCGTCAGTACGTCATCAAGCACAACAATATTCTCCTCATTTTAGCATGCATTTGACACACCTCGACATCTGCACTGTGCTGTCTCCCACATCTTCGCACGATTTGAGCGAGCTTTCTCACCGCCTCCTTGCTGCCACGTGTCGGCTCTCCTGTGTCCACCATGTCAACAACACATTTCTCCACCAATAACCATGTGACAAGTGGTAGAAGCTCAGCTTTTAAGCACGTCACAACATCCTCTTTATCCAATCCAATTCCACCACGTCAGCGCCTCAAAGAAACTCCACCAATGGACAACTGACATGTGTCCGGAAGACCAAATTTGAATGTCGAGCAGTCCCAGGATGCTCCTCGGTGCACGTGTTAATAAAAATGCCACCAAAATTAGTTTCTCTCACTTTCAGGGACCAATTTTTGGTGGTTTTATATATTAGGAACTTAGGTTTTATTAGAGAAATCACCGATTAATATATTTTGAGCATCGACTTCTCTTAACGATTGCCTAGGTCGGCGGGAAACAAGTTGGGATCATGGATTCATGGCATATTATGTGAGATCTTTTATTTTATTATTTAATTTGATTTAAACTCTCCTGTTTCATTGTTGTTGCTTTTAAGAAATATGGTTTAGATCTAGGGTATGTATATGGTTAGTGCATGCTTTTAGGTGGACAACCTATAGTTATTTAGACTGATAGTATCCGTGTAATTGTACTTTGGACTAATAAAGTGACGAACACTCACCAGTTTGCCGTAAAACCCTTTCGGTTCTTGAGTGTGCAATAAATGAATATATGTTAAATCGGAAGCGGATGCAATCTGAATGCGGATGCGATCCGGTTATTTAGGATTAGTATTCCTACATTCCCATATTATTGTGGTTAGTGTGTTAAACCCGATTGGTTGATGTTTAAGGTTATACATTAATTAGGGAAGTAGTTAGTAGCGGACGTCATGACTATCCAGATTAGGGGAACGAGGAATTTTTTATGGATGTTTATTTTCTATAGCTAATCTAGGAGAATATAAATTAATGACTTCTTGAGAAAGATTGAAGACCATGATTGCCATTGAATTTGGATCCTGATTTGTGGAACTGTAGACCTAGCTGTTACCTTGGTGATTACTTAATTGTTTTCAAAATTAGTTTCGTTATTTTATTTATTTAGTTTATTTAGTTTAGTTAGATTAATTATTAAATTAATTTATTTAAAACCCCCAATTTCCTTTTGTTGTTTTTAACCTTAGAAAGACCACCAATCTATGTGGGATCGACCCTTTGCCCCTATTCCACAAAATAGTTAGCTTAGGAACTTTATTTTATTGACGCGTTCGGCGCACGTCAATTTTTGGCGCCGTTGCCGGTGATTGGTTTTCTTTCTTTGGTATTTTTATTTATTTATTTATTTTATTACTATTTATTTTAATAAATTGGTGCACCCCTGAGTTTTGATAGATTTGACTTTGGATTATATTTTTTTAGCATAATTTGAGCATTTTTTTTGGAATTAACTTATTTATAGGATTTTAGGTGTTTTGAGACTTGGTTGGGACATATCCAACTTAAGTCGCTGCATTAGTGGCGGGTCTTTGAGTAGATCCAAAACCCTAAAATTCATTCCCTCATCTTGTTGATTTCACCATTTAATTGCAAGACTTCAGGCTAGCAAGATTTGATAGGGATCTTTTTAGTCAACTCCTATGTTTACTAGTTCTTGCTCTTGTTATGATTGTTCTTTCGTAGTTTCCTTAGTCACCTAGACATGAGAGATTTCGTGCATTCACTGGTTTTTAGAGACTTTTTTTCATGCATGCATTTGTATCATCTTCTTATTATTTATTCATGTTCTTCTTTATGACTGTCTTTTTCTTTTTGTTATGTAGATGCCTTAAACTTGTTTTGAACCTTGAGGACAAGGTTCAGAATAAGTTTGGGGGTATTTTAGGGATTGTGGATTGATTTGGATGGAGTCTTTGTGAAAGACCACAGGTGGGATCATTTAATTTTTTTATACGGTTATCAGATGGTAATGGTAGTGTTTTATATCATTTATTCCATTTCTTTCATTTCTTGTCCTTTCATATTTCTTTCTCATTTCATTAGGATATGATACACTTACATGCATGTATTTAGTATAGTTTTTTATTTTTTTAGTTATTAAGAGTCACCCGAAACTTTGTTCATGCCTTTGGTTGTGGATGAGTATATTATAGTTGTCTTTTTTACTTGAAACTTAGGAAAAACTAGGAGAAACACTCAATCGAGTCCGTACCTAGCATTTTTATGATTTCATGATTAGGGACTTAGTTGATGGTTAAGCTTTGTGCTAGATAATGAAAATGAGCAGACGGTCAGACTTATGCAAGTGATATTATTTTAACTCACATTTGGGGATTTGCTTGATTATAGTGAAAGTGAGAAGGGCTAACATGAGTTTTCTATGTATAGAGAGTCTCACAGGTTTCCACAGGAAATGAGCAAGGAAAGTTGTGGTGGGAAAAAGTGAGAAAATCGGTCCATAAGAAATGGAATAGGGACCGTATTTGTTGAAAAAAGAAGAAAAAATGTGAAAAAATAAAAATAGGGAATAAAATAATGAATAAAAGCGGAAGTTGTGAAAAATCCTCAAATAAAAGATTTAGCTCGAGTGCTTTCACTAAATTAAGTGAGATTTTAAACTTGCGTATTTGAATGTATAGACCAAAAAAACTCGTGAGTAGTTGATGGCCTTTGTTTTGACCGAATCTATGTCTTTAAAGTGTGATCTTAATTGTGTTTGGGTTGTGAGTCTTGACATATCATAACTCTGAAATTTCTTGAGTGGCTTGTTAACTTGGTGGCTATGTAAATCAGAGGAACTCCATGAATTTTGAATCGGGTATAGGATTAGTTGAGTCAGTGCATTATTATATTAGGAGTCTACACTACAAAAAAACCAAATCAACAACAAACTAATCTGATGCTGAATTGGTATGGTTCTGTTGCTAAACCACTCTGCAACAAATCAGCGACAGATAGTAGTAGTTGCTAAACTCTTTGTTGCTGGTGCAACTCAGGGACATATTTGGTATTTTGTTGCCGTTCAGCGACATATTTGTGACAAATGTCTGTCGCTGAACAGCAACAGAAACGGGTCTGTTGCTGATCGAAGTCCAGTCAGCAAATACGTGTCTGTTGCAAATTTGTTGCTATTTAGCAACATACACCGTCTGTCGCTGATTTGCCTAGTCAGCAAAGACGCGTTCTGTCGCAACTCTCATTCTTTGTTCAAATGAAAGACGTTTTGCATTGATTATGCCTTGATCAAGCAAAAAGCTATCTGTCGCAATTTTGTTGCTATTCAACGACAGACAGTGTCTGTCGCTGAGCCCTGTGACAAATTAGCGACAGCTCGGCGCTGTCGCTAACGAGTTGTCGCTAATTGTCGAATGGTAAATTTCTCATATAAAATTATAAACAGTAAATAGTAAAATGAAAAGTTGCAGTAAAATCTGCAAAAACAAATTAAAAGCTACTAATAATACCAAAATTGGAAAAATGTATGTATATTATCAAAATTTGACAAACAATGTCTACAAAAGGATGAGATTAACATTTCATAATTAATTAGTACTATACTATATAGTACTAGATGAACATTATTCAATAAAATACAAACAACTACACAAGCTGGCTACACAAATTTACATATATACAATGTTTACAAAACACTCTATAGCATTCTTTCACCGATACATAGATAAGCACTATACAAATTCTTTAGCTAGCAGAGCGTATCCCATCCAAATCCTGAAAATTAAAAGGAATATGAATAATATTCGACATGCAACCAAAATATTCCAACACAAATTAAAATAACATCACATCCAATTAAAGTGAAATTGAAGACTATAAATACTATTCTTAAGCAACTTGAGATAATGTAGGCTACTTATTTAAAAAGTATAGTTGAATCTCAACTTAAAAGGCTAGGTTAAGGTTTAATATAGTCGGATTTGTCCCTAATCTAGCTTTGATCAATGTAATAAGTAAACTATAAAGCAAAATCATTCGAATGGAATCAAAGAGAGTTGTAAGATTAAAAAGAGAAGACAAGGAAAAGAAAAAAGGAAGCCAAGTACAAGATAGAGCACTCTTTCAATCAAATATAAGGTCTAGTGTAGCTTTTAGCAAAACTCATTCTAACACAAAAGGTGCATTCATTGAGAATCCAATCTTTTCAATATTGGAACATACGAGGACAGTGAGACATCTAAATGTAAATTGAAGTAAAAACGTGCTTATGCAGTCTTTCATACTGAGCCAACTTTGTTTCATGAAAGATTATTTGATAAGCACATGTGCTTTGGTTCCCCTGTTCCTTGTATAGTAAGACCAATATTTGAGTTTTTTCACTTTCCACTTTCAATGGCAGAATCACTTTTAACTTGCACTAGTTTACATCAAATTATTGATGTTTGCAATCCAATATCATGAATTGCTCCAACTTCAAGATTTCCTAGATTAAGTTTAATTCCAACACCACTTAATTATTCACAATGTATAGTACTATTTCAAGAAATTAATTTCTCCACTTTTTGTAATGAAGTCTTAGTTAAGGTTTCTTGATTAGATTCATAAGTCAAACTAGCTAGTAAAAACTTATGACACCAACAAATGTTAACTCTAACAAAAACTGCCTATAAAGAATTTTGCATGAAAAAACATTTAGTGACATTATTATTTAACACAATCACTTGGTCTCTGTAAAACCAAAATACACTCTCAATCAACCACCATTCTCCAAAACATTAGATGCAGAAAAATAAACAGAAAATTCAACATGAGAGTTGTAAAGTAATTATATCTTACCCAGCAAAAACAAAGAAGCCTTATCAACTCCTTCTCTATAAGCAACACCAATATCAAATGCCACCGCTACACATACCTGCAAATGAAGAATCAAATCGACTACATTAGAAGGAAAAAAATGTGAAGATATACATTGACTCGTAATTAAAACTCACCATAAAAAAAGATAGAACATCCAATCACTATTGCCGTGGCGGTGGTCGCGGAGGCGGCATAAGTTGCGACATAAACTCATCATGATCATCCAAAAGATGATGTCTATCCTTAGGCATCTCTCTATGTGGATCGGTCCAATGTCCAGGCTGGTGGTCATCCAGGTGCGCAGACTGAGAATGTGCTATGTCGGTTGTCAAATGTCATGGCTGGTCGTCACTCGAGGACCAGAACGCTCTGTAACTGGTGATAGTGGAGTCCGCGGTGTCGGAGGCACGTGGGGCCTAATACCAAGGTGTTGCATCAACAATGCCTCCATACGTGCTAAACGGTCCTGCATCTTTCAATTTTCTTCTTGGCGTTCCATCTTGTCCCTCTGCATTTGTTCTTGTCTTTCCATTCGCCCCTTCAGCAATGTTTCTTGCAACCTCTGGTGGTCCCGCTGGAGCTCTTCCAACTCATGAGGTCCATACGCTGGTCCTCGAGATGAGCTTGCTTCCCCTGAAGATATGCTGCGATGATAACCTTGTGACCCTAATGCGTAGACACGTCCATTGACTTCTGGCACCACCTCAAGATAAACGACATCCTCGTCAATCGATGTGTCGGGGTCTAGGTGGACATATCCTCCAATCTCCGAGTGAGTTCAACCTGCATTAAATTAATAAACTAATAGTTAACTCTATTGTTTTCTTTTAAATTGATGTGCTACATGTGTTGTCTCGAACTATTTATATATATGCAATTCATATTACTTACATCAATCTTCGCGGATCTCTGATCGATGAAAGTTTGGCCGTCATGGCCATGGGTGTGGAGGTGTCGAAACATCTCCTTGCGTGTGGGACGACGTTTAAGCTTCTTCTCCTACAAGCGAGTTCCAGGATTAGTAGTTTTTATTTCTGTTCATCTACATACGAAACTATTTATGTATGTATACATACCAACGTATCACCATGCTGTCTCGCGGATATACTTCCAGCGCTATGCAATGAAATACAAGTGCCCGGCCCTCCCACCTCGGACTTTCTATTCGTGCTCATCTTCTCAGACTTCTTCTTGAATGCTTCATCTGTTGCTCGCATTCATTTGTAATGCTCAAACACCTCCTCTGTCAAGTAAATAGGTATTATTCTCTTCTTCGCGATTAAATATATATTGCCGTGTCTTGGATGAGCGCATTCCGACACCACGCATCATATATCGCAAATGACATTTGCAAGTCCCAAGTGAAGAACACCTACGGATGAACAAGTAATGGACACATTCTCATTTCTATAATCGAAACTAGTTTCAATAAATTCACTTCGATGGTTGATATGAAGTTCCGACCTTCCACCTAAGCCGGTATATATCTCGTTGGGATTGTGGAACATATTCCCATTTCCATCCTTCTTTCAAATATCCACTCTTGAAGACTAAACTCATCTTCCCTGCCGCCACGGAAGAAGAGTGTAACCTACCATTTCGACATTTAATTTAGTCTAGGAAAATAATATTTTTATAGATTAAGTATATATTGTGGAGATTAACATACAAGCCGTGCTCATCAATGAGATGAATAAGAGGGTTTTCGCCTTCCGTAGAAATTTATCGACGGTCTCGAAAAATTTGGGATCTCCTCAATCGCAGGTGGTATCGATGAGCGCAACCGGTTAGTGGATGACCTCGCGGATGAAGTCTATGTGGTCTTTGGGGGTCTACGAGATGTAGAAGTGTGCTCGTCGCCTACTCCAAGAAAATGAGCGGGATGAGTGAAGGTGATGGTGTGGCGTGATGTGACAAAGAGGGCACGATACCATGCTCATGTGGGTATACATATCCTGGAGGTGATGGTGTGGAGTGGTGTGACGAAGAGGGAATGGTACCATCTTTGATTTGGGAGTGCATGAAGCTGGAGGAGATGGTGTGTCGTGATGTGATGCCGAGGGACTAGCACCATGCTTTGAGGTGTGTATACGGTTCTGCGGTGATAGTGTGGCACGTTGATGTGGATATGGATGACCGAGAGGCGATGAGGAGGTATAATGTGATGATGACGGTTCGAGGGCATAAGTTGGGTATGGACGAGCTACATGTGACCATCTGTGGGTATAATGTAATGAGTACCGACCATCCAGATGGGAATGTGTAGCATGGTGCGACAATGATCCTCGTCCGATGGTGCTAGTCTCCTCCGTGGGTCTATTGATGTCCTCCATGTCCTCATCCTCTGGATTACCACGCCCCTACCTCTAGCCATATATAATGGTATCTATATCTATCGCATAAATAAGTAAATCAGTTTGATTCATACAAATAACATTTATAGAGATATATGAAGTCTAACATAAACATCATATTTCAAGCAAATTGATAGATTGCACTAAAAACTCACACCAATCACTCTAACTCATCTTCGCTACCACTGTCTGATGACGATGTGAACTCATCATCTTCTTCATCGTCCGCATTCATCTCAAATTCATCGTTGTCAGACACAATTTCACTTGTCGGATCAACGGTGTCGACGCTAATGGATCTACATCTACTTCCACGATGAACATATTCTCATTTTGATCCGCTTGAAATGCATTATCCGAGATGGCCATTTTGGAACTAATGACATTGGTTTCATCTATGAACTTTGGTTGAAGCTTGCATATAGCTAACCAATCACTTCGTTCCCTTCTTAGATAGAAGGGTAAGGAAGATAATATACTTGATGTGCTTGCATTGCCAATATGAAATGCTCATACCTATTGAAGCGACGATTTTTATGAACTTCTACCAAACCCAATTTACGAAGAAGTCATGTACCATTTTGAGTAGGATCAAGCCAATCACATTTAAACAACATTGTTCGGAGTGACCCATCATGGTAATCAATTCAAATTACGTCTCGGAGTACACCGTAATAGTCGATATCGTTTCCGCCTTTGACGCATACACCACTGTTTTATGTTGTCTTGTTCGTACCGTATGTAATGACGTGTCAAACTTATATCCATTAACGAGGTATGCATGATAACTCGTACATGAACGCATTGGTCCTTGTGAAATTTGACGAATCGCATCGGCACATCATTTTGTTGACCTAATATGTAATATTACAATATTAAAATCTTGCATGTTACATAATAAGATGTTCAACATTTAAAGCTGATTTGAATTAGGTGTATATAGACTATTACGTACATATTGCAAGAACCACGTTGCAAATTGTTGCTCAAGTTTGATCTCAATAGCTTGATCGTGATGTTTGGTTCTTGTAAACGAACGATAGACTTGAATATGCTACGAAAAATGATACATTATTAGATAATTGCATAGAAAAAATGTCAAAGGAAAAGTCACCCTGAATTGTAATACCTTATAAGCGGAACTACTTAGGGCAATTTAGTAACACATATTGATGAGCTGCAACATACTCCTCGACGTGAGGTATCGTTTCCTCGCTTTGCCCAATGTTCATCCGGATGAATGAAAATCGAGAATGCACCATTGTTAGCAACACTCGAACCTACTCCACCAAAGCATCATTTTGTTGGATTCGTTTCGTGCTTGATCGATATGGTCCTCGAAGTAGAAGGAAAAAAAGAAGATGATTCCTCAACTAAGTAAGCATTACATATCGACCCTTCAACTTTCGTCTTGTTTCGACATTCTTCTTCAAATGCTTGAGATACCTATATGATGAGAGGAAATATTGGGACGGTATGTCCAGTTAAATTAGGTAGCAATAACCAATATAACCTAAGATATTAGTTATTCAATACAATAAATGTTTATTGATTACAAAAATTACCTTTCGAATGGATACATCCACCGAAAGCGTACTAGTCCGCGATATGGGCCTCGTATGCTAAGTGTATGGGAAGATGCTCCATTGAATCAAAAAAACTAGGTGGGAAGATTTGCTCCCACTTGCATAATATTTTGGGAATGTTAGAGTGCAATGACTCGATTTGCGCCATATTAAGGTTCCTAGCGATCAAGTCTCGAAAAAATAAACTTAACTCGCTAATTGCAATCCACACTTTATCCTCTAGTAGTTCACGAAAGGCGTAGGAATCAATCTCGCATGAACACATGACAATCATGACTTTTCAGCCCAAACATCCTCAATTTGTTGGCGTCCATTCATCGACTAATATTTGAAGCATATCCATCGGGAAAGCGTAATCGTCGTATCCAATCACACAAGACTTCTTTCTTACGTTTATCGAGTGTATAAGACGCTCCGGGATATGAGTTGGACGCGGGGTCATATTCGAGGAAAGGTCGATTGCAAATATCTTTTAAATCTAGTCTCGACTTGGCATTGTCCTTACTCTTCCCGGGAACACTCATAATTGTATTAAAAATGTAGTCGAACACATTTTTCTCAATGTGCATGACATCCAAGTTGTGCCTAATGAGATTCGTCTTCCAATAAGGTAAGTCCCGAGAATATGCTTCGTTTCCTCCACCCGAATACTTGGCGATCTTATTGTTCACATGAACGGATTCGATTTCGAGTTACTTTCATCAGTCCCAAAGCTTCAATTTCAGCCAAAATTTGTTCCCCGATTTTATTGTCGGTGGTCATTTTCGACAAGTTGTATCGCGTCGAAGCCGTTCTTATCACTTCTTAAAGTGGAGCCACACGGTAGGAAGCGACAATGGCAATCAAACCAAGATTTTTTTCCACCGTGCTTTAATTGGAATGCATCTCGTGTCATCCATACAATAAGGACGAGCTCTATTTTCATGTGTGCTCGATCGGACAAGATACCATAAGCGGGAAGCCCCTGAAAGTCCACATAAGTGCAGCTCGGAGTTGGAAGTTCATTTTGGTGGAAACGTCGTAGGTAAGTACTCCATCATGCCACAAATCTTGCAACTCTTTTGTCAAAGGTTGTAGGAAGACGTCAATTTGATTTGTAGGATTAGTCGGACCCGGTACGATGACCGTTAAGAATATGAACTCCTTCTTCATGCACATTGAGGGGGGTAGGTTGTAAGGAGTGAGAATTACAAGCCACGATGAGTATTGTTTTCGGATTGGCCGAATGGTTGGAAACCATCCGTACATAACCCTAAACGAACATTACGAATTTAGTGGCCGAATTCGATGTTCACATCATTGAAATGCTTCCATGCAATAGAATTGGAACAATGTTGCATGACGATGCCGTCTGAAACGTGTTCTCCATGCCAACGCATGTGCCTCGCAGTCGCTTCAGACGCGAATAAACGCTGCAATCGAGGTGCACCACGTTCGACTTTCTGAAAATTATGATTTTCACCATCTGAATTTTAAAAAATTATGAATGATATATTTAACCCTTATAAAGAATATATTCTTGTTTATATAGATGACATTCTGATTTTCTCAAATACCATTGATCAACACTGGAAACACCTATCTACATTTCAACATCTTATAATCCATAATGGTTTGGTATTATCACAAAAGAAAATGAAACTTTTTCAAACATCAACAACATTCTTAGGCTTTAAAATTTCTAATCAAACGATTACTCCTGTAAATCGTGTTATTGATTTTGTTGATAAATTTCCTGACCAATTGATAGATAAAAATCAATTACAACGATTTCTTGGTTGTTTAAATTATCTTTTGATTTTTATAAACAGTCAACATTAGATCGTAAACCCCTTAGGATCTTCTAAAAAAAATGCTAAATTTCAATGGACTCCTATTCATACAAAAGCTGTCCAAACGATAAAAGAAAAGGTTAAATCTCTTCCTTGTTTACATTTATCTAATCATATTTATCCAAAAATCACTCAAACCGATGCCTCTGATTTAGGTTATGGTGGAATTTTATTACAATTAAATCCATCAGGTTCTAAACAATTAGTTTGTTATACATCCAAACTATGGAATCAAACTCAACAAAATTATGCAACTGTCAAAAAGGAGATTTTAGTAATTGTCTTAAGTGTTCAAAAATTTCAAGTTGATATTTTAAATCAAAAATTATTGATTCGTTATGATTGCAAAGCAACAAAAGAAATTCTTTTAAAAGATGTCAAAAAGTTGGTTTCTAAACAAATATTTGCTCGTTGGCAAGCAATTTTAAGTATTTTTGAATTTGATATCGAATATATAAAGGGAGAACATAACTCTCTACCTGATTTCTTATCTCGTGAATTTCTTGTAACACCGCAAATTCATCTACTACATATCATGGCTGACAAAGGCAAATCCTTATTGCCTCATTCATCTTATAGCAATAAATTTTCTTCATTTTTTAATTCTTATAATAGAGTCTCTGAAGAAAATAAACCTACTTACAAATACAGTAATCGTCATTTGGTAACCCTTCTTGAACATGACCTTCTTGATCATTCTTTTGAGTCACAAATCAAAATGATTATGCCTTCAAATTATCATTTTCTCCCTTCTCGCCCCAATGTGTCTCTTAAATTTTATGAAGTTTTACTCACTCAAACACAATCAGTTATAATTGAACATTTTAAACGACCCAATTCTGATGAAATCGCTTACTCCAAATTTAAAATTCAAAAGGTGATTACTTTGTCTGAATGGAATCAACAAAATGTTATTCAGCAGTGCCCTTATTCATATCAATCTATGACTTTGGTTTCGACTCTTCTGCATTACCGGTTAGCTATAAAGATTACATCAAAGCTTGGAAAGTTATCATTTTCTATAAAGACCCTTCTTCTGGCCATTCTTGGTACATAACTTTCAAGAAGTCTTTGCGCATCAATCTCCCATTATGGTTCATGACAAATTGGTGGGAAAAATTTGGTCCACTTGCAAGTATATTCCCTCCTGCCGTACAAATCAAGTTTGAAAAGGAAAAACTATCCCTTTTTCAGTTCATCCACAAATTTACCATCCCTTGGATACTAAAATGGAATTATGGTACGCATAAACTTCAAGTCAATAACTGTACCCTTACTTATCTCTCTCAAGAAGTCTATGTTAAATGGTGGGATAAGTTTGATATCAGCTCCATCAATGACATCACTATAACCCCTTTGGTTACTCCATCCACTTCCAAACTCATAACTCCAAATGACCTCATGACATCTTTTCCATCATTAACCAAAACCTATAAAGATTTCACTACCCCTGCTACCTCTCCAGCCAAGCCTAGAATCAAGTTCCCTTGCACCTGATATTGCAAAGACAATTCTCCAACAATTGCATAACATAGAACAACGATTCAAACATATTGAAGATAAAATATCTACTTCGTCCAGGACTTCTTCTGAGGTCGACGCTCAATCAACAACTCTAAATTTTATCAACTTATAAATGACATCATTCGCTCTCGCACTTCAGAATCCAGCAATACAACATCCAGTGATAGATTACATTCTGGAAGAATTATATGCTTATGGTGTTGATATTCTATGGGCTCCCTATCAACTCGTCATCTTTTCTACTCAAGCACTCTATTGGACTGCTGTAGAAGGCAAACTTCTTCTCGCCCTCTGGTATTTAATGGACAAACCTCGCATTAAGGTCTATGTGGATTATCCAGATATGCTCCGCTTTCCTGACTATGTTCACTTCGACTTATGGCGAACCCTTCGTCTTTCTCCAATACGAGAACATTGTGAATTTTATACATTATAAAAAAAAAATCATTGAAAGCATTCAGGCCCATGCCCAATTATCTTTTCAAGCCCATGCTTCCAGGGTTCTCCGCCAGCAGGCCCATGCCAATTATCTTATCAAGCCCATGCTTCCAGGGTTCTCTCCTGCCAGTAGGCCCATGCCAATCATCTTATCAAGCTCATGCTTTCTAGGCCCCCATTGCATGCCTCATCAACTATACAGCTGTTCCTTATCAGATAAAGCATATCAAGAAGAATCTTATCCTGATCATACTTTACCACAGTCTCATAAAAAATAAAGCTATTCCTTATCGAAATCTTATCCTGATCATATTTTACGCCTTATCAAATAATCATGTTTTCGCATCAAGATAAGCTTTTTCAACTAAAGGTTAAAGTTACTACAGTTAAAAGAGTACGATCCTCCACGCCTAGGGCTAGTTGGACGTTACTTTTATCCTGTTAATACTTTTCCTTTTATCAAGACGAATTTTATTATGATATGGCTACGTGTCATTTTGTTGTAGGGCTATCTTTTCACGATAGCGCGTCTATTTATATCCATAAATAACTCCCTTACTCAGTAGAGAAGGGCAATCGGTGTTTGAGTTTGTAAAATTTCTAAGCTCTAGTTTCGAAGTTCTAAGTTAGTGTCTTCTCTGTTTGTAAATGTTTTGTCTCTTTGTCTGTATCTCTGTCTGGTTTGAAGAAGCTGTGTAAATTTGGTATCAGAGCCAAGTTCTTCTCAAAGCTCTGTTGTAAGTACTACATATGCTTCTTGTTTACTTTTACATATTCGATATCAGAATCAGAAGTTTTTTATTTTAAGTTTTATTGAAAGTATTTGAGTTCTTCTCTTTTATCAATTCTCTTTTGTTTGAATTTTCTTGGATTTTCAAAGTATCGACTTTCCTAGTCGCGTAAGTCTAGCAACATAAGTAAGTCTAGCATAAGTCATTGACCAAGCCATTTTTGAAGACCATTAAATTTAGGTAAGTCTAGAAAAGAAAAGTCTACAAAAAACTCTCCAAAACAAGCCGATATTTTGAAAACCATAAAACAAATTTAATCATGATTTAAGAAAATTAGTGAAGATTCTTATTCGACATCGAACATCGATTTGAAAGTTGATTTAGATATTTAGTTTTTGGGAGTTGAGTAAAAGGAGAAATAATTTCCTTACCATTAAGGATAGTAGAAATACATTTTGTAGAAACCGAAAACGGTTGGATAAGTTGAAGTAACGGAGTGCCTAGTAAAATATCATGTTGAAGGTCTTTTACAATTATAAAGGAAAAGGGATACATATAGATTGATGACATATATGACCTAAAGAAATTTTATATTTAATTGAAGATTTCTTATTATGATATCGACTATTGTTTTCACAATATCATGAGAGGAATCAAACCTTCACGAATACAATTTAAATCAACATAGGAATCAATTAATGCTAAACATTTATAGTTAAAATCTTTTATAATAAAAGTAATAGGTGTAAACCATCGTTGATGAACATAATGAGTAAGGTTTCAATAAAAACATTATTATCAAATGTTTCAAATGTTTTGAAATTGGTGCGTTCTAATTGGACTATTCTATCTTTTAATAATTGTATTTCTTGTTTCAAGAGATTTATATCTTGCTGCATAGTAGAAATAGATAAAGTAGGAGTTCGATTTCGTTTATTTACTTCTTATAATAGGGTTGTCATGGAATATTTAGATGGGTCTAAACTTATTTGTTTTTTAAATTTGCATCGTTGTTTAAGGCGATCTGGATCAATTTCTATGTTTTCTATTGGCGGAGTAGAAGATTGAGACTGTAGAATTTCCGTAAAATATTTATATTTTAACGTTGGATCATGAATTTTTTCTCCAATTTCTAAAATGAGTTCTTCATGGGCTGTTAATACATTAATTTCAGAGTCAGAAGAAGAGGTTGAGGTGTTAGGAAGATTATTAGTACAATGGCAATAAACAGAGTCAATAGAATCATCGTGTAAATGATGAATCTTTTTATTGGAAGTTTTAAAATGACATTTATTAGCATAATGACCAGGCTTTCCACAATTATAACAATTATTAGACTTTTGTTTTGCCGATCTATTTGGTCTATTCGATTTATAAGATCGATATTTTGATCTTGATTTAGAAGGAGAATATTTATAATAAGCTTGATTTTGTTTGGAACGAAAATGTTTTTTACGTCGAGAAGTTAATGCAGGTTGAGTAGTGTCTAAGTCATGTCTAAAATCATAGCAGAAATTTCCTAATGATTTATTAGTTGACTGCTTTTCTTTCTCAACTTGTCGTTTTAAACGCATGTCGTTGCATAAAGCTAATCCAGCTTGTTGAACATATTGTATTAATTCTCCATAAGTATGAGATTGATAATCTAAGGCTCCATTATTTTTCATACAAATCCATGTTTTGACCTTTTCAGCGAAATGAGTTGGTAATCCAGCTATAAATCGTTCTTTCCAGAATTGTGAATCTGAGGTACTAAGTTGATAAACTTTAATGATAAAAGTATCTTTATACCATCTATAATCATTAAGAGTTTTGCATCGTAAGTTTTGTAATTGATCACGGACCTTTTCATCAATAGAGGCTAAACTTCCAAGAAAATGCCAAATAATATTGGTGAGTAAACAAGTAACTCCATTATGTTGTTGTCGTCCAAGATTATCTAATAATGGATTTCCATTTTCATCTTTCATTATAGATCTTAGAACATCCATTCGTGATTGGGCATTTAAAGCATATTGCCACCAACCATAAAGTTACGATATTCCACTCATAAATGGAATTACCATCAAATTTTTGATAACGCATTTTATTTTCTTCTAAAATTAAATCTGCGAGGTGATGGTCTAGTGTAATATTGTTTTTATTTTGGAAATCTTGATTTGTACCTAAAATTAGAACGTGCTTTAGTTAATCGTTGAATAGAAATAGTGGATGTCTCAATATCTGTTTTGAGTCCGAGGTAATGGAAATACAAGAAAAAGAACTAGAATTAGAAGGTAGATCTTTAAATTGTACTTCAGATTCTTGATCTTGATCTAAAGTAGCAATAATAGGAGCTTTATCCTTTGCGAAAGTCTTATCTTTTGGAGGAGGTGATCTTGTTGAGAGATTGGCTAATTGTGTAGAAATTCCTTCTAGTAATTGAGATGAATATGGAGCCTTTGGTTTAAATGCGGGAGTTGGTGCGAAGTAGGAAGAAAAGATTTATTTAATAAAATAGGATCATGGGATGTTCGAGAAGAGGTAGGAGGCTCATAGGATGTACGAGAAGAGATAGGAGCACTTGTAGATGCATTATCGGGGATTTACTTAAAGTAGATAAATATATATTAGTAAAATTATTTTGCTCGATTATGTGATTTAAATCTTTTTCGTAATTGGCTCGTCATCGTAAAATTGGTTTTAAGTGGAGTAGCCTTAATATGTTCTTTAATCTTAAAAGGCGCAAGGGGAGGATGTTTTTGGATGTATTGTTCACCATTAGAACCTTCCCAAATAGTATTTATTTTTGATATTATCATGGGACGGGAATGAGCTAAGAACTCAAAAAATGGAATATTAATTTTATTATGTTTAATATAATGAAAATATCTTTCTCGAATCAAGGCTTGTTGATTTTTGGAACATAATTTACAAAAAATAGGGGTTAAGGGATGTGTTAAGAATTGATGTTTTAATGTTGCATAATCAACTACAAAATCATCTTCGAGTTCTGTAATCATATTGATTTTATATTCAGCAAAATCATTAATACTAACTGTATCATCATTTTGATCAACAAGATAAGCAACTCGAGTAGGTAAACGAGGGTTAGCTATTTTAGAGGGTGATGTTGATGTTGATGGTTGTACAGTAGTATGACTAGAAGAAGGAATAGAAGAACAAGATCGTCTTGACACAAATTGTATTTCAACCATGCCATCTTCATGAGTAATTATTTTATCTACTTGATCAGATGTTGTTGCTCGTGACCTTTCATCCTGATTTTTATCTCGAATAAGCCATTTTTAAGGAATATATATGTCTTTCCAACATAATTGCTTTCGATTTATGACCTTATGATGTATGTTAGCAAGGAAAAGAGTAGATGTACCCTTTTGAAGATTAGTATAGGCAACAGCTGGAATAATTGTATGCATTAATTTATAATAAATACGATATACTACAGCAACATTGGAACAAATTCCTTTAAGTTGAAATCCTTGCGTATATAGGCTTAAGGTCGTTGCTTCATGTGCAAATTGATCATGTAGACTTATTGTGAAATTAGGAAAACAATTAAAGAATATTGGGCCTTCAGCTAAACTGCCTTCAATTATACCTAATAATGAATCATTAAAAGTAACATGTCGTTTATCACGAACAGACGCTAAAACGGAGGTATTTAATCCTAATGAAGTTAATGGTTTTATGGCAACTTGAATCAGTCCTATATGTAAATATTTATAACGGTCTTTATATCTTCTAATTTTCTCGGGTGATATGAGAAATAATTCTTGTCCATCATTATCGATAGATATAGTATCTTCTTCTAATTTAATAATAAAGTCTTGATTTTAGAAATATTAGTGAAGTTTCTTATTCGACATCGAACATTCTCTTCAAAATTGAACCTACTTTATCTATTTCTACTATGCAAAGCAAGATATAAATCTCTTGAAACAAGAAATACAATTATTAAAAGATAGAATAGTCCAATTAGAACGCACCAATTCTGAAACATTTGAAACATTTGATAATAATGTTTTTATTGAAACCCTTACTCGTTATGTTGATCAACGATGGTTTACACCTATTACTTTTATTATAAAAGATTTTAACTATAAATGTTTAGCATTAATTGATTCAGGTGTTGATTTAAATTGTATTCGTGAAGGTTTGATTCCTCTGCGATATTGTGAAAACATTAATAGTCGTATATCAACTGCTGAAGGAAATAAATCTTCGATTAAATATAACATTCCTTGAGGTCATATATGTCATCAATCTATATGTATCCCTACTTCCTTTATAATTGTAAAAGACCTTCAACATGATATTTTATTAGGCACTCCGTTTCTTCAACTTATCCAACCGTTTTCAGTTTCTACAAAAGGTATTTCTATTACCCTTAATGGTAAAGAAATTATTTTTCCTTTTACTCAACTCCCAAAAACCAAATATCTAAATCAACTTGTCAATCAAATCGAGAATAAACAAACACATATTACATTTTTACGTAAAGAAATTAATTTTTTAAAACTAGATCAAATACGTACAACGCCTTCTTTTCAAAGTAAGCTCGTCCTTTTTCAAGAAAACTTACAAAAATAGTGTTGTTCTGATATACCATCTGCATTCTGGGATCGAAAAAAGCATCAAGTAGCACTTCCCTATATTGATGATTTTAATGAAAATCAAATTCCAACCAAAGCAAACCCTTCTCAAATGAATGCTCGCTTATTAAATCTTTGTGACCAAGAAATCACAGATCTTCTTGCTAAAACATTAATCACTTCCTCTAAGTTGCCATGGAGTTGTACTGCATTCTATGAAGAAAATGCTCTTGAAGTCGAACGTGGTGCACCTAGGTTAGTAATCAATTATAAACCTCTTAATAAAGTTTTAAAAACGATTCGCTATCCCTTACCTAATAAAAATGATCTTATTAAAAGAACTTATTCCTCCTTGATATTTTTAAAATTTGATCTTAAATCTGGATTCTGGCAAATTCAAATTGCCTCAAAGGATCGTTATAAAACTGCTTTTAATATGCCTTTTGGTCAATACCTATGGAATGTTATGCCTTTTGGTCTAAAAAATGCACCATCTGAATTTCTGAAAATTATGAATGATATATTTAACCCTTATAAAGAATATATTCTTGTTTATATAGATGACATTCTGATTTTCTCAAATACCATTGATCAACACTGGAAACACATATCTACATTTCAACATCTTATAATCCATAATGGTTTGGTATTATCACAAAAGAAAAATGAAACTTCTTCAAACATCAACAACATTCTTAGGCTTTAAAATTTCTAATCAAACGATTACTCCTGTTAATCGTGTTATTAATTTTGTTGATAAATTTTCCGACCAATTGATAGATAAAATTCAATTACAACGATTTCTTGGTTGTTTAAATTATCTTATGGATTTTTATAAACAATCAGCATTAGATCGTAAACCCCTTCAGGATCTTCTAAAAAAAATGCTAAATTTCAATGGACTCCTATTCATACAAAAGCTGTTCAAACGGTAAAAGAAAAGGTTAAATCTCTTCCCTGTTTACATTTATCTAATCCTATTTATCCAAAAATCATTCAAACCGATGCTTCTGATTTAGGTTATGGTGGAATTTTATTACAATTAAATCCATCAGGTTCTGAACAATTAGTTTGTTATACATCCAAACTATGGAATCAAACTCAACAAAATTATGCAACTGTCAAAAAGGAAATTTTAGCAATTGTCTTAAGTGTTCAAAAATTTCAAGCAGATATTTTAAATCAAAAATTCTTGATTCTTGTTGATTGCAAAACAGCAAAAGATATTATTTTAAAAGATGTCAAAAATCTAGTTTCTAAACAAATATTTGCTCGTTGGCAAGCAATTTTAAGTATTTTTGAATTTGATATCAAATATATAAAGGGAGAACATAACTCTCTACCTGATTTCTTATCTCGTGAATTTCTTGTAACACCTCAAATTCATCTACTACAGATCATGGCTGACAAAGGCAAATCCTTATTGCCTCATTCATCTTATAGCAATAAATTTTCTCCTCGTTTTAATTCTTATAATAGAGTCTCTGAAGAAAATAAACCTACTTACAAATACAGTAATTGTCATTTGGTAACCCTTCTTGAACATGGCCTTCTTGATCATTCTTTTGAGTCACAAATCAAAATGATTATGCCTCCAAATTATCATTTTCTCCATTCTCGCCCTAATGTGTCTCTTAAATTTTATGAAGCTTTACTCACTCAAACACAATCAGTTATAATTAAACATTTTAAACGACCCAATTCAGATGAAATCGCTTACTCCAAATTTAAAATTCAATGATTACTTTGTCTGAATGGAATCAGCAAAATGTTATTCAGCAGTGCCCTTATTCATATCAATCTATGACTTTGGTTTAGACTCTTCCTGCATTACCGGTTAGCTATAAAGATTACATCAAAGCTTGGAAAGTTATCATTTTCTATAAAGACCCTTCTGGCCATTCTTGGTACATAACTTTCAAGAAGTCTTAGCGCATCAATCTCCCATTATGGTTCATGACAAATTGGTGGGAAGAATTTGGTCCACCTGCAAGTATTTTCCCTCCTGCAGTACAAATCAAGTTTGAAAAGGAAAAACTATCCCTTTTTCAGTTCATCCACAAATTTACCATCCCTTGGATACTAAAATGGAATTATGGTACGCATAAACTTCAAGTCAATAACTGTACCCTTACTTATCTCTCTCAAGAAGTCTATGTTAAATGGTGGGATAAGTTTGATACCAGCTCCATCGATGACATCACTATAACCCCTTTGGTTACTCCATCCACTTCCAAACTCATAACTCCAAATGACCTCATGACATCTTTTCCATCATTAACCAAAACCTATAAAGATTTCACTACCCCTGCTACCTCTCCAGCCAAGCCAAGTACTGAATCAAGTTCCCTTGCACCTGATATTGCAAAGACAATTCTCCAACAATTGCAGAACATAGAACAACGATTCAAACATATTGACGATAAAATATCTACTTCATCCAGGACTTCTTCTGAGGTCGACGCTCAATCAACAACTCTAGATTTTATCAACTTATAAATGACATCATTCGCTCTCGCACTTCAGAATCAAGCAATACAACATCCAGTGATAGATTACATTCTGGAAGAATTATATGCTTATGGTGTTGATATTCTTTGGGCTTCATATCAACTCGTCATCTTTGCTACTCAAAGCACTCTATTAGACTCCTGCAGAAGGCAAACTTCTTCTCGCCCTCTGGTATTTAATGGACAAACCTCGCATTAAGGTCTATGTGGATTATCCAGATATGCTCCGCTTTCCTGACTATGTTCACTTCGACTTATGGCGAACCCTTCGTCTTTCTCCAATACGAGAACATTATGAATTTTATACATTATAAAAAATAAAAAAAATCATTGAAAGCATTCAGGCCCATGCCCAATTATCTTTTCAAGCCCATGCTTCCAGGGTTCTCCTGCTACCAGGCCCATGCCAATCATCTTATCAAGCCCGTGCTTCCGCCAATCATCTTATCAAGCTCATGCTTCCAAGCCCCTATTACTGCCTCATCAACTATCAATTGTTCCTTATCGATAAAGCATATCAAGAAAGAATCTTTCATGATCTTCCTTATCATTAAAGATAAAGCTATATCAAGAAGAATCTTATCCCGATCATACTTTACGTCTTATCAAATAAATGTTTTAATCAAGATGCTTTTTCAACTAAAGGCATCAAGATAAGCTTTTTCAACTAAAGGTTACTTTTAAGTTAATAATTTTCCTTTTATCAAGACGAATCTTATTATGATATGGCTACGTGTCAGTTTGTTGTAGGGCTATCTTTTCAAAATAGCGCGTCTGTTTATATCTATAAATAACTCCCTTACTCAGTAAAGAAGGGCAAGCGGTGTTTGAGTTTATAAAATTTCTAAGCTCTAGTTTCGAAGTTCTAAGTTAGTGTCTTCTCTGTTTGTCAATGTTTTGTCTCTTTGTCTGTATCTCTGTCTGGTTTGAAGAAGCTGTGTAAATTTGGTATCAGAGACAAGTTCTTCTCAAAGCTCTACTGTAAGTACTACATATGCTTCTTGTTTACTTTTACATATTCGATATCATAATCAGAAGTTTTTTATTTTGAGTTTTATTGAAAGTATTTGAGTTCTTCTCTTTTATCAATTCTCTTTTGTTTGAATTTTACTGGATTTTCAAAGTATCGACTTTCCTAGTCGCGTCGTAAGTCTAGCAACTGAAGGTAAGTCTAGCAGCAAGTCATTGACCAAGCCATTTTTGAAAACCATTAAATTTAATCATGAGTGAATTACTATTAAAATATAAATATTTTACGGAAATTCTACAGTCTCAAACTTCTACTCCGCCAATAGAAAACATAGAAATTGATCCAGATCGCCTTAAACAGCGATGCAAATTTAAAAAACAAATAAGTTTAGACCCATCTAAATATTCCATGACAACCCTATTATAAGAAGTAAATAAACGAAATCGAACTCCTACTTTATCTATTTCTACTATGCAGCAAGATATAAATCTCTTGAAACAAGAAATACAATTATTAAAAGATAGAATAGTCCAATTAGAACGCACCAATTCTGAAACATTTGAAACATTTGATAATAATGTTTTTTATTGAAACCCTTACTCATTATGTTCATCAACGATGGTTTACACCTATTACTTTTATTATAAAAGATTTTAACTATAAATGTTTAGCATTAATTGATTCCGATGCTGATTTAAATTGTATTCGTGAAGGTTTGATTCCTCTGCGATATTGTGAAAACACTAATAGTCGTATATCAACTGCAGAAGGAAATAAATCTTCGATTAAATATAAAATTCCTTTAGGTCATATATGTCATCAATCTATATGTATCCATACTTCCTTCATAATTGTAAAAGACCTTCAACATGATATTTTATTAGGCACTCCGTTTCTTCAACTTATCCAACCGTTTTCAGTTTCTACAAAAGGTATTTCTACTACCCTTAATGGTGAAGAAATTATTTTTCCTTTTACTCAACTCCCAAAAACTAAATATATAAATCAACTTGTCAATCAAATCGAGAATAAATGCGTTGCAATCGAGGTGCTAGGGAAAGTAATACATTTTTTTCCGAGCCCGCAGCACGCCACTCCGTCCTTCACATTTAATTTGTTCATACCTTGATTCACCGCAAAACTTACATGTCATCAACTCTGAATCCTCGCCCCGGTAAATCATGCACATGGACTCGCAACAATCAATTTGCTGGACTGGTAGCCCCACCCCTTGCATTAGTCGTTTCGTGTTGTAAAAGCTATCGACTAAACAATTGTTACTCGGTAATGCATCTTTACAAAATTGAAGAATTTCATCAAACGCCTTTTCAGAGATATGATGTTCTGATTTGATTTTTAGGAGTCTCGCGACTGCCGATAATTTCGTCATGTTCTCGCACCCTGGCCATAGTGGCTGACTTGCTGCGTCTAACATATCATACAAGTTTTTCGTTCCAGGATTTGGACGTTGTTCCACATGACACCAATTGAAACTCGGACCCGCCAAGTCGTGCACCATCTCATGATACGATGTACAATAATTGGATGCATGTGTCCCTTCGTGGTCATCATATCTCATCGTATTGCTAGCTTCATCATGTACATTTTGAGTGTACATATAATCTTCTTCCCCGTGTTCCGACCAACATTGATATCCCGGAACAAATCCCCGTCGAAGTATATGAAGTTCTACGGTGTCAACATCATAGTATGAACGATTACGACACTTCGTATGGTTGTATGGACACCGAATTTTCCCCTCAGTGGGGAATGTCCTACAGTGCGTCTTTCCGTATGTTATGAACTTGTTCACGCCGTTAATGAACTCTCGTCGAGTAAACCCATTTTCAATACGACTATACATCCATTCTCGATTAGTAGACATCTCGATCCTAAGTTTTTCAGCCGATCAATGGATAAATCTTATCAACTCTTAAAAAAAAGAATATAAATTCTTAAAGTTTTCTATATTTTTAGAAAATAAACCAAATTAATATTCATTAAATTGGATTATATATAATCTTGAGATTTCAAATATAGCTACGTACCTAGTAAGTATCAAGTAAATGACAATCACAATTAATAAACAATATAGAATTTAAATGTGCAAAGGGACATATGTTACCGCTTCTTCAGGTGTGCTTTCTCTACAAACATGCTATATACAAGAACTATGTACTTTTTTTCCTCACCATGAATTGCCCAAGTTTTTTTTTTCATAAACTTATATAGTCTCGACATTTCTTATCAATTCTTACTAATGAAGTATATAAATTAATATACTTTTCTTTATTTTAAAAATAAATCCAAATATTCTTCAATTCCTAATATATATACAGTCTTGAGATTTCAAATATAACTACGTACCAACTAAATGACAATCACGATTAATAAACAATATAAGAATATATTAGTTATAACTCAATAAGATATCATTTTTCGTTGGAAATGCACAGCCAAACAATAATTTAGACAATGTACAGATTTATTAATTTACTGTATTATTAATCAATGAACATACTATATATGAACTAAATTTAACAATAGTAATTGCTAATTGTCATATGACAAGCTAAGTGAAAATTGAAACTACCTAAATGCAATTTCAATTCGTTCTAATTTTTGATTTGTTGTTGTTTAGCAACAGATTGTTAAGTTGTTGATTTGTTGATGTTTAGCAACAGATGGTTGAGTTGTTGATTTGTTGCTGTTTAGCAACAGATTGTTGAGTTGTTGATTTGTTGTTGTTTAGCAGGTTGTCGCTATTTTTGGATGCTAAGCATAACCTAGGTACCATTTCGTTGAAATATTAAAAGCAAAACTTAGATTTCCTAATTACAGTAGTAAAAGAAAACAAACATAACGATTCAACAAATTCCAAAATAGAAATTTAAGAAAGCGCAAACCACGAGTGCTTCGGCGAGGATGTACTGGAATCGGGATTACGCGAGGCTGGGACTGTGATTTGAAGGTCCACCGCCTAGTCGCGAGGCACTTCACGAGTCTGATATGCCTTCGTGCTAGTCCACCGGGGTGAAGCTCGGCCGACGGCGGTGTCGGTGTGTGAGCGGTGTATGAAGCGGAGTCGTGGATGAGGAGACCCGCGGAGGAGGCGAGCAGCAGCAACGGAAGAGACGAACAGCGACGGCGGAGGAGGCGAGCGGCGGCGGATGAGGATAGCAGCGGTGGAGCGACGCTCGGGCCAATGGCGTCGACGTGCGAGCAGCGGGTGGAGTCGCGGAAGGAGAGAGGCGGCGGAGTCGCGGAGGACTGTCTGATAACATTGGCCGACGACGGCGTCGACGATGGTGGCGATGGTGCTGGCGACGATGATGCAAGGAGTCGCGGATGAGGAGACCGCGGCGGAGTCGCAGATGAGGCAAGCAGCGGCGGCGGAAGAGGCGAGCACCGACGGCGGAGGAGGAGAGCAGCGGGGGAGTCGCGATGAACGACGACGATGACAGTGGCCGACGACGGCGACGGTGGTGGCGATGGTGCTGGCGACGATGGTGCGGCGGTGAAAGGGGTTTGGCAGATCAGCGACGGTGTGGTTTGCGCAGAGAAAGGACGAGGGTTTTCGTTTTTAATTTTTTTTCTTTTTGCGATAGATCAGCGACAGATTATGTCTGTCGCTGTAATATGTCGTTGATCTGTCGCAGATCAGTTTACTCTGCTACAGATCAGCGACAGAATCAAGTCTGTCGCTGATCTGTAGCAGATCTGTCACAGCCTCATTTTTTTATTTTACAATTTGCTACAGATCAGCGACAGAATCATGTCTGTCGCTGATCTGTAGTAGATCTGTCACAACCTTGGCGGGAAATGTATGGCGGGAGAAATCAGCGACAGATCTGTGACAACATACAATCTGTCACAATGTTTTGTCACAAATCTGTCACTGAATTGTTCCTTTTGGGTCAACCGAGTCAAACGGACTGTCTGATGCACATCTGTTGCTGATTTGTTGCTGTTTAGCAATAGATTCTTTCTGTCACAATTTTTTGATGCTATTCCACCTTGTTCTTGTAGTACTAGTTTAGTTTGTGTTGTCATTTACACATTTGCTCGGGAAGCGCAAAGTCTTAAGTTTGGGGGTATTGGATAAGTCGATATTTATAGGTTTTTATTAGTTTGTTTTAGTATATTTAATATAGAAAATCTTTAAAATATATATTTAATCATATTGATTGGTCGTTTTCAGGTGAAACAGAGTGCGCGGTTGAATCCGCGGTGAAAAATACTCAAAATGGAGTATTTATATGCAATGAATAGTTACTTGAGGATATACCTCGTGACACGCATTGCACAGCTGATTGGGTGTAAATGAACGACCAGGTGACGTAGTTGAGACACACATTCATGTACACAGTGTATCAGAGCTCTTTGATATCCTCGAAATGCGTGCTACCACAGTCCCCAGATTGACGCACAAACTTGTGCGTTATTTCTTTCCCAGCTGCCCATCCACGTGGCAACTCGTCATTGGACCATCACACCAAATTAGTGCCACGTGTCGCACGCCGATTTGTCCACAGCTTCATACTCCAGCTTTCCACCAATCACCAGCAGCAACGTGGCGTCAATACGCCATCAAGCACAGCAATCTTCTCCTCGTTTCAGCCTCCATCTGACACGCTTCGGGATCCGTGTTGTGCGGTCTCCCAGATCTTCGCACGATTTGAGCGAGTTTTATCACCGCTTCCTTGCTGCCACGTGTTGCGCTCTCCTGCATCCACCATGTCAATAACACATTTCTCCACCAATAACCGCATGACACGTGGTAGAAGCTCAGTTTTAAACACGTCATAGCAGCCTCTCCATCCAATCCAGTTCCACCACGTCAATGCCTCAAAGAAACTCCACCAATGGACAGCTGACACGTGTCCAAAAGACCAAATTTAAACGCCCAGCAGTCCCAGGATGCTCCTCGGCACACGTGTCAATAAAAATACCACCAAAATTAGTTTCTCTCACTTCTAGGGACCATTTTTTAGTGGTTTTACATATTAGGAACTTAGGTTTTATTAGAGAAATCACCGACTAATATATTTTGAGCATCGACTTCTCTCGACGATTGTCTAGGTCAGCGGGGAAACAAGTCGGGATCATGGATTCATGGCATATTATGTGAGATCTTTTATTTTATTATCTAATTTGATTTAAATTCTCATATTTCATTGTTGTTGCTTTTAAGGAATATGGTTTATATCTAGGGTATGTATGTAGTCAGTGCATGCTGTTAGGTGGACAACTTATAGTTATTTGGACTGATAGTGTAATTGTACTTTTGGACCAATAAAGTGACGAACACTCACCCGTTTGCTGTAAAACCCTTTCGGTTCTTGAGTGTGCAACAAATTGAATCTAGGTTAAATTGGAAGCGGATACGATCCGATTATTTAGGATTAGTGTTCCCACATACCCATCTTACTGCGGTTAGTATGTTAAACCCGATTGGCGGATGTCTAGGGTTATACATTAATTAGGGAAATAGTTAGTGGCGGACGTCCTGACTGTTGAGATTAGGGGAACGAGGAGTTTCTGGCGGATGTCGATTTTCTATAGCTAATCTAGTAGAATATAAATTAATGACTTTTTGGGAAAGATTGAAGACCATGATTGCCATTGAATCTTGATCCTGATTTGTGGAACTGTAGACCTAGGTGTTACATTGGTTATTAATTAATTGTTTTCAAAATTAGTTTCATTATTTATTTATTTAGTTTAGTTAGATTAATTATTAAATTTATTTATTTAAAACCCCCAATTTCTTTTTGTTGTTTTTAACCTTAGAAAGACCACCAATCTCTGTGGGATCGACCATTTTATTGATGCGTTCGGCCGCATCACCCACCAATTTATTAATTATTTTATTTAATTTTATGATTATCTCTTCAGTTTATATCCAAATTAAATTATGAAAAATACCCAAAATTAGAGAAAAATTCCCCAACGTGCTTCGAAACTTGCGGACACCATGTATATACTCCATTTGATCTTATTTCGCATTGAAATAGCGTATAATACATCAAATTGAAACACATCACACAAAAATAATATTAAAATTTATTATCTCCGATCCGTAACTTGTGGGTCCCACCTCAGATACCTTAATCCCAAATTCAATCTAAAAATACTTAATTAATCGCCTAATCAAATTTATAAAATTCTCAGATGTCACAGCCTCTAACTGTCAGAGCTTGTGTGTCATGCGTTGAACACTTGTTTGACTGTCAATCCCACTCCTGCTCATGAGTCAGCTGCAACATTTGCCTTACCAAGATGGTGCTCAATAGTGAAGTCGTAGTCTTTCAATAGCTCAAGCCATCTCCTCTTACGCATGTTTAAATCTCTCTGAGTGAAAACGTATCGCAGGCTCTGATGATCTGTGTATAAGACAAACTTCTCTCCTTAGAGATAGTGCCTCTAAGTCTTTAGTGCAAAAACAACTGCTGCAAGCTCCAAGTCGTGCACTTGACAATGACCCTCGTGGGGTCTCAAGCATCTAGATAAGTAAGCTACTGGTCTGCCTTCTTACATCATTATATACCCAATACCAACTCATGAGGCATGTGTGTAAGCTAACAAACTTTTGCCCAGCTCTAGCAATGTCAATACCGGTGCTGATGTCATTCTCCTCTTCAACTCCCAGAATGCATGCTCACACTCCTCTGACCAATCAAATCGCACATTTTCTTGATCAGTCTCGTCATCAGTGGTCCAATCGAGGAAAATTCATATACGAATCAACCATAGTACCCTGCTAGCCCTAAGAAACTCCGGATGTCAAAAATAGACTCAGGTGTCCTCTAGTCAATAATCGTTCGATTCTTCTCTGAATCCACAGAGATACCCTGATTGTTGATGACGTGTGTAATGACCTTTTACCTTAAACTGGTGATTAGTACTAATCCAAATCCTAATTAACTCGAGTTAGGTTCGTGGTTAATTCCGACGTACCCGATTAGAATGTGCGTGTGTTTGCATGATGATTTTTTTTTTTTTTGAATTGTTAAAGGATTTTATAGTTTGTAGTATAATAGAGGATTTATATACAAGCCTATAATTGAAAAATATGTAATAAATAATAAATAACCGGTATACCAAGTACGACAAGGGGTCGTGAAATAAATGTGCACACCCGAGAATACTCGTAGGCATGTCCGGCGAGTTTATTGGCGAGAAAATACATGAGACATATACATATATTTTGGATATATAAATATATATTATAAAATATTAGTTGGTTTAAATTATATGGATCGTTGAATCTTCTCGAGAGGAGCGTAAGTGTTGATGGTGTCAACATGTGTGTCACTTTAAGGAGTATCATGTTACCATATCGATAATTTAATCATTCTCGAGATAGTGCGATACGTATCTCGAGAGAAATTCATATATATAAACTAAAACCTCATGTTTATCTTCTCATTTGATCAATCGATAGAGAAAAGAAGGGTTAAGGGTTGGTTATTGATCAAAGGGCATCATTCATAGAGCTGAATCAACAAGGATTGAGGAGATTAATCAACTACAAAGTTAGAGATCTTCACTTTGGTATGTTTAGTTTTTATGTTTGTTGAAGTTCAATTCGATGGTAGTGATGAAATCTCTATGAATTATGTTGTTCGTTGATTGGAAATGGTTTATTACCTTACTAGAGGTCATCCCTGATGAATTTTCTGAGTGTTTACTGTTGTTTGGTGAAGTTATGGGTGGAACAATGGCTGCTCCCTTGTGTACTCTTGAGACAGTACAGGGTGGAGTGCGTTCCACCTAGCAAAAGAGCGCACTACCTTCATCAATGAGGATGAACTCAGCTGTTGGAGCGCACTCCACCCACCGAGGGAGCGCGCTCCCACCCAAGAAAATAACAATATTGCTGTATTTTGATTGGAATTTTTGGAGGACCCAAAAAATTAGGGAATTTGGAACGAAAACCTAAACCAAGGTAGGTATGGATTCACTTATTTATCAATGTTGCCTGGCTATCCTAGTATATATAGTTCATGTAGTTTATAGACTGAATGGGGGACTATGTACACTGTAATGGTTTTAATAAATAGAAAATGGTATTTACTGTGATTCACAAGAGTAAGTTCCTGAGACTGATACCAGGTTATATAGGAGATGGGTCTTCCTGGCCTATATGTAATTTCCTACTCAGTTAAATAGGTTGCGTGGATTACATACTCACTGGAGGGTTTTGGTTAGAGGGTTTCGAATAGAACCATTGGGCATTAATGGACTGACTAGACAGCCCATCGGCCAATGTGTTGGTCTAGCAATTGTATTAATGGCGTTAGTAGGTAATTAACTATAGTTTTATCAATAAAATGGGAATCACAATGTAATAGTTATTGATGTTTGATTTGCATCCGTTATTTATTGATTTATATGATTTCCATATTCTTGTTAGTTAACATTGGTGCATATTGTTATTGCATAATGTTCTTGATTATTATATTGAATGTTGATGGCTTTGTGAATCCTTACTTACTGAGGAAGTTGGAGCGCTCACCCCAAATTTAATATTTCAGGTTTGCAACCTAGCGCTTAAGCGAAGGGTAAAGAGAAGATTTAAGAGTCTTATAATCTTCACTATGTTGTAATGAACCTTCTTACACATATATACATTATTTATATATTTAGTTGTATATACTATTTAGGGTACGTGCTTCACTAGTATGGACCGCTCACTGCGCTCGTGGTTGGTAAATCATTGTTGCAAGACGTTTTGTTCCATATAGAGAAAGCTTAGGATGAAGGTTTTTTTGAACAAGAACATGTAAAATCTAATTTGTCGATGTTTCTTTGATGTCGTTTACAAATTTCTTTATCTTATACATTGTTACTTTTACATTAATATCTGAAGGTAAGTATTTGTGATGTAGAAGACTATTATGGGAAAATGTTGAGTCATTTGTCATTGATTTGAAACTCTATTATGTAAATGTATGCTTATCTGAGATTATATGTAGTTTAATCATGAGAAAGAGGTAGATGTGTAGATAGTATAGATGTAATTAGAGGCCAAGCATTGCTGGTTGTGTATGTACAGTAAAAGATGACGTTTGTTAGGAGTTTTTTGGGTATATATGCTTAAGGTGTAGACGATTGAGACGTTGGTAAATATGTTAAAGTATTTTAAGTTAAAGAGATGAAGGGGATGTAAGCATAGTGTTAGAAAGGGATGTAAGTATTTTTTAACACCTTTTGTATATGTAGCTATTGCAGTGAAATTTTGCATGTGGTAAGACATTTTGCTTTATTGGTATGGGATAGGAGGCTATAGGTAGGTATAGGTCACTGTTTGTAGATAGTAGGTTACTTGGGGAATGAAAAAAAGCGGTATTTGATGGAGAATCTAATAGTTAGATTTATTTGTCTTTTATGGAGTGTTTGGGATGGTTTTCATTGTTTCTATCAAAATGAATAATGCGTTGGGATAGGAGGACACGATAGAGTAAGTGGGGGGTACTGTGGGTGCTTTGCTATAAAATAGGAAATGTATCATAGAGCAAGTGGAAGAAAGAATTCTTTTATCAAGAAATGTTACTACATTGATGAGAACTATTATGTAGAGTTCAATTTTCTTTTTAGAAGGAAAAACACATCACCTTTGAGGAAATGGTTGCAAATGAAAATGAAGTAATCAATTCACTTCAACAATGTGTTTTATGATGCTGATCTTGTTTAAAGGATATTTGTGATTTTCATTTGCAACCATTGTATCAAAGATTTTGTGATTATAGATTAGTGAAGAAGTATATGTGTGTTTTTCCTTTGTATAAGCAGTGCTTGTATATTACTTTGGAGAATAAGAAAGATATAAGGTATGTAGGTATTGATTTTTGTAAGTGCTTTGAGTAAAAATGAAAAAGATTGTGACTTATATATCAGCAACGTCTTTTTGAATGGCCTAAGTGACATTGTATGTTATCCTATAGAAAAGTGGGTGATTATGTTGGTGTAATGGTATGCAATGGGGTTTTGGATGACGTTGTTTTTTATTGGAGAGTAAGTATATGGCTTTCTAAGTGCTGGTAAAAGAAATGTTTGCTTTTGGTCATCTTGTTGTAAGTTTTTTTCCTTTGTTTGAGCAGAAGAAGATAAGGGGAAAGTTTGTTTTTTTTACCATGTTATTGTTTCTTAAGTATGTGATAGGAGAGGAGGATAGAGGGTATGATATAATAATGATTGAAGGCTATTGATAGATGTTGTTAGTTAACATACATTTAAATGAGAGTTAGTTTGTGTAAAAATGTTATGCATTGTTCTTTCTTTTTAAATATTGAAACTTGCTTTCGTTGGGTACAAATTATATATAAGTAATACTTTCTTAAATGTAAAATGCTTTTCTTTATAGATGTTATGTCAAATGTGAAGAAAAATTCATTCTTATGATTTAGGTACTATTTTTTATTTATGTTATGTTATGTTGGTTTTAACATTTGTTTGGTATGTGGTCTCCTAATGATAAGATTGACGGCTCGACTGTTGGCGTTTGGAAGTTGAGCGATAATAAGTTGATTTCTTATGAAAATAATAGTTAAATAATAAACTCTATATGTGTTAGATGTAGTACATAATATTTTACTAAATATATAGTGCATTCTATAGATATACTTGATGTTACTATAATATATGATGTTGTTTACTTACTATAGATATAGTGCATTCTAGTGAGAGCGATGTTATGTGCTCTTTGTGTTGTTATAGGTAATTGGAGTAGGTTATTTTATGTATAGAAAAAGTTTCATTACTAAATTAGTGGTAGCTATTGCGGGGAAAGGGAAAGATATTTTATATATAATATGCAGTACATCGATACATGGAAGTGAAGATACTAAGGTAATTATATACATATAGAGGATCACATTTATATGTACATATTAACGCAAACAGTTATTAATTTTTTCCATATTTACATTGCACTATCATGCTTGTGCATTTTGTTTGAAAGATCCAAACTGGGTTTTGCCTCTCTTTTTGTTGTTGTTGAAGAGGTCTTTGAAGTAAAGATGATGGTTTCCTTGCTGACGTCATATGTTTCAGGTGCTTTGCCTTTGTCATCTGCTGTAAGAAGTTGATTTTTTCGTAGATGATTCACAACTTAGTAGAGAGGTTGAACTTGTGCTACTTCTGTGTGAGTGCGATGTGTGGAAGAAATCATATTCTTATGTAAGGAGATGAATTGAGTAGATGACATTCTTCATTGTTGCATTGTTGGTCTACATGTTGTTGATTGTAGTGGATACTATGCATGGTATAGCTTTGTTTATAATTGGAAAGGTTATTGCAGGATTGAAGTGTTGTCCCTATGTGAACAAAGATGACAATGTTAATGTTATACATTGGATTCATATGTATGTAGGCTTTAACATTTATATTTGTTAGAGAAGTAATGGAGTGTACTTGTTCCTGAAGGTGCATTATTTGAGAAGCACTTTTTTGAAATAGATGTCAAGCGGGAATATTGAAAGCAACAACATCTAAGGAGCCGGAGTCATCTTCTAGTTGGACTTGAATTTTGTGCTTGACAAGATAAGTTTAAATATGTAAGTAAGGAAAAAGTGTAATGCATTGAGCTTTTTATGTTAGGGAAAAGTGTATAGTATTTTTTGTTACCTTGGAAGTCCGTAGCAGTTTTTATTTTTGCATTGTAAGCAGTTGAATTGTTCTTTGTATTTAGCAGGTGTGAAGCGTTTGCATTTACTGCAATTCATATACAATACGGCTGATTTTGGTATTTGATTGATATTATTGCTTTACGGTGAAGATAGTGACCTATAGAAAAGAAACATATTTGTTGAAATGAATATGAGGGTTTTCCCTATATGTGGTTGTCGTCATAATATGTAGATGTTTTTCAGTTTACTTACTTGGGAAACTGTACCAGGTAGATCAACGATGCGAGAGATGGTGTGTATTTCATTGCAACAGAGAAAATATTAGGAATGCTTAGTAGTGCGTTGTCATCAATGAAGTAATCCAAAGTTATTTTATGCAATTCTGACCTGTAATAGATAAGTGTATTAGTAGAAGAATTTATATATTTGTATAGATGGAACTTGGAATAAATGGATGTAAGTATATATACCATTGTTTAAGGTGGCGTGCTCGACTATCATCATACGTCATGTGCATCACTATTGTTGATCTTATTGACAAGGATATGAATGTTGGTTATAAGTGTTTGGATAATTTAGTGTTACTATATTCAACACTTGTTTTAGTGTTGTGGAAGTTATTATATGTAAATTGTTAGTATAGTTTATTTACCGTTATGGATTCCAATTTCAAATGCAAAGCAACAATAACTGGCTTGGAAGAAATGGTATTGGAAATGTTTTGTCCATATTTAAGTGAGAAGCTTTTCACATTGTTAAGATCACAGGGAGCATGCTGCGTTTGTATACATTAAGACAGAGAAATAGTTGATAAAATGTAAATGTTGTTAGAAATATGTGGTTACCTTTCATCAATGACTGTGATTTCTTGTATTATTGCTTCTTCATTCCTTGTCTGTATGCGATGTAGTTAGTCAATCATGAGTGCAATTGCCACTATATCTACAGAGGGGAAATTTATAGATTTTTGTTATGTTGTAATTTGATAAATAGAGTAGAGTATCATGTAATATGTGAAAAGGAAATACGTACTGACTGAATCGTTAGAATTAAGGAACTGTTGTAGTTCATTTAGTAATGTAAATTTAACTTCTTGTATAAAGACATTTGCAGTAAGAACTTCTTGAACTAAAGTATTATTGTTTAAGGTCCACTGATATTCATTTGGCACGCTTTGAAATTTACTGCTAATAAGTTGCACGCATGCATGGGAGACCACGTAACCTTTGTTTTATTCAAGAGTATGTTCAAAACATTCAATATTTTCATCGAATATAGTTGCTTATATTTTTGAACCCTGCATGAAAAATATAGGTTATGAGGTAATTTGTTTATAGCGTAAGTTGCCATGATAAGTGAAAAGGAAATATTCCGAATCATAATGAATGAAACAAATATAGAAGATAGAGTTGTGTTTTATAGTAGTAGAATGTTAACATTATTGTAGACCATACATTTATACTAAATAATGTTAGAATTGATTGTAATGTAAATTAAATTTTTCTGTTATTAGTACTTGTTTTATTGTAGAATGTTAACATTATTAGATATGAAAATAAATTTAATGACTTCATGATGTAGGAAATATGAAATGAGCGTTGCACAAAGATAGCAAATATATTTATCATGTAGGTGATCATAGTTTAAATTGTAATCCTATATGTGTAGGTATAGTGATATAGGTGAAAGGTTGATTACTAAGACGTAATGTTGTTAGTTAAGAAAGAAATTATTGTTGCAATAGATAAATTGAAGCTATTGTAATTTGGTAGTTGTGGAAGTAAGTATATGTTTACTAATTATTATTAGTGATTGGGAGTGGTTTGCGTGCAATCTAGTTAGTTGTCTAGGAATGCATGAATTTAATAATATGATGAACTAAAGAAGGAATTGAGTTGTTGTATACAAAGAGAGGAAACTGTAGTAAATTTTAGAAGATAGATAGAAAGATGAAGTAGATATTAAAAAATGAAGAGTCTTCATTACGTGTTCACACTTTAATTTATGTTGGAAGATTAATATGAAACAAATTTGTATATTGAAGTTATGGTTTAGAGAATAGTATAATAGAGGTCAATGTATATCTGTATAGATGTGCATATGAGAGACACTATAAAGCATAAGTAACATTTTTAGATGTAAGAGGTAAAGTTGTCTTTATTGTTGTATTGTGTATAAAAGTTGTTTTGGAGTGAGGTTTATATGTTGAGTACATGTTGTTGCAGCAAGATTTATAGGAGATCGTTTTAAAAATAAAACGAACATATAACAAATTATTTGATGAAAGTTAAGTGGATGTTACGTAATGTGAATATATGAGATAATAAGAATAAATATTGACAAAAATAGTTTGTATTTGTCTCAATGATCATGCATGTATTAGTAGTTACAGTTTACATGTTCATCAACGAATATTAGTTTTTGCAGACGTGTTGTGTTGCTTACAGAAAGTTTAGGTTCAAATTTTTTGAACTAGAACATGAGCTATTCAGTCACTTGATGTTTCTTTGATTTCGTTTAAGAACTTCTTTGTCTTAGGCATGGTGAGTGATATTTGCGTGTTTTGAAATAATTATATGTGATGAACAAGAATTTGTGAATGTGTGACCACTTATATTGTTGAATATTAAGGAATATAGTATATGAGGTGTCGACAAATTATGGTTCATGCAATGCATGTTTTTCCAGATGTTGTTATTGTATGCATGCTCTAGAAGAATATTGAGGGGACAATTAAGCTGGGTTTTGAATTTGGTGTAAATTTAGTTTTTTTAATAAATGATTGTTTGAGAGTACATATATGGTAATTATGGGGAACATCTATAAGTGTAGATGGTACACATGGAAGTGTAATTGAGAAATTATTGGCAGTATAGGTATAAAGAAATATGAGGTGTTGTAGGATAAAGTGAGTTATATATGCTAATAATGTAGGCGATATATAAATTGTTGAAGATAGTGTAGTAGTTTGAATGAAACAAATGAGATGAGGTGTATAGTAGATGTAGTAGTAGGCACATAGAGCTATAGTAGTAGGCACTTAGAGTTATGATGAAGAGGATGTCACATGTATCTATTGAATGGTATTGTTAAGGGATTGTGTTTGAAGGAATGTAAGAACCTGCGTTGTATTTGTTTCTTTCTAGATATTGTAGGTCTTTTTGTTGTTTCATAGGAAATTTTGTCTTATTTCTATGGGAGAGGATAATAGGATAGGTATAGGTAAGAGTGATTACATGCTGGTGTACTTGGGTAATGTGAGTGGTTCATGTTAGAAGGCATAGGAATAGTTGTTTAAAGTACATTAACTTAAAGAAATGAAGTGAAGTGTATAGTAGATGCAGTAATAGGGATGCAGTCCTGTAATGGGCAGATTGTCATATGTATGCATTGAATAATATTATGAAAGCATAGTGTTAGAAAGGGATGTATTAATGTCTTTGGTCTTTTTGTATATGTATCTATTGCATTGGTATATTTAAGTTGATAAGAAAATTTTGTTTATTAGTATGGGAGAGGATGATATAGGGTAGGTATAGATGATTGTTTGTTGTTATTGTGTTACTTGGATAATATAAAAAGGTGTTATTTGAAGGAGAATGCAATAGTTGGTTGTATTTGTTTTCTATGGAGTAGTTTGCATTATTTGTATTGATATCTATGATGTTGGGATATAAGGGTATGATAGAGTATGTGGATGCTAATGAATGTTGTTTCCTATTAAATAGCTATCATATAATAGTGGAAGTGGAAGAAAGAAGTTTCTTTTTAAAAAAATGTCATTAAATTGATGACAGGTCGAGCGTATCGAATTCATTTTCTTTTTACCAAAAAAACCACATCATCTTCGACAAAATGGTTACAAATGAAAATTGCGTTGGCCATGTTGTCTGAGTTTGGCAGGGAAAAAGACAACTACTACATTTAACATTATCTTTTGTAATGTTTATCTGCTTCATTATTGCTTAGCAATTTTCTTTTGCAATCATTGTCTCAAAGAGTTTGTGATCATATATTATTGAACAAGTAGACATGACTTGTGTTTCTTCTACAATTACTAATTGCATATGAAGCAGGAGAGGAAGAATGATATAAGGTACGTTGTTTTTTCTGTCTTCTACTGATTTAAGTACTTTCTCTTTCGCTCATCTTCTATTTGTTATTTGTATATAAAAGTAAATAATGATGTTGATGTAATGGTATGCAGTTGTTGGTGTCGAATGACGTTGCCTTTTATTGGACAATAAGTAATATGGCAACTAATTGGAACTTTGTTTGCAACATTTCATTAAGTGATTTTTTAATAGGTAAAGAGTTTTCTTTTCCATTGGTAAACGGTGGGTATTGACTTGTAATTGGAACTTTGGTTGCTCTGCTTTTATGCAACTTAAATAATATACTTTGATATTATAAAATATATTTTTTTCGACTTCAGCAATACTTCAATATGAAAAATCAAATACGTTCATTTCGTAGTGGTACAGTTTAATTTATTTGTTTGGAAGTTATGCATTTTACAAATTGGTCGTGAAAGTTAGGATGTTTAGACAACTTGTATTTGTAAGTAATTTGTTTGCTTGTTTCATATGTTTTATATGTATTATTTCATATGAGATAAAGAATGAATTCAATTAACTTTTTTTCGTAATTGTGGCATATGTTTTATTATGTCATTTGTGTCACATATATTAATTTATATGGAAAGAAAGTATATTAAGTGAACAATTGATATTAAGTAAACAATAAAATAGGAAAAGAAAGAGATATTGAGTTGGACAGTGACGACTATGTAGATACCTATTTATAAACAAAATGTAGTGATGAGACAACAAGATGGGTTTTATGTAATCGATCCAACATGATTGTTATTGGAAGGATTGTTGTATAAGTAAACATATCATGGATATCATATTACTTGTGAAGTTCCTGTTATAACATGATATCAATAAGAAAAAATACCCAGTGAGTAATTATTGTAGGACTAATGAAATATAGATATACAGTTGCATGTCAATAGTTTAGCTAAAGAAACTTCAAATAAAATAATGTTTAAATAGTAGATAATCATTTTGTTAGGTCACCTATATTGAAGAGTAGTAAAAATTATTATTTATGCAGTAATAGGAACTATTAAGGAAAAAAGATTATTCAATTTATAAGTAGAGTAGATTTAGATAGAATGAAATGTATAATTATAAAATGATATATGGTAAAGAAGAAAAAATAAAATAAAATGAACTTCATATAATAAACAATTTGCATTAATATATTGTGTAGCGGATTTTGAAAGATTTTGTAAGTTGACGATGGAGAAACAAAAGCAATATTTTTTAATAAAGATAATTTTGATGGTGAAGAGAAGACAGTGCATTTTATTGGTAAAATAAGTAAAAAATATTGAATACAAAGCAATATGTTAGTAGTAAAGGCAGAAACAAAGAATTTGCAACTTTCAATCTTTCATTAGGAGCAATAGGTTAAATAATTGCATGAATAATGTATTACACGAAGTCAAGTAACTGATATAGAGAAATAGTACCTTATTTGAATGGATGTTTTTAGCTTATATGGATTGATGAACTAAAGAGAGCAGATCTTTGTAGATAATGTTTTTGTTCTCCTGAAGTTTTATTCGTCATATGATGGTTTTATCAAGATTTTAATACATGTGGCTGTTTTTGCACGCGACATTGCAATATAAAGTTGTCCATGAGAAAATACTGGCTAAGGTAAATAAATATCGATGGTTTCCAAAGTTTGTCCTTGAGTTTTGTTAATTGTCATTGCAAAACATAAACGAATAGAAAATTGTCGTCTTTTAAATGGAAATGGGGATGTATCATTTTCATTTGGAATGAAGGGAATTCTAGGCAAGAAAACTCGTTTGCCTTAATAGTCCCCGCAAGCAATTTCAGCATTAATAACATTTTTTTCAAAGTCTTTACATAATAATCGTGTACCATTACATAATCCTTCAATTGGATCAATATTGCGTAATAATTCTTCTTAATAATAACTAATGTGGAGGAATACTATTTGGTACAAGACCATTAAGGAATTCTTCTGTTACAATATGTTTATTGTTATCAAGGGTCTCATCGAAGCTATAATATGTTATCTCTTAACCGAAGAATTTTTGTATCAACAAAGTATTAATTTCATCTACAAAGTCATTTTTATTGTTAAGATTGCTTTATTTAATAATGTATATGGTTCATTGATAGAACTTAGATCACTTGAATACATTAGTAATTAACTTTTGTAATGATATGTTGTTGTCTATATAACGAATTGTCATGGATAAATGGATTTCAATATAATTTTCTCTATATGTTTTTTCTATACCATTTCCAAGGTGAAGTAAGAAACCACTAAAACTTTTATCATACATGGCGCACATATTTTTATTCAAATGTATTTTTATAAGTGAATGTCATAGATATGATGTTGCTATAGTTGAATTAAGTATTTGCTCTTTTGTTCCTTTTTGAACAACAAGAAGAATTTGTCGGAAGTCGCCGCTAAAAAAATAACTTTGCCTCCAAAAGGTAATTGATTCTTACATATATCTTTCATCAGACTATCTACTATTTCAATTGTTTGTTTATTTGACATTGGTGCTTCATCCCGTATAATTAATTTTTTTCATGATAATAACTTTGCTAATCCTAATTATTTGCTGACGTTGCATGTACTGTTATTTTGAACGTTAATGGGATTTTGAATCATGAATAAGCAGTACGACCACTAGGTAAGATAGAAGCTGCAACTCCAGAAGATGTTGTTGCTAAAGCAATTGAGTTTTTGATCTAATTGTTGCTAGTATTGTTCTATATAGGAATGTTTTGCATGTTCCTCCAGGACCATCTATAAAGAAAAGCGCAGGTTCACATTTCAATACTTTACTTATTATTATATTGTATTCTTCTTTCTGCCTTTTATTTAATTTATCCACAACTAAAATATCTTCATTGGAAACAATAATTTATTGTTCTTCCTCTATTTTTATTGACATAATATTATTCTCATTTAAGGAAATGGATAAAGTTGTTAAATTATAATCATTTATGTTTTTTCCAACTAAATCTAAGATACAATGAATATGATGTCATGCTTTTTTCTCACTTGTTGTAATATCATATTTAGATGCATGAAAATCTTCGCACATTTTACTTTTAAATTCTTCCCCTAAATGTTTGGGGTTTTCGGGATTGCAATGAATTATAATTATTGCAAATAATTTGCATAAACAATATGACATTTGATATGTTGTTGTTTCACGCAAGCATAGCTGTGAACTATTATCTGTTTCTAATAATTTATGAAGTAGGGCGGCTTCGTGAAAGAATTTGCACATACGCCATTGATAAGTTTCAAGGAGTTGAATGATGTGCAACCAGGTGATATGATTTAGCAAAAGACGCAAGTAATATCTTTCACCTTCGATTGGATTTGCAGTGACAATTCTAGCAATAACTTTTCCTTTTTTTCGTTCACTCCAAATTTTATGTTGACGATTCCACACATAATGTTGTGGAGTTATCGATATAGTACACCACGAAAGAAAGTATCATGTTTATTCATTTCAAAGTATTTTGTTAACATTGATTTTGATATATTTTCATCTTCGAGAATGTCGTCTAAGTTATCATTATTTCTAAAGGTTATTATACGTTTTCCTTATAAATGTAATTGTAACGTAATTGCGGCTGGATATATTTTGTTGAGATGATAACTATAAATTTTCCATATTGCTTCTGGAAGTGAAATCCAACGTGCACATTGAAAGCTTTGAATTTCATCTACAAAATTTTGGTACTTGTATCATTCAATTGAAACGTGATACGATCATGACCTTTGTAAATATACTTATATAAGTATTTGCCAACTTTTATAGTTGAACAAATTTCGACATTAAGATGACAATCATATTTTGAAAGTAAGAAATGATTGTATGGTATGACCCAATGATTATCTAAGTAGCAATTTCTCACTTGAATTTTGATACCATCATCGCGACATCGATATTTTGGATAAGAATCTTTGCCAAAACATGTACTTGCACAAAATGATTTAGGATAAATGTTTTTACATTGATGATTTTTTGTCATACAAATATTCATTGGATTGAGGAAACCACAAAAACCATGTAACATATGTTTAACAATTGCTTTATATAGATGTGGATTATTTTGCTTGTTTGGCAATTCAGTAATAGCAAATTGATCGAATGTAGACGGATCAAATATTTTTGCATTCCTTTTAAGTATTAGTAATAAATGAGCATATGGAAGGCCTCTTTTTTGGAATTCAATAACACATACATATGTAGCAACTGCTCCAAAAATTTATTTTTTAAACAAATCATTTCTTCTAATTTTGCTTTGAAAATGCGGCTAAGTAGATCAGGTCTATTGTGAGGTTCATCATGAAATTGTAGTTCTTGTTTGATTTCGGGCCAATTAGGATTGCTGGTATTTGTAATAAAGAAGTATGATTTACCAAATCATTGTACTAAGGCCATTGAATCCATATATCTTTTCCTTATATCTCTAGGTCCACCAATAAATGATGCATGAAGTACAATTATGCGACCTACTTTGGATCCTTGGTTGTTACCAATATGTACACTACCCATAATACCTTGATATAATTCAGAACATATTTCTTTTTGATTGGAACAAATATAATCTAATCTTTGTGTTTCTATTTTTACATACATGTCAACAAAGTATTGTTGCAAAAGTCGTCCATAATGTAATAAGAAAGACTTACTTGAAGGCCTCATTTGAAGCTTGTAACAATAGTAAGTTTTTCATGATATTAAATTTCATTTTTGTATTGAAGAGAGTACGGATAACAATAAAGGACAAAGAAAGGAGAAAAAATTATACTATATCTCGATTTTTGTATTATTTAAAGAAAGTTGTAAATATTAAGTGTTGTACATAAATGTAGAGAAGGATTTTATGACGCGCCTGATGTTGCATTTCTCATCGAATCTTCAATTGTATGTATATGAATCGCATCGATCTTCAGAGTTAGTTGAAGTTGCATGATTTATTCATTTTTTAAGAATTTCTTCGTGCCAACCACTTTCACCATATGGAAATATTAATGGATATTGCAATGCATCATAACAGCCACAATAATATTGCACTCTAATACTTTTACCACCATAACTATGAACAATAATATCACGTTTTGTTGGTTGGCAATCTAAAGTATCGTCAACCTAAACTGCATCAACTTGAGATGCTGTTAGAGCATTATAAACTCGTTGATCTAATGCAACATTAACTTTGATATAAATATTGCATGTATTTAAATGTGCAACATGCTTTAGATTTCGAAAGAAAATGCAATATTGATAAGTCGGTATTTATAGGTTTTTAGTAGTTTATTTTAGTATACTTAATTATGCAAAGTCTCTAAAATATATATTTAATCATATTTTTTGGTCGTTTTCAGGTGAAACGGAGTGCGCGATTGAATTCGTGGCGGAAAATACTAAAAATTGAGTATTTACTTGCAGTGATCGAATGTCCGACAGTTTGCCTCGAGTTACGTGTTGCGCGGTGGGTAGAATAAGAGACAGTAGACCAAATTTTGGCACCGTTGCCGGGGACTTAGTCCTTACTCTGAGTTTAGGTTTATTTTCTTTTCTTTTTCTTAGTTTTATGCTACCACACCTCACTCGGTCAAAATTGGCTAGTTCATTGTTACCTTCCAATCCTGAACTAGAGAGAATATTTCATATGTGGACTAGAGAGACCCAACTTAGGCAACAAGAATGCCAAAATCCTCTGAACATGGCTGCAAATCGCCAAATCACCATGGGTCACGCCAATCAAGTGCTTCAAGCTCTTTTGGCGCAACAACCCCTCTACATCAACTATCTGGATAATGTCGGAGACTTTGAGTTGAGGTCTGGGTTCATTCATCTCCTACCATCCTTCCATGGTGGCGAGAATGAAGATCCTGTCACTTTCCTAAAGGAGTTTCATACTAACTGCAAGTCAATGAAACCCTCCAGTGCGGACGAGGAAACGGTTAAGCTCAGATCTTTTCCGTTTTGCCTTAAAGACAAAGCTAAGGAATGGCTTTTCTACCTTTCGCATGGCTGCATTAACTCCTGGAATGAAATGACAACCGCATTTTTGAATGGATACTTCCTTGAGGATAGAGTTGCTCAGCTCATCAAGGATATATGCAGCATCAAAATGAGGTCAGGCGAATCATTTGGTGCATATTGGGATCGCTATAAGCGATTGATTGCTAGTTGCCCGCAGCATGGCCAGTCTGAGAAGGCCATAGTTCGATTCTTATATGTTGGCATGTCGCCCATAGAACGACACATGATTGATAATGCTTGTGGGGGGTCACATTCGAGACAAAACGCCAGCCCAAATGAAGCAATTGTATGAGGACTTCGCACAACAGTCACGCATTTATGGTGATTTTGATGCTACTGCTTACCGAAGTGTGACTGCAGGGAGTGTCTCGAGCTCCACTGACCAGAAAATTGATCAACTAACCTCTATGATGGAACGTCTCCTCTCATCTGGCAAAGTGCAAGTCAAAGCTTACGGCTTCTGTACTGCCACAAATCATCCAACTGATGAATGTCGTACTCTCTTTGAGGATAATCAACAGGCCAATGTCATGGGTAATCAGTTCCAGGGACCATCTAGAGTCCCATTTGGGAATACGTATAATCATGCAACGGCGAGGAACAACTCGAACTTCAGTTACGGGCCTCAAAATCATAACTATCAGACATTCATCCTTAGAGGTCAACCGTTGCCTACACCCTCCAATAATACATCTTCACTAGAGGATATGTTCAAAGCCTTTATGGGCCAACACAGCCAATTTATGAGTGAAATGGCCCAATTCTAGGCTACCACCGAGAAATCCATCAGCAAAACCAAATCAGCGGTATGAACTCTTCAAGTTCAAGTGGACTAAATGACACAGTGGATTGGACGTCTCGAGGATAAGGGAAAGTTGCCTTCGCAACCTTACCCGAATCCTAACGCGAGTGCTAACGCAGGTACACTTCGAAGTTGTAAAGAGCTGGAGGGACCCAAAAGGAACAATGGGTCATCTGATGCCAAAGACCAGGAAAATGAGGAAGAACACTAGTTAGTAGTGACTCCGTTTGTCCCTAAACAGATGGAAACTACTCAAAAGGAAGCACCACCCACATTTAAGGTCAAACCTCCTTTTCCATAACGACTCATCTTAGATAAGAAAAAAGAGGAAGAGAAAGAGATTCTCAAGACCTTTCGGCGAGTGGAAATCAATATTTCACTCCTCGATGCTCTGAAGCAAGTCCCTAGGTACGCAAAGTTTCTTAAGGAGCTATGCACTAACAAAAGGAAATTGAAAGGCAATGAAAAAGTCCAAATGGGAGAAATCGTCACGGCTATCCTACAGAAGAAGTTGCCTCCTAAATGCAAGGATCGTGGGATGTTCTCAGTACCTTGTGTTATAGGTAATGTAAGCATTCAGAAGGCTATGTGCGACCTTGGCGCTTCCATTAATGTCATGCCATTGTCTATTTATGAGACATTGCATGCAGGCCCATTAGAGGGGACTGGTATTGTCATTCAGTTGGCAAACCGTTCAGTTGTCAGACCCGTTGGTGTTCTCGAGGACGTTCTAGTCCGAGTGAACAAGTTTGTGTTTCCTGCTGACTTCTACATGGTAGATACGAAGGAGGAGCCATTCCCCAATGCTTCGTTAGTACTCCTTGGACGTCCATTTTTGAAAACGGCAAAGATGAAGATAGATGTTGATGATGGATCTCTTACCATGGAGTTTGATGGTGAAGTCATCAAGTTTAACATATATGACGCAATGTGATACCCCAGTGATGTGTTGTCTATGGTGTGTACCATGGACTCTGTGGATCCACTTGTTGAGCAGACATTGCTCATGAGTGGCGATGATGAAGTTAAAGTAGTGTTAAAGCATCATCTCGACACTACTCAAATCCACAATAGTGTTTTGACCTTCAATACTGATGTCGAGGACGTTGTTTTTGAGTTGGATTCATTCCAACCCCTGGCCCCAAGCGTCTATCATTTGGAGTTGCCTACTTCTAACTCCAGACTTTCTCCCTCCTTGGTTAAAGATCCCACACTTGAACTGAAGCCATTACCTGAGCACCTAAAGTATATGTTTTTGGGTGAGAATGACACACTCCCTATGATCATCTCATCCAAACTTACACATTTGGAGGAAGAGAGGCTCCTTCGAGTACTCCGAGAGTTTAAACAAGCTATTGGGTGGACCATAGTGGATATCAAAGGTTTGAACCCTTCCACTTGCATGCATCATATATATATGGAAGAAAGGGTCAAAACCTACGAGAGAAACCCAGAGGAGGCTCAATCCGCTCATGATGGATGTCGTGAAGAAGGAGATACTGAAGCTTCTTGATGCTAGCATGATTTACCCCATCTCCGATAGTAAATTGGTAAGCCCTATCCAGGTGGTCCCTAAGAAAACGGGAGTCACGGTAGTCACCAATTCACATGGTGAGTTGGTTCCAACCCGCATTCAAAATGGATGGCGGGTATGCATTGACTACAGGAAGTTAAACGCTTCCACCAGGAAGGATCACTTCCCCCTACCATTCATTGATCTGATGTTGGAGAGACTAGCCGGTCGTTCTCATTACTATTGTATTGACGGTTATTCCGGTTTTCATCAGATACCGGTAGCGCTTGAAGACCAAGAAAAGACGACCTTCACCTGTCCGTTTGGCACTTTTGCCTATCGACGCATGCCCTTTGGATTATGCAATGCACCTGCCACCTTTCAAAGGTGCATGGTGAGTATCTTTTCAGATTTTTTTGAGCATTTCATTGAGGTCTTCTTGGATGACTTTACTATTTACGGTGATTCATTCGATAGTTGTCTCGTCAATCTGACAAAGGTACTTAGCAGGTGTATCGAGAAGAACCTAGTTCTGAACTATTAAAAGTGTCATTTTATGGTGGACCAAGGTCTTATTTTGTGGCACATTGTCTCAGCCAGGGGCGTAGAGGTAGACCAAGCTAAAATTGATGTTATCAAGAAATTTCCCTACCCTACGAATGTGCGGGAGATTACATCTTTCCTTGGACACGCCGATTTTTATCGTCGTTTCATCAATGACTTTTCAAAAATCGCACAACCCTTATACCATCTACTTCAAAAGGACGTACTTTTTGAGTTTGATAAGGCATGTAAGAGTGTATTTGATGCACTGAAAGACTCACTTACTAGCACACCAGTGATTCAGGCCCCTAATTGGGAGCTTCCATTTGAAATTATGTGTGATGCTAGTAATTATGAAGTGGGTGCAGTCTTAGGACAGAGAGTCGGGAGAGCTTCACATGTCATTTACTATGTTTCTCGTACTCTAGACGTGGCTCAGATGAACTACACCACTACTGAGAAGGAGCTCATTGCCGTTATCTTCGCATTTGAGAAGTTTCGGCCTTATCTCTTGGGAACCAAGTTTATCATTTACTCTTATCATGCTGCCTTGAAGTACCTGATGAGTAAAAAGGATGCCAAACCTAGGCTCATTACATGGATACTCCTACTACAGGAGTTTGACATCACAATCAAAGATAAAAGTGGTGCAGAAAATCTAGTCGCATACCATCTCAGATAATTGAGAATGGTGAGAGTCCTACCCCTCTTATGGATGATTTCCCTGATAAGTACATCTATGCCGTTATGGAATATCTCCCCTGGTACGCCGATTTGGTGAACTATATCACCTCGGGCGAGCTATCTCCTCACCTTTTGAGGGCTCAGAAGAATAAAGTAAGGAGCGATGCTAAGTACTATGTATGGGATGACCTGTACTTATGAAAATTCTGCTCCGACCAGGTTATCAGGTGTTGTGTTCCGCAGACTGAGAGTCACTCCATATTGGCTTTTTGTCATACTTACGCCTACGGTGGCCACTTCGGTCCCCGTCGGACAGCTAGGAAAGTTCTTGAGAGTGGGTTTTACTGGCCCACCATTTTCCATGATTCATACATGTTTACCAAGACTTGTCCTAACTGTCAGAAAACTGGTAACCTTAGTCATCGGGACCAAATGCCACTTACCCCGATTCATATTTGTGAGATATTTGACGTTTCGAGTATAGACTTTATGGGACCATTTCCAGTGTCATTTGGTAATGTTTACATACTTTTGGCAGTGGACTACGTGTCTAAGTGGGTGGAAGCTAAGGCTACATGCACAAACGACTCTAAAGTAGTATGTGAATTCCTTAAATCGAGGATTTTCACTACATTTGGTACCCCACGTGCCCTGATCAGTGATAGAGGCACTCACTTCTGCAACCGTACAGTCGAAAGTCTTCTGATGAGGTACAATGTCACTCATCGAACGTCTATAACGTATCATCCCCAAACGAGTGGCCAGGCAGAGGTCTCTAATAGGGAGATCAAATCCATCTTGGAAAAGACGGTGAATCCTACTCGTAAAGATTGGAGTTCACGTCTTGATGATGCGGTTTGGGCTTACCGAACGGCGTTTAAAACGCCAATTGGGATGTCCCCATATCGCCTTGTGTTTGGTAAAGCTTGCCACCTGCCAGTCGAGCTCGAGCATAAATCCTATTGGGCTGTGAAACACCTTAATATGAAGCTCGATGAGGCAGGAAAAGAGAGAAAGCTCACTCTCCAATAATTGGAGGAAATCAGGAACGACGCGTATGAAAATGCGCGGATTTATAAAGAAAAAACAAAAGTGTTCCATGATAGCAATCTCTCTAGGAAATCTTTTCGTGTTGGTCAGAAAGTGCTTTTATTTCAGTCACGCCTTAAGATTTTTGCAGGTAAGCTGCGATCGAGGTGGACATGACCATATGTTGTGACTGCGGTGTATGATCACGGAGCAGTGGAGATTCAGAGTTTGGAGACAGGTAATGCGTTTAAGGTGAACGACCACAGAATTAAGATCTTTTATGAAGACTTCCCGAGCCATAATGTGGAGGTCGTGTCACTTGCAACGCCAGTCTATACTGATTGACAGACTTGGACCAAGTCGAGCCAACGACTTTAACCAAAAGCGTTATTGGGAGGCAGCCCAAACTTTGATAAGTATCATTTGGTTTATTTATTTTCGTATTTATTATCATTTTGCATGAATTTGTATCATTTCCTTCATCTTATATTTATCATGTTCTTTCACCATCTTGTTTGTTTTCTATGTGCGGACATCTCGACTTGCTTTGAACCTTGAGGGCAAGGTTCGGAATAAGTTTGGGGGTGTTTTAGGGATTGTGGATTGTATTTTTGCGAAAGACTACAGGTGAGATCGTTTATTTTTTATGCGGTTATATGCAGATATCGGATGGTAATGGTGGTGTTTTATATCATTTCTTCCATTTCTTTCATTTATCGTCCATACATATTCCTTTCTAATTTCATTAGGATTTGATACACTTTCATGCATATATGTATTTAGTATATTTTTTTTATTAGTTATTTAGAGTCACCCAAAACTTTGTTCATGCCTTTGGTTGTGGATGAGTGAATTACAGTTGCCTTTTTTACTTGAAACTTAGAGAAAACTAGGAGAAACATTCAATCGAGTCCGTAGCTCAGCATTTTTATGATTTCATGATTATGAACTTAGTTGATGGTTGGATTTTGTTCTAGATAACGAAAGGGAGTAGACGGTCAGACTTACACATGTATTGATATTTTGACCCACATTAGGGGATTTGCTTGATTATAGTGAAAGTGAGAAGGGCTAACAGGATTTTTTCTATAAAAAAATAGAGCGTCCCACAGGTTTCCACAGGAAATGAAGCAGAGAATCTTGTGGTGGAGAAAGTGAGAAAAGCGGTCCACAGGAAATGTAGCAGGGATCGTACTACTTGAAAGAAAAATTTCAGGAAAATAGAGAAAATAAGATGAATAAAGGAGGAAGTTGTGAAAACTCCTCAAATAAAAGATTTAGCTCGAGTGCTTTCACTTGATTAAGTGTGATTTTAAACTTGCGTGCTTGAATGTATAGACCAAGAAAACTCGTGAGTAGTTGATGACTTTTGTCTTGACCGGATCTATGTCTTTAAAGTGTGGTCATATTTAATGATATACTTATCCTTGTATACGAAATGTACAAAAACCTATCTTGCATATAGTGTTCTTGCTCCTAAGTGAGTTCTGAGTAGCCTTGGACCTGCTTCTTGACTAACACTTTCAGAATATACTTGCCTTTCAACTGTTGTACCTTAAGATTTAGGATTTGATAAGTCGGTCGCTCCTCAAAATATACATCATCACTCAAATCAATCTAACTCAAGTCAACAATCGGTCGCACACCTACTATGACTTAGCTAGTCGAAGCATAGAATAATGGAAGACTGGATGAATCCCTAACATTTTTGGAGGTAACTCAATCTCATATGCAACCTTTCTTACTCGTCTCTTTATCTTAAAAGGCCCGATGAATATCAGTGTTAACTTGTTTTTCAAACCAAGTATGTGAAGACCTTTTTGAGGAGAAATCTTCAAATACACAAAGGCTCCCTCGATATATACTCTTCGTAATCAGTATCATAGAAATATAATTGCAAATACGTGGTAATAATTGATTTATATAATGATATACTTATCCTTGTATACGAAATGTATAGATACCTTTAATCCTTTTACAAAGTTTTTGGTCATATTTAACACCAAAGGAAGTTAATGTAAATGTGTTATTATAAGTTCGAATATATGTACGAAATTTTGTTGGTTCATCATGATTTGCTGTCAGTAAATCATATAATGCATCAGGTATATTTTTTGTTGGTAGAGAAATCGGTCCTTTCGAGCAGCAGAAATTTTTTTTTGTCATGACAAAATATTTTAGTATGACAGTAAACACATATTGTTAGGAGTAGAAATATATGAGCATTATTTAATATTTGTGGAATGAATGTCGAATTACAATCATCCCTACAAACGTTAGAATCATTACCTTATACGTTGCATGTCATGTTGTTTGTCTTAGGAGGTAGTTTCCTTTTCCTAGTTGTTGAAAGTGCGATGTTCTCAGAATCCTAATAATTTTATTACAATATAAATATGTAAATTATGAAAGCAAGATATCTATGAAACTAGTTGGATTAAATAGTAAATGTTTAAATTGAATAAGTTGAAGTAATAGTACGAATAATATACAGTGAAATATTTCAAATAATTATATTTATATATTTAAAATGATATATTACTGCTTACATTTATTTATGTTGAAGAAGTGATGTTGTAGGAAGTAGGTAGTGGAAGTATTTGCGCTGAAGTGCTACATTCACCAATAGTATCAAATTGCATAGAACGTATTCTTGTTCGACATCGATTAGTATCCATAATTGGACAAATCTGTAATGAAATGATAATATACATTTTCCATTCAATTGTAATAAATGAAACTAAATAATGGTAGAAAAGGAAAGTAAATACATTTAAACTACTATGTCTAAATATTATGTTTGTTCAATTGATGGAGCAATAACAGTGTTAATGTGACATGTGTATTTTTCCGTCAACTAATGAGACGAAAATATATAGAAACAACAATGGCAAGAATCAAAAGACAAAGAATAGATTGATATATATCTATAGTAATAAGCAAATGCCAGTAACGAATGAATACATTTTCAATGCATTAGGTTTAATTGGATAGGTACATCGATTCCCCTTTCTTACCAATTTAATTAAAATTAAGAAGTGTAAATCAGTGCATATAAATCTAATATCTTAAGTGGCATATTTAACATGATATCAAATGAAAAGAATTTTATGTCATATAGTAAGGAACATGATTGTGACATTGTTATAAATGAAATTGTTCTGTAAATGACTTTAATGGAACCAAATAAATAGAAAGCATGAAGGATAATAGCAATTTAAGTATATCATATCAATGAAAACGTAAAATTGACATCAAATTTCAGCAATTACAGCAAGAACTGTATTTATGTTGATCAATCGCACTCACCTAAACAATTGATTTGTACTTTATAAGCACGGTGCAACACGCCAACAAACGACGAGTGTAGGTTGATGAACAACTCAGCGGACGAACTGTATTAAAGTGATGACAAAGTGACAAAGGAGAAACGAAAGTGAGAAAGGCGGTGGCGATCGATAGCGACACTACTGCAGACACGGAAGCATGGCAATGATGAAGAAGAAGAAAGAAAATGGGATGTTACTACCCAATCGCTGATGGTATGTAGGATAACCTAGGTAGAAGACAATTTTAATGTGTCTTGATGGCCAAGACATTGGTGTGGACGAAAGCATCTTGAAATAAAGATTTTACCCTTGTGTGTTTATGTTGGACACATTGCCTTCTACGATAACGTACTACGCAAATCATTTAATCATTGATTTTTTATCATAAAAACGAACAAAGAACTTCAACTTGTTACCTTTTTGCATGTAAATATTGCGTATAGAATCGATGAAACGTAATGATTATTCTAAAATCTAGTGACATATTGTGCATAAAATTTGGCAGGAGTAAAGATGACCATTTAACATTTGATTTACAATGAGAGAAGATGCGACCGACAATAATACTTAAGCAGTTAACATCATTGTTGCAAATAAGAATGTATAAGTTACGATCGTAAGGTGTAAAAAAAATATAATTTTATACAAAATATGTATGTATAAATAAATATATGTGCTAGTAATTTTACTTAACATGTACATAATGATTTGAAATACAAAAGCATAAAAAATAGCATCGTTAATCACGTGTGCCTAGAATAAATGTAGCTAACTCAATGGCCCAAAAGCAGCAACTACACGAGTATCTAGGATGAAGCATGTCATTCATATGTAGCACAATAGCTTCCTGAAAATCTGTATAACTACATCGAATGTAGTGGAATTTTATTAGCAAGAGATAAAGATTTGTTAAGTGAGATTTTATTAAAGGTTGACAATCGCTGCGGATTCTATGGAGCTCATTCCATCCTCCATGTTCTGCCTGTAATTGATGCAGTAAGTGAGTATCCAAGTAATCTATGCCATCGACAATCATATCCTTTAATTGAGTCATCATCAACATTCCATTCATGTACGCCGCAAATATGTGACTCGTGACTGTTGCGCGATGCATCTCTTTCATTCCTTCTGTGAAATTTCGTTGTATAAAATACAATACTTGCACGAAAATAATTCTTTCTACTTCATTACCTTTAAGTAAGTTCATAATATGAAAGATATAGGTGGTTAGTTATATTACCATTCCTTTAAGAAAGATTGCGTCAGGATTATTCGTACTGTAGCATTTGTGGACAAAGTGCAACAGAGAATTTGGTACATTGTTTGTAGCTAATACAATTGTAGTGAGTTGTAGACATTAGTAATTTTTTCATTCTCTGACAAAGACTTTATAGATTTTGATGCAACAGATGCGTTGAATAAATCCTTTAATGATATCTCGCCAACTTTCGCAAGAATATGAACAATAACATCCGATGGAAGAGATTGTAACGAACGTATCGACATATCCCTATAGACAGTAAATTTAACGTCGTTATGAATAGTATGCACGCAACATTCATGTAGGAAAATAAGTTATGAATAGCTAATTAGCAATACAATGTCATTGCTTACTCTCAATAAGTTGCATTTGTTGAGTAAAAGAAGAAATAACTTGATACACATGTAAAAATATAAAGAAAGGAATAAATAATTCATGAAGAAAGAAGGTAAGATCATATCATAATAAACTTTATTGTACATCATCATAGTATCAACAACAACTCTATTGAAAAATTATTTTAAGTCACATATTATATGTCATTGCAAGTAGGATAAATTAATGGGAACAATAATAATTACTAATTACATGTAGTTATTAAAGAATGATAGGCTCTTCAAAAAAGAAAAGATAATTGCAATTGACAAGAATATAGCATAAATAAATTTAAAATTATATATGTTGTTGAATGTAAGATTTGTAATTGTAGGTTGATGAAAATGCATTTGAGAGATCTATGCAATTGAAATATGGCTATTTATCATTGACATCATGATGATAGGACTACTTCTTCAGAATATTAGGAATGCATATTTTACCATACGTTCCTAAATCCTCATATTGTCACACTAAATAGGTTTGTCAATCACTTAAATGTACAAATAAAAATTATCATCATGAATCATGAAGTCTAACAAAGTAACAACGAAAGTGTTAGGCGTCATAATAAGCTGAATACTACCTCATCTTAGTATGAACAACAACCCTATGAACAAGTTATCTTAATTAGATATAGTTAAGAAAGAATATACGGGGCATCAAAATACAAGAAATTATTGCAGTTGAGAAGAATATAGAATAAATTAACTAAACATTGTATTTACAGTTGAATGTAAGGTTTGTAAGTCTAGCTTGATGACAATGCATTTGAAAGTTCTATTCAATTGAACTATGACTATTAGTCATTGGCATGATCAAGATAGGCTTACTTAGTCAGAATATGAGGAATTATTAACTATATGTACTTATGAAATAACCGAAGTATGATGACAAAAGAACATATAATTGCAGTCGAGAAGAGAAAGTCATTATTTTAATTGCAAGTAGTATTTTATCTCCACAATGAATATACAGATCATATTGTATGTATAATTCCCATCATTTAAGGACAATAGTGTTGAATGTCATGTGCTATTTCCATAATTTTAACTTGTATATACTCGCATACTTGAGCATAATTTAGAAAATCATCATATTCCCACTGTAAATAGGTTTCTCAATAAGTTAAATGAACAAACGAAAAGTACCATCATCAATCATGAAGTGCAACAGAGTGGAAGTGAAAGTGCGAGGAGTCGTTGTAAAATTTGGAAACTTCTGTAAAATAGGAAAATGTGAAGTAAACAATATAAAATAAGTAAATAAAGGCAAAACAAATAGGCAAAGATTAACAAGTCTTTGATGAAGATAGCAATCTAATGAACAAAAGGAACAATTCCTCTAATAGGTGATAAATCAAACCGATTAATTGTTGTATATGTATCATGCGAAGTAAGCGAAACCCTTAATTTCTTCAGAATCGAAAAGATTTACAATTCTTTGATGAAGATAGCAAGGTATAGAATAAAGACAACAATTCCCCTAACAAGTGCTAAACTAGACCGACTTATTGCTATATGTTTTTCATACTTTCTTCTTTAAAAGGAGGATTGAACAGACGAAGAAGGAGCCACAGAAGAGCAACGATGAACTTCACTGACAACGTCTACCTGAGATAGAGATGAAATCGATGTGTCAAAGAAAACGAAGGCAGACGTGTATGGATGACGGTAAAGCTTAAAGAGGAGATGGAAAACAGCAGACCATGAAGAATAAGACAGAAGATAAGCCAGCTTCATCAGTATAGAATGACCATTGGCCACCAGTTGACCTAAAAGGCAAAACTGGGAAATCATTGTACGAAGAACTATGTCATTTTACTTAGAGATATGCCATGAATGATTTGGACAGCACTTGAAGTGAAAGACAAAATTGGTATGACATTATACAATGAACAATGTTAAATTCATCTTTCCATAGTATAGAAGAAACAGGGTTGTGAGGTTTATAAACGAGGTTTTGGGTTTTGATAAACTCTGTATTTTTGTATATTGTTTAAATATCAAAAAAGTTTTAGTTTTTCACTGCGTATACTTTGTATTGTTTATTCGACATCGATATGCAGTTTGCGTTTATCAGGTACTAACGGAGAGGCGGCTCTAGTTGATTATGGCTAGGTTACCGAGGCTTAATTAAGGTTTCAGACCGAGTATCGCCCTAATCAAGATATGGGATGCTACAACATGACCAAGAAACTTCACCTCACTCAGTCAGAAATCACAATTGCTAAACTTGACATATAGCATGTGCTCCTCCATCAATGACATCGATATTGTCCTAAGGTAAATCTCGTGCTCCACACGAGTCCTGCTATAAATCAAGATGTTGTCGATAAAGATAATGACGTATCTGTCCAAGTATGGTCTCAAGACCTTATGCATCAAGTCCATTAAGATCGGCAAGGTGTTAGTCACCCCAAAAGGCATAACTGTAAACTCAAACAACCCATATCTCGTATTGAAAGCGGTCTTCTTAATGTCTTATTCTCAAATCCTCAATTAATGATAACCTAAACGTAAATCAATCTTCGAGAAGAACTTAGTGCTTGCCAACTGATCGAACAGATCGTCGATCCTAAGGAGTGGATAATGGTTCCTGACTTTCACCCGATTCACCTTCCTTTAGTCCACACACATCCTTACGAAACCATCCTTCTTTTTTCACAAATAATAATGGCGCTCCTTAATGAGACATACTAGGGTGGATGAAAATCCTCAATAGCGTTCATTCTATGATAGAACCTCAAGCTGTCTCCTCACTTCCTCCTACTCGGATGTTGACATCCTATAAGGTCTGCTAAACATCGGCTACGACCTTGGTAAAAGCTCGATAATAAACTCAACCTCTCTAGGTGGTGGTAATCCTGGCAAATTGTCCAAGAAAAAATCAGGAAACTCTATAACCACTGGAACATCCTCAATCTTAATCTTCATCCTCAAGCTTCGGCTCAACTACTGCAGCAAACGCCTCCATCTCCTGAGTCATAGCCAGTCAGGCTCTAGTAATGGGTTGCGCGGTCATGACTCCGGTAAACATGAACTCTGGAATCACAGGAACACGAAACGTGATGGTCATCTGGAAACAATCTAGTTGTGCATGATACGCCGCTAACCAATCCATCCCCAAGAATGTGTAGAATTTGAAGTACTCTACAACTTTAAAGTCTATCAGCAACTGATACTCTTCTACCTCTATCATTGTGACGACCCTTTCTCAAATTAGGGCACCGCCTGGCCTAATCCTGTTATTAAGCCCTTAACCTCTACCATGTAGGACTTAACAACATATTAGTCAGCCTTTTTAATACTCTTACCTCAACAACTACTTTTTCAAATAAACCTTACACCATTCTTAAACTTAATAGTATTTTAGAGTAAATTATAATTTTACATAATTTAAAAATTATTCAGCATAAGTCTTGAAAATTTAGCGGAAGCCATTCATATAAAACTCTAGTATGTGGAAAACTAGGAAACAAATATTACATGCATATATAAAACAAACGATGATAACTATATATCAACGTGTGTCTGGTCGCGTAAGTATCTCTCAACCCATAGTATAAATCCCAAAAATTATATAAAGACATATATAAAAGTCATATAGCAAAATCAAAAACCTGCAAAACCAGATGTAGCAACACTCCATTGGCTCAGAGGTAGTCGCTGATCTTCTACTTGCCCGGTTTGCTACTCGATGGATCTACACCCATCGTCATAAAAAGAACGGTGAGTACAGGAAAGTAGAAAGTAACACTAAGAGACATTTGTTCACATTTCCAAATATACAACAAGTATATGAAAGCATAACAATAACAAGAAATCATGCTATAGATACTTTAGTTAAGTAAAATGAAATTGACACTCAGCTAAGTAGTAATGATCTAGTGTCGGTCGGCCGTAAGTTACATCACATCAACCTTTTTCCACTATTTAGGTTGTAATCAATTCTTTTAAGATGCCTTCACATCATTGTAAATGCCATTTCCATGTATAAATACTCACAAGTGCCCCTCACATGTGATGTATACTTGCCAACAACCCCAAGTCTCATACCTCGTGTGTTGCATAAGCTAGTGGTGAGATCCCGCAACCTCCAAAGTCCAGTGACCTCGTGTGCCATGCACATCTCTAACAAATCATGGTCGTAGATAAAAACTATTTTCATAACCAATAAATGACATGGTTTAGGAATCCAACAAATGTAATGCATATCTAATGCTCAAAGAAGAATATATTAAAATTTTGTTACACATTGATTCAATGACACCATTTAATCAATTATAGCCACATTGATATTACTATTAAAGCTACACTAAGCTTAAATCAACTTACAACATCACTCTCTACCCCGGTCCCACGCCGATATGCATATCGAGGAGTGTCCCAACTCACGCCATGACCCCTAAATACATGTAGGAGCGACTTAGTAGTCAACACATATACATATACTAGGCATACATCACAACAAATCTGACATACACCTCATCCACATCGTCTCGCTCCATGCACGTATCTCGATACGAGTCCCACGTCACGGGTCAATGATCATAATTAAGGAATTAAACTAGGATTTGAAATTAGGGTTGTGACAAATCTTCCCAACTAATGGAAGTTTTGTCCTTAAAATTAAACTTAAATTGAGGTTATACCTGTCTCGAAAAGGTACAAAAACCTATCTTGCATATAGTGTTCTTCTCCTAAGTGAGTTCTGAGTAGCCTTGGACCTGCTTCTTGACTAACACTTTCAGAATAGACTTGCCTTTCAACTGTTGTACCTTCCGATTTAGGATTTATACTGGCTGCTCCTCAAAATATACATCATCACTCAAATCAATCTAACTCAAGTCAACAATCGGTCGCACACCTACTATGACTTAGCTAGTCAAAGCATAGAATAATGGAAGACTGGATGAATCCCTAACATTTTTGGAGGTAACTCAAGCTCATATGCAACCTTTCTTACTCGTCTCTTGATCTTAAAAGGCCCGATGAATATCAGTGTTAACTTGTTTTTCAAACCAAGTATGTGAAGACCTTTTTGAGGAGAAATCTTCAAATACACAAAGGCTCCCTCGATATATACGTGAGATCATTTTGATACGTGTTTGCATATTTTTTGCCTCTCCCGAGCTCCTTTAAGCCTCCGACGAATATGTCGTACCTTCTTCGTGTGATCAACAACAATCTTAGGCCCCGTTAGCTCCAGGTCCTCTAGCTCAACCCAACAAGATGGTGAGCGACACGATCTACCATATAAAGCCTCAAATGGCACCATCTCAATGCTAGCCTGATAAATGTTGTTGTATGCAAACTCACATAATGATAGGTACTCCTCCCAAGATCCACCAAGCTCAAGTACACAAGCCCTGAGCATATCCTTGAGAACTTGAGTCAACATCTCAATCTGTCTATCAGTCTGAGGGTGAAAGGTTGTATTGAACTGTAGGCGCGTACCATACTACTCCTGCATACTCTGCACATCCTGGACGTATACACAACATCTATGTCTGATGTAATAGTCAATAGTACCCCATGCAGTTTGATAATCTCCCCCTCGAACAATATGATCAATTGGTCAAATGCATAGTGAGCTGTAACTGGTAAGAAATGGACATATTTCGTCAATCTGTCCACACTTACCCAGATGGAATCATGTCAACGGGCAGTCCTCGACAATCCCCTGATAAAGTCCAAGTCATTGTCTTCCCACTTCCATCGTGAAATGGGAAGTCGTTGCAACAATCCTCTAGGTATACGATGCTCAGCCTTCACCTATTGGCAAATCCCGTAGTTTCTAATAAACTCCGATATGCTTGCCTTCATCCCAAACCATTAAAAATGTCTCCTTATATCATGGTACATCTTGGTCCTTTATGGATGAACAGTGAACCGAGAACGATGCGAATCTAGAAGAATCTTATATCTCAGCTTTAGCACTGACAGTATCCACAATCTGCCTTTAAACTTCAGACACTGATTCGTCGTCTATGTTCAATCAACACAATCATCATTATGAGCTAACTCACTGAACCTCTGGTATAGAATATCGGCTCTTTAACCCTCTGACACTTTTTATGTAGACACTGTCTGAAGCCTCATTTGTGCACAAATCATCACCCGAATGTCTATAGGAATATCAAACTGACTCATCATCGCCGCTACCTCGAGTAATCCATACTCATACATCATATGGCATATGATAACCTATGTATCTTTAGTAGATATCCTACTTAGCGCATCAGTAACTACGTTAGCTTTTCCTAGATGATACTCTAGAGAAAAATCGTAGTCCTTTAAAAACTCCAACCATTTGCGTTGTCTCATGTTCAGTTATTTCTGTGTGAAGAGGTACTTCAGACTTTTATGATACGTGTAGAGTATGTGTCTCTCTCCATACAGATGATATCTCCATATCTTCAGAGCAAATAACACCGCTGCCAACTCCAAGTCATGAGTGGGATATTTCTTCTCATGTATCTTCAACTGTCTAGTGGCATAAGCCACTGTACCTTTATCCTGCATCAGCACACTGCCTAAACTAATATGAGAAGCATCAGTATATACCAGGAATCTTTGTCCAGCCTTTGGCAAAATCAATAATGGTGTGGTGGTTAACTACCTCTTCAACTGAGTAAATGCCTCCTTGCATATTCCTCAGACCACTCAAATCTAATGTCTTTTTAGGTCAATCTGGTAATTGGTGAAGTAATCTTTGAGAAATCCTTCACGAACCTACGGTAATACCCTGCTAATCCCAGAAAACTCCTGATCTTCGTGACTGACGTCGGTGCTGGCCAATCCATAATAGCCTGAATCTTGGCTGGATCTACATCAATACCTGCAGCTCCAACAAAATGTCATAAAAACTTGACATCTGATAGCCAAAATTCATTTTTGATAAACTTGGCGTATAGTCGGAGCTCCTTCAAAGTCTGCAACGTCTCCCTGAGGTGTTACTCGTGATCCTCTCGAGTCCTCGAATATATCAATATAACATCAATGAAAACTATCACGAAATGGTCAAGAAATGGTCTCATTACCCAATGCATCAAATCCATGAAAATGGCAGGAACGATAGTCAAGCCAAACGACATGACTATAAACTGATCGTGCCCATACCTCGTGCTGAAAGTTGTCTTGGACCTATCCTCATCCATGATCATAAGCTGATGATACCCTGATCTCAAGTCTATCATGGAGATAAAATGTGCTCCTTTTAGCTGATTAACTAAATCGTCGATCCTCGGTAGTGGATCTTTGTTCCTGATTTGACCTTATTTAACTGTCTATAGTCAATACACATTCTTAAAGTACCGTCCTCCTTCTTCATAAATAAAACATGTGCTCCCCATGGCGACATAGATGGTGTAATGAATCCCTTCTGTCCTATATCCTGAAGCTGACTCCTCAACTCCTCCAACTCTATTGGAGCCATGCAGTTTGGTGGTATAGAAATAGGTCTGGTGCCTGGTACCAACTCAATAATGAAATATATCTCCTTTGGTGGTGGTAAACCAGGTAAGTCCTCCGAAAATATGTATGGGAACTCACACACAACTAGAATCTCCTAAATTTTGGGTCCCTGACTCTATGTTACTATATGTAATGATACTAGAGTCTTCATTTCTCCACTAGTCGTAAGTTGACATCTAGTGCCCTCGGCTCTCAGTGTACTACCATTATATGTAAACATCAGACGCCTCGAGATCTCAATATCACTGTCTTGCTGAAACAATCGATATGAATGTGATACGCTGCTAGCCAATTCATCCCTAACAACGCATCAAAGTCTAAGAACTCAAGCACCCTGAAGTCAGTAGGTAAATCTACCTGTAACGGCCAATTTTAATAATGCCGTTAATTATCTTGAAATTAAAGACATGGACGCCAGCCTAGATCCACGAGGACGCCGCGGGTAGGCTAGGACACACGTCGACCTAGGTAACCTGGTTTAGTTGTATGTTGGATGGTTTAATTGCGGTGCAATTTATTCAATTATTGGTTAAATACATCGCATGTGTGTATGTTGAATCACGAGAACGTGCGAGGTTGTGTGACGGGTAGCTGCCTCAAAGTGCGTGCTAACGCAAGTTTCGAGAGGCGAGATACGGGTACATTAGAGAAAACTCAATAAACTTACATAAATATGTCTAGGTTATCAAAGTGACATAATTAATGTAACCATAGGCTAATTAAATAAACTCGAACAATAGGCTGTGGCGCGCCTCGAAATGCGTGTTGAGACGCGGGGCACCATACGAGTAGCCAAGGGTTGGTGTGACCATGAGTTGGTTAAATTTGATAAATAAAACACTAACTATATGGTTGGATAAGGCTTAATGTAATGTGACATTAAAATGAATAATGGAAGCCTATAGTTTACATTAAATTAAAAAGGCCATGTGATGGACATCTAGATCATCATGGGGGGTTAGTACTAAGAGATGAGTTGGCTATTGGAGTCACCAGGAGGTATAGGACAGCTTGTTGGTGAACCAAAAGATATGCCTCGGGATACGTACGCATAATTGATTCCCATAAAACATATAAATAGAAGGCTTAATGGAGTGTTTGATCACAACACTTAGAATCCATGTAAAAGACTAGAGAGATTCAGAGAAAGAAGGAGGATTTTAGCTGGAATTCAACACTATAGAGACCAAACCAAGTTATCTAATCTAGGTAAACATCTTCTCCACCTTCTAAGCTTGCAAATGAACCCATTTTTGGGGTGTGTTTAGTAAAATTCGAGTTGATGGTTTAGCCTCTGGTTTGCTGGGTAAATGTGATGCATTTCATGTCATTAGATCATATATAAGGAGAATTTATCACTGGTTTAGTTAGTTTTTGATGAATTTGATTATTAATGAGGTTATGGTGAATGCATGAATTTGAAGAATTTGGGTTAATTGAATGATTTGGAGTGTTCTAATTGATGTATTGAAGTCATTTTGATGAGGAGAGGGTAATAGACCAGTTAGAATAGCTAATTGAGAGGGCTAGGACAATATTCTCGAATTGAGAATTATGTCCCAGAAGGCAATTAGCGCGCTAATTGGAACTATTAGCGTGCTAACTGTCCTGAGTGCGTCGCTGTTCTTCACAACGAAGAACAATAACACACTAATAAAAATTTCTAGCGCACTAGGTACACCCCCTTAGCGCGCTAACTTAAAATTAGCGCGCTAAGTAGACAAATTAGCGCGCTAATTATAAATGAAAATGGGAATTTAGGACTGTTTTAGAGATTTTCCACCTAATACATATCTACACATTTGTAAACAAACTAAACAGGTAAAAAATGGACTTCATGGACTTAGTGGATCGAAGCTCAGTGTCCGGGAGCTTAACGGGTCGGGTACGGGAGTCCGAAAAGGTTGGAGAACGGTGTGAGGTTTGTAAAACCCAACTGAAAAACTCTGAGTATTTATTATGTTTACATGTTGTTCTATTATTCCTTGTTGTTCATCTTTTTGTTCGGATATTTGGATGTGGGTTGAGGTTACTCCCCCGGATTTCCTTGTTGTGTGCTCATGAGGCACTAGACTGTAGCACGTGTGACCCGGCCTTCAGTGAATGGCGACCTGGGCTTGCCTTGGTGCACGTGTTAGTGACTCAGCGGATTTGGCTAGCGCCGCGAGGGACCAAGTGTTGGGCCACTTGGACGCGACCACTAGTGGGAACTTGGTGACCCGAAGTACAGTCTAGTCCCTCTGGAGCGAGCACACACATTTGTTAGCTTGTCTGTTGTTTATTCATGCGAAGAGCCATTTACACTTGCCTGTTTTACATTCCGCATGTTTTCTTAACAGCATTCCTTGTATTTCCTTTATTTATTTATATGAAAGCTTAGAGGAGTTCCTTGGGATTTTACTTATTGTACTCTTCATCTGTCTTTTTGTGATGATTGAGTGCAGATCCTAGTACCAGTAAGGGCAAGGGGATCCAAGGCGACTACATCTGATTGCCCACTGTCGAGGACCTACTTGTACGTGTTTATTTTTGATATTTTATATATTTTGGGTATTGGGAGACTTGAGATAACACAGTACATGTATATATACATGTTGTGGTGATGTCGCTTATATACATAGTACTTTCAAGGGTTTTCCACTATAGGTTTTGCCTTTGAACAATGTTTATCATGTTAAATTATCTTGTTTAAATGGTACTAAGTAAGACTTCCGCTGAATAGGTTAACCTTAAAATACAACCATTAGTATGGTTAGGATCTCTATAAATTGTCAACTAGGTAACAATTGAAACAGTTAGATAGCCACAGTTGGTATGAGACAAAGAATATAAGGATGATTTACTAGTTTATCTAATATTACACTGGTGGACACGAGTTACGAGACATAAAAAGGACGGGCAGGTGCCAGACACGTGTATTTAGGCCAACCGGCAAGGAGTACACGGAGACACGTCATCCCGGGGCGGCTGGGGCAGCGACACTACCCCGCCTATCTTTACTGCACATCCCTCAACAAGAAAATTAGGGTAAACCATATCCCCGGCTGCGGTACTCAAAATCAAATGTACATTAACTCTAACCAGTGTCAACCTTAAGATGCCTATCATACTACTAGAAATGAAAGATAGTGTAGAACTCGAATCAAATAAAACATATAAATCTCTACCACAAATTGAAACCATACCCTCAATGAGTCCTCGCGTGGAGTCGGCATCTGGTTGTACTACCATGTGTACCCCCTCCAACTCGTGACGGTAATCCTGCTATCAGCTATGGACAATCTCTCATCATATATCCAACCTGACCACACCTATAGCAAGTAATCGGCCTATACTGATTTTGTGCCTGATCTTGGGCCTGTCCCTGTCGAGAATTATCTCCGCCTCTACCTCTACCTTTGCCTTGGCCTGTACCCGCCCGCTGCTGACATGGCGTTGGTGGTGCTAGAAGAGCTGGCAAAGTTGTAGGTGCTGGCAATGCAGGTCTGACTGGTGGTGCTAAAGGAGGTCTACCAACTGTACTTTGTAATGGCGTAGGAGATGATACATAGGACACAAATGAGGTAGCTGTCCCTGATCCCTAAGAACCTCTCTCCCATTTTTCTATCCCTTGCCCTTTTATCTTTTCCTCTCAAGCTCAGCACTCTGATTAGGTGTCAAAGCTGATCCTAACATGTCCCATCGCCAACTAAACTCAAATAATAAGTCTCGTGAGAAAGTGCAAGCTCATAAATCTCACCAAGAGTTTTGACACCTGAACTGACCACATAAAAGCCTATATATGGCCTCAGTCAATCTCTAAAATAGTATACATACTCAGAATTATCTCTCACTAAATCCCTAGCAAACTGTCTCAGATAGCCGTATATGTCTCTATAGCTCATCGCTGACTCATCAGCTCCTTGTCTTTGATTCATGAACTCCTTCCTCAAACTTTTCATTACTACAAGTAGGAAGTACTACTGATATAACGTCCTCTTGAAGGCATCTCACAACTCAAAATCTCCATTAATCGTTATCGTCGCACGCCACTAAGCATCCGTGTTTCTGTGTAGCGTATACGACGAAATCTCAACCCGAAGTCAGTCATTAATCCTCAAGACTCTATTAAGCTTATCTTGACACAATACCCACTTCTTAATCTTCTCAAAGTCTTTCTGACCATCAAAGTAAACTTGCTTCAGTCTAATGAAATCCTTCACCAACTGAACCTCTACTGTCGAGCTAGAAGATGTAGGAGTGAAAGACGGTGTATAGACTATCTTTATGGCTAGTGATGCCACTACTGGTATAGTTTGTACTACCGGAGCAGCTGGTGTAGTAGTAGGAAGCTCTGGTGTTGGTAATGTCAAAATAGTAATTGAGTAGGGGTCGGTTCTGTGCTGGCGAAGCAAAACGTGTTGTGATCGTGGCAATGAAATCAGATAACTGTTATATTTGAGCAGCTACTCGATTAGATAGCTTCTGATAATCCTCAGCGAACGGAATAGTAGGCTAGCTGCCATTAGCACATGCATTCCCGCCATCGCGTGAATCAGGCATCGGTGTCTACAAGTTGATAGCGAATGCGAATCAGCTACTATGTAGATAACGCATATATATACATATAGAAACTAACATGTACATATAAAAATCCTCGTCTCACTTTCACTCACTTCCTAACTAATGGTTTTTAGGCAAGAATCATCTGGTTTCCACATCTAAATTTATGTTTTATGAAAATTCATAAGTTGATTATTGGAAAAGTTGGGCTCGGATACAAACTATGATGTTGGTATCACATTATAAAATAAACTATACTCAAATGCCTAGGCTCCGATACCACCTGTGACGACCCCTTCTCAACTGAGGGCACCGCCTGGTCTAATCCTGTCATTAAGCTCTTAACCTCTACCATGTAGAACTTAACAATGTATTAGTCAGCCTTTTAATACACTTACCTCAACAACTACTTTTCTAATAAACCTTACACCATTCTTAAACTTAATAGTATTTCAAAGTAAATTAAAATTCTACACAATTTAAAAGTTATTCAGCGGAAGTCTTGACAATTTAGCGGAAGCCATTCATATAAAATCCTAGTACGTGGAAAATTAGGAAACAAAGATCACATGCATATATATCGTAAATGGCGATAACTATATATCAACACATGTCTGGTCGGGTTACTATCTCTCAACCCATAGTATACATCAACAAATGTATATAAAGACATATACAAAAGTCATACAACAAAATCAAAAACCTAGAAAATCAGACAGCTGCACTCCACTAGCTCGAAGGTAGTTGTCGATCTTTTCCTTGTCTGGTCTGCTACTTTGTAACGACATGTTACCTTAAGTTGGTGATTAGTACTAATCCAAATCCTAATTAAATCGAGTTAAGCTCAGGGTCTAGTTCGGCGTACCTCGATTAGCGTGTGTGTGCATTTCATGACGTATGGTGTTAGTTTGAATTGTTAAATCAATTTATATATAGGTTGTGGTATAATAAGGAAATTATACACAAGCCTATAAAATGGAAAATACACAATAAACAATTATTTACCGGGAAACCAAGCGTGACGAAGGGGGTCGTGGCATGAATGTGCACGTTCAAGGACACTTGTAGGAACGTTTGGTGAGTTTATTGGTGAATAATACACGAGACATATATTTATGTTTTTAAATATATAAATATATATTGGAAAATAAAATAATATTGGAATTTTAGGAGTTTTTTTTATCTTCTCGAACAAAGCGTAAGTGTTTGATGTGTCAAATTTGGTGTCACTTTAAGGAGTGTCACTTTAACGCATCAACCACGTGATTGGTTTCGAGATAGCGCGACACGTATCTCGAGAAAAATCCATATATAAAAATTAAAACTCATCGTTATCTCGACAGAAGGATCGAGAGAAGATGAACCTAATTGCTGGAGTGCGCTCCACCAAATGAAGAAGCGCGCTCCCACCCCTAAAAATAGCAAGGTTGCTGTATTTTACATATAATTTCTAATGGACTTAGGGACTGGTCTAGGGGTTCTCAATATAGTATATTGGACTTAAATTGAGTACAAATGATTGGTGATAGGTTGAGGAAAACAGATGAAGTGTGCGATGACCGAAAAGTTAGGAGTTGGGTAACAGAGACTAAAACCTGAGATAAGTATGAATTCGCTTATTTATCAATATTGCATGGCTATTTAGTATATATAGCTCATATAGTTGTTGGACTGGAATTGGGGATTATGTATACTGTGATGGTTGACGCGCCGCACGCATCAATAAAATAAAATACCTAAACCAACTATTTTGTAGAATAGTGGCAAAGGGTCGATCCCACAGGGATTGGTATTCTTTCTAAGGTTTAAAAACAACAAAAAGGGAAATCGGGGGTTTTAAGAAAATGAATAAATTAACTAATATAAATAACAATAAAGCAATGGAAATTATTTTGAAATCAATTAATAAAAATACCTAGGTCAAGACATACAAGTTCGGTTCGATAAAAGATTGGATTTAGTCTTCGATTTATGTAAAATATGCAAATCAAAAGTATCCTAGTGTAGCTATAGACTCGGTAACGTACACAGTTCCTCGCACTTCCTAGTCTCGATAACTAAGGTACAACAGTGACTATTTCCCTAGCCAATCGTATAACCCTATACTCAAACGCATTGGGTTTAACACAATGAGCGCAATGGGTTTTATGAAGGCACTACACCTAGACTACCGAATTACTAATGTGTCCGATTTAGCCTAGGTTTCTAAGGTACTTAACCGGTCCCAAAAGAGGCCAATCAATTAGTAGGGTCAATCGCCACTAATGTGGTCTTATTGCATAAGGACAAATGCTTACGACTCACTGGCAATTAAATCAGAGTTTAAATATGAATTTAGCTCTAATTATTTAAACAATACCAAAAGAAATAAAATAACAATGAAAAGCAATGAAATTAAAATAAATAAATCTCACAAATCCATATATGTGAACAGTCGAACCTCCTTCGCAGTCTCGCCTAGGCTATGAGTTTAGTTTTTCATGGAAGAACACAAAACAAAAGAATACAAAAATTAAAGTGAGGGCGAGAGGAGAAGAAATGAATAGAAGAGAATCGGCAGCCGAAAAGAGGGAGAATATTAATAGTCGAGAGTGGCTTTTTACAAAAACGTCAATGCGGCCCTCTTTTTTTTTTTTTTATCTAAGTGTCTGTTTCTATGCATATCTCCTATGTATATGGATATATATATATATATATATATATATATATATATAAATATATATATGTTATGTTTATATAATTTCCTAACAAAACCAAAAATAGAGACTTCCAAATCTCTCTTTTGAACTTTGCAATGCACGAACGTCTCTAACATGTGTCAACTGTTGGATCTTAATCAATCACCATGACACGCTTCTCACATGTGGGCCCCACTAAATCTACTTCGAGATACGCGTTAGTGCAGTTTTCGATGTAGAGCGGATTCGGACATATGAATACTCGATTTTGCATAGTTTTTCGTCCCGGATTCAACCGCACACTCCAATAAACCTGAAAATATTAAATGAGGACAATTAGACTAATATTTTGGAGACTTAACAATAAAAAAAAATATATAAATAACCTATATATAATTACCTAATTAATGACTTGTCAAATACCCCTAAACTTAAGACTTTGCATGTCCCGAGCAAAGGTGTAAATGACAAAATGCAAGTAAACTAGACTCCTAATATAGTAATGCACTGATTGAACTAATCCTATACCCGATTAAAAATTCATAGAGTTCCTTTGATTTATATAGTCGCCAAGTTAACAAGCCACTCAAAAAATTATGGAGTTATGATATGTCAAGAACCGCAACCCAAACACATTTAAGATCACACTTTAAAGAATGGACTAGGTAAAGACAAATGTCATCAACTACTCACGAGTTTTTCTAATCTATACATTCAAGCACGCAAGTTTACAATCTCACTTAATCTAGTTACAAGCACTCGAGCTAAATCTTTTTATTTGATGAGTTTTCATAAACTTTTGCCTTTATTCATTTTGTATATATATTCTCTATTTTTTCTCCATATTTTTTTTCAAGTAATACGACCCCTGCTCCATTCCCTGTGGAAACCGCTTTTCTCACTTTTTCCCACCACAAGATTCCCTGCACCATTTTTTGTGGAACCTGCGGGACTCTCTATATTTTGATTTAAGAAAACTCTCGTTAGCCCTTCTAACTTTCACTATGATTAAGTAAATTCTCCAATGTGGGTTAAAATAGTATCACTTGCACAATTTTGACCGTCTGCCCCTTTCGGTATCTAGCATAAGGCTTAACCATCATACTAAGTTCCTAATCATGAAATCATAAAAATGATGGGCTACGGACTCGAGTGAGTGTTTCTCCTAATTCTCCCTAATTTTCAAGTTAAAAGGCAACCATAATGTACTTATCCACAACCAAAGGCATGAAACAAGATTTTGGGTGACTCTAAACAATAATAAAAATGAAAACTATACTAAATACATGTATGAAAGTGTATCAACTCCTAATGAAATGAGAAAGAGAAGTATGCAGGAAAAGAAATGGAAGAAATGAAAGAACAAAAGGATACTAAACACCACCATTACCATCCGTCAACCGCATATAACCGCGTATAATTGAAAATTTAAACGATCTCACCTGAGGTCTTTCGCAAAGAAATCCATCCAACTCAATCCACAAATCTTAAGTACCCCTAAACATATTCGAACCTTGTCCTCAAGGTTCAAAACAAGTCAAGGAATCCATGCAACAAAAAGAAAAATAATAGTGGTGAAAAAGAACATGGATAAATAAATAAGAAGATGATACAAATGCATGCATAATAAAAGTCTCCAAAAACTAGTGAATGCACAAAATCTCTCATATTTAGGTGACTAAGGAAACTATGAAATAAAATCATCATAATAAGAGCAAGAACTAATAAGCATAGGGTTAACTCAAATAATTCCTACTAAATCTTGCGAGCTTGAGATCTTTCAACTAAAGGTGAAATCAATAAGATGACGGAATGAAGTCTAAGGTTTTGGGTCCAATCAAAGACCTACCATTAATGCGGCGACTTAAGTTGGATTATGTCCCAACCAAGTCTCAAAATGCCTAAAATCCTATTAATATGTTAATTCCCAAAAAATGCTCAAATTACTCCAAAAAAATGTAATCCATAATCAAACCTAGCAAAACTCAGGGGGTGCTCCAGTGCCTCCAGCGCTTATCAAACATAACACCTACAGAAATCCAAGAAACCAAGTTAGGATTTTATTAAACATAAAAAAGTAAAAAGTAAACTAATTTGAAATAAATGCAAAAAATAAAAATAAAGTTGTTCTGCCTCCCAACGAGCGCCTTTCTTTTAAGTCTTTGGCTAGACTTAGTGTGATTCATCACGTGATGCCCTCTCCTTTAGAGATATCAACAACGAATGGTGCATTTATAGCTTTAGGCAATGAAAAATGCACGCCCTCCTTTAGACTTGGGAGCTCATTCAGGACTTCCAACACAATTGAATCTATTGCATCATGATCATCCAACACAAATGTGTCGGTAAAGTAGAAAGTCTGCGAACGCTCTTTTACTTCTACCCCCTTGTAAGGTTTAACAAGCATGCATGGGAGGGTGGGTGGTTTCACCAACACCGGGTGTTTGTCTTCCTTGCTTTCTTTCTGCGGCTCCTCCGACCTTTCTGAAATGACTTCAATTTTCATCTCATTTTCCTCCTCTTCATCTTATGCAATGAAAATATATGGCTCAATTAGAAAGTCTTCGAGTCCTTCTGCAGTTTCACTCCAATAGTCCTCCACCCGTGTAACCTCATTCACCTCAACATTCTTCAATGTGCCAACACTAACATTCTATTATGGGTAAGAAATTGGTTGTGTACTACACAACTCTTTCTTGTCAGTCATATTCTGAAGCATGGCATTTAATTGAATAAGTTGAGTTTCCACGTTCTGCAAGCTTGGAAACTCACGCGAAAATTGTTGAAGCATTTCATGAAATTGTTGTTGATCATCTAACAATTGCTTCATCATATCTTCCAAGGAGGTGATTTGTTGAAACTATTGATTCTCTTCTTGACTTGTTGATGACTTTGTTGAAAATGTAGTTTTTAAAGATCACGTGATTCATCATGTCTTGTATAGACCTCTCTTTATGCTGAGGAACTCGTGGACTTGGCATGAGCCCAAAGAAGTCGACATGGCTAGAATAGTGAGAATTCTCATACTTTGGATAATACGGACAATCGCATGTGGAATGAGAATAATCTTCACAAATTTTACAAACCTCGACCTGTTGCACAAAATAATGCATGTTAGAAAATTGATGTCCATTATGTGACATACTTTCCCCATTCACATCGTAAAAATATGAGTCTTCGAATCGACCATAATTGTGGAGGTAGGAGGCCATCACGGGGTTGCCTGCATACATGTTAAGAGTAAGGGACTAGATTGATAAAAAATAAAAAATAAAAAAACAAATAAATAAAAGAACACCTAAGAAAGAAAAAAACCAATCCCCGACAACGGCGCCAAAAATTGGCGCGCGCTGAATGCGTCAATAAAATAAAATACTTAAACCAGTTATTTTGTAGAATAGTGGCAAAAGGTCGATCTCATAGGGATTAGTATTCTTTCTAAGGTTTAAAAACAACAAAAAAGGAAATCGGGGGTTTAAAGAAAATGAATAAATTAACTAATCTAAATAACAATAAAGCAATGGGAATTATTTTGAAATCTATTAATAAAAACACCTAGGTCAAGACATACAAGTTCGGTTCGATAAAAGATTAGATTTGGTCTTTGATTTATGTAAAATATGCAAATCAAAAGTATCCTAGTGTAGTTATAGACCCGGTAACGTACGTAACTCCTCGCACTTCCTAATCTCGATAGCCAAGGTATGACAGTGACTATTTCCCTAGCCAATCGTATAACCCTATACTCAAGCACATTGGGTGTAACACGATGACCGCAATGGGTTTTATGAAGGCACTACACCTAGACAATCGGATCACTAGTGTGTCCGATTTAGCCTAGATTCTTAAAGTACTTAACCGGTCCCAAAAGAGGCCAATCAATTGGTAGGGTCAATCGTTACTAATGTGGTCGTATTGCATAAGGACGGATGCTTACGACTCTCTAGCAATTAAATCAGAGTTTAAATATGAATTTAACTTTAATTATTCAAATAATACCAAAAGAAATAAAATAACAATAAAAAGTAATGAAATTAAAATAAATAAATCTCACAAATCTATAGATGTGAACAGTCGAACCTCCCTCGTAGTCTTGCCTAGGCCATGAGTTTAGTTTCTTATGGGAGAACACAAAACAAAGAATACAAAAATTAAAGTGAGGGCGAGAGGAGAATAATTGAATATAGGAGAATTGGCCGCCGAGAAGAGGGAGAATATTAATAGCCTAGAGTGGCTTTTTCCAAAAACGTCAATACGGTCTTCTTTGCTTTTTTATCTCTCTGTGTCCGTTTCTATGCATATCTCCTATGTATATATATATATGTTATGTTTATATAATTTCCTAACAAAACCAAAAATAGAGACTTCCAAATCTCTCCTTTGAACTTTGCAATGCATGAACGTCTCTAACATGTGTCAGCTGTTGGATCTTAATCAATCACCATGACACGTTTCTCACATGTGGGCCCTACCAAATCTGCTTTGGGATATGCGTTAGCTCGATTTTCGATGTAGAACAGATCCGGACATATGAATACTCAATTTTGTGTAATTTTTTCACCCCAGATTCAACCGCGCCCTTCAATAAACCTTAAAATAATAAATGAGGACAATTAGACTAATATTTTGGAGACTTAACAATAAAAATATATAAATAACCCATATATAATTACCTAATTAACGACTTATCAATGGTTTTCAATAAACAAAAAAACGGTGTGTAATGTGACCATGCTATAACTCATAGTTTTGAGAATAGGTTTATATGAGATAGGTTCCCTTCCCGGCCTATATATAATTCCTACTCAATTTGATAGGTTGTGTGGATTACATACACACTAGGGGGTTTGGGATAGAACCACTGGGCATTAGTGGATGGGCTAGAAAGCATATTGGCCAATATGTTGGTCTAGCAATCGCATTAATGGAATCGGTGGGTAATCGGCCCTAGTTTTATAAATAAAATGGGAATCACAGTGTAATAGTCCATGATAAATAGCTTTGCATTCGTTTATGTATTGAATTTATATGCTTTTCATATTCTTGTTAGATATCATTGGTGCATGTTGTTATTACATGATATTCTTGACTATTATATGGAATGTTGATGGTTATGTGAATCCCTACTTACAGAACAAGTTGGAGCGCTCACCCTAATTAACATTACAGGATAACCGACGAGCGCTACGACTATGGGATGGAGAAGATATAGGAGTCTTGATCTTCTCTTCGATGTGATGACTCTTTTTGGTCTTATATATTTGTACTGAATTATTATTTTTGTAATATCATAAGCGATGGGTGAGTTATATAACCATGGTTTATTCTGGTTTGTTTTAATATTGTATATCGTGGTTTGAATTATCGAAAAAGGTCTTAAATTTCCATAGTGTTTATAAATTACTTTATTTCGATATTCGATATACAGTAGTGCTTATCAGGTGAATGTGGTAAGGCTATTGGCTCTAATTAAGTATGGTAAGTGTAATTTAAGCTTGATTAGGGTTTCAGGCCGAGTATCGCCCTCATCAGGTTAGGGGATGCTACAGCTTGGTTCGGAGCACAAGTCATGCAAGGTTATAGCCTATTTTAAAGCATAAGGTTATTAGCTCTTATACAGCTTGGTATCAGAGCCCGGCACAGGCTGGAAGGTAAAAGCCTAGGTTAAAGCACTATGTTAGAGTCGAGGTCAAAGCCCGGTTTAAAGCTTTGGTTTAGAGACAAGGTTTAAAAGCTTTGTTATATTGAATAACTCTTATACAGTTTGGTGTCAAAGTCAAAGGTTTATCACTTTTGGGATAAAGTGGTAACAGTGATATAGTTTGGTATCATGGACAAGGCTCTGACCTTAAATTCACTTTTAAATGGTGTTCGAAATGAATATTAGCCTACTTTAAAGTTTAAGGTATATCAGAATACTTAATAACGGAACCTAAATTTATTTGACTTTGAGAGTTGTCTCGAGTTATGAATAAGCTTAGGGCTTAATAAACGGTTTTTGTCGTGATTTTGGGGGTAACCAAAAGATAAAAGACTGAGATATGTTATTTGTTGAGTATATTATATTTACGTGTCCTACTAAGTTAAAAGGAGAATTTTATAAGACCGCAATTAGGCCAGCTATGCTTTGTGGAAGTGAATGTTGGGCAGTAAAGCAACAACAATTACATAAACTGAATGTAATAGAAATGAGGATGTTTAGGTGGATGTGTGGTAAAACTCGTAAAGATAAAATAAGAAATATAGAAACTCAAAGACAAGTAGGAGTAGTACCAATTGATATAAAGATTAGAGAATGGCGGTTGCGGTGGTTTGGTCACCTGCAAAGACGACTTACAAATGCCCCCACTAGAAAACTTAACTCAATAGAAACTGTAGAAATTTGACGAGGTAAAGGTAAACCAAAATTAACATGGGATGCATTAATTAGAAGGGATATGAATGGTTTGGAAAGCTCACCATCAATTGCACTTAATCGAGCACTATGAAAAAGTTTGATCCATGTAGTCGACCCCAATTAAGTTGGGATTGAGGCTATGTTGTTGTTGTTGTATACTATATCTACGTGGTAGATATGAGAGTATGTTTTTCCTGAATGATAATAAGATGGTTAAAGCCCATCTATTCTCATGATATGAGAAGGTGTTAGAGGTAAGAGCTCAGAAGAGTCTTCACCTCGTGGAGACAAAAAGGAAAGACATAAGAAAGTTTACAAAAAATGAAATAAACCTCTTCTCCAAGTAGCATCTTCAATGGTCATTGTTCTCACTGATACTATTAGATAAATAATAATCAATGAAGAAGTATCTATTGGATCAAGACCTTGAAATGTGTATTAGGAGAATGGAAATGTCGAAATAATAGAATAATGAATGACTTTTGAGGAAAACTCAAAGGTGGTAGACCACTTTGAGAAATGATGTAATATTAGTATTGAGACTAGTTGAGTAATAATGAAAGTTAGCAAACCACTAATGCAATTACACTTCATAAGTTATTATGAAGTAGTTGTTCTAGTTATGGTATGAATCCATATTGGAATAACAAGTGGTTTTTCAGATAATAAAAGATAGTTTAACTCAGAATATAGCAGTGGCTTAGTAAGATATCCTAGTCTAATCTATTAGACTAGTATAGTCTAAATTGGGGAGAATGAGTGGTCAAAAAATCTAAGGATTTGAGAAATCAAAAGAATAACATAGTAGTGGGAATGAGTATTTATTACCTAAGATTGACAACTCATTCGAAAAATAAGTGAAATCAGTTGTTCTCAAGAGTTAGTTAAGATATGATTATCACAGTGATATGATCAGAGTTAAGATATACTTAAAAGATGATTTAAGGCGGTTGCTAGATCATTTTAAGTGGATAGTGGAAACCACTATAACTTACTAGAACTCATGCTATGTTCATAAATTAAGGGTGTCAAGTATGGAAAACTCTATTATACTGAAGTTGTTATTGTGTTATCAATAATAACAGGGAATCTTTGAAAACTTAGAGAATGCACGAGCAATTATCGTACAGAATTGTAAATTGGTAACGATAAATTAGTTCAGACCAGATTTTGCAAGTGTTAGTACTAAGTTTCAAAGGTTAATTAGTGGTATGAGTGTTGAATATTAACAGCAAATCAGGGGATTTGATTATGATTGAGACAATATGCGGTTGTCTTATAATCAACACAAAGGCAAAAAGAGAAAAGTAAGCTTGAAATAATTGAATATTACAAATGATTTATCCAAGGATCTGTAATATCGTTGTGTAATTCATTCAGTTAACTCAAGTATGAGAATTGTTATAAGTTGAAATCAAATGCAAGGATGCCTTGGAGGAAAGTAGAAGTATAGTTGGACTACAATGTTTGCTTGATGATACATAAATTGCGAAAGAAGTTAGAGGTACATCCTAAGATCTATGATTTAGGTAAGAATGTGTGATGACACAAGAAAGCAAAATTGTAGCTATTATTTCTACATATACAGTTCTAGATATGTGAGGAAAACTATTGGAGATTGTTAATCTCGAGATAGCCAATTTGGTAGTGGTACCAAATACAACAAGGCATCACTTGTAAATTAAGAAGAAAGGTTGTTGATAGTCTTTTAGTCATTCTTTGAGATTAATGAGAATCTTAGAGGATCATTAAAAGAGAACCTTGGAATATAACACCAGTGGACTGGTGTAAGATTAAGTAGTAAGTTTCAAACAGTGGAAGTTTGAAAAGTGGAAAATATCAAAGTGATAGAAATAGAAGGTAAGATAGTTACCTTGAAATTTCCTAAGTGTTAGGAATTCACTCTGAAGTATTACTCATCAAGGTGATTGTGTGGACAATGCCTTGAATAAAGAAAAAGACAGAGGCTATAGTTATGATAAAAGCTGCTCATTAATATCTCTTAAGTGAGATGTTTACTGGTGACTAATGGAAGTTTTGTGCAGGCACATCATCAGCTGAGTTGTTTGGATCGATAACTACAAGTCTATTCTTTGGAGCTCAGATTGGAGCTGAGCTAATGATTAATTGAGTGATGAATTATGGAGGAATTGATTGAGATTACCAAGTAGGTCAAGGATGACTACTAATTATTGATGTTGGAGAAGATAATCTCATATCAAAATATTGAGCATGTAAGGAAAGTTCTTAGAACTTGAAACAAAAGTGAGGCAGTAGGAAGTTAAATAATATTAACCTGGAGGGTTATATTGTTCTTGCTTTATGTGAATGACAATTCATGCTCATAAATTCATGATGGATTAACCTAAGTTGTGGTGACAACTGAAGGTTATTAATGTTAAAATTGTAGAACTAACAGAGTTTGAAAATTTCTTGCCAGTATTATGGTTTAAATTCTCATGGAAGAGTAAGTGAGATATATGTGTGTACAGAAGAGTTAAGAGTTATGGAGAACTAAGATTATTATTTCGGTAAGGAAGTGGAAGTCTGCTTCTCAGGGGGGAAGAGATGTATAATAGCTAGGAGGGACTTTCTCAATCTTAACACAATATATCTACGGTTGGTCTTCGTTTCCAAATAATGTACATTTTTGAGCTGGTGACTTGGAAGATATTAGTTATTGGAAGAAACATTTACTGTGTGGGTTCTCTAGTATTGATTTTAGCAGGCTATATATGATATTGAGGTATTTACCTTAAAAATTTGTATGATTTACTTTGTCGTTAATTGGTAGGACGAAATTTATTAATACAAATTAGGTTGAGCCTGAGTAATGCAGAACTACACAGAAAGGTGTGAACAGACTGTCAGTATACAATTACAACGTCGATATTTGGAGAAAGTGTAGCTATTGATAGAGCTTTTCAGTTTAGATTTCATGAGGAAGTAACGATGATGATGATTTGTGTAAGTTTAACCTGACACGTCATCAACTGAGAGAGCTAATTTTAGAGCTACTAATCTGATATTTTGAGTTCAGATTTAAACTGAATTGGAAATAATTTAGTGGTGATTGGTTGTCAGAAAGCTAATCAGGATTATATAGTGTGTTAGGGATTAATGGCTAGTGTAGATTATCTTGATTGGTCGATTTCTGATACTAGTGTGTTACAGTTCAGGGATAAATTGTGAATTCCAGTTCAGGATCGGGTGAGGCAGGAAGTGCTACGGAAATCTCATAAATCTCTTTATGATATTTATCTAGATAACAATAAAAATAGAAATATCATGAAATGAGGCGCCTTTATTTATTGTTGATCTGGGATGAAGACTTGTGTTATTAAGTTTGTAAAGAGATATGAGAAATATCAGCATGTTAGGGCTGAGCACAAGAAACTTATAGGGTTTTTGGCATTCGATGCTTATTCTTGAGTGGAAATAGGAACATAGATCGGTGGATTTTGTTTCCAGTTTATCTCTGAGTTAGCGTAAGCACAATACGATATGGATTGTAGTTAACAGAGTTAATGGAGTCTGCGCATTTCTTGCCAGGTTTTATGCGAAATCCTCTTGATTGATTATGTAAGATATACATACATGAGGTGTTAGATTTCAGGGTGCCCGAGTGTCAACTATTTCGGATAGAGATCTGAAATTCACGTCCAGATGGTGGAGTGAATTTATGTGACAGTTGGGGAACTATTCTTAACCTCAGTATAGTATACTACTAGCAGATCGATGGGTGGCCGGAGTAATTGATTTTTGGTGTTAGAGGATATACTTCAAGCTTGTGTCTTGAAGTTTGATAATAACTGGAAAAAATATATTTCCTTGTATGAGTTCTTTTGTAATAACAGTTGTCAAGCTATTGGAATGCTCCTTTGAAGCTATGTATGGTCAACCATGTCATTCACTAGAGTGTCTGTACAGGGGTTGAAATGCAAGTTGTTGGAGCCAAAATTGATTCAGAACTACACAAAAGAAATGTAGCAGATTCTCCAACATTTGACTACAACACACCTAAGACAGAAGAGATACGCCTATAAATATCATAGGTTGTTGGAGTTTTCAAAGGACAAATATATTCTGTTGAAAATCTCACCTATGAAAGGAGTAGTGCAGATTTGGATTACGAGGTAAGCTAGCTTCAAGGTATATCGGGTCGTACTGAATACAGGAACATATTTACAGGTTAAAGTTGCCTCCTCAGCTATTTGGGACTATTAATGTCTTCCATGTGTTAAGGTTGTGTAAAATGAAGATTTGGTTCACTCCAATGATAGATTGGAATGAGTTTGATCTTCGGGAAGACTTATCTTACAATGAGCAGTCAAGTGAGTTACTTGATCGTAAAAAAACTGAGAACCAAAGAGATTCCTTTGGATAAAGTGAAATGGTGATTTCATAAAGATGGGGAGCTAATCTGGGAACAAGAATTCTATAAAAAGGAATAGTTTTCATTTCTCTTCGAAACTACAGGTAATTTCAGATTTACTTTAATTTCGAGGATAAAATTGCTTTAAATTAGGGATACTATAACGACCTATTACTTTAAGCTGGTGATTAGTACTTATCCAAATCTTAATTAACTCGAGTTAGGCTAGTGGTTAAGTTCGGCATACCTTGATTAGCGTTTGTGTGCGTTTGCATGACGTATGGTGTTTGTTTGAATTGTTAAATCAATTTATATATAAAGATGGTTCAGAAAAATGAATTTTATATGATAAAATTCATGATGTAAACGTCTTAGTGGTGTATTACACTTATACTTCTTTAAGTATGGGTATATGTGTAATTTACTTAACCGTCTATATACAAGGTTGTATAAATAGACGCTTTAAGTTAGAACACACAGAGGAAAGATTAAGGGTCGAAACTTTATTTTTGTTTTAGAAATGAATTAGGGTTTTCTCGGTACGCTCTGGATCGTTTTGGAGAGAAACAAAAAGGTTTGGTATTCTCTCAAAGCTAGCACTTCAAATCTCGATCGTCGTTCGTGTGTGGACTGCTTGGTAGAGGGCGTTCGTCGTTGGCGGCGTCTTAGAGATCGATCAACCTTGAGAAGGTATATTACGATAGAGGTATGATTAAGTTTTCATGGTTTAAACGTTGTCAAGTTATTGGAATGCTCCTTTGAAGCTATGTATGGTCAACCATGCCATTCACTAGAGTGTCGTACGGGGTTGAAATGCAAGTTTGTTGGAGCCAAAATTGATTGAGGAACTACACAAAAGAAATGTAGCAGATTCGCCAAACATTTGACTACAACACACCTAAGACATAAAAGATACGTAGATAAATATCATAGGTTGTTGGAGTTTTTAAAGGACAAATATATTCGTTGAAAATCTCACCTATGAAAGGAGTAGTGCGAGTTTGGATTACGAGGTAAGCTAGCTTCAAGGTATATCGGGTCGTGCTAGAATACGGGAACATATTTACTGAGTTAAAGTTGCCTCCTCGGCTAGTTGGAACTATTAATTTCTTCCATGTGTTAAGGTTGTGTAAAATAAAGATTCAATTCGCTCCAATGATAGATTGGAATGAGTTTGATCTTCGGGAAGACTTATCTTACAATGAGTAGTCAAGTAAGTTACTTGATCGTAAAAAAGCTTAGAACCAAATAGATTCCTTTGGCTAAAGTGAAATGGTGATTTCATAAAGATGAGGAGCTAATATGGGAATAAGAATTCTATAAAAAGGAACAGTTTTTCATTTCTCTTCGAAACTACGGGTAATTTCAGATTCACTTTAATTTCGAGGATAAAATTGCTTTAAATTGGGGATACTCTAACGACCTATTACTTTAAGTGGTGATTAGTACTAATCCAAATCTTAATTAACTCGAGTTAGGCTAGTGGTTAAGTTCGGCATACCTTGATTAGCGTTTGTGTGCATTTGCATGACGTATGGTGTTTGTTTGAATTGTTAAATCGATTTATGTATAGTGTTGGGGCATGTGCCATAGGTCAATCCATTAGCTGTCTTTATGAATACTTTTAGTTAATAAAATAGAGGATTTCATTTCTTTGTTTATTATAATTAATTTGCATGTTTACATTATAATAAGATCCATGGGTATTTACAAAAATATCCTAAATGTCCCTAGTCGATCATTATATCGGGAACTATAATGAATTAAGACTAGTGTGAGTCTTGATTGATGATCATATGATGATTATACGTATAGGGATACGAATCAAGATCACGAGTACTTGTTAGGGAACAAAAATCTTTGGATCAGGCCGCTATGAGAACATCACATGGATTAAGTCATATTTGTTTCTCATGATAGGTATATTTTTCGGTCCTCGACTTGAGATTACGAGAGACTTCAACATTAGAAATATAGTGATTTGACACAATCAAACGTTGTCTTTAACTTAGGACGATTATAAAGATTATGATTGGTTCTTGTGTGAGCAATGTGATGAAGTTGTGTAATCAAGATAGAATTTGTCCCTCATATAAAGAGAGATATCCAATGGATCCCTCGATTTGTTAGACTTGTTAAAAGGCCTAGTCTAAGTGAATTGATATTGATCAATGTCACTTGGATATTTTCGATCTACCTAGAGATCGAGACTAGTACGATTGAACATGTTGGATGTCAATTCCATGCCTTGTTTGATCAAAATGATATCGTGTGACAAAAGGATGTTATATACATTATTGATTAGGTTGTATCGATTTGATATTCGTACAACTTGGGTAGTCATAATGTCTTGCTAGAGGCCGCTTATGACTTGTAAACCAAAATGTGTTTTTGTACACTTTCGCTTAACGTTATATGAGCCTATTGGGTCGCACACTAAGAATGTTTTTGCGAGATTTTAAGATGGTTGAGAAAAATGAATTTTATATGATAAAATTCATGACGTAAACGTCTTAGTGGTGTATTACACCTATACTTCTTTAAGTAGGGGTATATGTGTAATTTACTTAACCGTCTATATACAAGGGTTGTATAAATAGATGCTTTAAGTTAGAACACATGAGAGGAAAGATTAAGGGTCGAAACTCTATTTTCATTTTAGAAATGAATTAGGTTTTTCTAAGTACGCTCTGGATCGTTTTGGAGAGAAACAAAAAGGTTTGGTATTCTCTTAAAGTTAGCACTTCAAATCTCGATCGTCGTTCGTGTGTGGATCTTGGTAGAGAGGCGTTCGTCGTTAGCGGCGTCTTAGAGATCGATCAACATTCGTAAAGGTATATTACGACCGAGGTATGATTAAGTTTTCATGGTTTAAACGTTGTCAAGCTATTGGAATGCTCCTTTAAAGCTATGTATGGTCAACCATGCCATTTACTAAAGTGTCTCGTGCAAGGGTTGAAATGCAAGTTTGTTGGAGCCAAAATTGATTGAGAACTACACAAAAGAAATGTAGTAGATTCACAAACATTTGACTACAACACACCTAAGACATAAGAGATACGTCGATAAATATCATAGGTTGTTGGAGTTTTTAAAGGACAAATATATTCTCGTTGAAAATCTCACCTATGAAAGGAGTAGTGCGGGTTTGGATTATGAGGTAAGCTAGCTTCAAGGTATATAGGGCCGCATCGAATACGGGAACATATTTACTGAGTTAAAGTTGCCTCTTGACTAGTTGGAACTATTAATTTCTTCCATGTGTTAAGGTTGTGTAAAATGAAGATTCGAGTTCACTCCAATGATAGATTGGAATGAGTTTGATCTTCGGGAAGACTTATCTTACAATGAGCGTCAAGTAAGTTACTTGATCGTAAAAAAAGTCGAGAACCAAATAGATTCCTTTGGCTAAAGTGAAATGGTGATTTCATAAAGATGAGGAGCTAATCTGGGAATAAGAATTCTATAAAAAGGAACAATTTTCATTTCTCTTGAAATTACGGGTAATTTCAGATTTACTTTAATTTCGAGGATAAAATTGCTTTAAATTGGGGATACTCTAACGACCTATTACTTTAAGTGGTGATTAGTACTAATCCAAATCTTAATTAACTCGAGTTAGGCTAGTGGTTAAGTTCGGCATACCTTGATTAGCGTTTACGTGCATTTGCATGACGTATGGTGTTTGTTTGAATTGTTAAATCGATTTATGTATAGTGTTGGGGCATGTGCCCTAGGTCAATCCATTAAGCTGTCTTTATGAATACTTTTAGTTAATAAAATAGAGGATTTCATTTGTTGTTTATTATAATTAATTTGCATGTTTACATTATAATAAGATCCATGGGTATTTACAAAAATATCCTAAATGTCCCTATCGATCATTATCTTGGGAACTATAATTAATTAAGACCGGTGTGAGTCTTGATTGATGATCATATGATGATTATACGTATAGGGATACGAATCAAGATCACGAGTACTTGTTAGGGAACAAAGTCTTGGGACCGACCCGCTATGAGAACATCACATGGATTAAGTCATATTTGTTTCTCATGATAGGTATATTTTTAGGTCCTCGACTTGAGATTACCAGAGACTTCAACATTAGGAATATAGTGATTTGACACAATCAAACGTTGTCTTTAACCTAGGACGATTATAAAGATTATAATTGGTTCTTGTGTGAGCAATGTGATGAAGTTGTGTAATCAAGATAGAATTTGTCCCTCTCATATAAAGAGAGATATCCAATGGATCCCTCGATTTGTTAGGACTGTTAAAAGGCCTAGTCTAAGTGAATTGATATTGATCAATGTCACTTGGATATTTTCGATCTACCTAGAGATCGAGACTAGTACGATTGAACATGTTGGATGTCAATTCCATGCCTTATGTTTGATCAAAATGATATCGTGTGACAAAAGGATGTTATATACATTATTGATTAGGTTGTATCGATTTGATATTCGTACAACTTGGGTAGTCAAAATGTCTTGCTAGAGGTCGCTTATGACTTGTAAACCAAAATGTGTTTTTGTACACGCCAACGTTATATGAGCCTATTGGGTCGCACACTAAGAATGTTTTTGAGAGACTTTAAGATGGTTTAGAAAAATGAATTTTATATGATAAAATTCATGACAAACGTCTTAGTGGTTTTATTACACTTATACTTCTTTAAGTATGGGTATATGTGTAATTTACTTAACCGTCTATATACAAGGTTGTATAAATAGACGCTTTAAGTTAGAACACACGAGAGGAAAGATTAAGGGTCGAAACTCTATTTTCGTTTTAGAAACGAATTAGGGTTTTTTCGGTACACACTGGAACGTTTTAGAGAGAAACAAAAAGGTTTGGTATTCTCTTAAAGCTAGCACTTCAAATCTCGATCGTCGTTCATGTGTGATGCTTGGTAGAGGCGTTCGTCGTTGGCGTCTTAGAGATCGATCAACCTTCGAAAGGTATATTACGACCGAGGTATGATTAAGTTTTCATGGTTTAAACGTTGTCAAGCTATTGGAATGCTCCTTTGAAGCTATGTATGGTCAACCATGCCATTCACTAGAGTGTCGTACAGGGGTTGAAATGCAAGTTTGTTGGAGCCAAAATTGATTCGAACTACACAAAAGAAATGTAGCAGATTCACAAAGACATTTGACTACAACACACCTAAGACATAAGAGATACGTAGATAAATATCATAGGTTGTTGGAGTTTTTAAAGGACAAATATATTCTCGTTGAAAATCGCACCTATGAAAGGAGTAGTGCGAGGTTTGGATTACGAGGTAAGCTAGCTTCAAGGTATATCAGCCGTACGAATACAAGAACATATTTACAAAGTTAAAGTTGCCTCCTCGCCTAGTTGGAACTATTAATTTCTTCCATGTGTTAAGGTTGTGTAAAATGAAGATTCAGTTCACTCCAATGATAGATTGGAATGAGTTTGATCTTCGGGAAGACTTATCTTACAATGAGCGAGTCAAGTAAGTTACTTGATCGTAAAAAAAGTCGAGAACCAAATAGATTCCTTTGGCTAAAGTGAAATGGTGATTTCATAAAGATGAGGAGCTAATCTGGGAATAAGAATTCTATAAAAAGGAACAGTTTTCATTTCTCTTGAAACTACGAGGTAATTTCGATTTAATTTAATTTCGAGGATAAAATTGCTTTAAATTGGGGATACTCTAACGACCTATTACTTTAAGTCTGGTGATTAGTACTAATCCAAATCTTAATTAACTCGAGTTAGGCTAGTGGTTAAGTTCGGCATACCTTGATTAGCGTTTGTGTGCATTTGCATGACGTATGGTGTTTGTTTGAATTGTTAAATCAATTTATATATAGTGTTGGGGCATGTGCCCTAGGTCAATCCATTAACTGTCTTTATGAATACTTTTAGTTAATAAAATAGAGGATTTCATTTGTTGTTTATTATAATTAATTTGCATGTTTACATTATAATAAGATCCATGGGTATTTACAAAAATATCATAAATGTCCATAGTCGATCATTATATTGGGAACTATAATGAATTAAGACTAGTGTGAGTCTTGATTGATGATCATATGATGATTATACGTATAGGGATACGAATCAAGATCACGAGTACTTGTTAGGGAACAAAGTACTGGACCGACCCGCTATGAGAACATCACATGGATTAAGTCATATTTGTTTCTCATGATAGGTATATTTTTCGGTCCTCTGACTTGAGATTACCAGAGACTTCAACATTAGGAATATAGTGATTTGACACAATCAAACGTTGTCTTTAACTTAGGACGATTATAAAGATTATGATTTGTTATTGTGTGAGCAATGTGATGAAGTTGTGTAATCAAGATAGAACTTGTCCCTCTCATATAAAGAGAGATATCCAATGGATCCTCGATTTGTTAGATGTTAAAAGGCCTAGTCTAAGTGAATTGATATTGATCAATGTCACTTGGATATTTTTAGATCTACCTAGAGATCGAGACTAGTACGATTGAACATGTTGGATGTCAATTTCATGCCTTATGTTTGATCAAAATGATATCGTGTGACAAAAGGATGTTATATACATTATTGATTAGGTTGTATCGATTTGATATTCGTACAACTTGGGTAGTCATAATGTCTTGCTAGAGGCCGCTTATGACTTGTAAACCAAAATGTGTTTTTGTACACCGCCAACGTTGTATGAGCCTATTGGGTCGCACACTAAGAATGTTTTTGCGAGATTTTAAGATGGTTCAGAAAAATGGATTTTATATGATAAAATTCATAATAAACGTCTTTGTGGTGTATTACACTTATACTCCTTTAAGTAGGGGTATATGTGTAATTTACTTAACCGTCTATATACAAGGGTTGTATAAATAGACGTTTTAAGTTAGAACACACAGAGGAAAGATTAAGGGTTGAAACTCTATTTTCGTTTTAGAAACGAATTAGGGTTTTCTCGGTACGCTCTGGATCGTTTTGGAGGAAACAAAAAGGTTTGGTATTCTCTCAAAGCTAGCACTTCAAATCTCGATCGCCGTTCGTGTGTGGAATTTCTTGGTAGAGGGCGTTCGTCGTTAGCGCGTCTTAGAGATCGATCAACCTTCGAAAGGTATATTACAATAGAGGTATGATTAAGTTTTCATGGTTTAAACGTTTTTAATGGAATTAGATTCGGATCTGTTGGGGTTTTTGTCAAAATTGTTTTGTAATTTCCACGTATGAACCCCAAAATCCAACAAAGTGGCATCGAGCCATCGAGTTCGATTTCATTAAATTCATTGCATGTTTTCTTCTCATATATACATTATATATGATTGAAAGCAAGTTAATAGTTGATGTATATGTGATATACATAAGTTTTATGTGAGATTTATTATCATGTTTTGTGTATATGATACATATATTCGTGATTTAATTGAAATCGAGTTTCAGTACATGCTAGTAACCATGTTAGGTTAATTCGAATAATTTTAATGAATTGAATTTCGTGTATTCGTGATCCATGACACCATTAGGTATAATCTTTATTTTTCGTGTATTGATGCATGGATGAAATCTCTGTAATTCAAGTATGTATATTTAGGTTACATTGTTTTAAGTTTCTTAAATTGTATAAGTTTGAATATTAATTCGAAACTAATATGATTAGGTTCGATTGGGATAGTAGTTCATGATTCAATTACATGTTTGTGATTATTTGGAAGAGGACCGAAATTGCAATAATTATTTTTTGAAATTATTTATTTATCTCGTTATATCTATTCTCGTTATGAAATTTCTATTTGATAAGAGATAGATAACAAATTAGATTAGGAGATATTAGCAAAATCGGTTTCGTTATCCCTATTGGATAGGAGATAAATATCAAGAATTTTGTTATTGGTGATATGCTAGGATTCAAATATCTTAAGTCCTAATTGGATTAGGATAAGATGATTAGTTAGATGTGGGTAGGGTTAATTAAAATGTTTTAATTGACTTAATTTCGGATAAATTAAGGGGTTAATTTAGGATAATAAAATCAGCGAAAAATATGATTTTCTATAGCGAATTTTAATTTTCGGAATTGAAATTCGTCTCCTAAAATTTAAAAAAAAACGGGGCGCCCCGTATTCCGTCCGACGCTTACGTTTACAATCAATGGGACCGCCATCTAACTAATCCTAGCGCACATAAATTCTTTTATTAGAGAACAATATAAAAATTTCCAAATTGTTTAGTGATTGAACAAATCAATAAAATATATGATATTTCATTGTTTACATAAAATCTCTAAAATCGAATAAAATCCCCGTATTAAATTTTAAGTCTCGAGCCATCCATTTTAAACATTTGTCAAGGCCTCGATCACACTAATATAGTTTCACCATATAGTTGGGTGTATTGTGTTATCTTGGTAAGACAAGTTGGGTAAGAGTTACCTAAATGTTTAAAAATGGTCCGACTTAATATAGCTATCAAAATAGTTTTGAGCTTTAGGCACATGATGAGATAAAAAAACATGCTAAGACATAAGATGTCCCGTATCTCATAAAAATATTTAAAATTACATAAGATGTAATTGGTAAATGTGACCTACATAAATAATCTAGTTCGTGTTTCATGCCATACTGTCATAGAATTATGTGAAATATGGATTTTAGTCCCCTAAATAAATAGTATGTTTTAGGAGGGTTGTTAATTTAGTGGGAGTCTATTCCTCTATACTAAAATAAACTTTGCATAATCTTTATTATAGATCAATGGCCTCTTCAAGTAACATGATAATCTGTCATCGAGATCCATCCTTGAGAAGGATAAGCTATATGGGACTAACTTTCTTGGTGGTTGAAACTTGAGAATCGTTCAAAAGCATGAACGCAAGTTGTATGTCCTGGATGCTTCAATCCCCGAGGACCCACCAGCCCAATGCTACGAAATTTGTGAAGGATGCGCATAATAAGCATGTCAACGATTCTACCGATGTTGCATGTATTATGCTGGCAACTATGGTTCCCGAACTTCGAAGGACATGGAACCGATGGAAGCCTACGACATGGTCATGTAACGTCGAAGGAAATGTTCCAACAAGCAAGGTAGGTAAGAAAGGTTCGAGACAAGTTAAGAACCTACATTCTTGCAAGATGACCGAGGTGCGTCGTTAGTCCTCATGTTCTTAAGATGAAGGGCTATGTTGACCGACTTGATAGACTCGGATTTCCCATAAGCCAAGAGTTGGCTACGGATTTGATCCCGAATTCATTACGGAGAGTTACTCACAATTTGTGATGAACTACAATATGAATAATATGGAGAAATCAATTTCGAGTTGCATTTGATGCTCAAAACCGCTCGAACAAAATATCAAGAAACCTCTAGTAATGTGTTGATGGTCCAAAAGGGAAAGGGAATGAAGAAGAAAGGCAAAGGCATGACTAAAGTTGCAAAACAACTGCTACTTTGCACTGTCGCAAAGCCTATGGAACAAGTCAAGCCCCAACTGTTCCTTCTTCAAAACACCCAAAAGAAAAGGAAGGAAATTGTCATTTCGCCATGCACCTGGACATTGGTTCGAAATTGCAAACTCTACTTGGAAGATCTAAAGAAGAAAAAGGGTAGTGCGACTACCACTACGGGTATTTAATTTATTGAAATTAATTTATCTACTAGTGATTCCTGGGTATTAGATATTGGATGTGGATCTCACATTTGTATAAATGTGCAGGGAATCACCGAAGTAGAAAGTTGAATAAAGGAGAATTCATCCTCGCGTAGGAATGGAGCAAGAGTTCTTTGCCACTGGGTTTGTTGGATCATATGACTTAGTCTTACCTAGTGGACTTATTTTAACTTTAAATAATTGTTATTTTGTGCACGCTTGAGCAGAAACATCATTTTTGTTTCATGTTTGGATATGGATGGCTTTGATTTTATTATTGCGAATAATAGATGTTCCATTTCTCGTAAAGGCATATTTTATGCAAATGCTTGATTTGTGTGATGGTCTTTATATTCTAAGCATGAAAAGGTCCAATGATACTCCGTCTTTAACATAAATACAAAGAGATTCAAGTCAAATGATTTGAATCAAACCTATCTTTGGCATTGTCGTCTCGGGCACATAAATGAGAAACGTATAACGAAGCTCCATAAAGATGGACTTCTAAATTCATTTGATTTAGAAACATATGAAACGTGCGTATCTTGTTTACTAGGCAAAATGACTAAAAGTCCCTTTACTGGACACAGTGAAAGGGCAAGTGATTTATTGGGTCTAATACATACTGATGTATGCGGTCCTATAAACACAATGGCTAGAGGAGGTTATCAGTACTTCATTACATTTACTGATGATTTCAGCAGATATGGTTATGTATATCTTATGAAACATAAAGCTTAATCATTTGAGATGTTTCGAATGTTTCAAAATGAAGTGCAGAATCAACTTGGTAAAACTATCAAAACACTTCGATCAGATCGAGGTGGTGAATATTTGAGCCAAGAATTTGATGATCATCTTAGAAATTGTGGGATTGTCTCCCAATTGACTCCACAAAGCAACTCCACAATGGAATGGAGTTTCGAAAGGAGAAATCGAACCTTATTAGATATGGTTCGATCTATGATGAGTCATGCCGATCTTCCATTATCCTTTTGGGGTTATGCATTACAAAGCTGCAGCTTCCACTCTAAATCGAGTTCCTTCTAAAGCGGTTGATAAAACACCATATGAGATATGGTATGGAAAGAGACCTAGTTTGCCTTTCCTTAAGATTTGGGGTTGTGAGGCTTATGTAGAGCGACAAGTCTCGAAAAACTAGCACCTAAATCGACAAGTGTTTATTTGTGGGGTATCCTAAGGAAATAAAAGGATATTACTTTTATAATCCCGCCGAGAACAAAGTGTTTGTTGCTCGGTATGGTGCCTTTATGGAAAAATAGTTTATTTCGAAAGACACTAGTGGGAGAGAAATAAATCTTGAAGAAGTTCAAGAATCACGAGATAAACATTGAAGCCGCTTTGGAAGTTCAACAACGTTCTGAACCAGTTGAACATCCACAAGTGACACAAGGCCCACGTAAATCTGGTAGGGTAAGACATGAGCCGAGAGATTCAGATTTCTCATTACCGATAGTCGTGATGTGTTGCTTATGGATCAAAATGAGCCCACCACTTATCGGAGGCTATGTCGGACAGGACTCGGATAAATGGCTAAGCGCCATGAACTCGAGATGCAATCCATGTATGATAACTAAGTTTGGAACTTGGTTGATTTACCGAAGGTGGTAAGACCATTGGATGTAAATGGGTTTTCAAGAAGAAAAGCGACATGGATGGCAAAGTGCATACTTTTAAAGCAAGACTTGTAGCAAAAGGTTTCAGCGGACTCAAGGTGTTGATTATGATGAAACTTTTTCGCCAGTAGCCATGCTTAAATCCATAAGCATTTAAATTGCCATTGCTTGCATATTATGACTATGAAATATGGCAAATGGATGTAAAAACAACATTTCTTAATGGAAAGTCGCTTGAGGACGTATATATGACACAACCTGAAGGTTTTGTACATCTTGAGAATTCTAAGAAGGTATGCAAGCTTCAAAGATCCATTTATGGATTAAAGCAAGCTTCTCGGAGTTGGAATCTTTGTTTTGATGAAACAATCAAGGATTTTGGTTTTATTAAGAACGAAGATGAGCCTTGTGTATACAAGAAGGTCGGTGGGAGTGTAGTTATTTTTTGGGTCTTGTATGTTGATGATATATTACTCATTGGAAATGACATCCCAACATTGCGAGAATGTCAAGTCTTGGTTAGGGAAGTGTTTCTCAATGAAAGACTTAGGAGATGCGCCTATATCCTAGGGATAAGGATCCATAGGGATAGATCTAAGAGGCTAATCGGCCTAAGTCGAGTGCTTACATAGACAAAGTCTTTGAATAGGTTCGGTTGCAAGACTCTAAAAGAGGATTGTTGCCAATGTCTCATGGCATAAGTCTCAAAGAAGATTCAATGTCCTAAGACAAATGATGAGCGAGACCGTATGAATAAGATTTCATATGCATCGGCTATTGGATCTATCATGTATGTCATGTTATGCACTCGACACGATGTATCATATGCTTTGAGCACTACAAGCGAGATATCGATCGAGATCCTGGTGAGAGTCACTTGGATAGCAAGTAAAGAACATTCTTAAATACTTAAGAAGGACTAAGGAAGTATTATTGGTCTATGGAGGTTTTGAATATGATCTGGTTGTAAATGGTTACACAGATGCAAGTTTTCAAAGCGATATAGATGATTTTAGATCGTAGTCCTGGATATGTGTTTACTTTGAATGGGGGTGCAAAGAAGTGGAAAAGTTCGAAGAAGAGACTATAACATGATTCTACAAAGCCGAGTATATTGCGGCGTCCGATGCAAACAAATGAGTCGATTTGGATCAAAAAGTTCATTTCGAACTAGGTATGGTTCCAAGTATTGCTAACCCTGTTTGTTTGCATTGTGACAATAACGGGGCAATAGCACAAAGCCAAGGAACCTAGATCACACCACAGATCCAAACATATACTCAGGCGTTTTCATCTCATCAGAGAAATTATTGAGATGGGAGACGTGAAGATTTGCAGAGTACCTACTGAAGACAACGTTGCGGATCCATTGACAAAAGCTCTTCCACAAGCAAAACATGATGGTCATGTTAGATCATTAGGCATTAGATGCATGTATGATTGGCCCTAGTGCAAGTGGGAGATGTTGGGGCATGTGCCCTAGTCAATCCATTAAGTCTTTATGAATACTTTTAGTTAATAAAATAGAGGATGTCATTTCTTGTTTATTATAATTAATTTGCATGTTTACATTATAATAAGATCCATGGGTATTTACGAAATATCCTAAATGTCCCTGATCGATTATTATACTTGGGAACTATAATGAATTAAGACTAGTGTGAGTCTTGATTGATGATCATATGATGATTATACGTATATGGATACGAATTAAGATCACGAGTATTTGTTAGGGAACAAAGTCTTGGACCGACCCCATTATGAGAACATCACATGGATTAAGTCATATTTGTTTCTCATGATATGTATATTTTTCAGTCCTCGACTTGAGATTACCAGAGACTTCAACATTAGGAATACAGGTGATTTGACACAATCAAACGTTGTCTTTAACTGACGATTATAAAGATTGTGATTGGTTGCTGTGTGAGCAATGTGACGAAGTTGTGTAATCAAGATAGAATTTGTCCCTCTCATATAAAGAGAGATATCCAATGGATCCCTCGATGTGTTAGACTCGTTAAAAAGCCTAGAATAAGTGAATTGATATTGATCAATGTCACTTGGATATTTTCGAGTCTACCTAGAGATCGAGACTAGTACGATTGAACATGTTGGATGACAATTTCATGCCTTATGTTTGATCAAAAGGATATCGTGTAACAAAAGGATGTTATATACATTATTGATTAGGTTGTATCAATTTGATATTCGTACAATTTGGGTAGTCATAATGTCTTGCTAGAGACCGCTTATGACTTGTATACCAAAATGTGTTTTGGTATCGCCAATGTTGTATGAGCCTATTGGGTCGCACACTAAGAATGTTTTTGCGAGATTTTAAGATGGTTGAGAAAAATGAATTTTATATGATAAAATTCATGACGTAAACGTCCTTGTGGTGTATTACACTTATACTTCTTTAAGTAGGGGTATATGTGTAATTTACTTAACCGTATATAGACAAGGGTTGTATAAATAGACGATTTAAGTTAGAACACACAAAGGAAAGATTAAGCGCTGAAACTCTATTTTCCATATAGGTTATGGTATAATAAGTAAATTATACAGAAGCCTATAAAACGGAAAATACACGATAAACAATAATTTACTGGGACACCGAGTGTGACGAGGGGTTGTGGCATGAATGTGCACGCTCAAAGACACTTGTAGGCACGTCCGGTGAGTTTATTGGTGAATAATACATGAGATATATATATTTATATAAATATATAAATATATATATATTGGAAAATAAAAGAATATTGGAATTTTATGGTTTTTTTATCGTTTCGAACAAAGCGTAAGTGTTTGATGTGTCAATTTGGTGTCACTTTAAGGATGTCGCTTTAATGCATCAACCACGTGATTGGTCTCGAGATAGCGCAACACGTATCTCGAGAAAAATCCATATATAAAAATCAAAAACTCATCGTTGTCTCGACAGAAAGATCGAGAGAATTCACGAGGGAAGGTTCGGCTTCAATTTTGGATCAAAAAATATGATCCGGGGAGCGAAATCAACGTGAATTGAGGAGCTTAAACGAATCAAATGTTGGGTTTTTGGGGTTCATACGCAGCAGAAAATTCAAAACAAATTTTGAAAAACCCTAACATGATCGAAAATAAGTTCCATTAAACTAAATCTACAAAAGTAAATCATACCTTATTTCGTGATTTCCTTTTGATTGTTCGATTTTTAAGACGTTCAAGTGTGCGTCCTCTATCAGAAATCCACACACAAACGGTGACCACAATTTGGAGTGCTAGCCCCAAGAGATATTGAAAAACGATTTTTCTTTCTCTCCCTAAATCCAGAGAACTCGAAAAATTGTAAAACGAAATCTTATTTCGTTTTTTAGGGATCCACCCTTTATTTATATGTGTAGATAAGTCCTCACTTAAAATCATATTCGTAATACAACTATTGTGTTTACGCAGTTTAAGCAAATTACAACATACACCACTATTAATAAGTTATCATATAACAAATAAGAAGGGCTTTATGTCATGAATTTTATCATATAAAATTCATTACTCTGGACCAATTGAGATTGTGCAAAGTCATTCTTTGTGTGCGACCCAATAGGTTTATGCGACGTTGGCAGTGAACCAAAAACCATTTTGGTACACAAGTCATAAACAGTCTCTAGCAAGGCATTATGACTACCCAAGTAGCATGAATATCAACATCGATACAACCTAATTAATAACGTATATAATATCTTTTTGTCGTGCGATATCCTTTGATGAAATATAAGACATGGAAAGTCACCCTTAATGTTCAATCGTACTAGTCTCGATCTTTCGGTAAACTGAAAAATATCCAAGTGACATTGATCATATCAATTCACATGGACTTGGCTATTATCAGTCTATCTTATCAAGGGATCCACTGATATCTCTATCTATACGAGAGTGACAAATTTTATCTTGATTACACACCTTCACATATTATTCACACGGTAACCAATCACAATATTTATAATTGTCCGGTTAAAGACAACATTTGATTGTGTCAAATTATCATGCTCCTAATATTTAAGTCTATGGTAATCTCAAGTCGAATGACTAAATGATATACCTGTCATGAGTAACACCTATGACTTAATCTATGTGGTGTTCTCATAACGGGTCGGTCCAGTATCTTATTCCATAATAAGTACTCATGATCTTGATTTGTATCCTTATACGCATGATCATTACATGACCATCAATCAAGATTCACACTAGTCTTAATTCATTATAGTTCCCAGTATAATGACCGACTAGGAACATTTAGGATATTTCAACAAATACTTATGGATCTTACTATAAGGTAAACATGCAATCACTTATAATAAAACAACAAATAAAACCTTTATATTATTAACTAAAATTATAAGATAAACAATGTTTGTAGATTGACATATGGCACATGCTCTAACATCAAAAACTAGTGATCATCACTTTGGTGGTTTTTGTTTTCAAGTTAGTTGAAGTTTAGTTGAAGTTTATATTAAGGTGGTGATCCAATTGTTGGAATTGGTGTTTTTATTTATTGGAAATGGTTGATAACCTCATTAGAGGTCCTCCATGGTGATTTGGGAGTTTTTTGAGGTTGTTGGGACGTTGTTGGAGCGAATTGGAATGAAACAGTGGCTGATGCCATGTGTTATGTCGAGATAGCACAGGGTGGAGCGCGCTCCACCTCACATTGGAGCGCACTCCCTTCATCGACGAAAATAAACCCAGTTGCTGGAGCGCGCTCCACCAAATGAGGAAGCGCACTTCCACTCCTGAAAACAACAAGGTTGCTGTATTTTACATATAACTTAAAGACTGGTCTAGGAGTTCTCAATATAGTATATTGGACATAATTTGAGTACAAATGATTGGTAATAGGTTAAGGAACACCGAGGAAGTGTGTGATGATCGGAAAGTTAAGAGTTTGGGTAACGGAGACTTAAACCCTAGGTAAGTATGGATTCGCTTATTTATCAATATTGCATGGCTATTTAGTATATATAGATCATATAGTTGTTGGAGTGGAATGAGGGATTATGTGTACTGTGACGGTTTTCAATAAATGGAAAAACGGTGTGTAATATGACCATGTTATAACTCCTAGTTTTGAGAAGGCTATTCGGACCCTACTTTTTGCTCATTTTACCCCATTTTTGAAATTTTTTCAGCCCTTAGTGAAATGACTCAACTACCCTTCCATATAAAAGAGTTTTTACTCACCCATACCTCACTCACCCCACTCATGCATACTCCAATCACTCTTCTCTCAAATCACATTTTCACCACTAACCCAAATCCGACGAAATCCGAGCAAAACCACATCGATTCAACGCCGTGGGTGCATTCCTTATCTCTTTTCGTATTGATTTCGAGGTTTTTTTTATTTTTCACTTTTTTGAGTTGGTATTGTTTGTTATTTTGTTGTTGGATTTAGGGGTTCTATTTGAGGTTAAATCTTGCATTTTGGGTACAAAGTCTCGATAGAATAAAAAATATTAAGCGATTCAGAGTAAAACCCACTATTTTTTTGTCATTATCATGTATTTTTTAGGAGGTTCAAAAAAATTTTGTTCGTTCTAGTTATCCGCGGGTGTCGGTTACACAGGGCTGACAGCTCTGAAGAGGTGTCGGCATGTCCGACACACTTTCGAGGTCTCGGCTGGATCCCTCCGTTACTAATTAAAATCGAGTTAACTTCGCATTATTGGTCGGAGTCGGCCCTTACCTCTTTAGAGGTATTAGTCGGAGTCGGCCACATCCTGCAGGCAACACTTCTTCATTTCTTGGATACGACGCGACCACATTCAACCTTTTCAACGAAAAAAAAAACACTCCTACGATACTTGGTGACTTAATACAAGTGCTCTGCAATGACTAAAACCGAGAAATGGAGAAGATTGATGGGTGTTGGGATAAAGGTAGGAGATAGGGTAAACATTCGTTGAGGGTGAGGGGTAGTTTTGTAATAGTTTACAAAAACGTAGGGTAAAAGCAGTAAAAAAAATTCAAAATGGGGTATAGTGAAGTAATGGGGTAAATGAAGCAAAACGTGGGGTTCGAATAGTTGTGGCCTTAATCATTTGAAACAAATTAAGTTTTACAAGGTTTGTATTGACGAACGAAGCTTCCCTTAGGATTTTCATAAGAAAAAAAAAGTAAAAAACTCAAAAACAACCAAGTATCTCAAACATATTTCTTCCCTGTTAGGGTTTTCATAAGAAAAAATAAGGAAAAAACTCGAAAACAACTAAATATCCCAAATATGTTTTTTAAGCAATCTGAATTAAAAACTTTTGAGGTACTCAATTAAAAACTTTTTTTTCGAAAAAATATATAAAAAAACATGGAAAAATTAGTTTTATGCCAAATTGGTTAAACTATCCTAACTTTTTCATAACTTTTGTTATTATATAACATTTTGAGATTTATTATTATATCATAACCTTTAAGATTGTTTATTTTGTACTTTAAATCACTTTTGAACTCTAAATTTGATGATGTGACACTTAAATTAAGTAGTAAATTTAAATAAAAAGTTAATAAATATATTTGATAATTATGAGTGATGAGATGATTTTTTAAACTCATAAGTGTCACCTTATTAAATAAGTTAAAAATTGACTTTGCAAACAAAAAAGTGGTGGAGTCAGATCTAAAAAAAGAGGATTTTTGTATTTTTGTTGGTCTCTCTTCAAAATTTGTAGTTATCTTTCTGTAAGCATTTCAGTTAGGATTCATGTGTAAAGTGTATGTGTTTTTGTTGTTCTAATTGCTAGGAGCCACCATTAGAGAACTTCCACTATTAGAGCACCACGATCAGAGCTGATTGAGGTGAAGGAGAATATTACAGAAGAATTACTTCAGACAAAGAAGACAGAGGTGAAATTCTCATCGTGCAGCGTGAATTTGGGGTGTTAATTTGGGGTCATCCTCGCATTTTCCTATTTAGGCCATTTGAAAGGTAAGGATATTTGAACCGATTGAGCCAATCAGCTCGGCCGCTGAGATGCCACCGGTCCGGTCTGGTCCGCGCCCGGTTCTGTGTGGAAGTCACGTCACGTGTAAAACACCATTTTAATTGCGTCGCCTTTCGCACCGTGCTTTCGACGAAGTCGCCAATCAATCGATCGATCAAAACCAATTATTTTTTTCGGTGTCATTTCAAACTTCTCATCGAAGTCTTCGCTCTGCAATCGATCTCGAAACCCTAATTTCCATCTCTTCCATTGCTGCCGCCGAGGTATTTCATTCCTCCGATCGCTTTTCATCTTGATTTCTCTTGTTTCGACTCTGAATTTCTCTAATCTGTTCGTTGTTTTCCATCGATTCTGTTATTGAATTTGATTTTTGAGTACGATTTGCGTTGCGATCACTGCAAGAATCGGCGAATCTGCGAATCGGCTTAGGTTTTGATATTCAGGATTTTAGGTTTGTGAGAGTGATTCTGGATTGTTGAGAATTATGGCTAGATAATGGGATGCGGTTGCGAAAGCTTGTTTTTTTTAGTTAAGATGTGTTTGTACGCGATTTTATTGTCGATAATCGAATGTGGATGCGGTTGTTTAGATGGTAATTTGCTAAAACACTAGAAACAAAGAATTGGAAATAAGTGATCCATGAAATGGTAGGAGTGCTCCCCGTTGGAGAGTGATTGGGAAGATTGGAGTGTAGGGAATTCGAGTTGCTTACGCTATGCTGCTGCTAATCCAGTGACTCTCATTGTAATCTAAAGAAAAGTAATGACTGGAAAGGGAGTGTTAGAGTTGAAAAGAGGATTCGTTCACTTCTCGAGTCTTGCATTTGGTTGGTCACTTGTTCTCAGCTAATCTAATTGTTTAATTGAGCTAACTCTTGATAGAGCATAGTAGACAAGTTTGAAAACCAACAAAGGTATGCGACACGGGTCGGAGGAAACGACAATTCGGATTACAACTCTTTAGGAGACGGTGGAACTGCTTTGTTTTTAGTTGACAATGCAACATTTTAGTGAAGAGAGTTCAATCAATGCAACATTTTATTGAAGAGAGTTCAATCTTTAACACAATAAATTTTTTTTTTCTGTTCACGCGGCGCATAGCCCTTGAATAAAGTACTTTCTATAGTTTGTGCAGTGTGTGCTGTGACACTCTTGGTTTGTTGCCTATCCTTTTTCCAATCCCTGCAAGAAAGTTGATAGAGATAGTGTTGGAGAATTGTGGTGTTAAGCGCAATTCTTACTCGGTTCAAGGACGGATTTATACAAAGAAATAGTTGACATCGTTCACTAGAGTTATGTCAATGCATTTAAGAACCAATTGTAGATAAGGCAAAGCAACTTATGTGAAACTTGGTTTTGTGATTGATATAATGTTGACATTATTCTTGAACAATAGTTTTCTAGAAATTACTTACTAACAGATGGTAAATAATTAGCGTTCTTTGTCTCTAATGCTGTGCTAGTCTCGCATCTAAATGCTGTTAACGCCATAGAGCCTGGTCAAAGAAAGAGATGTCCTGAAATATCTAAATTTGCAACTTTAAGAATACATCAGACTGAGTATGCAATTTTAAGAATACATCAGACTGCTGAGTATGCAACTTTAAGAATTACTTACTAACAGATGGTAAATTAACAGTTTAATTTGGGACTGAGGCTATGTTGTTGTTGTTGTTGTTGTTGTTGTTGTTGTTGTTGTTGTTGTTGTTGTTGTTGTAGATGGTAAATTAACAGTGTTAATGAAGCCTCAAGAAAAGTTTGTCATATTTTCCTATTAATTCTATTGCTGTTTCACGATGGTCAAGTGGAAGGATCGTAACACGGCAAATAAATCGTGAAAATAAGGGTAACACTCGATTGCGCCTTTGAAAAATAATAAACTACTAACATAATAGTCATCAAATAAGGAAAGAAATCTAAATGATTAAGAAAAAGGAAACTAGTATGATTTAGAAATTTTAAATAAAATAAGAAACACGAAATTTGTTAATTTTCAATTTAGGATTTGTGAACTTTCTTCTTGGTTTTTGCTTGATCAGCTCGATCCATAAACTCCTCCACTACATGTTCCACACAGAATGTCTTCTTGTTCTGATATGATATAGCAATCCTGTTTGAGTTTTCCAAGTCGGGGAGAATGCATATTGTAATTTGCTATCAAATAAGGTTTAAATGCATTAATTTTAGTAAAAAAAAAAAAAAAAAAAAATACTACTGTTGTGCAACTAGGTTGTTTCTTGTTACTTCATTTACTAGGAAGCAAATTAGTTTGTTTGAGCATTTTTAAGTACTGCGGTGGCTGTTGGATTGATATTTTGATTATTCTTGTGAGTCATGCTATTCCTTCTGATGATATTACTGGTCTTTGGTGCAGGGTAGATATATCTGATTTTTCTGGAACAGCCTAATGATACCAAAAGTCTACTCATTCTTTGTTATGAAGAGTTTCTTTAGTTTTGACCTTTTTTTGTAGTTAATTGTTTATTTAAAAGATTAAACTTGAATAGCTGATGGGAGACACTGCAAATGTTCCTCCTTCAAGTAAGAACTTCGAAGTGGCTGGAGCCACAAATGGTAGTAAGAGTATGCATGGAGGACGGTTAGTTGCTTTTGCACCCAAGTCTTTGAAGAAAAGGACAGTCAAGCACATGAACTCTCTGGATTTATGTAGACTGGGACATGAATACACAGGTCATATAACATTTTTTTTGCTAAAGGTTGCTGCTCTCGAGATTATACGTAGATGCTCGATGGCTAAGTGTCCTTTTGCATGGCGGGGTCTTCAGGCGTTGCAAGTTTTTTGTTTTCCACCATTTAAGTGGTTACAGAGATGGGCTCCTTTCAAGGTTTTGGTTAGAAGCATGCAGGTTGTTGTTATCTTCATTTGTAGACTGTAACATTTCATTTTACTGATGTAGTTATTTCTTGTGTACTTCTGTAGCTACTGTACTGGTGTTTATTGTTGACCCCAGGTCTGTTTTATTTAATTTATTCTTTTTTTTCTTATTCCCCCTCCACCCCCCTCAATTTAACCCACTGCCAACAGTCTACCGTGCGCTTCCTCAAATAGAAAAGGCAAGCTGGTGATTCTTACTTTTTTAGTGTTGTTGTCAACACTAAAACATACAATGAGCCGCCCTATTCTACTCCACTGTAATCTTTGTAGAATGATTTTTGCTTAAGCCAATGGTATTTTCTTTTCCTCCTCCTTTTGACTATTTCTTCTACCATTTTGGGTAATTATTGACATGGTTATGCTCTTATTCGAGTTCCCATTTTCATGATGGGAATTAATATCTTGCTCTTATTTATTTCTTCTTTGTATATTATTAGCCAACCCCAACTAATTGAGGTTTGAGGTTTTGTTGTTGTTTACTTATCTTGTATTTACTATTCCATGGGGGTTAGATCCTTGGTTTATTATTTTATCTTTATTTTTTCAGAAAATATCGACACCATTGTCTTTTCTCTCAGTAGTAACCGCGTTCTCTGCCGAAATTAAGACTTGCAAAGATGATCCAGCTCCAATAATTGATTCTCAGCCAGGTTCTGGACAAAATTCAGAACAAACTGTCGGACAACCAATTCAAGATACTAGGTAGGTGGTGAAATTGTTTCTTGGTTGCAGTGTTTTCAAGGCGTCTCCTTAGGCGTTTAGGGGTGCCCACCACCCGGTCCTTAATTAGGCAGGCAGTGGACTTGAAAATGATTTTTTAAAATTTTTCAAGGAGGTCATTGTAATTTTCAAAACTTTTTTTATTATTTTATTATTTTATTTGTTTGTTAGTATTTTTTTATTTCAAAATGTGTGGAAAAGTGTGGAGGTGAAATTATGTCGATGAGAATGTGTAGGTGAAAAATATGCCCTATACTGTTGATGGGTCTGTAAAGAAATTAAATTATTTATTAGGGAGGTCTAAGTAAATATTTTTTTTCCACCTATGTGCTGCCTAGACTAGGCCGGGCTAAAATGCTAACTTTGCCTCGCCGCCTTGAAAACGTTGCTTGGTTGTGACTTTCTCCTGCAAGTGTATTATATTGTTACTATCTTATCTTAAATGAAAACTGGAGTCTACTGCTATATAACATGGAGTTTGCTTCAGAATAAATTTTCACGAAGCATTCCTTGCTTGAATTCTTGGATTCGGACTTTGGCGATACAAATAAGTATTTCATTAATCGAAAGACAAATATTTTGACTGTTTAGTAACTAGTCTCTATGTCTTTCTCTTTATTCTCTTTCTTTGTTTTGTACTAGGGTTATTTATTACTTTTCGTTGCACGCATGCATGTTTAACACAAAAGCTGTTTCAGACCAAAAAAAAAACTGTATGTAGGCATGCATATGCATGTGTATACTTCTTTGTTTGATATTGAATTTTAAAAAAAGAAAATATATCTGGCTTGTAAGATACATGTCATTATGAAAGTGTAACTCTTTTTTGATTTCATGATACACTAAATATATATGGATATTGAAGATGACTGATACGTTAAATATATTTGCTCTAGCTACTATTATTTCCCCCTTTATTCCTACCAAATGTGTCTTTCTGACCCTAATATTTGCCAATTCATTTGTTGTTTTCCTGCAGAATAGGCGATGAATCTCTGCAGAATGTTGTGTCTGAGAATTGGGTAGACCGACTCCACGTGGAACTGGAAAAGCAAAATTTTATCTTACCAGAAAGGTGATTCAGTTAGACCATTCTTTCATGTCAGGGCTGTCTTGTTCTTTTTGTTTCTGGGTTTTTTCTTGTGAATTTCTATGTTCAGTGTGATTGGTCGCTGGTAGAGTTTTATGTGTGATACCATCATCTTTTTTAGTTTGTTTTCGTTATGGGAAAAAAATCTGATTGTGGATTGTGAACTGCGAAGTTGAGGATCTGATTTTGGCAGATTGCTATTAGTTATTCTAAAATTTTGGGGTTATAGTCTATTAAAATGTTCTTTCTAATGAGTAGTGAATTATTTATTACAAAAGAAATTTTCACGTGGTAAAAATCATTTCAAAAGAGACAAGTTAGTAGGGTGTCTTGTTGAATGGTTTATTATGGTAACAGTCGAACGTCTGGTGTAAGGACGGAGAATGGATCCTGGTGATTATAGTATAGAGACCAAGGCCTTATTCTGCCCGGTCTAGAATGTCTGGTGGAATCTCTTTTAATAATTAGCCGCAAGGTAGGATGGCATTTCTGCTGGAGAGGGGTTTCTAGTTTAGTTTTTCTTTTATTTTTTGGTGTACGTGTAGTTTAGTTTTTCATCTTTCTATTTCTGTCAGTATGTTTTCATTTTCTGTTTCCCTCCATCATTTGACTTGTTCTCTTACTTAAAAAAACGAGCAACTTACATATTTTATTTCTGTTCCCTTCATGTATTTATTGGGACTTGTTGGTTAAGCTTATCAATCTGAAATTGCAAAAAGCTTGACTTTACTTGTGACATTATTGGCATTAAAATGAACTAGTTAATGCCTAGGGCCAACTGTAACTTCCACAAACCTGAAGCTTGCATTATTTTTATTTTTATTTTTTATTTTTTTCAGAACGTAAATGTAGCTATCAGGGTAACATCCTTTTCGGGATTGTCATACTTATATGATTATATCACATGCTAACATATAAGTGTTTGCATAGGATTAATGAGGATGAGCTTCAAAGGTTTTTTGCTGCTGCAAATGGAAACTTCTCGTCCTTACTTTCATCAATCAAGAAGACCATCCGGTGGAGAGAAACATACCATATCCTTTCATCACAAGAACTTGAGATGTGGTCAAATTTGGTGTTCTGGCATGGATATGACAAGAAGTTACGGCCTTGTCTTGTCATTCGCCTCGGACTTGCATGCTCCAGCTTAGCATCTCATGAAAAACCTTGTTTTGCTCAAGCAGTAGGTAAAGAATATTCAACAATTGCGTTTAACCTTTTAATCGTCTCAGCTTTTTGGTCTCAATTTTTTATGCCTTCCAATTTTCTTTTCTTCCTTCTATCATCAGCTGTTAAGGAATTCTAGGGGGGTGTATTCAATTGAGATTTTAATAGACTTTTAGTTACTTTTATTGACTAAAAAAGTTTAGGGGTATTCAATTAAAACTTTTAGAGAGTCTCTAAAAGTAAGGTGTATTCAATGTGAACTTTTATAGACTTTTAAAACGTCTTTAAAAGTTTTGGGGTATTCAATTTAAACTTTTAGAGAGTTCATAAAAGTAAGGTGTATTTAATTTTTTGGTGACTTTTGTAGATTGGTTACAAATCTTGACTTTTGTAGACTTTTTGTATAAAAATACACATAAAGAAGTCTTCAACTTCTCCTCACCTCAACCCAGAAACTTTTAGAGACTTCTAATTTTTGTTTGTTACATTTTTCAATAAGGACTTCATTGTTCACAAGAGGTCTTTTCTTATCAATTGTTTTTTATCAACTTCTACAATCACTCCACAACTCTTGGATTTCATTGCTCACTCATTATACTCTAATATCTATGTTGATGAAAATGGATTGATGTCATTATTAACAAAATCTCATTCTTGCATCACTATACATTTTTGATAGTTTTTTTTTTTTTTGATAAAGAAGTTTCGTTTATTTAGTGTATTATTATAATCTCAAAAAGTGTAGTATTATTATTTTTGAAGAAAATAATTGTATAATTTTTTTAAAATGCTAGAAGTGCATTTTTTAGAATTTAAACTATCATTATTAAGGAAAAAATATATTTTTTTGCTTAAGTCAAACAAAAAAATAAAGTGCAAAATTTTTACATTAATATTTCTAATGATCTTTTCTCAAAAAAGAAAAAATATTTCCTATGATCTTACTTGATTCTTTTCTACCACTAAAGGATGATTTATTTACCTATTTATTATGTTGATATTTATTTACTTATTTGTTATGCTACTACCTTGAGAGTAATTCATTAATATGTCTGTATGTTTTTTTTTTTACTAAAATACAAAAATACTTTTTAAAAAATTAGTAATAGTTCTTAAGAAAAAATATAATTATTTATTTTTTATAATAAGTGCAAAATATTTGTTTCATTTTAAAAAATCACAATAATCTATTAGTATCATCAAAATCATGTTTAAGAAGTTCACAAAAGTCACTAAAAATATTAAATGTTGATAAAAGTCATCATAATGAAATCTACATAAAAGTTTATCAAAGTCTTTAAAAGTCTACCAAAATCTAAAATTTCATAAAAGTCATTCACTTATAAAAGTAACCAAAAGTCTATTAAAATCTCAATTGAATACACCCCTGCTAACTTGTCATTATTAGAAGTTGTCTCTTCCAATTACAGGTATTAGTACAAAATGATAAAGCTTATACAACGCAGTCACAACTTTCACGAAATTGTACACCTTTGCTTACTTATTCCAGTTCCGCTTTTAGATAAATTTGAAATCTGAAGTAGTTTTATTAGCAGTCTGTTGGAAATGTGCTTGAATGATAGCTACATTTATGTTCTGTTTCAGTCTTAACCTTTTTTTTTTGTCTGTGTGCTCTTCTCGATGTTATGATGGTGCGCAGTTTCAGAAAAGCGTTCTTTTTTGTCCTGGGAAAGTTTTTATATGCTTCAGCTTGCTAGATAATTGCTTTGTTCATATTGTTGCAATTAATGTAATGCAATCCCTTTGACCCTGAGATCCACTTTTGTGGATGTTAGAGCAAGCCTCAGGACTAGATTATGGGAGTTTATGCGATTTCTAAAATTGTGCTCCATTATAATATCGTGAAGAAAACATGGCGGTGAAACGAGGATGTCCAAAGAGCAATTAAGAGAGAGAGAGAGAGAGAGAGAGAGAGAGAGAGAGAGAGAGAGAGAGGAGAGATGTATAGGAAAATACTAAGTGTCAAGATGAAGATGCATATAATCAATATAGAGAAAAACAATCTAAAAAAGTAGTTAGTCAAGCTAGAACAAACTTCATGAAAGATCTATATATAAAGTTAGGTAATAGAGATGGTGAAAAATACATTTATAGGCTAGCCAAATTAAGAGAGATAAAAAAAAACAAGACAAGCCATGTAAGATGTATTAAGGACAAAAATCAAAATGTTGTAACGCGCGATGATAATATTAAGGAGAGATGGAGAAGCTACTTCGATAGTTTATTTAATGATGGCCAAGTTGATATCATAATAGATGAAAACTCACACCAAGAAAGAAATGTAAACTATACACGTAATATTAGGATCTCGGAAGTTAAAAAGACATTGAAAAAGACGAAAATAGGAAAAACATGCGGCCCGAATGAAATAACCATAGAGGTTTGGAAAGGCTTAGGAGAAATTGGATTGACTTGGTTAACAAAACATTTCAACAAAATTCCAAAATCAAAACGAATGCCAATAAATTGGAGAAGAAGCACGCTTGTTCCTATATTCAAAAACAAATGAGATATTCAAAGTTGTTCAAACTATCGGAGAAGTAAACTTATGAGTGATGCTATGAAAATTTGGGAGAGGGTAATTGACAATAGGCTAAGAAGAGAAACAATAATATTAGAGAATCAATTTGGCTTCATGCCTGGGAGGTCAACTATTGAGGTGATTTTTCTTCTAAGAAGATTGATGGAAAAATATAGAGAAAAGAAAAAGGATCTTCGTATGATATTTGTAGATTTAGAAAAAGCATATGATAGGGTTCCTAGAGATGTTCTTTGGCGGGTTCTAGATAGAAAATGATTGCATGCTAGATAGATACATATACACTATTAAGGATATGTCTGAAGGCGTAGTAACGAGTATAAAGACATTTGGAGGAACGACAAAAGCATTACAATAGGATTAAATCAAGGATCGGCTTAAGTTCATATCTCTTTACTTTAGTTATGGATAACTAGGCATATTCGAGGGGATATATCATGGTGTATGTTATTTGCAGATGATATTGCCCTAGTGGACGAAATAAGAGATGGAGTGAATAGGAAATTAGAACTTTGGAGGAATACATTAGAAACTAAAGGCTTTAAGTTGACTAGGAGGAAGACTGAATACATGCAATGTGAGTTTAGAATGCTAGACAACGAGATGGAGTGGTAAAACTAGGGAAGTAGAAGTTTCTAAAGTGAACCATTTTATATATCTAGGATCAATCATACAAATTGACGGCAATGTTGAGAATGATGTCACATATAGAATTCATGTTGGATGGAAGAAATGAAGGAGTGCAACATGTGTGATCTATGATCGAAATAATCCTACCAAGTTAAAAGGAAAATTTTATAGGACCGCAGTTAGGCCACTTATGCTCTATGGAAGTGAATGTTAGGCAGTAAAACAACAAAAATTACATTAAACGAACGTAGCATAAATGAGGATGCTTAGGTGGATTTGTAGTAATATTCGTAAAGATATTATAAGAAATACAAAAATTCAAGGAAAAGTAGGAATAGCACTAATTGACACAAAGATTAAGGAAGGGCGGTTGCGGTGGTTTAGACACCTGCAAAGACGCCTGATGCGATCCTAGTCAGTAATAGCCTATGTGACCACCAATGCGGCATGAAAAGTATGAATGCATCATGAGACTTTTAGGCAGGAAAATGTATACAAATGTTTCTCTTTGGAGGGAAAGTAGAAAAGTATAAATAGAGGGTTAGAGAAGAGATAGGCATCGAGAAAAATTTAGGTTTAACTCTCTTGAGAGTTTGGCTTGAGAGACAGGGTCGTCTCTTTGGGTTCTCTAGTTCTCTTTGTTTCATTTGTCAATTAAGCAATAAAAGTCTAGGGTTCGTCATTGGTATCAGAGCATTGCATCAAGAATGGATTCCAGATTTGTAGCAAACGAGATATTGAAAGGTCTGGACAAAATTTTGTCGAGGCTCAATCGCTTATCGTCATGATTGCGTTGTCGGTCACTGATTGTGTGCAAAGGAGTGTCGCAGAGACCGCTATTCCATCTAATCTTCAACTTGAGAACTTAGATCAAAAAAAGGAAGAAGTTAATACTTCCATATCCATCCATCGCCAATCTAACACCGCATGACTTCAAACTTCAAGTTTCAAAGGCTATCGAAGAGGTTTCCAAGTCAAATCTGAAGTGGAGCAGTGTCCCCGATATGGTTGTGCAGTCTCGCGAATTGCAAAGTGTTGACTTACCCCATCTTTCTCGATTCAAGCTCCACCACCTCTACCCCATCCACCAGATCTACCACCTCCTCTCACACAAACCGTAGGCATTCACTTGATTAAATGTCATCTTGTTGAATCGAACACCGGGAAGGTATTAAAATGGCGAGATTCGACTTCTTATACAGGTTCAGGCCTTCCACTTCCACTTACACCAAAACCTCCAGATTCAACCTTGCTCATAGAGGGTTCGACAGTGGCTGCCTTAGATCCACCTTCTTGGCCACCACCAAGATCAGCTGGTATGATACCAACGTCTCTCCGAGCTCCAATGGATGATTCTCCCTCTCCTTGGCCTCTTTGCGTACTATCAAAGATCGGCCTTGCTATTTCTGGAGGTGTTGTGCTGATTTCTTCAGCTTCTCTGTATCAATTGAATTAGGGCAGATGATATTAGATGAACGATGGGGATCTCGAGGAGTATGGATGGTGGGAAAGTTGACTACACAATGGGGTAAGTGTTCCCTTATCAGTGCTAGACGTATAACATATTTATAGTTGGTTCATGATGGGGCCATTGATCCTCCTCGTTTAACACTTCATTCATCTTTCTTAATGTGGTGGGCCCACATGGTTTTAAACCCATTTCTAATAGTTCATGTTAGCACCCTTGATTGTTCTCGATCTCCGTATTTCTGTAACGTCTTTAAGTTGCTAGCCCACTCAGTGCATTCATCTTCATTCGAGAACGATTCCTTAGCACTTGATTTGTTTTTGGGGAAATGTAGATTGTCTTCTCTTCTTAATAGGGTTGCGTTTCACACGTATGAGTTAATGGTGTTCTACTCCATCTCAGCTACAATTATGTGTAAATATATCTTCTTGTTGTGTCCATATACAGCTACACGGGTCATTTTTCCACCCCCAACTAATATGCTCAAGTATGATGGTGAGCAATTCGCAACAGGAAAGTATCTTACACAGCATGTTACAATGTTATTAGTTCAGATAGAGGCCCTTTACGGGACTCCTGTAATGAGCAACATGTCGCTAGCATGGTGTTCATGGCAAAACATAATTGTTTTCCCGGGCCACTTCTCTGTGTTTGGGCATGCTTTTGTTGCTTCTCTTTGCAACCGAGTCTGCTGCCCATATGAAACAGTACTTAATGCCACAATGCAGTTCTGGGGGTTTCTATGGGTTCTCCAACACAATCAACTTCACCGACCAAGTAGGCCATCTCTTTTGGTTTGTCACATTCTCTCGGTTACAAAGGATGATCAATTTGTGATTTATGTTGCTGTAGATTTGGGGTTACCAATGTCTTGTGATGTCATCATTTTTTTGATCCTACTATCGCTCTCTTGGAAAGTGCTCTTCTACACATCGGCTAGTAGAATTGAGATATCTGCATCTACTTTGTTGTTGTTCTTTTCCTCTTGGAAACTCCCTATTCCTGCAAGTGCGCAACTTGAGACCCATTGGTGGGGTGTTCTTCATTTGGCTACAAGACTCTTTTGGATATTGGCTTAATGACTCCCAATTCTGACTTCACATTGGTTCAAGTTCTTGGCTGATCAATTTTTTATATTGGACACCATTCTCTCTTTACCACATTGGGGACAAGGTGGATTTCAAAGAGGAGAGTAACGATACGATCCTAGTCAGTAATAGCCTATGTGACCACCAATGCAGCACGAAAAGTGTAAATGCATCATGAGACTTTTAGGCGGGAAAATGTATGCAAGTGTTTCTCTTTGGAGGGAAATAGAGGGTGAGAGAAGAGATAGGCATCGAGAAAATTGTAATTGATTTAGGTTTAACTCTCTTGAGAGTTTGGGCTGAGAGACAGGGTCTCTCTGGGTTCTCTAGTTCTCTTTGTTGTTTCATTTGTCAATTGAGCAATAAAAGTCTAGGGTTCTATCAATGTCGTACACTACTAGAAAACTTGACTTAATACAAACCGAAAAAATTCGACGAGGTAGGGGTAGACCGAAGTTAACTTGGAACACATTAATTAAAATGGATTTAAATGGTTTGAAAAGCTCACTATCGATGACACTAAATCAAGCACAATGGAAGAGTTTGATCCATGTAGCCGACCCTAATTAATTTGGGATTGAGGCTATGTTGTTGTTGTTGTATTGCATGCGATTTTTCCGCGATCATGATATGTCAATGAGACTATTTGTTAGATTTATATCTCTACTTTTGAATTGTGACGACCTACAAAATTGTCGCGAAAACATATGATCTTTTTTGTTACAAAAAGGGTTGGTTGTTAATTTAGTGAAATGCGAAGCATTCTGAAATGTAGTGCTTATTGTGTGGAGGGTGGGATGTTAACTTAAATCATGTAGTTTCGTCACTGTTTAGGCTTTGAAGTTCAAATTGGGAAAGACATAACCCGGTCGGGTTGCCACAACGGTAAGGGCGAAGGCAAGGTTGTGTGAGTTAAGTGCACGACCTCGGTTTCGATTTTGTGATATCCTCGCTCGGGCCACTTGGATACGCCCAGGCCGATTATGCCAGGGCCTCGTAGGAATAGTTAGGCTCGCCTGGACACCCATTGATCAAAAGAAAAAAAGGGCAAGACATCGAGGCATATTTTCTTCAACTATGGAACGATTGTGATGCAAAGTTAGTAATGGACTGATCATTATATAGATCTGGCAGCATGACAGGAATCAGGTTTTTTTTTTTTTTTTTTTCTTCTAAAAAACAAATTAGCACAGATGACATCAATCTTTCCGTGGAAAGCATATTGTAGGTTTGAGTTCTCACCTTGCTTCATTTACCTTAAATAAAACATTTGGTCATTAACAGCTAGAATGATTTCTCATTATTTTTACTCTTCATGAGATTTCTATATTTATTAGCTAAGCAGAAGAACTCCAATTTTTTATTTTTTATTTTTAAAAGCTAAATAGAAGAATGTATGCCTGCAGTATCTCAGGTTGAACATGGCGTGTTGCATCTGCTCGATGCAGAAGATCCGCAGATTACAGTTCTGATGGATTGTCATGGTTTACCCCCTGCCAAATTTCCCATGCAAATGATGAGATCTTTTACTTTTCTCATGCAAGATCATTACCCTAACCGTCTTGGTTGTTTTTTTATCGTGCGACTTCCTTCAGTTGTTCGAGTGATTATGCAGACATTTATTCAAGTAAGCTCTATTATGTTCTGTCGTTCCTTATACTGTTTTTCCTTATAAACATCGAATTGAATACTAAAAATATATGGCTTTTGCTAGGTCCTCAAACCAGTGACTCGTGAGAAGTTGCGGATTGAAGGGAAAATGTTCGAAAAAGTGCTTTCTGAAAACCTGCAGATGGTTCCCTCTTTTCTCGGAGGCAAGTGCTCATGTCCAAAATGTTCAAATCCTCCTATGACGAACACACTGAATCGCAGCAAGAGGGATTCTAATATGTTGGGACCGAATCTCAATATTTTGAATGAAGAAAATTCATCATCGGATGAACTCTTTAGTCAGAACAACTTTGATGCAGACAACAGCTGCCAACATATCCTGAGGACTGCTATAATTGCTATGCTCATGGCGTTTGTCTTAATCGGTTTCGCTTCTATGATGTATGGCGAAGAAAATCCTTTACGATGACAAGGTAAACCAATTCGCAAACCTTTTTTTTATATTCATCATCCAGCAAATCTCAATTGGATGCACATATTTATTTTGAGTGAAATGTGGTCTTCTTCCGCAATTACTTCTGTTATAGGCATCTTTATCAATGGGCTTAGCATTGGCTATGGATTACTTCACTGTAATGCGTTTGGCTAGTACCAGAATGCGCGAAGAAAATGCGATACAGTCCTCGGTCGTTTAAGGTTGGCAGGCAAAGTTATTACCCAAGTCATTCGACAATGACTCTTGAAGTGCTTTTTGTGGAAGGATTGGCCGTGATTCAATTTCCTCCTGACTTGTGTTCTCTGGAGCCCTTTCTCTTGTTGTCATGTAATATGTATTATTAACAACGTTTAGGGGATGGCTTTAGGTTTGAATGAGAGCTTTTTTTCTTTTTTTTTTTTTTTTTTTTTTGTTTTTTTTGTTTTAAGTAAGAGCTTAATTTGGGATTGAGGCTATGTTGTTGTTGTTGTTGTTGTTGTTAAGTAAGAGCTTGTTATTAGAGCTGTAAATGAATTCTGCTTAAATTTGAAATAAAATGAATAGTATGGGGGTGTAAGCATTTAGCATGTGGATATTGGATCGTGATTTAAAGAGGTCAAATCTTGTTATGTTACTAAACTATTCCATTGTGCTCTTCCATTACGCTCGATTTAATATTATTTCTATTCTAATTAATCACAACAACAAAACATTATTTTTATTATTTTTAAATATTTAACTTTTAGAGAACTAGAACCTCAAATAGATACGCAAACATCACCTTCATGCATGTGAAGTACTTAAATGAAGTTAACAAACCTAAATTATGGATAAGGAATTGGATCTAGTTCAATTAGGTTCAATTTATGATCCAGTCCAATTATCACAGATAGAAAAATCGCAATGCAGTCCAACTTATTTATTTTAATTAATGCAACTTGATTTCATTTACTAAATACGGACCAATTTGGATCAAGCTCCATTAATTGACAATTATAAAACTAATGTTTAAAGAACTACAAATTTAATATTTTAAAATTAAAATTTAAGCAAATCTTAATAAGTAAAAAAGAGTTCCTATTTATGAGAAAAATAATTAATAAGACTTTGAGTTCAAATAATTTAATTTTGAATTTTTTATATTTATTTTACTTTGTAGCTTAAAATTTATAATTTTTTATGAAAAGATGTATCCATTCATATAAATTGCTCACTATTATATATGATTTAGCAATGAGATTGCATCCATAGCAGCCTTCACCCACACCTTGAGATCAAAGTGACATCGCAAAAGTTTGCAAACTTATATTCTTGTTGTCTAACTAAATCCATGCGAAGGTTGCCAAGTCCTTGACAGTTCTAATTTATGTCATTCACGACTCTCAGGTTACATGCTCCTCGAGTCCCGTCGATCCAATGCTTGGATTATTAAAGTTTGTCTTGTCTCTTGGAGTTGCTAGAGTAGCAACCTAATGCAAATAAGGATTTGTGTTAGATTAAGACTTCTTATTTATTAGATAAGATTGTTAGAGTTTGTGTTAGATTATGACTTCTTATTTATTAGAGATATATTACATAGAGCTTTAGTTAAGTTAGAAGCCATGATTAGAATAGGAATCCTAGAAAAAATTACAAAAGTACATATGTATTTACTTTAAATGAGGGAAATGAGGTGAATTTTCTTTTTCCCAAAATAGGCAATAACGCCTAATCAAAAGGCGTTATCACAATGGATGGCATTTTTTGCTGACGTGGACACATGGATAGCGCCTTTTCAAAAGGCGCTATCCATGTGTCCCGGCCACGTGGGACGGAGTACACTGATAGCGCATTTTGAAAAGGCGCTATCAATGTACATGCCCACGTGGACATTGGCCATCGGGGTACACAGATAGCATATTTTGAGAAGGTGCTATCTGTGTACCCTCCCTTCTTCTTCGCGCAACAAGAACGCAGAGAATATATTCTCTGCGTCCCTGTTGCGGGAAGAAGAAGGGTACAGGCTAGTGTTTAGGGTAGTAGGGTAGGTCACGGGTGTGTTGTAGGGGGGGTGGGTCGGGTATTTAAGGAGGGGAGGGGCAGAGGGCCGGTTGAAGGAGAAAGTGTGGCTGGTTTTGGCGAGAGAGAGGAGGCGACGGGTCGGGATTTGGCCAGAGAGACGTGGGGTTGTTGACCAGCAGTGGAAAAGGAGAAGAGGGAGTTGACGGAGCGGCGGAGCAAGGAGCTGCAGTGAGCAGGAGTTGACTGAGGCTGCGGCGAGGTGTGTCTGAGCAAGGGCGATGGCAGCGAGGCAGGGTGCGTGAGCGAGGCGATGGTGCACCTGAGTGCTGCACGCAGGGAGGAGCACTGAGCTGCTGCGGCAGGGAGCGCGAAGAGATGGCAGCGGGCACAAGACGTCCCAGCGGAGGAGAAGGAGGAGGAGGTTAGTTTAGTTTCGTTTAGTAGTTTAGTTAATCGTTTTTTGGTTGTTTGTTTAGTTAGTTAAGTTAGTTTAGTTTAGTTTAGTTAGTTTGTTTAGTTTAGGTATTTAGGTTAGGTAAGGTTAGTTAGTTTAGTTTGGTTAGTTTAGTTTAGTTAGTATGTTTAGTTAGTTAAGTCAATTAAGTTAGTTTATTTTTGGTCTTTAGGTTAGTTTGTTTAGTTAATTAAGACGGTTAAGTTAGTTTAGTTTATGTATTTATGTTATTTTAGGTTAGTTAATTCAGTTTAGGTAGTTTGGTTAGTTTAGTTTAGGTAGTTGAGGTATTTAGGTTAGTTTAGGTTAGTTAGTTTAGTTAAGGTAGTTTGTTTACTTATCACAATGTTGCAAGAGATGTTTGCAAAATTCGTTTAGGTTATTATAGTTTAGGTTGTTAATTTAGTTAGTTTAGTTTAGTTGACCCTTACGATTTTGTTAAACTATGATGGTAATTCGTGTCATTGTTCTCATGTGTCCAATCAAAATACACAAAAGTAAGACACATTTTATTGATGTTGAAATATTTTAGTCCATTTAAATAAAGTAACGAGATAATTTGTTTATTGCATGGTTATTAAATTGAAGACAAAAAGAGGAGGAAAATAGTAAGTTTTTGCGCCTTTAATATTTTCATCATTATATATTTGGATTTGTTATAACTTGCATGATATGTAGTGACATATGTATTGTGTTTTTGAAAAATGGTTGATATGTATATTTAATGGTATGTCTGCATAAAACATTCAGTAACTCAAACTCAAATGAATGAATATGCTCTGTAGTTGCGCTATTAATGCGATCTTCTACATCAGAAAGTTCCATTTGTGTTTAAAGTGTTGACCGGAAGAGTAAAATTCATGGCTTAAATTAGTAAATGAAAATCGTGCTCCTTATAAACTAGTTTAGTAGGATATGTAGTGAAAACATTAAGTTTACAAATTTAATATTTTCATCATTACATATTTGGATTTGTTATAATTTGCATGATATGTATTGACATAGGTGTTGTGGTTTTTCAAAATGGTTGATATGATTATTTAATGGTATGTCTGCTAAAAACATTCAGTGAGTCAAACTCAAATGAATGAGTATGCTCTGTAGTTGCGCTATTAATGCGATCTTCTACATCAGAAAGTTCCATTTGTGTTTGAAGTGCTGACTGGAAGAATAAAATTCCTGGCTTAAATTTGTAAACGAAAATCGTGCTCCTTATGAACTAGTTCAGTAGGTTTGATCGTTTGACATGTAAGTATGACTTAGTACGTGATTGGGAGTGCAAAGAAATGAGTATGCTCTGTAGTTGCTTATTTGTTATGACGATCTTCTACATCAGAAAGTTTGATTGCGCTTTAACTCCATTATTAACCAACTATTGCACTTAATATATTTGTGCATTTGTGTGTATTCCTTTTACATCAATGTTCAATAACTTATGTAGGTCATGGAAAATAGGAACATCCATTTTCTATTCTATGCGTACGGTGAAATTGTTAATAAGTTAAATGACATTGCGTACAGCGCACCCCCATCAGTAGGGTTGATGGTTAAGTTTGGGACGAGTTGCCGTCAATTGAAGCATGACGTATGTAACGCATTCAATATCTCATCGCCGGAGACTCTAGTTGAGATGACATATAGCCACGTGATAATCCTCCCCGGAGGGGAGCATTATTACGTCCTTGTATTGCTGCACAATACGACACACTTCGACTTAATGTGGGAGACGATGGCCAATTTACCAATAACTGCAACGGTAGATATCTATGTGACATTTGAGTCAATCGACTCAGTTCAAAATCGTACGGTTCATTCCCAAGTTCGTGATGAACATGTCGGCACGCCAGACGCAGCATTAATGATTGAAAGGCTGCATATGCAATCCCCACAAGGTGAGGTCGTTCAAGATGGATTTGTTAGTCCATTACATGAAGATATTAATGCATGTAATGACGATGACGTTAACGAGGACGCCAATAATTGCTCTGATGAGGACATACGTCCCAACGAAGATGTTCCAGCAGCTGTCGATTGGGATAACGTCAATGTTTGCACGGATGATCCAAGATATGAACCTCCGGGTACGAAAAATGTGGAAGATGATGAGCAATTTGCTATCGATGAAGAGATTTTGTTGGAGGAAGCAAGTGATGATGAAGTTCACCAACCAATACCTGTATATCACGAAATCGATTGGGAAGTGGCTAATTCCACTGCGACCCAACATTCCCATCAGCAAACTGGGGGGGACATGTCTAATTTCGATTTGGAGATAGGGATGTACTTTGACAATAAAAAAGACTTACAAAATGTCGTTAAAGTCTGGCATGTTAATAAACGTTGTCAATTCCATGTGATGGAATCAACTACAACTACGTGGGCGATTAAGTGCAGAAGTGCTCAACACGGGTGTATGTGGCGTCTTCGTGCTTGTTTGCGAAAGAAAACACAATTATGGGAGATAACACAGTTAGACGTATCGCACAGGTGTATTAATCCCGACGTAGAACGCGGTCATGCCCAACTTGACGCCAACATGATTGCGCGAGAGATCCAAAGCGTCGTCAAGAGTGATCAAGCAATCACTATCAAAGCATTAATTCAAATAATTAAAGGAAAATACGGCCACAAAGTCAACTACAAGCGAATGTGGGATGTCAAACGGAAGGCAATTGCATGTGCATTTGGAGATTGGGATGAGTCATACGCTTTATTACCAAGATGGTTGGCGGCTGTGAGGAGTAAGAGTCCGGGGACAAGAATCGAGTAGTCACATAGACAATGGGCTGCTGATGAGATAAGTAATGCGTCTCCACACTTTCGTCGTGTGTTTTTTGCATTTGAAGCATCAATACATGCTTTCAAGTTTTGCAGGCCTTTGATTCAGATTGACGCGACATTCTTATATGGCAAATACAGTGGGAAGCTAATGATTGTGATCTCTGTTGATGGCAATGGACACATATTACCGATTGTATTTGTCGTTGCAGGTTGCGCAAACACGTGACAAATAGAGAAAGAGTTTGCGTTATTTCTGATCGTCACCCTGGCATTTTGGAGGGGGTCAACACCCCAAGCAATGGTTTTTGTCCCCCACATAGGTACCACCGTTATTGCTTGCGACACTTGCTTAGTAATTTCGGCACCCAGTTCAAAAATGACCCCTCAAAAATACTCCTTGGTCGAGCAGCAGTTCAACATCAAGAACGAAAATTTAATGCGTGCATGGAGCGTTTTGCATACTTATCATCACGAACACCTCAATGTCTGCAATATGTAAATGCCATCCCCAAAGAACTATGGGCTCAATTGCACGACAGAGGCATGCGGTACGAATGGATGAATTCTAACGGTGTTGGTATGTACGAAATACAATTTATGTTTTGCACTCAAATATACACAGTTATCGCCGAACCAATATTACTTACACGAATGTTATCGTCAATTGCAGAGTGTTTAAACGGTGTATTGAAGGGGGCTCGATTCTTGCCAATAACAGCGATGACTCATATGATATACTACAAATTGGTGACATACCACGAGCAACGCAACCAGGAAATCAGTATGCAATCTCAAACGGACAATCGTACACGAAATATGTCATGGATAAATTCACGAAAAATGAAAAATCCGCAAAGAGGCATCAAGTCACTTTGATCAATCTCGACATTGGTGAGTTCGAAGTGCAAACTGGAAGACATGGAGATCGCATGCATAAAGGCAACAACACCCAAGTCGTCATCCTAAAGGACCGGGTGTGCAGTTGTAATAAATGGCAGTCGTTTGGTTTCCCTTGCTCACACGTGTTAGCTGCATGTGCCTTTATTCGAGTGAGCTACGCGCAGTTCATCGAGCCATACTATAGGATGGATGTGTACGCACAATGTTACTCATACAATTTCAAGGCCATCCTAGATGAGAAGTATTGGCCGACTTTTGGGACGAAGATCATACCCGACCCAAGGTGCAGACGTGGCTGAGGGAGACCAAAGGGATCGCGAAGACATAACGAGATGGATCTTCCTAATGTCCAAAGGCATTTGCGATGTGGCATATGTCATCAAGAAGGACATAGAAGAACAACATGTCCAAATAAAGACCGTGAACGAGTCCCAACTAGGAAGAACCGGTGTGGTATTTGTCGTTTAGAGGGACATAACAAAAAAAATTGTCCAAGCAGACCTTAACCTTCCAATGAAAACCAATAGTCGATTTTGTTTATTGTTTGTCGTCACTTAAGTTCGTAGCTATGTTTATTTTGAGCATTTACGCATTTGTTTTTGTGTGAACATATATGAAAGAGTTATCGTTAGGTTTCGAACAACACTCTAATTCATTTTATATCATTCATTTGTAGTTGTACAACAATGGATCCAGGTCCTTCGAGATCCTTCACTTTTGGAACTCCAATCTACACAATGAGATCATCGCGAACCTGGAGGGGTGAGGTAAACTTTTTAACATGTACACGTCAAATGTTACAGCATAAACGTATCAAAAAATATAGATTAATACATTATCAATTATAAGGTGTATGAAACAATGCGCGTACGTCGAAGACGTGGGGTCGTTGATCGAACAGTGCAGTATCATTCGAGGATGATCCCATATCTTCGTTCCAGTGGGTTCTATGGGATTTCCCGCGTAGCATTTTTCAGCCTTGATTGGGCTTTGATTACTGCATTCGTAGAGAGATGGCACCCCGAGACGCATACATTTCACATGCATTGTGGGGAGTGCACAATTACACTCCAGGACGTGCAGGTACAGCTCGGCTTACCTATCGAAGGTATGCCTGTGACGGGAACGTCAAATACAGACTATGCTGATGTGTGCGAGAGGCTACTTGGTCGAACTCCTGTTGGAGATGACGTTATTGGTTGTAAACTAAAAGTCGAATGGCTTGAACGTAACGTACCAGCTATAGATGATGATAGCGATGAGGAGTTGGTGCAACGTTATGTTCGATCGTACATACTACAACTTATCGGTGGTTGTCTTTTCGCCGACAAGTCCAATCGATTCGTACATTTGATGTTCCTACCATTCTTTGGAGGATTTCCAAGTAGCTGGACAATATAGTTGGGGGAGTGCATGTTTGGCTTATTTGTACAGGGAGTTGTGTCGCGGATCTCGCGCAGGGGCACATGAGGTTGCAGGCGCGTCAATTCTTGTACAACTGTGGGCATGTGACATATTTCCATTCATAGCACTGCGGCGCCTGGGTGTATCTAGAGTTCAGCCGCGAACAGTGGATGGAGAACATATGCTTATGGACGTTCCACTGGGACACAGGTAATACAAATATTTTTTCTTAATTTGCTAAAAAATCTAGTCCAATTTCATTTTTCTTAACTTATTGTTTTATACACAGATGGCTCGATGCATTTTCGGTAACACAAAGTGCGACGCACGTCGTATCGGCTTACCGTGATGCACTCGACTCGCAAATGCATGAGGATGATGTGGTATGGCAACCATATGCTGAAGTCATAGGGATGTACTAACGGTCACGGTAGTTGGCTTTCGACGTGTCCCCTTATTTGTTTCCACATAGTCGAGTGGCATCGACCATAAATGGTTATGAGACAATTTGGAATGGTACAAGTCGTGCCACCTAATTGTGCTTATGACACCCAACTGCACCGCCTCGAATTGCGTGGACGTCATTAATAAAATTGGGTGACTTTTCACGCAAGCTATATACACATGTGAGAAAATCGTGGCGACACCATTGCCACTGCGGCACGTAATGAAGGGCACGATCATCAAGACTACATGACGTGGTATCGCTCGGTCACTAGGAGATTCATTGGACACGACGGGGCTTTACGTGACTACTCGGTAAACTTCTAACTCTTACTTTTTTCTCTAACAACTAATATCTTATATTGCGTGCTTTGAAGTCATTTTTATATATCAGTGTAACTTGGTGCATCGACTGAGGCGAGTGGTTATTGAGGATGGGTATGAGCAAGGTCTTGTTGTGCTTGATGAAGGGATTAAAATTTTAGACGAATATGAAAGGCAAAGGTCTACTCTTTCGCATGACGGAATTGACGTCGAACAAGACATAAATGAGGATAATGAATAGGAAGATGAAGAAGGCGATCAGGGCGAAGCAAACAGAGAGGTGAGAAGAAGACGAACACGACCAGAGAGTGTGCGAGAACGCACCAGACGTCCTCGTCCACCACGTCCATCTACTCAGACTAACATTGCTGCAGAGAGTAGCATATGTTCTCCTCCAGCACGTTCATCTCGTCGAGAGCGAGTAGAACAGAGACCGTTGGCGAGAGTAGCCAACGATCATCCCCACCAACGCATTCTTCTCATGGGTACATTCCTGCATCGTCCACAATGCAACCAGAACCTCAAATGTTTGTACTCAGGCCGCTGATCGTGAATCTTCCTCCTTACCATTTTGATCCTTACGCACCCGGGCCGTCGTCTTCATATGTCGACCATGGAATGCCTAGACATCAAATATATCCGTCACTGCCTCAATACATGCCGATTCCATATACTCCACCATGTTATAATTACAATATGCCATATAGTGGAGATGGCGCATTCATGAACTTGTTGACTATGCCGCAGCCTCATGTTCCTTTCCCCCAACCGCATATAGGAAGCCAGTATTATGGGATGGTTCAACCTCCTATTTTTGGGAGCATCAGTAGCAGAGGTGAGTCGAGTGAAGCACCAGAGGAAGAACATCAATCTACTCAACGCCATTCAATGCAAGACCAGCAACCTCAACAACCTCAACCGGATGTACAAACACATCGTCCAACTAGACATAGAGTACGTCCGGTTTGCATCACCGAGCAACAACGTCAACGTAACCGTCGTAATAGACCTGCATGATGAGTTTTCTTGATGTCATGGTGATTTGTTTCATCTTATATTTTGGGTGAACGAAGTTGATGTATACAATCTTCTCATGAAATAAACTTATTTCTCATGTTTTCCATATTATTATATTGCGGTATCTGTGATTACTCTTGAATATTCCATAAAAGAAACTCATCACTGTGAAAGATATATATATATCTCGAAAAATTAGAAGATTCGAATTTATAACCTTAAACAAGTTCAATTAATTAAACAACTAGTAGCTAGCTAGGTCCTAACCAATGCATGAAACCAAGGTTTGGTTCATTGACCTCCAAATTGGTTGGTGCTTTACTTATTTATTTTCGGCAATTTTATGTACTAATTTTAAATGTCTAGGGTACGGTATCCAAGTTCTTTAAGTGATTGACTTAAAGTTCGGTGCTTAATCAATAAATTTAATCAATCTTATTGATATTATAATCATTTAATTGAAGAAATATCTCAAGCCGAATCATATGAAAGAATATAAAGAAAGGGACTTCAATGTAAGTATGGCTAGGGCAGAGCTTTACCAAGTTAGGTGTTTTTGTAATTTGTTTATACATATTCATTTACTGCAGTTTTTTGGGGTTAAAAGTAGTTTCTATTGTACAGGATCCTATGGAGTCTTGGCCTATGCAATCTATAATTTTGAATTGATTGCCCCAAGGCCTATATAGAACTATAATATATTGTTAGTTGTTTTATTATACATTTTAGCAGTAACTATTTGGGAGTACTGCAACTACTTGTGTGCAAATGTACTTTCCGTAGCTTGGAAGTGTCAACTTCAGATTTTTGATATTTAGTCACTAATTTATGAGAAATAAATACATAAGTACATTACCTTCCTCCTAAAAGGAGGAAAAATAAGTGTGGTTTTCTTTTTTATTCAAAAACTATGTTATGTCGCCTTTCCAAAAGGCTCTATTAGTTGGGTAGATTTTTTCCACTGTCGTGGACGGTCCTACGTGGATTGTGTTACACGAGATAGCGCCTTTTGAAAATGCGTTATTCGTGTAACACAGTCCACGTATAATGACCGCGTGAACATGAGCCGATCGAATAGCGCCTATGGGTTGCACGGGTTTTACGGGTTGTCCGCCTCGCAATACGTGTGCGACGTTTACATTGTCTTTATCACCTCGAGACACGTGCGTGACTTTTGCATGAGTTGCACGAGGTTGCATGGGTCGCCCACCTCGACAAACGTGTATGTCATTTGCATGAAATCTCCACCTCGGCATACATGGGTCACGTTTGCATGGGTTGTCCACGTCGATATGCGTGCACATTATTTACATTGGTTGTCTACCTCGAGATACGCGAGTGGCGCGGATCGTTCAGCTCTATATGCATGTGGCGGTCATAGGGAAAATGATTTGTATTGATAGCTCCTTTTCAAAAGGAGCTATCTATACAAATTACCTCGCCAACTCAACGCCACCTCACCGCCACCTCACACCCATGAAACCTAGTCATTTGATATAACGCCTTCTCATAAGGTGTTATCACCTAGATTTGAAAATACAAAGTAAACTACCCTATTTTGTGAAATAAAAAGTAAATGTCCCCCACTTTTGGAAAAACACCGGAATCCTACTTAGAGTCAAATAATTTGTTAATTTAATTAGGCCTAATATATATATAAAGGCTTGATCGGTTGTTAAAAGGGGTTGATTATTATGGATAAATAAAATATGGGTTTATGAGAGAGAGTATCTCTTGTGTGTTTTTTTTTTTTTTTGGTTTCTTGAACTTTTTGTGTTCGATCACAAGTTAGAAATGTATTTCTTTAATTCGATATTTGCGGAATCAACGAGTTGATAGAAAAATTTATATTTTTCTTTGTAGCGAGCAATTGTAAATTCCTCATTACATCAGTTGGTATCAAAGCGACAAGGTCCTATAGTCTTTCGCAATGCCGCCGATAAGATAAACGACGTGAAATGTTAGGGCATGTGCCCTAGGTCAATCTACAAACATTGTTTATCTTATAATTTTAGTTAATAAAATATAGGTTTTATCTGCTATTTTATTATAAGTGATTGCATGTTTACCTTATAGTAAGATTCATGTGTATTTGTTGAAATATCATAAATGTTCATAGTCGGTCATTATACAGGGAACTATAATGAATTAAGACTAGTGTTAATCTTGATTGATGGTCATGTGATGATCATGCGTATAGGGATACGAATCATGATCATGAGTACTTGTTAGGGAATAAAGTATTGGACCAACCCGCTATGAGAGCACCGCATGGAGTAAGTCATAGGTGTTACTCATGATAGGTATATCATTTAGTCATTCTACTTGAGATTACCATAGACTTCAATATTATGAGCATGATAATTTGACACAATTAAGTGTTGTCTTTAACCGGACAATTTTAATGATTGTGATTGGTTAGCTTGTGAATAATATGTGAAGGTGTGTAATCAAGATAGAACTTGCAACTCTCGTATAGAGAGAGATATCAGTGGATCCCTCGATAAGATAGACTGATAATGGCCAAGTCCATGTGAATTAATATGATCAATGTCACTTGGATGTTTTTCAGTTTACATAAAGATCGAGACTAGTACGATTGAACATTAAGGGTGATTTTCATGCCTTATGTTTAATCAAATGATATCGCACGACAAAAGGATATGATATATGTTATTAATTAGGTTGTATCGATGTTGATATTCATGCTACTTGGGTAGTCATAATGCCTTGCTAGAGACCACTTATGACTTGTGTACCAAAATGGTTTTGGTTCACTACCAACGTCGCATGAACCTATTGGATCACACACAAAGAATGACTTTGCACAATTTCAATTGGTCCAGAGTAATGAATTTTATATGATAAAATCCATGACATAAAAGACCTTACGATTTGTTATATGATAACTTATTAATATGGGCGTATGTGTAATTTACTTAAACTGCCTAAAATACAATAGTTGTATTACGAATAGGATTTTAAGTGAGGGCTTATCTACACATATAAATAAAAGGGTGAAACCCTAAAAATGAAATAAGATTTTTGTTTTACAATTTTCGAGTTCTCTGGATTTAGGGAGAGAAAGAAAAATCATTTTCAATCTCTCTTGGGGCTAGCACTCCAAATTGTGGTCACCGTTCGTGTGTGAATTTTTGATAGAGGACGTGCACTTAAACGTCTTGAAAATCGAACAATCAGAAAATGAAATCACGGAATAAGGTATGATTTACTTTCGTAGATTTAGTTTAATGGAACTTATTTTTTATCATGTTGGGGTTTTTCAAAATTTGTTTTGAAATTTTCGCTACATATGAACCCCAAAAACCCAACACATATAGATCAAATGATGGATCAACTAATGACTTTAGTTGAAAATTTAGCACTTCAAGTACAACAGTTGTATCAGAATCAAATGCAACAATTGCATCAGCAGAGGCAACCGCGACAACCTCGTCAACGACGTCAAGAATGGTTTGAAGATGAAGTGCCTACCGATGAGGTTGAGTCAAATGAGGAACTAGAAGAGGAATATCGCGACGAGGAGGAATTTGTATCCAAGAAAGATGATTTCTCATTCTAAAAACCTTTGGGTGCATGAAGAGGCGGTTGTTGATGGTGTCGTCAACAATTACCCAGTTAAAAAGTTGTGGAGACAAAAGTAAAGTTCACGGTGACCAAAAACTTTTGTTCATTAACTGATGACATGGGTGATGAGTTACTTGTTGACGTTCTTCAAGAATCTCAGGGTGGTGTGTTTTTTTATAACATAAATTTGTCGGTTGAAGTTCTTAATATTGTTCATCAAAAACATGTTCCAACAAGTGGTGATGACTACATTCATATTGTGTTCAAGCAAGACTTGTCGGTGTTTGACGATTTTATTGCTCAACATCACAAGAGTCTTGAAGGTACTAAAGTTCATGAACGAATCTTTTCTAACCAGGGGAGAATGATGAAGATGAAGACCATAGATGTCATGTGCATGAGAATGATCCATGCATTAAATTCGGTAACAAATTTTTCTCAACCTGGAGAGAATTATGCAAATAAGAGTTTGAGTTAGATTATGATTTCTTATTTATTATATAAGATTGTTAGAGTTTGTGTTAAATTAGGAGTTCTTATTTACTAGAGATAGATTACATAGAGTTTTAGTTAAGTTAGAATTCATGATTAGAATAGGAATTCTATTTCGAGTCAAATAATTTGTTAACTTAATTAAGCCTAATATATATATAAAGGCTTGATTGGTTGTTAAAAGGGGTTGATCATTATGGATAAATAAATATGGGTTTCTGAGAGAGAATATCTCTTGTGTGTTTTTTTGGTTTCTTGAACTTTTTGTGTTCGATCACAAGTTAGAAACGTATTTCTTCAATTCAGTATTAGCGGAATCAACGAATTGCTAGAAAAATCTATCTTTTTCTTTGTAACGAGCAATTGTAATTCCTTGCTACATTACAACCCCATTCTCATTTTGCATGTTCCACGACTTCACCGGGAGTTCGGGCTAGGGATGCGAGTGGAATGGGGAATCCCCACGGGGGACGGGGATTCCCTGCAACGTGGATGAGGATGAAAAATTTAAATTGGGATGGAGATGGAGGTGGAGATGGGATAAAATCTCATATCCACGCGGGTATGAGTACGAAGTTGGGAAAAAATATATTCGCAGGGATCCCCATGGGAAATCCTCATTCGTAATCTTCGTGGGGATCCCCGCGGGTATTTCCATTAGGGTTCCCCATGGAGATTACCCATAGGGATCTCCACGGGTATCCCCATAGGGGATCCCTTTATATATCAAATACATCTATGTATATTGTATATATCAATTTTATATAATATTACAAGGCTTTCACCCAAAGCACATAAACAAACTCTAATGTGATTTATAATTTTAACTTGTTCGGTTAATTATATGTTTTTATTTTGAATTGTTTGCAACTATATTTATACGTTATACTTTTATTGGTTGAAATTTTCAACAATTGTGATCCTATTTATGTGTATCGTACTTTTATAAATCTTTTAGAAAAAATTAAGTGGGAAAAAAATATTTCCCCGCGGTGATTCTTCGCAAAATCCCTGCAATAATCCCTGCGAGGATCTTCAATGGGGAATGAAATGGGGGATGATTTTCCCTATGGGGGTTCTCCATCCTCGCGGGGATTAGGCGGGGATGGGGATGAAGATGAAGATGAAATTTCATCCCCGCGTGGGGATGGGAGGTTGAATTCTTAAGCGAGGATGGAGATGGAGATGTAGATGGAGATGGAGTCCCCATCCCCTACCCTCCCTATTTGCATCTCTAGTTCGGGCTCACCATCTATTCCAAACTTAAAAGTCGCAAGCCCCAATCACGTGGCGAGATTTCAGCAACTTACTTCGAAATTACCAATAATCTCGGCTAATTGTCTTTCATTGCCTTTACGAGCTATCTTCCTCATGGCCTGAACGGAGTCAAACTTACTACTGCAAATGACTTTTTCAGCTACGTATACATGTATAGCCAGATACCCTAACAACAAAAGTTCTGACCCTATTTTTAGTTTTTTCCAAATTGTAAGATCAATTCTTCACCGTCGAAACTCAAAAATAACTCTCTTCCTCTAAAAATTCAAAAATAACTTCAAAACCTCGCAATAATGAGAGGAAAAAACTAAAACCTCCCTACAGAGAGAGAAAATTTAAAGCCTCTTGAAAAAAAGAAGAAAAATCAAAGTCTCCCGAAAAATAGAGAAAAAACTCACTTCCATCTCTCTGCAAGCCACAGGAAACAAGAGTTATAGCAAAAGAAGAAAAGAATAAGAGGATAGAAGGCGAGAGAGGCCACCGGCGTAGATCGTAGCTGCAGTCGTTGCCGGCCGCCCCATTTGCACGGCTTTCTTTTTCTCAACGTCCCCCGCTGAAAAATGTTGATAACGTGCCCCTTCAAAGACCAAACCATACTTGACCTACTCCAAATTCAACTTAAAATTTGTACCACTATGAAAAAAAATAATTTTAAGTTGCAAAAGTTCAAAGGTCGTGGCTACGTGCACCCCACAAATTCATATGGGCAAACCACAAGATGAGGGCACACTCAGTGAAGATGTGGGCACCCAAAGAAATTGACTACTTTCCCAAATTACCCCTGCGCACCACACACACATAAATCGAATCGAACTGATCGAAATAGTGAAAATGAGGGGAAGAAGAAGAGCAACTGGTTCAAAGTGTTCATGGTTGAAGGTGCAGAGGGTTTTTCATTTTCGCATCATCTTGATCTCGACGCATTCCCGCGCTCCTCAGGCTGTCGACATCGAGGTCTTCATTGTTGCAGAGGGTTTTCCTTTTTAGGGCTCGAAGTGTTATCGAATTTGGAAGGTGAGATTTCACGTATTTGTTGAATTTGGATGTTGAATCGATGATTAATTGTTGTTATCTAAGCGTTCATTGTCGTTCCTACCCTGTTTAATGTGATTGAGTTCATTTATTCAAATGTGAGTTCAATGTCATTCGGTAGATTTAGGTATTTTTCGTTTCTGGATGTGATTGGTAGGTTTATTTTGTTTCTGAGAACTTATAGTTGGTTTATATTTATTGGTAACACAAGAATCAATCGCATTTAGAGGTTTTAAATTGATTTTGATATGCATAGTCTCATTCGGACACATAGGACCGAACTAATTGTGTTTGATCGCTCATGTTAAATCGATTGAGATTTATTCGGTATTGTAAGATCGAGTGAATAAAACTCATTCGGTTGTAGAAGACCGAGTAAACTAAATTCCCTTGGTGGACTTAACCCGGCTAGTACTAGTTGTAGCACTTAGTTGAAGAGTATTATCTTCTTTGTTTTATAATGAGTAATTGTTGTGTACTTTTGCGTAAGTTCATTAGGTTATTTGTTCGATGAAACATCACCGATTGAGAGTCATTGGTTCGGTTGGCCTCGATCGATCCAGAGTATTTTGGTATGTTTCTATCCATCGACTTGTTCATTTTAGTTACGTCCTTGTTAACCGAACCACCTGTTATGAATAGCTATATTGTCTTTGTTTTTAAAATTGTTTGAGTAATTAGGTAATGTTGATTTTGACCTTCTATTTGTGTTATTGTTATAGGTATGGCTAGCACCAAGAACACCGTCAGTCGAGAGGAGACTGGGGCCGAACAATTGAAGGGAGTGCGGGGTGACCGTAGAGCTCAAACAGCTTCGCATAGAAAATCAAAGGAGTTGGGACAAGGTAAGGGGGCCAATGAAGTTGGTGATTTACCCAACGAGGCATCTGCATCACCAGCCTCGAAAGGGCTGGCAAGGAGTTGGCCATACGTATGAGTCAAGTTAATGCAGCTCAACGACCAAAGACCGACTCAACTAAGGAGAGTAAGGAAGAAGCCACCCAACCAAGCGAACAAGAAAGAAGCAATCAATTTTCATCTGAGTCATCTGAAGAAGAAAGCGAACAAGTAAGTGGAGAAGAAATCAAAGAAGAAAGCAGTGAAGATAAAGGGGAAAGTGGGGAAAAAGATGGAGGAGAAGGTGATTGTGGTGAAAAATCAGAGGAGGAGAGTGGAGACGAAGGAGAAGGTGATTCAGGATCAAGTGGTGATGATGAGGAAAGTGGAGACGAATGAAAAGAAAGGGCATAAGAAGAAGAAGAAGATCATGAGGTAGTTGTGGTGGGGAAAAGGGTTGTTGCAAAGGGTGGCAGCAAGGCGAAGCTGGGAACCTATAAAGGCAAGAAACCAACAAATGACACCTCTACACCGTTCCCTGGAGGGCCTAAGAACCAGATGCTGCTGAAAAGATTTAACAATCATGTCGCCGCTGCGATATGGAATGGTGAGGTACGTATGGGTTTAATTAAATTAATATGAAATAGTAAAGAATTGCTGACAAATTGAATTAGAAACACTGTTCGGTTTGCACGAACCGAACTAATTCATTATGTTTAGTTGGTGCCAATGGAATTAATATATGTCACTCGGTTACCATAGACCGAACATATGGATTTAGTTCGGTTGATTTGAACCGAACAGAGTGTTTCTCAATTATTTTTTAACTTTGTTGACTTATTATTTTTTTGGATATATATATTAGAAACACCATGTTCGAGTTGCACAAACTGAACTAATTCATTCTCTTCGGTTGTTGCCAATCGAGTGGATATATTTCAATTGGTTACCTGGCACCAACCAGATGGGTTTAGTTCGGTTGATTCAAACCGAACATAGTATTTCTCAATTGGTTTTTTTTAACTTTGTTGACTTATTATTATTTTTTTGATATATATATTGCTCGCACTGACCCGGATATTTCTCAGGAACGACCCCTCCTAAGATGTATCAATCATGGCTCGCAGTTGGTACAAATAGGATCTCGCGAAGTGATGCCGAGACAGAGTTCGCCTTCAGAGCATTATTCAGGCATCCGGATAGAGTGCGCTGACCAATACAAGAAGGCACACAAGACCCTGATAGCAGCCTTCGTAGAGAGATGGCAGCCAGAGACTAACACATTTCACCTATCGTTCGGTGAAATGTCAATCACGCTGGAGGATGTTAGCATGTTGTTGAAGATTCTCGTTATGGGAAAGGTTGTAGACTGTCCCTTGATGTCCAGGGATGAGTCGATTGAGTTGATGGTCAGGGCACTCCAAGTGTCAGAGGAGGAAGCCAAAAAATAGTTGAACAAAGACCATAAGGTTTTGAAGTCCTGACTGAAGTCAAAATGGGGAGATTTGCTAAAGCCTTCAAAGAAAGGTAACGAGAAAGGGCAAGTGTTTCCTGCGGTTGAGTGCACGGCCTGAGCATACTTGTGGTACCTATTGGGGTGCACTCTGTTCGTTGACAAGAGATCCACGTTGGTCTCAGTTGAACTTCTAGCCTTGGTGGAGAATTTAGAAGAGCTCCATACATATGCTTGGGGTGCAGCCGCTCTAGCGTACTTGTATCGACAACTGGGATCGGCAACCCAGGTGAAAGTATGTCAGATTGCTGGGTATCTAACATTGTTAGAGGTGCATTCACCATAAGTTGTTGAATGTTTTATTTTTTCATTTTAGTTCGACTTACTTACTTTGTTTTCTCTTTTGCAGGGATGGGTATACGACCACTTTGATATGGTTCTGCATGAAGCACGCCCGAACCCAACTTATGTTGGGAACCTTCCCCGTGTGTCAAGATGGATCGTTAAGTCTGAGCAGGGCCTAAACTTAGATCATGTACACCAACTTCGCATAGCACTTGATAATACTCGATCAAACAAGGTGTGTGCACTCACATTACCTTTTACTTTGGTGCACAAATTCGTAATTATTTTGGTATGATTTACGTATTGGCTTACTTGTGTGATCCTTGTTTTTTTCATTTTGTCTATCAGGTCACGTGGGACCCGTACTCGAGTTTGAGGACAAATGAGGATATTACGGAGCTGGCTTTCTACACGGGGACCATAAAGTTTTTCGGCATTGTCGAGCCTTATCACCCGAGCAGATTTTTTCGGCAATTGGGTCACGTACAAAGGATCCCCTTTTCACCATACAGTCCTACTAGAGCGCAGAGAGGGAAGGTAGCTGCAAGCTATGTGGTGAAGTACGGTTTTCCAAGCCGAGCTGTGGGAGAGATGGCAAGATCATTTATTGTCCGCACGATCAAAGGGACTACGGGTGTTTGTCCCATGGGCTGCGAACGATGACTACATGGGGTGGTACATCGACGTCTCCCACCTAATAGTTGAAAATCCATCGAGGAGCAAGGCTGGGACGGAAGACGGCGATGACATATGTGATGTGAGTTAGACAAGACATTCCATCATTCCTATTAATTTATTAATTAATTTGATACATGCTTACTATTTGTAGTGATTTGTTATTTGTGTAGTGGGTAAGACGGGCTGTGGAGGTTGTCACGGCTTGGAAGGTGTAACGGCCCAAAATCTCTAACCGTGTTTACGTCTTTAAACAGGCTCAACGACCCGTACTGTGGGACCTACACCGTGATATGTCAATTTACCGAGGCAAGGGCCGAGGTACATTTTTTTTATTGTGATGTATGCCTAGTGTATTGTATATGTGTAGACTATTAAGTTAATTTTATATAGGTGTGTAGGTATCGAGAAGAGCGGGGACGTACCTCGAGTCGCGTGTCAACGTGAGACCAAGGTAGCGGCGTATTGGGGTAAGTTTAATTCATGTGTGCTAAATGTGTATTGATGTTGGTTTAATAAGTGGCTAATGTAGTCACATTTGAATTAATGTTAATGTGCCTAAAGTTGAGCAATTAAAAAATAGGCATTAGATGTGCATCGAGACACGTGTTAACCCATCAAGAGGGCAAGTGTCCAAATGTTGAGTCACTCAAAAATGACTTGAGGGACAAGTTGGATAGGGTGATCCATGAGATGAGCCTCGAGACACGTGTGCACACAATGATCTATGGCTATGGTTTAAACTTAGCACTATATATGGTCTAATTGAACATTAGTCAACAAATCTCATCAAAATCGTTGCTAGGAGGAGAAGAGAGAAGAGAGAGTTGTTGGTGTAGGAGAGGAGGAAAAGGAGAGAAACCAGAGAAGATCAAGGTGAGTGTGGTGTTGTTAATTTGATGATGTTTGTGGTTTGGTGTAGGCAAAGGAGGGAGCTCGGACGAACTGCGTTTGGAGCTCGGACGAACTGCAAACGCAGTTCTTCTGAGGAAGGAGATGACTCGGAAGAGTCGTCTCCCCTCCCCAAACGAGCTGGGGTTGGATCTCCGATCCCAACTCGTGAAGAAAAAAAAGAAGAGAAAGAAAAATTGGAAAAGATTCCAGATAAATAAATAAAAAAATAGAAGAGAAAAAAAGGAAAAAAAAAAAGAGAAGAGAAAAAAATGGAGAAAAAAATTGGAAAAAATTCCAAAAAATTGGGGAAAAATTTCGAAAAATTATATTTCGACAAAATAAATAGAAAGTAATGAATTTCTATGAAAAATAAAATATTTGGAATTTCGGACGAGACTTTTACGGGGGTTTTACCTCAAAAAGCGCGAAATGGACGGATTGGCCTAAAAATTGAAAAATTGGTCTCGAATTCGATTTGGCCTAAATTGATAAATTATTGAATGTTATGGAACTAAGGGGAGAACTCAGGAGTTTGGGCACGCATTTCGAAGTGTCGAGGGATCGAATAGACTATGACAAACGTGTGAATTGTAAGTACAACTGTGAGAATTTTATATTTCATTTCATTCACCTTTATTGATTTATTGGTCTATTGTTAGACATTGCTACTTGAAATCTCACATCATGTTGTTCTTGTATCTATTCATGAGTGAATATTGTGACATGATGTCTTGTGAATGTTGGGGAATGTGCCCTAGGTCAATCCATTAACTGTCTTTATTAATACTTTTAGTTAATAAAATAGAGGATTTCATTTGCTGATTATTATAATTAATTTGCATGTTTACATTATAATAAGATCCATGGGTATTTACAGAAATATCCTAAATGTCCCTAGTCGATCATTATCTCGGGAACTATAATGAATTAAGACTAGTGTGAGTCTTGATTGATGATCATATGATGATTATACGTATAGGGATATGAATCAAGATCACGAGTACTTGTTAGGGAACAAAGTACTGGACCGACCCGCTATGAGAACATCACATGGATTAAGTCATAGTTGTTTCTCATGATAGGTATATTTTTCGGTCCTCTGACTTGAGATTACCAGAGACTTCAACATTAGGAACACAGTGATTTGACACTATCAAACGTTGTCTTTAACCGGACGATTATAAAGGTTTTGATTGATTACTGTGTGAGCAATGTGACGAAGTTGTGTAATCAAGATAGAATTTGTCCCTATCATATAAAGAGAGATATCCAGTGGATCCCTCGATGTGTTAGACTGTTAAAAGGCCTAGTCTAAGTGAATTGATATTGATCAATGTCACTTGGATGTTTTCGATCTACCTAGAGATCGAGACTAGTACGATTGAACATGTTGGATGACAATTCCACGCCTTATGTTTGATCAAAAGGATATCGTGTGACAAAAGGATGTTATATACATTATTGATTAGGTTGTATCGATTTGATATTCGTACAACTTGGGTAGTCATAATGTCTTGCTAGATGCCGCTTATGACTTGTATACCAAAATGAGTTTTGGTACACTGCCAACGTTGTATGAGCCTATTGGGTCGCACACTAAGAATGGTTTTGCGAGATTTTAAGATGGTTCAGAAAAACGAATTTTATATGATAAAATTCGTGATAGAAACGTCCTTGTGGTGTATTACACTTATACTTCTTTAAGTAGGGGTATATGTGTAATTTACTTAACCGTCTATATACAAGGGTTGTATAAATAGATGTTTTACGTTAGAACACATATAGGAAAGATTAAGGGCTGAAACTCTATTTTCGTTTAAGAAACGAATTAGGGTTTTCTGGTACGCTCTGGATCGTTTTGGAGAGAAACAAAAGGTTTGGTATTCTCTCGAAGCTAGCACTTTGAATCTCGGCCGCCGTTCGTGTGTGGACTGCTGGTAGAGGGCGTTCGTCGTTGGCAGCGCCTTAGAGATCGATCAACCTTCAAAAAGGTATATTGCGACCGAGGTATGATTAAGTTTTCATGGTTTAAACGTTTTTAATGGAATTAGATTTGGATCATGTTGGGGTTTTTGTCAAAATTATTTTGTAATTTCCGCTGCGTATGAACCCCAAAACCCAACAATGGTATCAGAGCCTTCGAGTTCGATTCCATTAAATTCATTGCATGTTTTCTTCTGATATATACATGATATATGATTGAAAGCATGTTAATAGTTGATGTATATGTGATATACATAAGTTTTATGTGAGATTTATTATCATGTTTTGTGTATATGATACATATATTCGTGATTTAATTGAAATTAGTTTCGTACATGCTAGTAACCATATTAGGTTAATTCGAATAATTTTAATGAATTGAGTTTCGTGTTCTGTGATCCATGACACAATTAGATTTGATTGTGATAGTAGTTAATGATTCAATTACATATTTGTGATTATTTGGATGAGGACCGAAATTGCAAATAATTAATTTTCGAAATTATTTATTTATAAATAATTAATTTTCGAAATTATTTATTTATAAATAATTAATTTTCGAAATTATTTATTTATAAATAATTAATTTTCGAAATTATTTATTTATCTTGTTATATCCATTCTGTTATGAAGTTTCTATTTGATAAAGATAGATAACAAATTAGATTATGAGATATAAGCAAAATCGGTTTCGTTATCCCTATTGGATAGGAGATAAATATCAAGAATCTTGTTATTGGTGATATACTAGGATTCAAATATCTTAAATCCAAAATAAATAATTAATTTTCGAAATTATTTATTTATCTTGTTATATCTATTCTGTTATGAAGTTTCTATTTGATAAAGATAGATAACAAATTAGATTAGGAGATATAAGCAAAATCGGTTTCGTTATCCCTATTGGATAGGAGATAAATATCAAGAATCTTGTTATTGGTGATATACTAGGATTCAAATATCTTAAATCCTAATTGGATTAGGATAAGATGATTACTTAGATATGGGCCCGGGTTAATTAAAATGTTTTAATTGACTTAATTTCGGATAAATTAAGGGGTTAATTTAGGATAATAAAATCAGCAAAAAATATGATTTTCTATAGCAAATTTTAATTTTCGGAATTGAAATTCGTCTTCTAAAAAAAAAAAAAAAAAAAAAAAAACTGGGGCAGCCTGGCCACAATGACCCGTATGATCTAACTAATCCTAGCGCACGAAAATTCTTTTATTAGTGAACAATATAAAAATTTCCAAATTGTTTAGTGATTGAACAAATCAATAGAATATATGATATTTCATTGTTTACATAAAAAATCACTAAAACTGAATAAAATCCCTCTATTAAATTTTAAGTCTCGTGCCATCCATTTTAACATTTGTCAAAGGCCTCGATCACACTAATATAGTTTCAGCCATGGCTAGGTGTATTGTGTTATCTTGGTGAGACAAGTTGGGTAAGAGTTACCTAAATGTTTAAAATGGTCCGACTTAATAAAGCTATCAAAATAGTTTTGAGCTTTAGGCACATGATGAGATAAAAAACATGCTAAGACATAAGATGTCCCGTATCTCATAAAAGTATTTAAAATTACATAAGATGTAATTGGTAATCATTACCTACCTAAATAATCTAGTTACGTGTTTCATGCCATATTTGTCATAGAATTAGGTGAAATATGGATTTTAGTCCCTTAAATAAACAGCATGTTTTAGGAAGGTTGTTAATTTAGTGGGAGTCTATTCCTCTATACTAAAATAAACTTTGCATAATCTTTATTGTAGATCAATGGCCTCTTCAAGTAACAATAATCCCCTGTCACTGCGATCTATCCTTGAGAAGGATAAGCTATCTGGGACTAACTTTCTTGACTGGTTCAGAAACTTGAGAATTGTTCTTAAGCATGAACGCAAGTTGTTTGTCCTGGATGCTCCAATCCCTGAGGACCCACCAACCAATGCTACGAAAGCTGTGAATGATGCGTATAATAAGCATGTCAACGATTCTATTGATGTTGCATGTATTATGCTGGCAACTATGGTTCCTGAACTTCAGAAGGACATAGAACTAATGGAAGCCTACGACATGGCTATAACGCATTTGAAGGAAATGTTCCAAACAAGCAAGCTAGGCAAGAAAGGTTCGAGGCAGTCAAAAACCTACATTCTCGCAAGATGGCGAGGATGCGCCGATTAGTCCTCATGTTCGAAGATGAAGGGTTATGTTGACCAGTCACTTGATAGACTCGGATTTCCCATAAGCCAAGAGTTGGCAACGGATTTGATCTGAATTCATTACGAGAGAGTTACTCACAATTTGTGATGAACTACAATATGAATAATATGGAGAAATCAATTTCGAGTTGCATTTGATGCTCAAAACTCGCTGAACAAAATATCAAGAAACCCTCTAGTAATGTGTTGATGGTCCAAAAGGAAAGGGAATGAAGAAGAAAGGCAAAGGCAAGGCTAGAGTTGCCAAGGTACATTTCTTCTTGCACACTGTCGCAAAAGCCTATGGAACAAGTCAAGCCCCAGCCTGTTCCTGCTTCAAAACACCCAAAAGAAAAGGAAGGAAATTGTCATTTCTGTAATCAAACATGTCTTTGGCATTGTCGTCTCGGGCACATAAACGAGAAACGCATAACGAAGCTCCATAAAGATGGGCTTCTAGATTCATTTGATTTAGAAACATATGAAACGTGCGTATCTTGTTTACTAGGCAAGATGACTAAAAGTCCCTTTACTGGACTAAGTGAAAGGGCAAGTGATTTATTGGGTCTAATACATACTGATGTATGCGGTCCTATAAACACAATGGCTAGAGGAGATTATCAGTACTTCATTACATTTACTGATGATTTCAGCAGATATGGTTATGTATATCTAATTAAACATAAAGCTGAATCATTTGAGATGTTTCGAACGTTTCAAAATGAAGTGCAGAATCAACTTGGTAAAACTATAAAAACACTTCGATCAGATCGAGGTGGTGAATATTTGAGCCAAGAATTTGATGATCATTTTAGAAATTGTGGGATTGTCTCACAATTGACTCCACCAGCAACTGCACAATGGAATGGAGTTTCTGAAAGGAGAAATCGAACCTTATTAGATATGGTTCGATCTATGATGAGTCATGCAGATCTTCCATTATCCTTTTGGGGTTATGCATTACAAACTGCAACTTTCACTCTAAATCGAGTTCCTTCTAAAACGGTTGATAAAACACCATATGAGATATGGTACGGGAAGAGACCTAGTTTGTCTTTTCTTAAGATTTGGGGTTGTGAGGCTTACGTAAAGCGACAAGTCTCAGAAAAACTAGCACCTAAATCTGATAAGTGTTTATTTGTGGGGTATCCTAAGGAAACAAAAGATATTACTTTTATAATCCCGCTGAGAACAAAGTGTTTGTTGCTCGGTATGGTGCCTTTATGGAAAAATGGTTTATTTCAGAAGACACTAGTGGGAGAGAAATAAATCTTGAAGAAGTTCAAGAATCATAAATAAACACTGAACCGCTACTGGAAGTTCAACAACGTTCTGAACCAGTTGAACCTACACCAGTGACACAAGGCCCACGTAAATCTGGTAGGGTAAGACATGAGCCAGAGAGATTCGGATTTCTCATTAATGATAGTCGTGATGTGTTGCTTATGGACCAAAATGAGCCCACCACTTATCAGGAGGCTATGTCTGGACCAGACTCAGATAAATGGCTAAGTGCCATGAACTCTGAGATGCAATCCATGTATGATAATCAAGTTTGGAACTTGGTTGATTTACCTGAAGGTGGTAAGACCATTGGATGTAAATGGGTTTTCAAGAAGAAAACTGACATGGATGGCAAAGTGCATACTTTTAAAGCAAGACTTGTAGCAAAAGGTTTCAAGCAGACTCAAGGTGTTGATTATGATGAAACTTTTTCGCCAGTAGCCATGCTTAAATCCATAAGAATTTTAATTGCCATTGCTGCATATTATGACTATGAGATATGGAAAATGGATGTAAAAACATTATTTCTTAATGGAAAGCTGCTTGAGGACGTGTATATGACACAACCTGAAGGTTTTGTACATCCTGAGAATTCTATGAAGGTATGCAAGCTTCAAATATCCATTTATGGATTAAAGCAAGCTTCTCGGAGTTGGAATCTTCATTTTGATGAAGCAATCAAGGATTTTGGTTTTACTAAGAACGAAGATGAGCCTTGTGTATACAAGAAGGTCAAATGGAGTGTAGTTTTTTTCGGTATCGTATGTTGATGATATATTACTCATTGGAAATGACATCCCAACATTGCGAGAATGTCAAGTCTTGGTTAGGGAAGTGTTTCTCAATGAACACTTAGGAAATGCAGCCTATATCCTAGGGATAAGGATCTATAGGGATAGATCTAAGAGGCTAATCGGTCTAAGTCAGAGTGCTTACATAGACAAGGTGCTGAATAGGTTCAGTTTGCAAGACTCTAAAAGAGGATTGTTGCCAATGTCTCATTGCATAAGTCTCAGCAAGATTCAATGTCCTAAGACAAATGATGAGCGAGACCGTATGAATAAGATTCCATATGCATCAGCTATTGGATCTATCATGTATGTCATGCTATGCACTCGACCTGATGTATCATATGCTTTGAGCACTACAAGCAGATATCAATCAGATCCTGGTGAGAGTCACTGGATAGCAGTAAAGAATATTCTTAAATACTTAAGAAAGACTAAGGAAGTGTTCTTGGTCTATGGAGGTTTTGAAAATGATCTAGTTGTAAATGGTTACACAGATGCAAGTTTTCAAACTGATATAGATGATTTTATATCGCAATCTGGATATATGTTTACTTTGAATGGGGGTGCAGTAAGGTGGAAAAGTTCGAAGCAAGAGACTGTGGCAGATTCTACAATAGAAGCTGAGTATATTGCACGTCCGATGCAGCAAAGGAGGCTGTTTGGATCAAAAAGTTCATTTCTGAACTAGGTGTGGTTCCAAGTATAGCTAACCCTGTTTGTTTGTATTATGACAATAACGGGGCAATAGCACAGGCCAAGGAACCTAGATCACACCACAGATCCAAACATATACTCAGGCGTTTTCATCTCATCAGAGAAATTATTGGGAGGGGAAACGTAAAGATTTGCAGAGTAACTACTGAAGACAACGTTGCGGATCCATTGACAAAAGCTCTTCCACAAACAAAACATGATGGTCATGTTAGATCATTAGGCATTAGATGCATGTATGATTGGCCCTAGTGCAAGTGGGAGATGATGGGGCATGTGCCCTAGGTCAATCCATTAAGCTGTCTTTATGAATACTTTTAGTTAATAAAATAGAGGATTTCATTTGCTGATTATTATAATTAATTTGCATGTTTACATTATAATAAGATCTATGGTTATTTACAGAAATATAATAAATGTCCATAGTCGGTCATTATACTGGGAACTATAATGAATTAAGACTAGTGTGAGTCTTGATTGATGATCATATGATGATTATACGTATAGGGATACGAATCAAGATCACAAGTACTTGTTAGGGAACAAAGTACTGGACCGACCCGCTATGAGAACATCACATGGATTAAGTCATAGTTGTTTCTCATGATAGGTATATTTTTCAGTCCTCTGACTTGAGATTACCAGAGACTTCAACATTAGGAACATAGTGATTTGACACTATCAAACGTTGTCTTTAACCGGACGATTATAAAGGTTGTGATTGGTTACTGTGTGAGCAATGTGACGAAGTTGTGTAATCAAGATAGAATTTGTCCCTCTCATATAAAGAGAGATATCCAAAGTGGATCCTCGATGTGTTAGCTGTTAAAAGGCCTAGTCTAAGTGAATTGATATTGATCAATGTCACTTGGATGTTTTTAGTCTACCTAGAGATCGAGACTAGTACGATTGAACATGTTGGATGACAATTCCATGCCTTACGTTTGATCAAAAGGATATGGTGTGACAAAAGGATGTTATATACATTATTGATTAGGTTGTATCGATTTGATATTCGTACAACTTGGGTAGTTATAATGTCTTGCTAGAGGCCGCTTATGACTTGTATACCAAAATGAGTTTGGTACACTGCCAACGTTGTATGAGCTTATTGGGTCGCACACTAAGAATGGTTTTGCGAGATTTTAAGATGGTTCAGAAAAATGAATTTTATATGATAAAATTCGTGACATAAACGTCCTTGTGGTGTATTACACTTATACTTCTTTAAGTAGGGGTATATGTGTAATTTACTTAACCGTCTATATACAAGAGGTTGTATAAATAGACGCTTTAAGTTAGAACACATATAGGAAAGATTAAGGGCCGAAACTCTATTTTCGTTTTAGAAACGAATTAGGGTTTTCTGGTACGCACTGGATCGTTTTGGAGAGAAACAAAAGGTTTGGTATTCTCTCGAAGCTAGCACTTTGAATCTCAGGCGTCGTTCTTGTGTGGACTGCTCATAGAGGGCGTTCGTCGTTGGCAGCACCTTAGAGATCGATCAACCTTCAGAAAGGTATATTGCGACCGAGGTATGATTAAGTTTTCATGGTTTAAACATTTTTAATGGAATTAGATTTGGATCCTGTTGGGGTTTTTCTCAAAATTGTTTTGTAATTTCTGCTGCGTATGAACCCCAAAACCCAACAGTGAATTGTTTCATTGACTATGATTCCTACTCTTGATGTCATTTTTGAAAAGAATTGATGAAAAGCATGCTAATGGGATAATTTCGATTTACTTGGACTTGTATTTGATTTCCTTTGGGCTTTGTAGCCTAACTTGTTTTGGATTCCTAGAACATTGGCATTATTTGTCTTTGAAATTAAAGTAGGGATTATCTAGTGTCCATTGTACGAGAGATGCGTGGTTCACGAGGACATGGGTCTACCGGGGTTCCGGCACTCACCACTACACTTGCGCGGCACACGAGTTATGGGACTCAAGGTGGTCGGCAAGCATGAGATTGATGTTGTATAAGTGTAGAGCGCAACTCCGCTATTTATGTGAGATATGTTGAGCGCAGCTCCATATAGTAGTGGGAAAGGTTAGGTGATAGTTCTCATCGTCGATCGGACGTAGATCATCTCGACTTAGCATGTGTCAGTCTCTACATATTTTTAACTGTGGTATTTACTTGCATTACTTGTTTCAGCAATGTATTTCGCTACTTTATGCTTTTACATACCATTCGTCTATTTTGGGAATGTGGCATAGAATTCTCCACTTATTACTTAAATATTACTATACTCACCGTCTAGTTTGTGACAGTGGGTGTAGGTCCGTCGAGCAGCAGCAGACCAGGGAAGGAGAAGATCGACGACTTCCTATAAGCAGTTCGGCGACTCTCCTCACTCATTTTGTATGTCTCGACTTTTGGTGTATTATTATAACGTTTATGTATTTACTGTACATTTTGGGTTGAGTGAATAGTTTCATGTATATATAAGCATGTGATGTTGTATTTTCCTGGTTTTCCACACTTAGCAATTTCGAATCATAACAGTTTCCGCATAATCTTTAAATTATATATTAATATGAAATCACATGAAAATGATAAAGGAATTTTAATTAACTTTAAATTGAATAATATATCAGTACATGTATTTGGAGGAATATAGGGACGAAAGGCTGACTAATACGTAATTAAGTCTTACGTGTTCAGTAGTTGGGGCCGTCACAGAAGGCCTTGCCGCGTGGAGTTGGAGATAGGGTTTCGCGTTGAAGATGGCGGACGAAGTGTTAAAGCACCTCATTGTAGTTGGTTCGAGTGAAGCGTCGGGTTCGACGACATCTGCTGCCACTCCTTCCCAACCTCCAACGTCTAAGCGGAAGGCAATTGCGCCAGAAACGGGAATAGGACCTTCGAGGAGCCAAGCCAAGAAAAGTAGGACTTGAAACCCTTCTTCTAGGATTTTTTGTCAACCACTGAATGAATTTTATGTACTATTTTGCATATTAAAATTGACGTGCATGATTTTTAATTTCAATTGTGAATGACTTTTGTTGTGCTATTACGAGTATTTTAAATGAGAATGTATTTCCGCTTGTTGTGAATTTGGTTTCTTTTGCATTGGTAAAGTACAGGCAACTAATCAAATTCAAAATGTGTCCTTTCATGGTCTGTTCGGTGAGTTGCCACCGAGTACTGTTTGATGGGGCATGTGCCATAGGTCAATCCATTAACTTTCTTTATGAATACTTTTAGTTAATAAAATAGAGGATTTCATTTGCTGTTTATTATAATTAATTTGCATGTTTACATTATAATAAGATCCATGGGTATTTACATAAATATCCTAAATGTCCCTAGTCGATCATTATATCGGGAACTATAATGAATTAAGACTAGTGTGAGTCTTGATTGATGATCATATGATGATTATACGTATAGGGATACGAATCAAGATCACGAGTACTTGTTAGGGAACAAAGTATCTTGGACCGACCCGCTATGAGAACATCACATGGATTAAGTCATAGTTGTTTCTCATGATAGGTATATTTTTCAGTCCTCGACTTGAGATTGCCAGAGACTTCAACATTAGGAACACAAGTAATTTGACACAATCAAACGTTGTTTTTAACTTAGGACGATTATAAAGGTTGTGATTGGTTACTTGTGTGAGCAATGTGATGAAGTTGTGTAATCGAGATAGAATTTGTCCCTCTCATATAAAGAGAGATATCTAGTGGATCCCTCGATGTGTTAGATGTTAAAAGGCCTAGTCTAAGTGAATTGATATTGATCAATGTCACTTGGATGTTTTCAGTCTACCTAGAGATCGAGACTAGTACGATTGAACATGTTGGATGACAATTCCATGCCTTATGTTTGATCAAAAGGATATCGTGTGACAAACGGATGTTATATACACTATTGATTAGGTTGTATCGAATTGATATTCGTACAACTTGGGTAGTCATAATGTCTTGCTAGAGACTGCTTATGACTTGTATACCAAAATGTGTTTTGGTACACTGCCAACGTCGTATGAGCCTATTGGGTCGCACACTAAGAATGGTTTTGCGAGATTTTAAGATGGTTCAAAAATGAATTTTATATGATAAAATTCATGACGGAAACGTCCTTGTGGTGTATTACACTTATACTTCTTTAAGTAAGGGTATATGTGTAATTTACTTAACCGTCTATATACAAGGGTTATATAAATAGACGCTTTAAGTTAGAACACACATACGAAAGATTAAAAGACCGAAACTCTATTTTCGTTTTAGAAACGACTTAGGGTTTTTTGGTATGCTTTGGATCGTTTTGGAGAGAAACAAAAGGTTTGGTATTCTCTTGAAGCTAGCACTTCGAATCTCGTCCGCCGTTTTTTGTGTGGACTACTGGTAGAGGGCGTTCGTCGTTGGTAGCGCCTTAGAGATCGATCAACCTTCAGAAAGGTATATTGCGGACTGAGGTATGATTAAGTTTTTCATGGTTTAAACGTTTTTAATGGAATTAGATTCGGATCTGTTGGGGTTTTTGTCAAAATTGTTTTGTAATCTCCGCTGCGTATAAACCCCAAAACCCAACAAAGTGGTATCGAGACTTCGAGTTTGATTCCATTAAATTCATTGCATGTTTTCTTCTGATATATACATGATATATGATTGAAAGCATGTTAATAGTTGATGTATATGTGATATACATAAGTTGTCTTTGAGATTTATTATCATGTTTTGCGTATATTATACGCATATTCGTGATTTAATTAAAAATCAATTTCGTACATGCTAGTAATCATGTTAGGTTAATTCAAATAATTTTAATGAATTGAGTTTCGTGTTCTGTGATCCATGACACCATTAGGTTCGTTTGGGATAGTAGTTCATGATTCAATTACATGTTTGTGATTATTTGGATGAGGACCGAAATTGCAAATAATTAATTTTCGAAATTATTTATTTTTAAATAATTAATTTTCGAAATTATTTATTTATAAATAATTAATTTTCGAAATTATTTATTTATAAATAATTAATTTTCGAAATTATTTATTTATCTTGTTATATATATTTTGTTATGAAGTTTATATTTGATAAAGATAGATAACAAATTAGAATATGAGATAAATATCAAGAATCTTGTTATCGGTGATATACTAGGATTCAAATATCTTAAATCCAAAATAAATAATTAATTTTCAAAATTATTTATTTATCTTGTTATATCTATTTTGTTATGAAGTTTCTATTTGATAAAGATATATAACAAATTAGAATAAGAGATAAATATCAAGAATCTTGTTATTTGTGATATACTAGGATTCACATATCTTAAATCCAAAATAAATAATTAATTTTCGAAATTATTTATTTATCTTGTTATATCTATTTTTTTATGAAGTTTCTATTTGATAAAGATAGATAACAAATTAGAATAAGAGATAAATATCAAGAATCTTGTTATTGGTGATATACTAGGATTCAAATATCTTAAATCCAAAATAAATAATTAATTTTCGAAATTAATTATTTATCTTGTTATATCTATTTTGTTATGAAGTTTCTATTTGATAAAGATAGATAACAAATTAGATTAGGAGATATAAGCAAAATCGATTTCGTTATCCCTATTGGATAGGAGATAAATATCAAGAATCTTGTTATTTGTGATATACTACGATTCAAATATCTTAAATCCTAATTGGATTAGGATAAGATGATTAGTTAGATGTGGGCCCGGGTTAATTAAAATGTTTTAATTGACTTAATTTCATATAAATTAAGGGGTTAATTTATGATAATAAAATCATCGAAAATTATGATTTTCTATAGCGAATTTTAATTTTTGAAATTGAGATTCGTCTTCTAAAAAAAAAAAAAAAAAAAAAAAAAAAAGCGGGCGCCCTTCTATACCCTCGCATTCATTGACGGCCACGGGACCGCCGTCTAACTAATCCTAGCGTACGAAAATTCTTTTGTTAGTGAAAAGTATAAAAAAAAAAATTTCCAAATTGTTTAGTGATTGAACAAATCAATAAAATATATGATATTTCATTGTTTACATAAAATCACTAAAAGCGAATAAAATCCCTCTATTAAATTTTAAGTCTCGTGCCATCCATTTTAAACACTTGTCAAGGCCTCGATCACACTAATATAGTTTCAGCCATGACCATAGTTGGGTGTATTGTGTTATCTTGGTGAGACAAGTTGGGTAAGAGTTACCTTAATGTTTAAAATGGTCGACTTAATAAAGCCATCAAAATAGTTTTGAGCTTTAGGCAAATGATGAGATAAAAACATGTTAAGACATAAGATGTCCCGTATCTCATAAAAGGATCTAAAAATTACATAAGATGTAATTGGTAATCATTACCTACCTAAATAATCTAGTTCTGTGTTTCATGCCATAGTTGTCATAGAGTTAGGTGAAATATGGATTTTAGTCCCCTAAATAAACAGTACGTTTTAGGAGGGTTGTTAATTTAGTGGGAGTCTATTCCTCTATACTAAAATAAACTTTGCATAATCTTTATTGTAGATCAATGGCCTCTTCAAGTAACAATAACCCCCTGTCACTGCGATCCATCCTTGAGAAGGATAAGCTATATGGGACTAACTTTCTTGACTGGTTCAAAAACTTGAGAATCGTTCTCAAGCATGAACGCAAGTTGTATGTCCTGGATGCTCCAATCCCTGAGGCCCACCAGCCAATGCTACGAAAGCTGTGAAGGATGCGCATAATAAGCATGTCAACGATTCTACTGATGTTGCATGTATTATGCTGGCAACTATGGTTCCTGAACTTATGAAGGACATGGAACTAATGGAAGCCTACGACATGGCTATATTTGAAGGAAATGTTATAACAACAAGCTAGGCAAGAAAGGTTCGAGACAGTCAAGAACCTACATTCTTGCAAGATGACTGAGGGTGCGTCAGTTAGTCCTCATGTTTTGAAGATGAAGGGCTATGTTGACCAGCTTGATAGACTCGGATTTCCCATAAGCCAAGAGTTGGCTACAGATTTGATCCTGAATTCATTACCAGATAGTTACTCACAATTTGTGATGAACTACAATATGAATAATATGGAGAAATCAATTTCGAGTTGCATTTGATGCTCAAAACTCGCTGAACAAAATATCAAGAAACCTCTAGTAATATGTTGATGGTCTAAATGGGAAAGGGAATGAAGAAGAAAGGCAAAGGCAAGGCTAGAGTTGCCAAGGCTGTTGCTGCACCTGTCGCAAAGCCTATGGAACAAGTCAAGACCCGGCTTGTTCCTGCTTCAAAACACCCAAAAGAAAAGGAAGAAAATTGTCATTTATGTAATCAAACCTATCTTTGGCATTGTCGTCTCGGACACATAAACGAGAAACGCATAACGAAGCTCCATAAAGATGGGCTTCTAGATTCATTTGATTTAGAAACATATGAAACATGCGTATCTTTTTTACTAGGCAAGATGACTAAAAGTCCCTTTACTGGACACAGTGAAAGGGCAAGTGATTTATTATGTCTAAGACATACTGATGTATGCGGTCCTATAAACACAATGGCTAGATAAGGTTATCGTACTTCATTACATTTATCGATGATTTCAAGTGAGATATGGTTATGTATATCTTATGAAACATAAATTTGAATCATTTGAGATGTTTCGAACGTTTCAAAATGAAGTGCAGAATCAACTTGGTAAAACTATCAAAACACTTCGATCAGATCGAGGTGGTGAATATTTAAGCCAAGAATTTGATGATAATCTTAGAAATTGTGGGATTGTCTCCCAATTGACTCCACCAGCAACTCCACAATGGAATGGAGTTTCCGAAATGAGAAATTGAACCTTATTAGATATGGTTCGATCTATGATGAGTCATGCAGATCTTCCATTATCATTTTGGGGTTATGCATTACAAACTGTTGCTTTCACTCTAAATCGAGTTCCTTCTAAAGCGGTTGATAAAACACCATATGAGATATGGTACGGGAAGAGACCTAGTTTGTCTTTTCTTAAGATTTAGGGTTGTGAGGCTTACGTAAAGCGACATGTCTTAGAAAGACTAGCACCTAAATCTGATAAGTGTTTATTTGTGGGGTATCCTAAGGAAACAAAAGGATATTACTTTTATAATCCCGCTGAGAACAAAGTGTTTGTTGCTCGGTATGGTGCCTTTATGGAAAAACAGTTTATTTCAAAAGACACTAGTGGGAGAGAAATAAATCTTGAAGAAGTTCAAGAATCACATATGAACACGAACCGCTCTTTGGAAGTTCAACAACGTTCGAACCGAGTTGAACCTCATAAGTGACACAAAGCCCACGTAAATCGGTAGGGTAAGACATGAGCGAGAGAGATTCGGATTTCTCATTACCGATAGTCGTGATGTGTTGCTTATGGATCAAAATGAGCCCACCACTTATCGGAGGCTATGTCTGGACCAGACTCAGATAAATGGCTAAGTGCCATGAATTCCGAGATGCAATCCATGTATGATAACCAAGTTTGGAACTTGGTTGATTTGCCTTAAGGTGGTAAGACCATTGGATGTAAATGGGTTTTCAAGAAGAAAACTGACATGGATGGCAATGTGCATACTTTTAAAGCAAGACTTGTAGCAAAAGGTTTCAGGCAGACTCAAGGTGTTGATTATGATGAAACTTTTTCGCCAGTAGCCATGCTTAAATCCATAAGAATTTTAATTGCCATTGATGCATATTATGACTATGAAATATGGCAAATGGATGTAAAAACAGCATTTCTTAATGGAAAACTGCTTGAGGACGTGTATATGACACAACCTGAAGGTTTTGTACATCTTGAGAATTCTAGGAAGGTATGCAAGCTTCAAAGATCCATTTATGGATTAAAGCAAGCTTCTCGGAGTTGGAATCTTCGTTTTGATGAAGCAATCAAGGATTTTGGTTTCATTAAGAACGAAGATGAGCCTTGTGTATACAAGAAGGTCGGTGGGAGTGTAGTTGTTTTTCGATGTACCGTATGTCGATGATATATTACTCATTGGAAATGACATCCCAACATTGCAGAATGTCAAGTCTTGGTTAGGGAAGTGTTTCTCAATGAAAGACTTAGGAGATGCAACCTATATCCTAGGGATAAGGATCAATAGGGATAGATCTAAGAGGCTAATCGGCCTAAGTCGAGTGCTTACATAGACAAGGTCTTTGAATAGGTTCGATTTGCAAGACTCTAAAAGAGGATTGTTGCCAATGTCTCATGACATAAGTCTCAGCAAGATTCAATGTCCTAAGACAAATGATGAGCGAGACCGAATGAATAAGATTCCATATGCATCAGCTATTGGATCTATCATGTATGCCATGCTATGCACTCGACCTGATGTATCATATGCTTTGAGCACTACAAGCAGATATCAGTCAGATCCTGGTGAGAGTCACTGGATAGCAGTAAAGAACATCCTTAAGTACTTAAGAAGGACTAAGGAAGTGTTCTTGGTCTATGGAGGTTTTGAAAATGATCTAGTTGTAAATGGTTACACGGATGCAAGTTTTCAAACCGATATAGATGATTTTAGATCGCGAGTATGGATATGTGTTTACTTTGAATGGGGGTGCAATAAGTGGAAAAGTTCGAAGCAAGAGATCGCGTGGCGGATTCTACAAAGAAGTTGAGTATATTGCGGCGTCCGATGCAAAGAAAGGAGGCGATTTGGATCAAAAAGTTCATTTTCGAACTAGGTGTGGTTCCAAGTATTGCTAACATTGTTTGTTTGTATTGTTACAATAACGGGGCAATAGCACAAAGCCAAGGAACCTAGATCACACCACAGATCCAAACATATACTCAGCGTTTTCATCTCATCGAGAAGTTATTGAGAGGGAGACGTAAAGATTTGCAGAGTACCTATCGAAGACAACGTTGCGGATCCATCGACAAAAGCTCTTCCACAAGCAAAACATGATGGTCATGTTAGATCATTAGGCATTAGATGCATGTATGATTGGCCCTAGTGCAAGTGGGAGATGATGGGGCATGTGCCCTAGGTCAATCCATTAAGCTGTCTTTATGAATACTTTTAGTTAATAAAATAGAGGATTTCATTTCTTGTTTATTATAATTAATTTGCATGTTTACATTATAATAAGATCCATGGGTATTTACATAAATATCATAAATGTACCTAGTCGATCATTATCTTGGGAACTATAATGAATTAAGACTAGTGTGAGTCTTGATTGATGATCATATGATGATTATACGTATAGGGATACGAATCAAGATCACGAGTACTTGTTAGGGAACAAAGTCTTTGGGCCAGACCCGCTATGAGAACATCACATGGATTAAGTCATAGTTGTTTCTCATGATATGTATATTTTTCTCGTCTCTCGACTTGAGATTGCAGAGACTTCAACATTAGGAACACAGTAATTTGACACAATCAAACGTTGTTTTTAACCAGGACGATTATAAAGGTTGTGATTGGTTACTTGTGTGAGCAATGTGATGAAGTTGTGTAATCGAGATAGAATTTGTCCCTCTCATATAAAGAGAGATATCTAGTGGATCCCTCGATGTGTTAGATTGTTAAAAGGCCTAGTCTAAGTGAATTGATATTGATCAATGTCACTTGGATGTTTTCATCTACCTAGAGATCGAGACTAGTACGATTGAACATGTTGGATGACAATTCCATGCCTTATGTTTGATCAAAAGGATATCGTGTGACAAAAGGATGTTATATACACTATTGATTAGGTTGTATCGATTTGATATTCGTACAACTTGGGTAGTCATAATGTCTTGCTAGAGATCTGCTTATGACTTGTATACCAAAATGTGTTTTGGTACACGCCAACGTTGTATGAGCCTATTGGGTCGCACACTAAGAATGGTTTTGCGAGATTTTAAGATGGTTCGAGAAAAATGAATTTTATATAATAAAATTCATGACTTAAAACATCCTTGTGGTGTATTACACTTATACTTCTTTAAGTAAGGGTATATGTGTAATTTACTTAACCGTCTATATACAAGGGTTGTATAAATAGACGCTTTAAGTTAGAACACACGTACGAAAGATTAAAAGACCGAAACTCTATTTTCGTTTTAGAAACGACTTAGGGTTTTTTGGTATGCTTTGGATCGTTTTGGAGAGAAACAAAAGGTTTGGTATTCTCTTGAAGCTAGCACTTCGAATTTCGGCCGCCGTTCGTGTGTGGACTACTAGTAGAGGGCGTTCGTCGTTGGCAGCGCCTTAGAGATCGATCAACCTTCAGAAAGGTATATTGCGACTGAGGTATGATTAAGTTTTTCATGGTTTAAACGTTTTTAATGGAATTAGATTCGGATCCTGTTGGGGTTTTTGTCAAAATTGTTTTGTAATCTCCGCTGCGTATAAACCCCAAAACCCAACACTGTTGTCACGATCGGTTGAGCACGACCGATCCAACATTCGAGCACGTCGTTTTGATATTGTTCGGTCATTGTAAACCAAATTAACGTGTATGATTCGGTTCCTTCGTACCGAGCAGTTGAAAACAAATCGGTTATATACTGTCGAACAAAAATTGAATTACTTATTATGACTTTGTTCGGTCTTTCGAAACCGACTTGAACGTCATAGTTTGATGTAACATAATCGATCAATGAACTACTCATCGTCAGAGTCTGACCGAACAAACAACTATGCACAAGTAAACATTTTGTTCAATCAACAACAAATAACGAGCATCACTTTACTCGGTCGTTGTTGACCGAATAGATCATAAAACAAATGAAAAATCACAAAACCTATAACTCCATCCTTTCAAAAACATCATATACATTCATATATCAGAGTATAAAAAAATTAATAAACAACACCTAACTATATTTCATGTACCGGATGCGCACAAAATTATTGCAAGTCTGATACGATGGCATCATCTAAACATTAATATATGATGTGTTGTGCAAATAATGTACACCTAATCATGGTGTGCCCAAGTCTATTGTGATGGGAGACCCATCTTGAGAATTTAGTACTTGTAGTGGGGGTTTAATGTTCAAGTTTTCACTCCATCCTATCGACTTCGGTTGTATATGTTTTCGTCATCCCGGATACAATTGTGGGAAAGGGGAATCGGGTTTGAATAACACATGCGTAAGTGCGATAGTTTGATATTATGTCAAAGAGTGATTAATCAAGTAAATAGGTAACACAAGAAAAATTAGTGCAACTTACCCTCATAAAGTGGTTGCCATTAACGTGTGTCATCCCGATTAAGACTCTGTCACTTGGCGAAGATGGTGGTGCGCCCCGGAGTGGCAGGAGGGTCATGCTACCACTCGATGATAAGAACAATACAACGACATTATAACATGTAGCAATGACACGTCCCATATCGGGCATTGTCATCCACTTTTGAAATGGAGCGTCCGCGATGTCGTCGTAGTGCTGCACGGCTTGTATAGTCGTGTCATAATGATCTCCCTCGAGGATTACGCGCCATAGATCTTGATAGCCATGAAGCTCCCAATACATATCATTGCGGATTTGCTTCCATGCATCATCTTCATTATGTCCAAGGCCTTGTGCAACTACTCGGTAACCACAATTGCCATCTCCTCTAACATCGTCAACCCTTTCAATGTGATCCAACCATTCTTCACGGGCAACACCGCGAAAACCATCTCTACGCACATTATGCAAACATGTGCGAGTTCTATGAACTTTGGGGGGTACGTCACGACTACCCTTAATAGGTATCAATTATGGATGAAGGACGTACTCGTGATGACTTGGATCTCTCTTGGTATATATGTCACCCTCGTCTTTCTTAATGACCTTCCTTATTTTACCCTCACGTGACACTTTTCTCTTCCCCGTTTGTGAGGCCTTTCTCCCCCTTGTCTTTAATTTTTCAATTGGAACCACCAATGACGCCGATGACGGACAACTAATCTCTCGAAGCTGCTGCACAATACGCATGCGTAAATCCTCGGTGTGGACACTTTCGAACCTCTCAATAACCCATTGTATTTTAGCTTTGAAATTGTATTCAATATGATTGACCGCTTGCTCGGGGTTCATGCTCAATTTCTGCCAATGTACGTGAACATCGTTTAGAAGTATAGGTGAGCCTGACAGTTGGTATGTGGCAATTTCGTGGGCACATGGAAGGCCAAATGTCTTGCGCAATGCACATCCACACCTAATTGGATCAATACCAACATTTTCAACACGTTCCACCTCATTGCGAATTTGCTCTAACGTATAATGCGACACAAATCCTCGCAACATACGGTACAACGTATCGCCAAACCCATGTTGCACAACATTCAAACTCGTCTCAAAAGAAGCCTTGATCTGCGTATGTTGGTCTTCTACCATACTATGGATAACCCGCCGCAAATCCTCAAAGTTTCCTTGCGAGTGTCCAAGACGTTTTTTCAAAGTATTGTGCGCACTTTCAACTCTGTCGGTCGTACCATGTCCAAGATGCAATGTCTTATCTGTCCACGCTTTTACAAAGCGTTCTTTGTAACCTCTAACCCATGTCTCCATCAAATATTCAAGCAACCCGGGTACAGAACAATAATCGGCGGCCAAATTAGTCATTCTTGTGTTGAAGGAAACTTCAGTTGTGGCACTTGTCAAGGCATTTCACATACTCAAGAAAAGGTTGAAGTCCTCATTACGTGCAAAATATTTCTTTGTGTTTCCTGCCACACCTCGATTAATGTGCCAATTACATAGAAGGTGAGTAAACATAAGGAATACCGACTCAATTGCATTCATCAATCTCAACTCTCTTGTCGGTAGGTATCACATTAGGTTTACCTCACCCATCCATGAGATTATTGAGATTCTCCAAAGCCCAAATGTAGTTATCTTTTTTTCTCTGCGGATATAAACGCAAAACCCATGGCGAAAGATAACCCAGTCAACGTCACACTAATGATCTCAAGTAAAGGCATGCGATATTTGTTGGTCTTGTACGTGCAATCCATAAATAAAACTAGCGAGAAACATCGCAATAACTTGATGGAGTCGGGATGAGCCCAAAACAAGTCTGTAACAACTTATGTTTCCTTATTTTTTCTATACCACGACAGGTAACCATGTGTGTCAAGCAAATGCATGACTTGTTGCATATGTGATCTCCCTCCGGCCTCTTCCAACCTGTGTTTTTGTCTGGCATTGTATATCGTGCGCATTGTCGATGAATTAGTTGCATCCATCTTCTTTAAAGTGTCCGAAATTTCACGCGGCTTAATATTTCTTTCCATCATTTGTACTAACACAACGTGCTCTTCCGGATTTAACCGACCAGCGTATGTATAAGACCCTATATTGTGGTTATGGCGCTCACACGTCACTGTGACACGCCAAAAGCGATCCACGTGTTCTTTGATATTTATTTCAAATGGGCAACCACATTTTTTGGTGCCACATTTCCCTCTATATGTCCCCCTCAATACCTCCCCTGTCTCATCCTTCAGAATTTTTTCCTTAACCACAACGTTACTCGCTTTCATTTCTCCAACTCGTTGTGCGTCACCCCTATAAGAACCAGACCTTTCACACGCCATATTTACCCTTCCTCGACGACGCCCATCACCCCCTGCATCAGAGCTCTTGGTCGTTAATACAAACCCGATACTAGTGCCTCGACTTTAAATCCATTTAACCGCCTCCGCCCTACTTCCAAATGGGATGTTGGAAGTCAACTCCAATGTGTGGTCAACATATGAAGTAGAACACGAATCTCCATGCAAAATGGTTAATAAAACCATTAAAATAGACCCTTAATCATAAACCACAAAAAAATCAAACAAACTAAAAATGTATGCTTGGTCGGTAAGAATGTACCGATTGAACAACGTCTGTTCGAATGCAATTAACCGAACATACGCATATTGATCGGTCAGTGTTGACCGAGCTAAATCTACATAATTGGTTTTTTTTGACCGAACAAATGCTTTCCAATCGATCCCGCAGGGCCGAACGACAGTGCGATTTTTGAGCACCAACATGTACCCGAAACATTAAAAAGGTCAAAAAACATGAATCAATACCTCTCCATCTTGCACGTTCGTCACTTCTACACGTCCTTGCTCCATTACTTATGCTTAAAATCCACCAAAGAAAGCAACGCAACAATGCCCTAACAACCCAAATCCAAAATTTCATGAACCATTAACTGCATAACAAAACATTGCAAATCCACGTTTTCAAAGAATAACAACGAAGAAATCGACTCTTACGATGTTCGTGGCGATCGAAAGCGCAACTTCGTGTCGTCGGTCGTCGGAATATTCGTCGGGGTCAAAGTGTGAAAACTAGTGTGGGGTGCACAAGGTGGGAAGAAGATGAGGGTATGTGGTCATTCCGGAATTTGTAAAGGGTAAAAGTGTCATTTGAATTAAGGCCATTTTAGGAAATGAAGACAAAAAAATTAAGTGGTTTGCCCAAATCAATTTGTGGGTCGCACATAGCCGCACCCAAATTTAAATTCTCAAGTATACAGATAAATAATATATGAATTAAAAGCATGAAAATCCTAACATCATCTCATTATTGTTCAAAATGGTCCCCAAAGGGTGCAGTGGAGTGGCTATGAACATGATTTTAGTATTCTGAGCAAGGCAGAGGTGATGAGTTTGATTCGCGACAACTTTACCATTCCTTCGAAGTTTGGGTTAGTTGTAGGAGCGCCCTTTTAGCTCCCGTGGGACTACTCAGGCTATAATCGGGATGGCTGAGGCAATTCGGACAACCGCAGACATAAAAAAATATAGTTAAAGATCTTAATCTTAAAGGTATTGGACTGGATTACAGATTGGATCCGCGGATTAAAATAAGCAATCCTCAATCTAGTCCAATTCATACAGATTACAACTTTTGCAATTCAATTCAGTTTAACAAACTCAAACATATTCACGGATTCATGAATTTCATATATGTACAACAACCACAACAAATAAAGCCTTAATCCTAAATTAGTTGAGGTTGATCGCAACTCTTCCATGGCGCTCGATTTACATTACAATGGATTAGAAGATCATTAATGAAACAATTGTGCTTAGTAAGAAGTGTAAGAGTCAGGCATGACAGAGCAGTCACTAAGTCACTGTCTGTGCGTACCCTGTCCTTTCTTCTCCTCTACACCTCTTCTCGATCTCTCTCCCTCTCCATCAACCTTTCATGAATCACAGACCCCAAAACCCCACTTGATTTGGGAATTTGTAGCTTCTGAGCTGGTGAAGAGCTTCATCGATCGTGGGCGCTACAGTAATGGAGGAATCAACCGATGTGGAGCTCGAATTCATGCGCTTAGATGACTCTTCGTGGCACCCGTGCCGGGTCTCGCTCAGGTGAAACAGTTGCTCTTGTTTTTGTTGATTTTTCTTCCTGTTTTAGTGCTTTGAGTGGATTTGTGTTCATCTTATCTTGTTTTAGTAGGTGTTGATGAAGTGCATTTTTTGTGTTTGGAGATTGAATCTGGGTTTGTGTGTGTTGCTCTGTTGTTCATGTTGTTTTTGTGTAAAATTTGTTGTTGGTGACTGATTTGATGGATGGGTTTGTTACTGTAATTTTTAGGTTTAGATTTGTGTTCACAATTGGTTGGCATTGTCTATGTTTAGACAATAAAGGATAAAAAAAAGATGCAAAATCGCGGTCGTTGTGATGATTAGAGTCCGGCGATCTTTCGTTATGGTAATAACATCAATGCATAAGAAGACCTGTGGTTTCTGGTTGTGGTTGTGAAATGGATGATTAATTAGTAATGTATTGCTTCATTAGCATTGATAACCTTAATCAATATCTACTTTTTTTTAGATAGATGAAGTATCATTGTATCAAAGGGGGTAATTTTTTTTTTCTTTGAATTACAACATGTGTGCACAGTCCCGATACGTCTACTGGTTTCGGTTTGATCGTCGAGTTTGGAAGTCATGATTCTCAAAGACATGTTATTCACACAAAGGAAGAGGCTCTTGCATGTCTGCGAGTCCGTTCTATCGCTCTTCAAGGTGGCGATTGCTTGGATATTAAAGAAGGAAAACATGTTCTTGCTTGTCAGAAGACTCCACTGAGGAGTGTCCTCTTTGATGCAGTGGTAGAGCAGGTACTTTTTGTTTTGAAGTTGTTTGATCTAGGCAAATTGTATTTTTCTGGGTCTTTTCTAATCCATAATTTAGGTTAAGGTACTTTCCTTACTATGTTCTCTTATTGTTATATTGTGTAAGTTCCAAATTTAGCATGCAACTTTTGTTTGAAGGAATTCAAGGGGATGAGGATATAACTAAGATAAGACAACTTGGAACGCATTAATTAATTATAAAAGATATAAAACCAAGATATATCATCAGTCGACGTAAAAAACAGGGAAGATCAGTTGCGTTAGTTTGGGCACACCCAAAGATGGTCTGCAAATGGCCCAAGTTAGTAAACTCGACTCAATAAAAACCGACAAAATTCGACGATATAGGGTAGACTTTAGATAACTTATAACGCATATATTATGAAGGATTTTGAAAGCACGCCATCTAGACATCTAGTGCATTAAATCAAACGAAGAAGTGGAAGAGTTTGATCCATGTAGTCGATCCTTACTAGTTTGGGACTATGGCTTTGTAGAAGCATGGGACCTTTGTCGCACGTGGCAGTAAATTGCATTTCAGGCACATGTTTTTATTTTTATTTCTTTTGACTAGGATGTTTTCTTTCTAACTGAAGAATATTAGAATCCTATAACGTAGATGAGACCTATGTGACTTAACCATAGGTAAAAGTATCGAACATGCGTGGTTTTTTAAGGATGGAACTTGTTTATTAGCCAATTTGGGTATAGGCACTTGGCGAAGAGAAGTCTAATCATTGGAATTTGTGTACGTTTCATTTGCTACAATCCTCTATCCTTTCTTATTGCCCTACTTTCATCCCATTTTCATCTTCATCTCTTTTTTCTTTCTTCTTGTTTATATTTGGAAGTTATTTTTTTTTTCTCTTATTTTTTTTCCTTATAAAAATATAAATATAATTGACCTGCTACATCATTGAAAGTTTTTTTGCGTAGAAGTATCCAGAGATTTCAGGTGCGAACACATAACAAGTGTTTGGCACAGTACTTTGGACATGAGTAAAAAGGTCAGGTAACCTAGGACCAGCTAATAATGAATTTGGTGTATCGCAAAAGCGGTGAATCTAGCTTTAGGATGATTAATGCCTAAAAATATGAAATAGAAATAAGCATTGTTCATACGCCCTAATACAAATTGAGGCACAAAAAATAATTTCCACTCTTAGTGCATGTTGCACATTAATGAACACCCTTTTCTTCTTACTTCAGTTTTAGTTGATCTTTTCCTTCCTCCAAAGTATGCTTATAGGAGTTATGATAATTGATAAAAGAAGTCAAATGTACAAAATCTCCATATATTAATTGCATGCTTTGCACTTCATACATTGTATGGCACGGTTATCAGCTCTCCCTTGTACTAGTGTTTAATGTTGGGAGCATCATCCAATTCACAAACAATGTTAGGATTTGGCTCAAACTGAATACATGCAATATTCTCCAAAAGTAGAGCACTTCAGCTTGGGGCTGACTCCAAAGATGTGAACTCCTTTGTGCCATGAAATGTTCCCTTGGTTAGCGTGTCCACACACATGCTATTCTCTCTGTATGTGTGCTAGATGACGACTCCCCAATCGTGGTTAAGGTCCTGGGCAATTTCCACGACTAGAGAGTCCCACTTGAAAGAGAGATGTCCTAAACCACTAGACAATGTTAAATGGTTTTTAAAGGTCTCAAAAGAAAAAAACAAGATGGGTTATCCAAACGATTCAATTTCTAAAAGGAATAATGAAAGACTATGCAAAAAGAAATCCAAAGTTGTACATCGATCCTTCAATAATTTAACAGCCTTGGAAGAATCAAACACTAGGATGTTTTAGGTCTCCAAAAAACACACTAGGATGTTTTTAGTCTATTTTATTACAGTGGATGAATTGTATTAAGATATGGTTGATTTGGGATCAGAATTAGTGGTATTTATATTTTAGTTGGATAATATTTGTGAATTAGGACGTTAAGTTTTTAATAGGAGCCCAATTGGTTAGATTCGTGTGTGCTTCAAATGTGATCCCATGTTGACTTTTAACTACGTTGGGGTGAGGTTGTATGTAGTTATATTTAGTTAATAGTGTTGAAATTAGTGCTTTAGATCTACCAATTATTTCTAATTTTGTTATTTGTGCGCAGCTTTATTCATTCCAAGATTTTAGGAATTTGTTTTTTTTATGTGCGCATGATTTAGTTAGTCCTATATTTTTGGAACTTTCTATATTTTTTAGGAGATCTTTTAGTTGCTATTTTGTAGGTGTCTTAGATTAGAAGTTTTAGGATTTATTCAATTCTGTTTTTCCTATTAATATGCACGGCAATTAAGCCACAAATAAGAGAATCGAAAATTAAGTTGTTATTTTCTATTGTGTGCGGCTGTTCTATTGTGTGCTGTTGAATATTGTGAGAGCCTAAAACAAATATTTTTGGGACTCCATTATTGATTCTCTCCTTGTGAAAAACTTGTCAATCTTTCTTCCTATCTTTCATTGGTCTTCAAAACCAACAAATAGAATTGTTTTGATTTTGGTTGTTCAAACCTAAGTAATGGTAAAGCCAAGTAGTTGATCTCTACTTGATCGAATCCCCAACGGCTTAGATGGTTCTATGATTGGTTAAGAATTCATGTCTCGTTAGAAGTGTAATGATTTGGGAAAGCTTTTTATTAGAGTCTAATTAAGATCTATATTTGGTAGATGATGATTATACATAGTATAGTAAAATCAAGGCTATGTTTCTTGGGTATCTATAAACCCCCAAAGGAACAACATTGTGTAATGCTTTTCTGATTGAATTGATTGGTAATTAGTAATTAGAACGAGATCTTGCTTTATATGTGATTGCAAATGAGATTGATGTATTTGCTCTATTGCTTGAGTTTTGAGTGTTTGTAGGCTGAATTTGGTTAATTCCAACAACTGACAGCATGAGGCAACTGTCCAATAGTGCTTTTGGATCGGTTAAGTTGCTCATTCCTGTTTGGAGTTGATGAATTAAGATGTTCTATTCTGCTCTTCCAGTAATCGTGGTTTCTTCTTGTTAAGAGTACTTGCAGGTCGTGATTAAAATATAAAAGCTGTAGAATCTAATTTTGAAGTCCTCTTAAGTCTTGAAAGGATAATGATGTTGTTCATGGAAAGTTTTTTAATCCGGAATGCGCAATCTTGTCAAACAAAAAAAAGACTGGAATGCACAAGGTTATCATGGTGCACAGTGCTTTTGAAAGATTTGAAATTGTTTGGAATAAGGTTATGCAATTTGTTTTCACTGGACATCTTATGATATTTTTTGTGATATCTTTTGTTATCCTTGGTTTATCAGTTCTATTTTGAAGGCATGGAGTTCCTGAGTGCTGCCATGGCAATCCCCATGCATGGTCTCTGCATAGTGTGGGTAAACAACTCAAGAGTGTCAGTTGTCTGACACGTCTGAGTGTTTGGTTCCCCACCAGAGGTATATATCAGCCCGTTATGTAGGGACCCACTAATCCTCTTATCTATGGGGCTGCCGTCAATTCCTGCGCATGGGCCAGGAGTTAAAATTGTTTCAGTCAAGACTATTACCGGTTTCATACCTCCTAGTTTGGTTCCCCGTGGTCTATTATTGTTGTTGTTGCAATGCGTTCAGATTACATTCCTTAATTTACAGGTTGCTAGGGTGCGGCATTCAAAGAGGAGTCTCTGTAGATGCACTTTTGTGGTAAAGTGGCTTCAATCTGATCTTCATGGAGGAACTGAGACTCTGCCATCTAACTCCATCCTAAAACTGGTTGTTAAAAGTATCGACAGCTATCCAACAGTCCACAAATTCTTCACTACTGTAGAAAGTTTGGGCAGTTTAGGTGAATCCCCATTTCCTTCTTTTCTTGAAGATACATTTTGCGTCTCTGATTTGTCAAGCATGGTGGAGAAGCAAGTAGAAGAGATTCACAAATTAGCCGATGCATCCAGGAGTGGTAGCTCAGAAGAAATTCTGCTAGTTCTTAAAAAAGGTACATTATCATCCATTGTTTTGAATGAATGGTGATTAAACCATCCATGTTCATAAACTGATCAAATTCTTATATTGTCAATGGCTGACACTTGACAGATGAAGCCGAGTTTACTGGACAAGCAAGAAAAGTGAGCTTTTCTGGTGAGCGTACTTCGCAAGTCCAAAATAACTCCAAGAGGACAACTAGGAGTGCAAGTAAAACAAAGCAGAAAACAAAGGACATAAGTCCGCCTCCTATCGAGCCAGAACCCGATAATAGACAGCACTTGAGTCCTCTAGGTGCTCGTGCAGCCCTAGCATCTCTTATGTCCAAACTAAGCCAAGAAGCTGAATTCTCTATTTCCCATTTGGAAAGCAAAGACTTTTCCGACAAATCTCTAGGCATTCATGGGGAGCATTCTAGTGTCGTTTCTATAGATGTGGTTGATAAACTCTTCAGATCTGGTACCTCTTTCAAAGAGGACGTCGCCGTAAGGCATAAACTTTTCCCAAGATTAGAAACTCGTCAAGAATCTCCGGATGAACATGTTTCAAAACACACCATGAATGCAAAAATAGCAGATGATCCTCACAAATATTCACAGAAAAAGGTTTCTAGTGTGTCAAAAAACAAAGTTCAGAAATCAGAAAGTTCAGAGTGTATTGGATCAGATCCTGCCAATGTCAAAATAAGTTTGACATGTCTTGTATCTGATGGAAAGGAGAATGGCCCCCTACGTTCCACCAGGGTAACTCGGTCGTCAGTTCAAAAAGGACTAGAAACTTCAAATGGCAAATCCGAAGCACAATCCTCAGCTGAAGAAATGAAGTCGAGTCTTCCTGTTCGTGGAACAAGGTTGACCCGATCAATGATTAAGAATGAAGTGCAAATCTTGTCTGTGAAAAACAAACAGGGTTTGGAGGGCAAACCAGCTCAAAGCGCGTTGTCAGATTCGATCGATGGAGTTCTTGATACCCCTCCATCCAATGCAACAAAAAGGAAAAAATCAGTTTCTTCTTCTGTGAGCTCCAAGGGAAACTTCACTGTGGCTGAAGAAAATAAGAAATTAAGAATGTCAAATGATGCAACCACCACCATGAGAACTGAAGGTAATTTCTACATACTATATCATGTAGGCATTACTGGCACAGGCGTTACATATGGCCTACTCCTACGGCTGTATGATCTTCCATTTTAAGTATTTTTATTGCATATCTACTGTCTACATAACAACATATCCCTCGATGTTTGAGACGCCAACTCCTTCATGCTAATGAGACAACATTAACATGATGGTATTGCATGGTGTGTAGTGATGCTAATTTTGAGAAAATGTAGTGTTACCATTACATATTTATATTTCCCACACAAAGGTAATTTTTATTGATTTAGGCATTTTATCTCTATAATGCTTTCAAAACATTTTATAATGGTAAGCATTTAGTCAAGCTTGCTCTTTTCTTGCATATCTGAAAATGTGGTCATTGGCAGGTCATCATGACCGTGATGCAGCTGAGGATGACGGTACTCAAATGAAGAAATGCAACCCTTCCCATCAGGTGAAAAGATCGATCCTGAAGAATGCACCTCAATTGCGATCATCCCCAAGGCTTAGTTTTCTCCCGCGTACACGTTCAGAGAAGTGCTAAGCTTGTTGAAGATCAAACAAGTACGTTTATACATTGGTATTTTTTTTTATAATGAACAGTGAGGGAACATAGTCGAAGTTAGTTAACCCTCTAGAGTTGGAAAGTTCATTTTGCGTGTTGCATCTTTGCCCTATGAGAGATTGAACTATTAAGTCGCAGTTCTTCATATTACTATGGAAATGTGGATTAGCGTCGATTATATATACATAGAAATATGAATTTATAGCTCAGAATTTTGGCATTTGCTGCAGCGACAAGCTGTTATCTCCGTCTTATGCTTGCAGTCTGATGGATTGCTTGAGAATAGCAGTTATAAATGACAGTTATTGTTTGAAAAAAAAAAAAAGAAGAATTAACTTGATTATGGTCAGTTCAAAGTCATAACATATGATTCATGCTAATAAACCAATTGGAAGTGCCACGCTTTCTGTGTGAACTAAAATGGTGTTAATCGGCTGCTTTGTTGCATCTTGATCCATACTTCCAATGTGCATCTTTACAGCTTTTCTCAATATACTCAGCCTTCCCTCTCAATTTTAATATAGTTCAACTTGCATGAATGCAGTCATTGATCATGTCATCCACCTATCTCCAAAATCCTAACATATTTTATTGTGTATATTTGTATCTCTTTCCATTTGTGTAGTGTGTTTGGTTAGAAGTTGTAATCCTAAATATCTTTGAATATTATTATATTTCACTTTAACCATGCTTTTAATTTCTCTTAGCTTCTTCAGTGCTATAGTTGCTAAAACCTAAGAGAGTTTGGCTTTGCAACCTTTCCTTTTTGCCCTTAAAAGAGTAAAACACTAGAATCTAGATAAGTGTTTTTGTATTGAGCTATTAACATATAAATTCATCATAATTATATTGTGTAATGTTTGGACCTTTTGCAGGGTTTAGAAAAGGGATAAGGTCTCCCAATCTATACTCAAGTCTCGAACTCAAGACCTCTAATTAAGGAGCATCGAGTCTAGCCTACTAAGCCTAACTTTATCGGTCAAATACAAGCGTCTTAAATTCAACTCAGTATTATTAATATAAGAAGTTTGCAATCTCAACCAACTTGCTAAAGTCAGCTGTAACCTGAAATGAAGGCCATCATCCCACGTTATTGTGCGCACATTAAACTAGATAAAGATGGATTGATATACAATGATAAAGGTTTGAACAAACTTTAAAGTTGAAGTTAGTAGTAAATAATTTGTGGTTTTGAACTTTTTATGCTAATGAGGCTGCTTGTCTTGTCTTTCATGCTTTATAAGACTTGCACTTTCCACACTCCACTATGTGTGTGTGAGTGTATATACATATATATATATGGTCTCTCTCAACTTGCTAGGTAACCTACCTACTTATCCTCTTCTCTTCTCTTTAACCAACTTTTTCCATTTCAAACAGAGACACCAACAGCTGCCTTTATAGAAAATTTTATATACGATTACCAAGATTAGCATGATTTGCGGGTTATATAAGAAAAAGTTATTGGTTCATTTATGTGGCTCTTCATGCATGTTTAAGACGTATAGATATATAGAGATTGGTGGAATGTTTAATTATAGATGGGTTTAACAAAGTGAGATCTAATAGTGGTGTTGTACTAATGGAATTCAATTCTAGAAGATCTCCAAGATGGAGACAAGTCACTTCAGAAAGGACGGACTTGTTGTGTGTCAATCACTAGCTTACATACATGAAACCATTTGGTTCTCAACGATCTAATTAGTATTAGAAACATGAGACTTTTACTTGAGAGTCCCTTGATTCACATCAAGGTTCGTGTTTACATCGATGCAACAAGTAAGGGTTACAATCAAAGGCGTGCCCAACGGGTCAAAAAAGCATTATGTATTACAACTCCCCCGACTCACGAGTTCAAATAATTGGTTGGTTTGGAATTTCACAATTGAACCTCTTTATGTAGTCCACTTTTTTCGAAATATGCTCATTAGAGATTATGGGGTGTGTGGTGGGCGAAAGTAGCTTGGTTATTTGAAAAAAGTGGGGGCAAATGTAGAAACTAGAGTTCCTCGCCAAAAAAAAAAAAAATGTAATTCAAATTTAGGGTATGCAGGTGGGCTGGCAATTTAGTGTCCGGACTTGTCGGCCCGGTTTTGTCCGGCTCGGAATGAAAAGGGTTCGGACAATATTTTAATAAATCCGGGCCGGATTTGAACAAAGACCTCTTGTCTGAATTTAAAATCAGGCCAAGTCTGGACAAGACCTTGTAAACTCAGACCCGGCCTGGACTCGGTTCGAATTTTAAATAAAGTTAAAAATATCTTTGATAAAAGAGTATCTTAAACACTTACTACTTATTAAATAGATTAAAAAATATTAATCTACTCAATACATATAAAATTTAATGTATTAAAGATATCTTTTGATTGTAGAACGAATTAAATTTTACTTTTTTATACTTGAATAATTGTTTCTAGACCTTAAATGTTTAATTACATAAATTTGACAGTACTTTTTCAAATCACTATCACATGAGATTATTATAATATGTGAGTATTTTAATATTTGAAGAGGTTTTAATATAAGAAGTTAGTTTTCAAGATTGCGACAAATCCCGACAATCGGACAATCCGAATATTTAGCAAAATGGGTCTAGACAAGCTAGTCTTGTCCGAATAAAATCGGGTCGGGTATGGATAATGAATTTACTTCTTTATGGCAGGGGTTGTCCAGAACCGGACCCATCCGAACTCGAATTTTTGCCACCTCTATATGCAGTAGAAAGTGGATGTAGAAATAAAGGGGTTTATTTGTTTTATGAATCACACTATTATTATTTTGTAAAAAATATATTTTTCTTGTATATATTGATTGGTATATTTTGTATTAGGATCCAATCTATTCCACTTATATACCACACCAAATCTTATTATATTTTCCATATGGGACTACATTCTCCAATAATATATGCCACGGCTATTCAGACCCCATATTTTGCTCCCTTTACCCCATTACTTCACTATACCCCGTTTTTGAATTTTTTTTACAGCTTTTACTCCACTTTTTTGTAAATTATTCCAAAACTACCCCTCATCCTCAACGAATGTTTACCTCATCTCCTACCTTCATCCCAACACCCCTCAATCCTCTTCATTTCTCGATTTTAGTAATTGTAGAGCACTTGTACTAGGTCACCATCAAATGTCGTAGGAGTGTTTTTTCGTTGAACAAGGTCGGATGTGGTCGTGTCGTATCTAAGAAGTGAAGAAGTGTCGCCTGCGGGGTTCGACCGACTCCAACTGATACCTCTAAAGAGGTAACGGCCGACTTCGATCGATAATGCGAAGCGAACTCGATTTGAATTGGTGACGGAGGGATCCAGCCGAGACCTCTAAAGAGGTGTTGGCTATGTATGGCCGACATCTCTTGGTCGACACCTCTTAATCGGCACTATGTGTCTGACACCTCTTCAGAGCTGTCGGTCATATGTGGCTGACACACGTGGGTAACAAGAACGAGCAAAAATATTTCAAAACTCTTAAAAAATACATGATAATGACAAAAAATAGTAGGTTTTGCTCAGAATCGCTTGATATTTTCGATTCCATCAAGACTTTGTACCCAAAATGCAAGATGTAACCCTCAATCGAAGCTCTAAACCCAACAACAAAATCACAAATAATACCGACTCAAAAAAGTAAAAAAACCAAAAAAAAAAACATTGACATCAACACGAAAAGAGATAAAGAATGCACCCACGACGTCAAATCGATGTTGTTTTGTTCGGATTTCATCGGATTTGAGAATGCGATTGAGAGAGGGGTGACTAAGGTATGCGTGAGTAGGGTGACAGAGGTATGAGTGAGTAAAAAACTAAAAACTTTTTTATATGGAGGGGTAGTTAGGTCATTTCAATATGGGCTGAAAAAAATTCAAAAATGGGGTAAAATGAGCAAAATGTGGGGTCAAAATAGCCTGGGCTATATATATAGTATCGTCTCCGTAGTACCACCATGTCACTATTTTTCATTTCTCTCACCAGCTTGATCGTGGCATGCATGATATATATATATAAAAGCACAGAAGCCGCAGAATGTTAAATCATGCATCGAGATGCGTGCTTATATATCTTCGTACCCATCCAACAGTTCTGCAACAGCTCTATTTTTACGTCACCCCATTATAATATATAAATTCTCATGAATTATAAGTTAGATTAGTTGCCGACCGGTCACAGCTAAACCTAAATCAATCTCACTCATCCGTACGAACGTGTTTAATTAATTATCTCTAATCAACAATCAAATTAAGCTTTCTCTTCTCAAATCTTTTCGGGACGCGTCGTAATTGGGTGACTTGCGTTGGAGCACTGCTACTACTACTACCAATAATGAGGTTTTGTTTCTTCATTTTTTTTTCTAACTTTTTTTGACATATGGGATTTTAATTCTTTTTAAATTAAATAATATGGTAAAACAGATATATCAGTCAATTGGATGACTCAATGATTTAGTATGATATTAATTTGTAAGTAAAAAGTTATGAGTTCAAACTTTGGTAGGTGCAAAAGTTATTTTTTTCATATAAAAAAATAAGATAAAACAAATATATAAATATAAGTAAAATCTTTGCCTTTAATGATTTATTATAAATTGTATCCACGCGTTTGACATTATTTCAAATACATTATTTAGGCTTGAGAAAATGAAAAAATTATGTGCATTCAATCAATATATATTTTTATATGATGCAATTCATTATTTTTATTTTTCTAATTAACTTATAATGATGACAACCAAAGATACAATTTGTAAGAGCTCAATTCAATTAATATTTAAAGACCCTTGATATTTTTGCAAGAACTTTAGAAGGTTAAGATTAATTTGCCATTTGCCAATAATAAGACCAATACATAACTTAACTTTTGATGTCAAAGCATCTGACCTTGGTTAGATGCATGGATGATGTATCACTTGCCAAAAGACAAGAGGTTTGGGTAGGTTGTGGGTTCCACTCCCTTGACTCTTGTCATATACGCACAACAAGATTTCTACACTTAATCTTTTAGGAATGATTATAACAACAACAAGATTTTAATCTCGAATTAATATTGGAATTGTTTTTTATATAAAAATTAATTGGAATTGTTATATATAAGGAGTTCTACCATGGTGATTGAAGAAAATTACCATGAATGGTGATATTTAATTCTAGCCATTAGATCTTGATCTAACTATTCAATTTAGTCATTGTGTCAATTTTTTGAAACGGGTAACCTATTGTTCAAGTTACTACATTAGATATTCTGCATTTAATGCATGGACTGTATTTAATGTTCTACGCATGATTATGAGAGTTAGTACCTTTAATTATTACTTTATACATTATGTTTAATTTCTAAAAATATTGGTGTACTTTATATTATTTGGAATATATAATATAATGCAATTTGATTAGTCATAAAAGTCTCATTTTGATGATGACAAAAAAAGTCTCATTTTGTTGTAAACTTTTTCATAACTTTTTTTTTTGCTAAATAATAAAGTATGTAACATAAAGAAATTTTTAGATATTTAAAACATCAACAATAAAAAATAATACATATTTATAATCTAGTTTTGTGATTTGGAGAAGCAACCAGATTATGAACAACTATATTCATTTTAAAACATCAACAATATATATATATATATATATATATATATATACTATGTTCATTTTAGAATTAGAACAAAGTTTTTAAAAATATGTCATGCACAAAATTATTTAAAGAAAAAAATCATTAAATTAAATAGATAAAAGATATAATATATATAGTTAAAGAATGAATTTTATCATTACTGACAACTAATTATATTATTCAATAAATTTAAAATTTCAGATTTTTTTACTATTTAAAAAGCCGAGTGTTTAACTTTTTTAAAAAAAAAGTTGAGAATTTAATTAATTTTTTTTATATTTCCTTCAAAAAATAATTAGCAAGTTATTAATGAACTTTCTTAAAAAATAATCACGCAATATGATAAATTATTTTATTTAATAAAATTAACTTAAGAAAAGTTTGATTGGAATATGTTTTGTTAAAAAAATCTAAATTTAAAAATAATAATTAATTATAAAATGTCACATTTTTTTTTAAAAAAATATAAAATTTCACTTATACATACTAATACAGTCACGCATATTTACCTTCAAAAAGAAAATAAAATATGAAAATAAAATTAAATTGAGCTTTGGAAATAAAAAACTTAAAAACTAAATTAATACATACATAACTATTATCAAGAAAAATAGAAAATTATATGAAAAAGTGTAGAATTTAAATAAGATATTACAATATTATTTTTAGAAGTTATTATTAACTTTAATTTTTATATCAAGAATTATATTATATTTTTAAAAGGTAAAGTCTTTCTTTTATATTTTCTACCAGTCGCAATTCCGCGCTCCGCGCATGAGCAAGACCCAAGTATCAATGTAAAATAAAAATAAATCTAACATAAAAACAAAAGTAAAATTTTTTATGGTGTAATCTTTAGTTGATTTTGAAGCAAGAAACAATATCACTAGACAAATTGAGTTTGTTCTCACTAAGTCTATGGTTAAAATTTATTTAAAAGAGTTAATTAAGCAAATATATCATGTTAATTTTCTATTTTGTAAATTTTTAATGTCACTAGCTTTAATTTTTTGTCGGAGAGTGTCACATTAATTAATAATTATTGGGAGAGTGAGCATAAAAGCAAAACATAATCAACAAAAAAAGTTTGCAAGTTTTCTTTAAAATAAAAAAATGCCTTATATCTTACATCATTGGCTAAAAAAAAAAAAAAAAAAAAAGTTCAAATGCTACAATGTCACCCCTAAGTCACTTTTTGATGACATGGCATGTGCACCCCACATGAAAATGGACGAAAATAGTTCTCAATCGTAAAACACACGTGGTGTGCATCTCGAGTCGCGCACCGACACCTCCCAAAGATGTGAAGCAACACGTCATGTTAAAGGGTGTAATATTTGGGTGTCATTTGTAGCATTTTTCATAAATAAATAACAAAAGAAATAGGTTCACAACTAAAGAAAAAAAACCCGAATGACATAATGTCACGTGTTATCGAGTTTCTCCCCAAAGATGTTCCATTATGTATACGTACATACATATAGATTTGTACATGGAGGAAGAAATAAATTTTCATGATAATATATATCAATAATGATTATAAAATTTACATATGTATATGAAGATGACTATATATCAATTAATATATATTCAATAATGTCTACAATTAAGTATAGTGATTCAAAAAAAATTTAACAAAATTTAATTTGTTTATTTATGATAGTTTGGGTTTTCAAAATGAAATGAATTGATATGCATTTAATTCTCTTTATGACAATGTAGGTTACTTACTATAATAGGTTTCAATGGAGATCACCGGTGATCTCCGTCAATCACCATGGTAGAACTCCCTTATATTATATATATATAGTGCTTCTACTATGAGTATCAAAAAGATACTCATGACATGGGTACAAAATATCGATGTTTTTCAAAAAGTAGGGTGGCTTTAGTTTGTAATTCACCAAATAGTGGGGTTTACTTTTAAATTCCAAAACTAATGTATAACTCCTTTTGAAAAAAAGCTATTGATGATGAGGTGGCATGTATGGTGGTGAGGTGGAAGACATTTGTATAGATAACTCCTTTTGAAAATGAGCTATCTATACAAAATTCTAAACTCTATAATTGACTCCTTTTGAAAATGAGCTATCTATACAAAATTCTTCGCCCTATGAACGACACGTGCATATGGAGATGGACGACCCGCGTCACTCGACGTATCTCGAGGTAGACAACCCATGTAAACAACACGCACGCATATCGACGTGGACAACCCATGCAAGCGTCACCCATATATGTTGAGGTGGAGAATTCATGCAAATGTCAAGCACGTCTGTCGAGGTGGGCGACCCATGCAACCTCGTGCAACTCATGCAACCTGTTGCAATCCATGCAAACCTCACGCACGTATCTCGAGGTGGACAACTCATACAACCTCGCCTAATCCATGCAAACCATGCAAAGGTCACACGCGTATTTCGAGGTGGACACCCCATGTAACCTCGTAAAATCCAAGTAAATCATGCAAATGACTCGCACGTGTCTCGAGGTGGTAAAACCAATGCAAACGTCACACACGTATCTCGTGGTTGACAATACATAGAAACGCCACGCACGTATGTCGATGTAGGCGAGCCATGCATCTTCGTGCAAATCATTCAAACGTCACAGACATATCTCGAGGTGTGGACAACTCATGCAACCTCGTGCAATCCATGCAAACCATGCGAATGTGAAGCACATATTTCGAGGTAGACAACCCATGCAACCTGCTGCAGTCCATGCAAACTATACAAACGTCATGCACGTAACTCGAGGTGGATAACTAATGCAAACACCAAACACGTATCTCGAGTCGCACACCGACACCTCCCAAAGATGTGAAGCAGCACGCCATGTTAAAGGGTGTAATATTTGGGTGTCATTTGTAGCATTTTTCATAAATAAATAACAAAAGAAATAGGTTCACAACTAAAGAAAAAAACCCGAATGACATAATGTCACGTGTTATCGAGTTTCTCCCCAAAGATGTTCCATTATGCATACGTACATACATATAGATTTGTACATGGAGGAAGAAATAAATTTTCATGATAATATATATCAATAATGATTATAAAATTTACATATGTAAATGAAGATGACTATATATCAATTAATATATATTCAATAACGTCTACAATTAAGTATAGTGATTCAAAATTTTTTTAACAAAATTTAATTTGTTTATTTATGATAGTTTGGGTTTCCAAAATGAAATGAATTGATATGCATTTAATTCTCTTTATGACAATGTGGGTTACTTACTATAATAGGTTTCAATGGAGATCACCATGGATGGTGATCCATGGTAATCTCCGTCAATCACCATGGTAGAACTCCCTATATATATATATATATATATATATATATATATATATATATATATATATAGTGCTTCTACTATGAGTATCAAAAAGATACTCATGACATGGGTACAAAATATCGGTGTTTTTCAAAAAGTAGGGTGGCTTTAGTTTGTAATTCACCAAATAGTGGGGTTTACTTTTAAATTCCAAAACTAATGTATAACTCCTTTTGAAAAGAAGTTATTGATGATGAGGTGGCATGCATGGTGGTGAGGTGGAAGGCATTTGTATGGATAACTCCTTTTGAAAATGAGCTATCTATACAAAATTCTAAACTCTATGAATGACTCCTTTTGAAAATGAAGCTATCTATACAAAATTCTTCGCCCTATGAACGACACGTGCATATGAAGATGGACGACCCGCGTCACTCGAGTATCTCGAGGTAGACAACCCATGTAAACAACACGCACGCATATCGACGTGGACAACCCATGCAAACGTCACCCATGTATGTTGAGGTGGAGAATTCATGCAAATGTCAGGCACGTCTGTCGAGGTGGGCGACTCATGCAACCTCGTGCAACTCATGCAACCTGTTGCAATCCATGCAAACCTCACGTACGTATCTCAAGGTGGACAACTCATACAACCTCGCCTAATCCATGCGAACCATGCAAAGGTTACACGCGTATTCCGAGGTGGACACCCCATGTAACCTCGTAAAATCCAAGTAAATCATGCAAATGACTCGCACGTGTCTCGAGGTGGTAAAGCCAATGCAAACGTCACACACGTATCTCATGGTTAACAACACATGGAAACGCCACGCACGTATGTCGATGTAGGCGAGCCATGCATCTTCGTGCAAACCATTCAAACGTCACAGACATATCTCGAGGTGCGGACAACTCATACAACCTCGTGCAATCCATGCAAACCATGCGAATGTGAAGCACATATTTCGAGGTAGACAACTCATGCAACCTGCTGCAGTCCATGCAAACTATACAAACGTCATGCACGTAACTCGAGGTGGATAACTAATGCAAACACTAAACACGTATCTCGAGGTGGACAATTCATGCAAACGTCATGCACGTATCTCGAGGGGACAACTCATGCATATCCACTACATACCATGCACCCCATGCAAACGTCACGCACGTATCGCGAGGCGGACAACTCTTGCAACTCATAGTAACCATGCAACTTATCTTTTAAACTTTTGTCTTTCCCACGTGGACATCCCACGTGTATGTCCACGTGTACCGGGAAACAAGAATAGCACCTTTTGAAAAGGCGCTATTCTTGTTTGTCTTTTCCACGCGGACATCCCACATGGACACCCAATACTATTTACACGACTAGTGCATGCGCTATTCGTGTAAAGCGGCTCCAACCAATCCACGTGGAATCAAATAACACGAATATCGTCTTTTGAAAAGGCGATATTCGTGTAAACCAATCCACGTGGACATCCACGTGGATGGATTGTATCATAATAACACGAATAACGCATTTTGAAAAGACGCTATTCATGTGTCCACGTAAGCGGAAAAAATTTGCTCCCCTAATAACGCCTTTTCAAAAGGCGATATATCCTATTTTTAGAATAAAAAAAAATCACACTTATTTTGCTCATTTAACCTATTTTCTACTGTACTTTTGTAATTTTTTCACAAAATATCCACTGTCGGATTAAATGATCAGGAGAGAGAAATGATAAAGACATTTAATATAGCATTAATTACTCTTTCTCTCTATCTCAAAAAACAAGATACCCCTTTTCCACCGTTAAATTATAGCATCAAGAATGGGTGTTTTTCCAAAAGTATGGTAGATTTACATTTTAATTCACAAAATAGGGAGGTTTTTTTTTTATTAACCGAAATAGGCAATAACGCATTTTGAAAAGGCGTTATTGTGTGTGGTTGGTTTGGTTGGCGCTGACGTGGCGGTGACGTGACATGGGTTTGTACAGATAGCGCCTTTTCAAAATGCGATATCTGTACATGTGGTCGCCACGTCATCGCCACCTTACCGTGGCTAGCCACGTGTATAGATAGCGCCTTTTCAAAAGGCGCTATCTATACAAACCGACGCCACGTCACCGCCACCTCACAAATAATAATTAAAAAAATTAAAATTATGGAAAAATTAAACTGATTTATATAAACTGTAAATTACAGAAAATAGATTAAAATATATAAAAATTATGGAAAAATTCTGAAAAATTCTCAAAAAATATGAAAAATAGGGAAAACTAGAAAAAAAAATGAGTTCGAGGCTTTTCGGGCGTTTGGCACCCCGGTATAATTCAAAAAAGGGTGCTAAAAACTTAATTTTTATGAAAATAAAAATGACAAATCTATAATCACATACTATAATTGCATGTAATGCGACCCTAAAATTTTAATTGTTATAAATGGACACCAAGGACGTAGGAGTCAGGTGCGCAAATCGAGGCGTGAGCGGGACTTCTTGAGGACGAATTACGAATCTCGAGGTAAGTATACCAGTTAGAAATGAGTTTTCCCTATTTTTCATATTTTTCGAGAATTTTTCCGAATTTTTTCATAATTTTTATCTATTTTAATCTATTTTATGTAATTTACAGTTTATATAAATCAGTTTAATTTAATTTAATTTTAATTATTATTTTATTAATGGGGGTGGATGTGCCCACGCGGCGGGCGTTCTTTTTGGTGCGCTGGCTGCTGGTTGTCGTCACCGCTGAAAGCTGACTGACCGCGTCGTCTCCTCGGCCGCTCGTCCTCGCCGCGGCCGTCATCGTCGTAGTCGAGCGATCTCGACAATTGGATATGCATCGTGTTGCGTGTAGCGCGAGTATCGAGATTTTGAAATGAGGCAGGTTGGAGCATCGAGATGCGCGCTGGTCGGTTGTTGAGTTGTCTCGAGATTCGTGTTGCACGAATCTCGAGGAAAATTTTGATTTGTAATCAAAAAGAAATTAAAAAGAAAATGTATATATATAATATATACATTAAATATATATATAATATATACATTAAATATATATATATATATATATATATAAAGATTTGGATAAGAATAAAAAAAAGAGAGAAAAACAGTGAACGAGAGAGAAAGAAAAAAAGTGATCGGGAGAAGAGGAAGAAATGGGAGGCGGAACTCCGAGCGTTAGCGCGCAGCAGCAGTGCACCGGCGCCAGCGCAGCGCGAGGAGGACGACGGGACCATGCAGCAGCAAGCGCGAAGACGCGGCAGACGCAGAAAGCGCAGCAGCGGCTCAGATCGGAGCGAGCTAGCGCGCGCGCGCGGCTGGGGGGACGACGACCAGCGGTGGTCGGCAATGGCAGCACCAGCCTGGCGCGCGCGAAATGACGGCGCGCCGCGCAAGCGAGAAGCGGCGCTGCAGCCGACTCCGACGCGGCTGGGGTCGGATCGGCAGGATCCACGTGGACATAGCAATACTTAATAGCGCCTTCTCCGAAGGCGCTATTGCATTGTGGATCGCCACGTGGATCCACGTGGTCCGGGGTATCCTTCATGTCCACGTGGCGCCAATAGCGCCTTCGGAGAAGGCGCTATTGGTGCCACGTGGCAGACACATCAGCAACAACGCCTCTATTGGTGTCTACGTGGCAGACACATCAGCAATAACGCCTATTCAATAGGCGTTATTGCTTAGTGTGGGGAAAAAAAAATCCACCGTACTTACCTCTTTTAAAGTACAAAGTTGTGTACTTTGGTAAATTTTTCTCAAGAATGAGAAAATGTAGATGCATTTAAAACATTAATTACACATGTTCTCAACAACAAAATATGGCTTTCTCTTTTGTTAAGGGAAATGCTATAATGACACATAAGTCACACGCCTACACTTTCTCTCTCAAATTAAAAAAAAAAATGTGCCTTAAAAAAGGGAAATACTACAACAACACACTTGTGTCGCACATAATTCAACGAATTCTTGGTATCTCTCTTGATAATCTATACTATATATAATGTTAATCCTCTTTGCCATCTTATTAGTCCAAAACTTATCATAATTTCAAGAATGCCCTCAAATGCGATTTTTTTTAATTCACTCAAGACAACTTTAAAAAAGTAAATAATTAGGGTATTTTTGAAAAATAATTAAACTTATTTTTAGTTAGTTTTTAAAATGGAAGTATATCTTACTTTTTCTTATTTCACTCCACTTTTTTATCAATCCAATTAAAACGTGGTTTCAAATTGTTCCAATAAAAACTGCATATTCAAAATATGTCCAATTAAATTGTCATTCCTACTTCAATGCCGCACATTTAAAGCAATTTTTTTTTTCATGCCTCATGTGCTCCGGTTGATTAGTTATTTTAATTGCAATGTTTTTAAATTAATTGATTAAAAATAGAATTTATTTATTCCAAATTTATTTTTAGACATCAAATATGCAAATTAAAAAATATTGTAATTCATGTAATAACAAAATAACAAAAACAAAACAAAAGAATAAACTTTGTCTATATTTAATAGTAAAAAGTAAATCGTGTAATACCAATGAAAACAATAATTCATGTAGTAGAAAAACATTAAAGATCTACCTAAAAAAAGATCTCAATGATATCAATAATAAAATAACTAAATAATTAAATATGTTAATACAATAGAAAATAAAATTAGTTAATTATGTAATAAATATAGCTTTGAAATATAAGAAAGAATTAGTTTTAGACCCAGACATCATCCGGAAATACTATGAATCTATGTTTATTTTTTTATTAATAAAAGTTGTTTAAAAACCAAAGATATAAATAAATATATGAAGAATGATGTAATTGTAATTCTCATAATAACTAAAAACCGTAATGTTTGATTAAAAAAATGAAAAATACCTACACTAGATTACTATGAATCTATATTTATTTTTTTTATACGTAAATGTTGTTTAAAAACCAAAATATATAAAATATATGAAGAATGATATAATAGTAATTCTCATAATAACTAAAAATTGCAATCTTCGATTAAAAATATGAAAGATGAAAAATATCTTGCACTAAATTATATATAGCTATTATATTTTATTTTTAAAAAACTAAAAAAGTTGTTATTGTGAAAAAAATCAAAAAATGAAAAAAAAAAATGAAAACAATGTACTTAGGCTATTAAGTAGGATATTGATATTAATTGGGCTAACGAAAGTACTTATGCTATTAATGAGGCAAACTAATTAATACACCAAAACATTTCAAATATATATATTTAAAGTTGACATGTGTCAACAATGTACATAGCTTTTATATATTTATATATATAATTACTCTTTAATGCGGCATAAGTGCAACTAAGTCGATCTTTTGTTAAACAAAAAGGGCTTAATCGATGATCGATCGAGGTGATATGTAGTTGGATGATTAAGGTTGCTATGATACGTAGTAAACCTATTCATGGACCTAAGTATGAGTTCAGCTCGCTAAGGCTAGTCTTACATGGCCGCAGGGGCGTACCCAAGTGGGCCTTGCCCTGGGCTACAGCCCAGGGCAAGGCCCAAAAAAAGCCCAAAAAATAAAATAAAATTAGTATTTAAGGCTTTTAAGCCCACACTTGCGACCAGGGCGTACCCACAGCCCAGGGCAAGGCCCAAAAAAAAATTATAGCCCAGGGCTATCAAAAATCCTGGATTCGCCCCTGCATGGCCGGCCTTGAACCGACTAATAAAGCCCAAGTCCAGTTCAATCCATGTATATTAACCTTTTTTAGTTTTAAAAATATTTTTATATGTAAAGTACAAAAAAATAAATAAATTATTTATTATTATAATAAAAAGTTATAAGTGATTAGGCTTGGGCCAAATCTTTTAAGCCTAAGTTCACATGTGTACTAGGTGGGCTTAAATTTTCGATTAAATTACAATTTGAGTAAGTCTTAGTTCTTGATTAAAGCGTGATCAAGATGTAATCAAAACCAATGCAAGGCATAATGATTTAGGTCTTCATCTGAATGATAGTAATTCATCATGCAATATTTACCTAGCTATTTAGTGAATGCTTTAGTTTTATTTAAAAAAAAAACGCCGTACTATTTAGCCTATTCTTTTATTTAGAAAATTATAAACTTTTTAATTAAGAAAAAAAATTCAATAAGAGTGTAATTGCCTTGACTATGATCACGATTAATTTAGAAGTTATATTTATTGAATTATTTACACGATTCGTTATTTTAAAATGACAAAATAATGAAATAAGTATAAATTAAACAATTGTATGAAAAAAATTAATTTTAAATAAATTTAACTTAACATATTATCACTACAAAAATTAATAAATTAATTCGTTAATGATAATAGGTTTAATGATAATGTATATGTTTGATGATAATATGTTTAGATAAATTAGTTTAAAATTAAGTAATACGTAATTCTAATTTATTCTAAAAATATAAATTCCATGAATAATACAAAAATATTAAATATATAACTAATAAATAAAATAAAAGTTCTATAATTAATAAAATAAATAAATTTGTGTTAAAATTAAAGTGTATCCTATAAAGTAACTAAATCCTCCATTTTAAATTATTTAAATGTGATTAGGTATGTCGTACTTGCCCAAAATTATTTAGTGTGGGAAATCGAGGCTACATGCTAGGTAATCAAGGCGGCTTTATTTGTAATTTGTACTTCAACTTTCTAAAACTGTTTATTTTAATACAAGTATTATTATTTTTTTTGAAGATTTTTTGTTACTAACTATAATTATAAAAAGAACTTTTGTTCTTTTTGTTTTGCTTATTAATTTTAGTAAAAAACTGTGTTTTTCTAATTTGTAATTTATACACTAACAACTTGTTGACCCCAAATATTGTCTGTGAAGTACACATGAAATCTTTCTAAGCCCATTAACAAAAATTTAATGATTTTTATTCTCATCACCAATTAATATTCAAAAACATCTCTCGCATCTTTCCGTGTAAAAAAGTTAAATGAGAAAAATAAAACCTTCAACAAAATTAATTTTTCTAGATTTGGAAGATTAAAGTATCATAATAACATTTTTTTTAGAAAGAATGTGTAGCTAGGTGTGTCAATCAAGTGTCTCATCTTATACCACTTCTATTTTGAGAGAGAGAGAGAGAGAGAAGAGAGAATGTGTGTGTGCGTGTGTAACGACCCGCTTTAATTAATCTCGATTAACTGACAAATTACGGATTAAGATTCTAAGCTCAGACCCACGTGGACGTCGCAGAAAAGTATAAGGCACGCCTAACGAGGTAAAATTTGTTATTTTTGTGTGGCGAGTGTTTATGTAATAATTCGCGTCGCGCTAATTAAGAATTACGCTTGGTCGCGTTGTGCGCGTGTAGTGATGAGAGTGTACGACGTCACGGTGTGCGCGTAACTCGGGTGTATAGGATAGTCTGGAATTTAGTTGTCACATCACACATCTCATCACATCACCTATCCGATCACCATACTTAAACCCATCACTCACTTTTTCTCTTTCCTTTCCAAAATCAAACAATTTTTTTCTCTCTCTCCTCACTCACGCCCTCTCTTTACCCGAGCTCTTCTTCCCCCCTCTCATTTTCATTTTCTCCTCCAACAAAACCACTCAATCTCCATTAATATCACCCTCACCAAGCTCTCCATCACTCCCTCGAATCGGACTCATATCTGTCGCGGTGTTCGCTCCTCTCGGTGGCGCTCGCGACGATCTCCAAATCGAGGTGAGTTTTGTTGTTTTACAAGCTTTTGTGGAGAAACTTATATTTTAATGGTAATGGTGTTGTTGGGTTGTTGGTGTTGTTGTTGTTGTTGTTGTTGTCGTGAAAAAAAAAAAGGGCCGCTAAGGGCACCCCACCATTTAATGAAGGCACCAGTTAATGTGGGCACAAACCGATTTACCTGGGGCACCCAAAAATTAGACCCGAAATACCTAAACTACCCATCGTGGAAATCCATCTGCACCCTACCACCCTCGTGCAAACCCCTGAGCACCCCACCACCCCCACCGCCACCTTCACCGAACTCCTTGTGGAAGAATCCATTTGTTTTGAACCGACCAGTGAGAGGAATCCCCGAAATCGTGTTCTCCGTCCCTCGCCGTGTGTTTCTCCTTCGTTGTTCGAGTTTCTGCATTTTGTAGGGTCCGGTGTGTGAGCCGATTTCGTCTCCAAATTAGGGCTCGGTTGAAGATCGTCGAATTAAGTTACATTTGGTAGAGTAGTTGTAATGTGTGTATGGCGGTTTGTTCAATTGTAAAAAAATCGGGAAATCGCGGTTCTCGGCCACACAGGCCAGATACGGTGTCAACTGTCTCGGCCAAGCATGGCCGAGACAGAAGCTAATATTTTTGGGAACTCGCAGTCTCGGCCACGTAGACCGGAAGAGTCGACAGCGTATCAATTTACGCATGTCCGAGAATACTGCCGTTATCTCGGCCGTGACATGACGAGAGCTACAATTAGTGATAGGTAATGTGGCGTCGGTGGTGTACAACCGAGAATTTTGTCCTACACTCGGTTGTCCACTTCCGAGAGGGCCTCAGTAGGCTCGGTCGTCATAGGACGAGAGTAAGGCGAATTGAAATGGTTAATCCATCTCGGTGGTGTATAACCGAGAACTTGCTATTGGACTCGGTTGTAAACGACCGATATATTAGACTACTTGTCGGTTATGGGTGACCGAAAATATGGGTTGTTTCACGAACATGCTTGACCGAGACATCAGAAATGGATGAATTTGAACATTACTTTTTGTAAAAAAATTTTGTGGTATGTCAAACTAACAATACAAGATTGAAAATCCAGCACGACAATTTGCACCGAAACTAAATTAATTATAAATCTTTGTAACATTCAAACTGACTCTAAAAATGGTCCATCCATAAGTAAACAACAATCAAAATACAGCACAACATTTGCATATACATAGAACATTCGGAGGAATTGACAAAATTTCTAAATGTTTAGCCATCAAGGTTTCTAGGTACAAGCTTTAACCTACGGTGTATCTAAATCTACAACAGATATGGTGGTTTCATCATCAGCAGTTGCAATGGGCGCGATGTCTCGAAAAACGAATCCATCTCACCAACCTTTGGCGCGATCCTCAACGTACCGATCCCACGATGGATATAAGGATGGCGGCGGTGCATTTTCACACGCAACTGCACCTGTCAAAGTGAAGATTAGAACATAGAAGATATTGTCACAAACCCGATTAAGGGGGAAACAAACCAATTCACAAAAAATCATAGAACTTACCCTAACACAATGGATATTCCTTTCATTTGTCATTGCAATGATAAGTCTGTTGTGCAATGACGACGGTCGAGTACTACGTAGAGGTAGGAATGTGGAGGCACTCCCATGCGAGAGGTTGACGAGAATGATATTGAATGCGGTGGATACTAACAATCCCATGTCTGGAAGTGTCAACCATTCTTTGAAAGATGCCCCCTCTTGCTTCTCTGGGCAATGCACCGCATTCTTGACAGTCTCGAAACTCGAGCCAAGCACTTCCCGCCAAAGGTCTTCATACCCGATAATCTCATCGTACATCCTTCTACGCACAATCCTCCACCCGTCTACATCGGCAAGGGCAAGCCCGGAGGCTACACACCGATATCCACAATTTCCATCGGAAACCACATCGATAATGGCGCCCTCAACATGTGGCAACCAATCCGGTTCTAAGCAATGACCATAAGCCATGTTAGATCCACTTTGCGTGCGTCGACTGGCACGACGCATTTGTGGAACAACCTTGCCTTTCTTCTGCCTAGAAGTGGAGGCCTCTTTTGTGGAGTGGGAGGACTCAAATCCGCTCTCCACCCGTCTCGTCGAAGAATCGTCATCATCGTGTTTTCTCTTCGACACCTTTGGGGTGCCTCCGATTGGAGACCCCGGTGTCCTCCCACCCGCATCCTCAACTTCCGCTCGCACTCCACAAAAGACGAAGGTGGACTAATCTCCCCGAGTGCTCACTTTCGATCCTCCCCGCATCCTCAACTTCCTCCTCCCCCTTATCCAATCTTCATGCGGTGTCGTGATTGTGCCTCCCACAAATCACAGTGACATACCATAAGGAGTCAACATTTTCCTTGACGTTAATTTGGAAAGGGCATCCACATTTCTTCGTACCAGTGTGACTCGCCTTTTCATCATTCCTTGATTTCTTTAAAAATTTTGCCGCTTTCCCCTTCCCTACTCTCTGAGCCAGTCCCCTATATGTCCCAGACCTCTCACAGGTAATTTTCACCCTTCCCCTGCGCTTAATGCCCCCGGCATCCGAGCGCTTCGTTACTAACACAAACTTGTTCTCACCACCAATCATTTGAAGTCATGAAATAGCCGCTTCTCGAGAGGGGAATGACTTAGAAGGTGTAAAAGTGTCCTTGTAGTCTGGAAAATTACTAGATAACGGCATTACCTGCAATACAAACAGTGTAACATTATAATCAACCAAAATGTACAGCACAATCACAAAAAAACCCCAAAAAAATAGGTTCTCGGTTGTACAGGTCCAAAACTTTCTTCACAGTCTCGCTCATGTACGACCGAGAGTTACTCAAGACTTCTCGGTCGTACTCAATCGTGACTGCGTGAAACCTCTCGGTCCCCCATGACCGAGACATTACTATACATCTCGATCTGCGAGGCCGAAACAATCGCGCACCTGACGTAAACTTCGGATAACGCATAAAAAACACAAAAAATTTACAAAATTACCTCAAGGACGACCTCCTCTGGCACCGAAGCATTACAATCCTCCATTATATAGTGGAAACAACTTCGGATTTGAAGAAATTACCAAACCCTACGTTGACAAACAAATCATCATTTTCACAGTTATACACAACTAAACAGTTCTAAAAAACCCGAATATGGTTGTCAAACATTGTTACCTCGCTGTCGGATGATGTCAATCCGCAAGAATCGATCAGCTCTTCGCCAAACGCAATGTGGCTTTGTGGTTCAAGCTTGGTGGTGGGGCGCCCTAACTCCTTGTCAAAATGGTTTGAGGGTTTGAACCATTATATATACTGAGGGGCAAAATGGTCTTTTCCATTTTTTTTGGAATTTTTACAAATAAGTTGGGTGCCTTCATGAAAAGGTGGGGTGCCCTTAACGGTCCTAAAAAAAAAATGGTCTCTGGAGAGACGATTTCATGGGAGAGGGAATAGGTGGGCGCCAGCGGGCGGGCAGCCGCCTAAGCCCAGCGGGCGGGCGGCCCAGCACTGGGCGGGCCGAGCCAACCCAAACCCGGGTGGCCCTGGTTGGGCTGAACCAGGCCCAACCCACCCCAAATTAATTTAATTAATTAAAATTTTGAAAAAATTAAATAAAATACATTTTTAAATCAAATAAATATCAGAAAATAGAAAAAATAGCTAGAAAATTATGAAAAAATCCAGAAAAATCAAGAAAAATATAATAAAATGAGAAAAATATAAAAAAGTAGTTTTTGAGGACTTTTTGGGGCATCGGCACCCCGGTATAACTCAAAAAGTGTGCCGAAATTAAACTTTTTGAAACAAAATCTCAAATTTTTTTGTCACACACTATAAATTCATTTAATGTGACTCTAAAATAACAAAGTGGTATAATTGGATACCAGGGACTTAGGAGACTATAGTCGGATATCGGGCGCGTATCTCGAGGCGTGAGCGGGACATTTTGGAGAAATATTTGCGATGGTTTGAGGTAAGTAAACCAACGAGAAAGTCAGTTTAGAATTTACTTATTTTTCTTGTAAATTATTTATTTCACATTACTTTTCGCCAGTTCAGCTTGCATGTTTACTCTATTCTCGCGAATGTCTATGTATGGTCGAAAGGACAATGTGACCCCTTTCCGGCTCTCTCGTTGATGATGATTCGATTGTTGCTACGGTGTTGGTCATACCCTAGACTACGTGTGAGATTTCTTTCAGCGAGTCGATGATATCGAGAGCGAGTTGACGTAAGGCTCACCTCCGTCACAGATTTCCTCTCCTTTGAGGCGTTAGGCGGAAGTATACATTCCGACCAATAGAGTTCCTCATTTCGACCGTGAAGAGGGGGTGTGGATTTCCTCACCTCTAGGGCCTTCTCGATTTAGCATTTACGTCTCAGGGCTCAACAGCTATACACCACACTCGCGTTCCATATTCTTGATTATCTCACGACTTATATTCATGCTTTACATTCATGTTCATTTACTTTATATGCATGAATTGTAGCCGTTTCTTGGATTTCTTGTGAATACTAACTGAATTTCTTTGGGATTTACTCAATGGAACTTGTCATTGTTTGTTGGTGGCAAGTTGCAGATCCTACGACGAGCCGGGGAAAGGCGGTGCTTGGCGACTACCTCTGATCTAGAGCGCCTCGACTAGCTTACTCGTAGGTGTTTGTATACATATACATTCTTTTTGGGGATCATTTTGGGAGACTTATTACATGATACGTGTGTATTGACACCTATTATACATTTTTGTCGCCTTAATTGATATACATGGTATCCTTTTGTCAGGTTTCCACCCCATAGGTTGTTAATTAATGCATAACTTGTTTACATTAATTATATGCATGTTATTAAGACTTTCGCTATTAAAAATAACCTGAAAAGAATTAAAATAAACAAATTAAGTTGTAAAACTTCTTAACTTAGCATATTTTGATAGAATATTAATTTTTTAAAACAACGAAACTTACTAAGTCGGATTACAAGACGGCTAATTCGCGGGCAGTCATAGACAGATGTGCAGGTGACGTGGCATGGCTTGGTGACGTGTCCGGCGACGTGGCAGTGCCCGGTTTGCCTCGTAATTAGGGGCCGTCACAGTGTGTGTGTATGTGTTTAGGTATCTTGTAATCATAACACTTCCTTTTGTGTGTGTTTAGAGTGTGTGTGTGTGTGTTTAGGCGTCTTGTAATCATAACACTTCTTTTTAAGAGAGAAGTCATCATTTTTGTTAAGAAATGGAGAAAAAGTGATTAATACTTTATTAAATGCCTTTATCATTTCTCTCTCTTAATCATTTAATCCAACGGATTAAGGTATAATTAGGGTGCTAAAAGTCACTCCCTATATATATATATATTGTGTAAACGATTAATTTCTTTTCTCGCTCTTAAAAAACCATATATATATATATTGTGTAAACGACTAATTTCTTTTCTCACTCTTTAAAAACCTGCTTTATTTATAGTTAAAAAATCTTTTTTTTTATGAAAGGACGTTGTATATATAAAAAATAATTATGTATAAAAGAATGGGGTGTTGTACCCTTACAACAAATATTTACAAACCTATGTGCGCTATTTGACACCCAAAAGAATTGTAGGTACCACTCAAGAGAGCAGCTACAACCAAAAAGCAAAAAGAAAATGAGAACCCCCCCAAGCGCTCTAACCAGAACCCAAAAAGAAACATTCAGGATGCAGAATATGTTCTCCCTGCACCTCAGCCTTTTATCACCTTGTTTACGCCACCGACCTTCTTACATGGTGACAAGAGAAAGCCCAATTGAAACCCCAAAAGCTCCACACCCATCTACCCAAAAAGGTTGATCTCATCCTCGAGCCGCTTACCCTGGATTAAAGATTCTCTTGTCCGCCAAAATAGGTCTTTATTACCATAATAAATCATTCACATTCCATTCCTTAAACAAGGTATTATTAGACAAACATTGAGCAATATTAAGTTTGACACAGTTCCAAATCTCCTTCATAGTAGCCACTTTCTTTTTGAAGATGCGCGCATTTTGTTCAAGCCACACATTCCATACTATCGCGTGAGCTCCTAATGCCCACAAGGTTTAGATGACCTTATTAGCACCGGCCCAGTCCCCATCCGCAAACAACCCTTCACAAGATAGATGCTCATTCCATGTGCGATTTACATCCTGTGCAAGACGGATCCATAGATGCTTTGTAACATGAAAATGAACAAACACATGATCCACGTCTTCACCATGCCTTCCACGAAGAGCGCACTAGTGAGGGGAGAAGCAAAGATCTGGTCGACGCTTTTACATCATGTCGGCCACATTAAATCTCCTTGGGATGACTATCCATACTAGGAACTTGACTTTTGGAGGTGAGGATTTGTGGCCCCAACTGTAACGACCCGAAAATTTGACTTGTGCCACGTGTCAAGTTAGGGTCGAATGTAGGATCCATTCGTCGGAATACGTATGTCCGAATCTTGAGTGGAGACACCGAGAATGTTCGATTTGAGATTAATGCTAATTGTTGAGAAAAGCATATGCGGGGAATGCGGTGAACCGAAACACGAACGGGGACGCGCATCGAGTCGCGTGTCGACGTGGACCGAGGTAGCGGCGTAATGTGGCTATAATGATCTTAATGTGGTCACATCAAAAAGAAAATAAATGAAATGTATATATATGTATATATATATGAATAAAAAAAAATATATATATATATACTAGTTTCAAGACGTGCTACGCACGATTGACCCGCTCGCTTTGCTCGCGGGAATTAATTTTTAAGAATTTATTAATAAAATCCAAAATTGTAATTAAAATTTAAAAATTAGAAATACAAGTACATTCATTAGCTTATCAATATTCTCTAATGTGATTGAGATAAGATGTGAATGAAAAAACAAGCTAGTCATGCTAGGACATTACTTCCTAAAAAAAAAAGGAAAAAAGGAAAAAAAAACACAAGTGGTTTGACCCATCAATTTGTGAACACTTGCTTGTGGAGATTCCGTAGAATTGTATATAAAGTTCAATCTTTACCTCAAACTCTATACATAGAAATGATAACTTTGAAATTAATTATGAATGTAAATAATTGAATTAATTGAGATTAAAGCTTTAGATACCTTCTTTTTTTTTCACATGATTAATCAGAATTTTTTTCATGCAAATTTCTTCTGGGTTTTGGGTTTGTTCCCTCCCCCAACACCTTCTTCAAACCACATTCTTCTTCAACCCCCACCTTCTTCTTCTCTCTTTCGGATTCTCTCTGTCACGGCCCAAATCTCTAACCCTGGTTTAAATTTCTTAATTAGGATCACCGACCTTTGACGTGGGACCCACACTGTGATACGTACACCGACCGAGGCACGTGGCCGAGGTATATGATATTTTTGTATTTTTGTTTGCCTAGTGTTATGTATTGTGTAGACTTACTAAGTCATTTTGTACGGTTGTAGGCGTCGAGACGAGAGCGGGGACACGCCTCGAGTAGCGTGCTAGTCGGGAAACCGGGTAGTTAGCATTTTGGTAAGTCTTATGTAATACTAAAATGAAATTGATTAACAATTTGTCAAGTAAATAATATGGAATATATATATTGAGTGACTAGCGACGCGGCGGTACGCGTATATCACGATTCGGACGCGAAACCGGGCGTCGAAACGCCCGGAAACACGGGCGAGTGTCCTAGCGGTGTCACGAACATGTGTCACACTTGTCCCAACTCAAGTCACACTTGTCCCAACTCAAGCAACACTTGGAAAAATTCAGGCCATGTGTCAACCCCACTTACATGCACACAAAAACCCACCAAACACTCCCACCTACACCTACACCCCCCAACAACATGCAAACCAAACCACTCATTCATTCTTGCTGGAGAAGAAGAAGAGATTTGCTGGAGGGGAATGAATCATCAAGGTTTTGAAGGAATCCATGGGAGTTTGTGAGAAATCCTCAAGCTACATCAACTAGGTACACATATTGAGTTGAAACTTGAACAAGTTCTGGTTTTAGGCAAATTTCAGATAGTAGATCATTGAATATATGCAGTTGATTTATATATTTAGATTCCTCATTTCAAGCTGATAATCCGGCTATATTGAAGATCTTAATTTGGTGTTGAAATCATAAAGATATGAATTTTTGAAGTTGCAACATCAAAATAGGAATTCTGCATGTTGTATTAGGAATCAACCTGGGTAATTTAGTCATAATCTGAACATGTTAGATCCAAATTCAACCACACCAGTGGCATTTGAAAGTTCATATAGAAAGGAACAACTTTGCTTAACTGAAGGTATTCTGATTTGAATGTTTTCATTTCCAAACATGCTCTACAAATAGGTGCTGGAATTATAAAGGACAGTTTTGAAACTAAATTTGCTAAGGGTATAACTCCCTAACTACTTATCCAAAAGAGCTAATCTTTTAGTATGTTGTATTTGGATATATTTTATGCCTTGTGACCAAAAGATCACATTTTTAGGAACTATATATTGGGAGAAATAGATTTTCTAAATCTGCTGGTGGATTAAATTTCAATCAGACCTATGTTTAGTAAAAGCATGATATCTCTTTCAGTTTAAATCATAATTCTGAAAACTAAACCTTTCTAGAAAGCTAAGAGAGAGATCAACAATAATGGTAATGATGGAGGAATTCAATATTTGGACCATTTCATGCCTAAAAGTGCATTAAGATGTAGGACTGAAATTGAAACTTAATTTAGTCTTTAGGGGCTGATTTAGGATGATTGATTTAAAGTCTATTGAACCAATTTGAATACACAATAAACACACTAAATTGAGCTTAAATTCACTATTTGAACTAATGAGACACCAAACTCAGGAACCTAGGAAAAGGGTACGGGAGAGCGAATACAAGACTTGGTGTATCGGGAGGCCAGTAAAGCTAGGACTTTACTTTGTTGTTGTGAGTATACCCATTGACAATTTTACTTGGCATTTCATTCCTATTAATTATTATCCTTGCATAGTCCTTTTGACTATTTGCCTTTGTACTCTTATATCATGTGTTCTTTGTGTCTATGCTCATTTGATGAGTCTAGTTTGCATGATATCCATTCATTTGATTTAATTCATTGATTCCATTCCATGCTATGTCTATTCTTGTTGTTTTAAATGTGAATTGAATGATAAATAGCATGCTATTAGGCTAGTGAATATCTTATAAATGTTTAAGAGGACTTGTATTCATTATTTGTTTAGGTGTGTAGATGTGCCTATGCCTTGACAATCCATACTTGGTATTTCTTGAAATTTAAAAAGTAGTTTTTGCATTTAGGTCCCGTACTCGATCGAGGTGTGCGCGAATCACGGGGTTAGAGTCCCTGGGGATGTCGGCACATGTTACTTGACATTGTATGACACTCGGGGTTAGAGTCCCGAGGTGGTCTACACACCGGGGTTAGAGTCCCTGGTAACACTTGGGTTAGAGTCCCTTGTGCTATATGATTATTCGAGGGGTTAGAGTCCCTGTGGGTTAGTCCCTTGTGTTATATGATTATTGATTCGGGGTGACACGTTTCACCGCCGACCAGGACCTAAATCACTACTACTTAGCCTAGTGTCGTATCACTTGTTTAACTCGGTATTTACTCGCATATGGTTTATTATTCGGTTTTCCAATTTATATGCTTTTAAATACCATTTGAATATTTGGAAATGCAAATTAAACTTGTCATCGGGGATTCTTGTTTTATTCTTGTACTCACCATCCTTTTTATGACGGTGGGTGCAGAGTCGTCTACTAGCAGTAGCCGGCAAAGAGAAGATCGGCGATTATCCCCGAGCCGCGCGCGCGTCACTACATCGATTGTAGGTCTTCTTTTGATATTTTGATTGTATAGTTTATATATATGTCTTTGAGATATTTTTTTGGGGTTGTATATTGGGTTGAGTGTTAGTTCCCGACTTGACTTAGACCATTTTATCGTTTCAATGAATTTTGAAGACTACATATATTTATGCGATGGCATTTCCTGGTTTTCCACACTTAGGATATTATAAATGGCTTCCGCATAATCAATAAGACTTCCGCTAATAAATTCATTTAATAAAAGGTTTAATTAGAAAAGGCTGACTAATACGTAGTTAAGTCTTGCGTGGATATGATTAGGGCTTAATTACGGGATTAGGCCGGGCGGTGCCCTAGATTAGGAGAGGGGTCGTCACAGTTGGTATCAAAGCTTAAGGTTCAAGCGAACCTAGGGAAAGTCTAATGGCTTAAGACATTGTGATACCAACGTCACAGTTGGTATCAGAGCGTAGGTATTAGAACCTTAGGGATAAAGAAGGAGAAACACGAACTCGTATAAAACACAAACCTTAGATGTGGAAACCAGATGATCCTTGCCTATGAACTATTTTGTTGGGAATTGAGTGAAGGTGAGCCGGGGTGTTTTCTTTACATATACATGTTAATTGCTATATGTATAGAAATACAAGATACGCCTCATAGTAGCTGATTCGCGTACAATTGTCAACATGCAGACACCGATGGCGGATTCGCGCGATGCAGGAGACACTGGAGCTAGCGGTAGTCAACCTTCCATCGTATCAATTAATGATTTTCAGAAGTTGTCTGACCGGATGACCGCTCAGGAGAGACAAATCGCCGAGTTCATCGCCTACATGTCGGCACAGATGACTGCACTGGTTTCGACCGCCCCCGTCACTACAGCTACTACTACAGCACCCCCGACCACAGAGACTCTTACCGCACCAGCCACTACTACTACTGCAGAGGCACGAGCACCAGTACCATCCGCAGAGCCAGCGGCACCGCGTCTACTAGCACTACCAGACGTCATAGTACCGACAATAGAAGCAGGAGTAGACACGCCCACACCCGCTACATCTGAGATCACTGGCTTGTCGAGGGACGCCAAGCTAGTGAAGGAGTTCATTAGACTCAGGCCAGCGTGTTTTTCGGGAGAGAGGGATTACGACAAGATTGAGAAGTGGATCCTATCGCAGGAGAAGCTACATCTACTACTGGGTATTGAGGACAAACTCCAGCCAGTTCTTTCATACTATACCCTGGATAAGGATGCTGATGTTTGGTGGCGCACTACAGTAGCGAGCCGAGGCAGTTTCACATCATGGACAGATTTCAAAGTGGAGTTCTACAAGCAGTATTTTCCGCTTCGATGTTGCAGAGGTTGAAGAAGAAGTTTATGAGCTTGAAACAGGCCGAGGGGGAGACAGTGATGAAGTACCGCGACCGATATGGTTACATGAGGAGCGATTCGGGAGACTTGGTGAAGAATGACGCAGATGACGCCTTCTACTTTGGAGATGGACTAAAGCCAAATATAGCTAGACACATCGTTGGCACCGGGGCCCGCACTGCAGGAGATCTATGAAAGAGCACTCGCCCAAGAGACTTATGAGTTGGGCAGAGAGGAGGAGAGAGCAGCAGAGGGTTCAGACTACGATAGGAGGCGGAGGGGTAAGGGACAGAGGAGATGGGATAGGGGTACACAGAGGGGTGGGGCACCGGTTGCCCCTATTTCAGCAGTGCCCTACACACCTCACCCTGCACCCACACAGACATATGGCAGAGCTCCCTTACCACCTTCCACTAGACAGGCATTGCCGTTCCACGGCAAGACCGCGACAAAGCAGAGAATTGTAGGGTGGCCGAGACAAAAAAGTAGGCGGGGATGGGACACGAGGGACGGATTACGAGGACAGACGTAACAGGCAGAGCAGCGTCGTCAAATCACTTGCTGGAAATGTGGTCAGGTGGGACACATGTCTAGGGAGTGCACACAGCCGACAGCATATTCCCCACAGCAGGGCAGAGAGAGAGTTCACATGGTCGCACAGCCAGATGCTGGAGCGACACGCAGCCTCATCGAGGGTACGGTTTCCGTTTATGGTAGAAACTTATATGCATTGTTTGACTCTGGATCCACTGTTTCTTTTATTGCTGGTCGCATATTAGGCATATTAGGATTGACACCTGTTAGGCTTAGCGTACACCTGATTCTGAGCACCGCAACCGGGGATAGAGTTTACCCTAATAGTCTAATTCGGGGATGTCCGGTAGAGATAGACGGGGTAGAGTTACCGGCAGATTTTAGAGTCTCGAGATGTTAGAGTTCGACGTGCTGCTAGGAATGGATTGGTTGTCAGCCTACCACGCACACATTGATTGTTTCAGTAAGTCTGTCATATTTGAGATACCGGGACGTCCGATATTCATTCACCGAGGTAGTACACCAAGACTCAACACCACGAGAGGTCGGCTTGCATCCAGTGGAGAGATGGAGACTCTGGTAGCGTTGTACGCTGTAGAGAGAGTCAAGGACCCAGACTAGAGGAGATACCGGTTGTTCGAGACTTTCCAAACGTTTTTCCAGAGGATTTACCTGGATTACCACCACCACGAGAGGTAGACTTCATTATCGACCTAATACCGGGTACCAGACCGATCGCGATACCGCCGTACCGCATGGCTCCGAGGGAGTTGGAGGAGTTGAGGACTCAGCTTAATGATTTGGGGGAGAAGGGATTCATCACACCTTCGATGTCACCGTGGGGAGCGCCAGTTCTGTTTGTGAAGAAGAAGGATGGTAGTCTGAGACTATGCATCGACTACAGGCAGTTGAACAAAGTGACGATCGAGAAACAAATACCCACTTCCGCGAATATACGATTTATTTGATCAGCTGAGAGGAGCAAAATTTTTCTCCAAGATTGACCTGAGATCGGGGTATCATCGGCTTAGGATCGGGGATGAGGATAGGTCCAAGACGACATTCACACGGATACGGACACTACCGGTTCACGGTCATGCCATTCGGGCTGACCAACGCCCCCGCCGTATTCATGGATTTGATGCACCGAGTACTTAGATCATATCTCGACCGCTTCGTGATCGTCTTCATCGACGACATCTTGATATACTCGAGGACACGGGACGATCACGAGCAACACCTCAGAGAGACGTTGCAGACGTTGAGGGAACACCGACTTTTTGCCAAGTTCAGCAAGTGTGAATTCTGGCTTACAGAGGTCAAGTTCTTGGGGCACGTTGTTGGAGCAGCAGGAATTGCTGTAGATCCGCCAAGATTCAGACCATTACGGATTGGCCGACACCGACATCAGTACTAGAGATCAGGAGTTTTTTGGGGTTAGCAGGATATTATCGTAGATTTGTGAAGGATTTCTCGAAGATCGCTTCACCGATGACGAGGCTGACACAGAAGGATGTGGCTTATGAGTGGACTGAGAAGTGCGAGGCATCATTTACTCAGTTGAAGAGGGCATTAACTACCGCGCCGGTGTTAGTATCGCGCGGAGAGGCTGGACGGGGATTTCTAGTGTACACGAGATGCTTCTCATACGGGTCAGGTTGTGTGTTGATGCGGGGGTAGCGGCGTCGTGGCATACGCATCGAGACGTTAAAGATACATGAGAAGAACTACCCCACGCGCACGATCTAGAGTTGGCAGCGGTTGTATTTGCGCTGAAGACTTGGAGACACCTTCTGTATGGGGAGAAATTCACACTCTTCACTGATCACAAGAGTTTGAAATATCTTTTTACACAGAAAGAGTTGAACATGAGACAACGCAGATGGTTGGAGTTCTTGAAGGACTACGACTTTTCCTTAGAATATCACCCAGGAAAAGCGAACGTAGTCGCAGATGCGTTGAGTAGGAGACCGAGTAGAGATGCTGAGGTGGTCGGATGTCACATGATGCATGAGTATGGATTACTCGAAGCAACGGCGACATCATGTCAGATAGAGATTCCTACCGATACTCGGGTGATGATCGCGCACAAATGAGACTACGGGCACCGTGTCTACACAACAAGTGTCGAGGGTCGAGGACCGATCGGTTGTACTCGATATTCGGTGAGTTAGAGAGAGTGCGAGTGTACAGATTGGGCGAGAGACGACAGATCGGTGTCTGAGATACCGGGGCAGGTTGTGGATACCGAGAGGTGCGGGGCGAGAGATGAGATTCTTAAGGAGTCGCATTGTTCCAGATTTACTGTACATCCAGGCAGGACTAAGATGTACCACGACATGAGGAGACATTTCTGGTGGCCTGGGATGAAGGCAGACGTGTCTAGATTCATCAAAAATCGTGGTATCTGTCAGCAAGTGAAGTCCGAGCATCGCAGACCCGGAGGATTACTACAGCCGCTTCCCATTCCTCGATGGAAGTGGGAAGACATCTCTATGGATTTTGTCAGAGGATTGCCGAGGACCGCGAGGAGACATGATTCAATCTGGGTTATAGTTGACAGACTAACTAAGTCTGCTCATTTCCTGCCAGTGGCATCGCATTACACGTTCGATCAGCTGAGCGTACTGTTCGAGAGAGAGATTATCAAGCTGCACGGGGTACCATTAACGATCACGTCAGATCGAGATGCTACGTATACGTCCAGGATGTGGCGGAGTATGCAAGAGCGATGACGGCGACGCGACTACGATTCGATGTACGGCTTTCCACCCTCGGACCGACGGGCGGGGGCGAGAGATTGATTCAGGTCCTCGAGGACATGCTGCGGGCATGCGTGTTGGAGTTTGGCGGATCTTGGGCGGAGTACCTACCGTTGTGTGAGTTCGCATATAACAACAGTTATCAGGCTAGCATTGAGATGGCGCCATTTGAGGCTTTGTATGGGCGGTGTCGTGTCGCTCGCCATCGTGTTGGGTGAGCCAGAGGACCGGGAGATAGTGGGGCTGAAATTGTTGTTGACCACACGGAAAAGGTCAAACTGATCCGTCAAAGACTCAGAGGAGCACATGAGAGACAGAAGAGATATGCAGATAAGTATCGCGGTGATCTCGCGTATTCTGATGGAGCCTTTGTCTATTTAAAGGTCTCCCCTCGGAAGGGTCTTCAGAGATTTGGGGTGAAAGGCAAGCTTGCACCGAGGTACATCGGGCCTTTCATGATTAAGAAACGGGTCGGGAAAGTGGCATACGAGCTTGAATTGCCTCCACAGATGTCAGGGGTCCATCCAGTGTTTCACATTTCGATGCTTCGACTGGCCGAGTCGAAGGCAGGAGTGCGACCGACAGTTGACTTGAGTCAGATCGACCTAAGCGATGACATCTCGTACGAGGAACGACCCATTCAGATCCTAGATCGGAAGGTACAACAGTTGAGGAGCAAGTCCATCCCGAAGGTACTCGTCAAGTGGCAGTTCCATAATGACACGGAACTCACTTGGGAGCGGGAGGACTACATGCGAGATAGATTCCCGTACCTGTTCGAGTCAGGTAGAACCGTAACTTAAACTTAATTTCGAGGACGAAATTTTCATTTTGTTGGGAATATTTGTCACGGCCCAAATCTCTAACCCTGGTTTAAATTTCTTAATCAGGATCACCGACCTTTGACGTGGGACCCACACTGTGATACGTACACCGACCGAGGCACGTGGCCGAGGTATATGGTATTTTTGTATTTTTGTTTGCCTAGTGTTATGTATTGTGTAGACTTACTAAGTCATTTTGTACGGTTGTAGGCGTCGAGACGAGAGCGGGGACACGCCTCGAGTAGCGTGCTAGTCGGGAATCGGGTAGTTAGCATTTTGGTAAGTCTTATGTAATACTAAAATGAAATTGATTAACAATTTGTCAAGTAAATAATATGGAATATATATATTGAGTGACTAGCGACACGGCGGTACGCGTATATCACGATTCGGACGCGAAACCGGGCGTCGAAACGCCCGGAAACACGGGCGAGTGTCCTAGCGGTGTCACGAACAGGTGTCACACTTGTCCCAACTCAAGTCACACTTGTCCCAACTCAAGCAACACTTGGAAAAATTCAGGCCATGTGTCAACCCCACTTACATGCACACAAAAACCCACCAAACACTCCCACCTACACCTACACCCCCCAACAACATGCAAACCAAACCACTCATTCATTCTTGCTGGAGAAGAAGAAGAGATTTGCTGGAGGGGAATGAATCATCAAGGTTTTGAAGGAATCCATGGGAGTTTGTGAGAAATCCTCAAGCTACATCAACTAGGTACACATATTGAGTTGAAACTTGAACAAGTTCTGGTTTTAGGCAAATTTCAGATAGTAGATCATTGAATATATGCAGTTGATTTATATATTTAGATTCCTCATTTCAAGCTGATAATCCAGCTATATTGAAGATCTTAATTTGGTGTTGAAATCATAAAGATATGAATTTTTGAAGTTGCAACATCAAAATAGGAATTCTGCATGTTGTATTAGGAATCAACTTGGGTAATTTAGTCATAATCTGAACATGTTAGATCCAAATTCAACCACACCAGTGGCATTTGAAAGTTAATATAGAAAGGAACAACTTTGCTTAACTGAAGGTATTCTGCTTTGAATGTTTTCATTTCCAAACATGCTCTACAAATAGGTGCTGGAATTATAAAGGACAGTTTTGAAACTAAATTTGCTAAGGGTATAACTCCCTAACTACTTATTCAAAAGAGCTAATCTTTTAGTATGTTTTATTTGGATATATTTTATGTCTTGTAAACAAAAATCACATTTTTAGGAACTATAGATTGGGAGAAATAGATTTTCTAAATCTGCTGGTCGGATTAAATTTCAATCAGACCTATGTTTAGTAAAAGCATGATATCTCTTTCAGTTTAAATCATAATTCTGAAAACTAAACCTTTCTAGAAAGCTAAGAGAGAGATCAACAATAATGGTAATGATGGAGGAATTCAATATTTGGACCATTTCATGCCTAAAAGTGCATTAAGATGTAGGACTGAAATTGAAACTTAATTTAGTCTTTAGGGGCTGATTTAGGATGATTGATTTAAAGTCTATTGAACCAATTTGAATACACAATAAACACACTAAATTGAGCTTAAATTCACTATTTGAACTAATGAGACACCAAACTCAGGAACCTAGGAAAAAGGGTACGAGAGAGCGAATACAAGACTTGGTGTATCGGGAGGCCAGTAAAGCTAGGACTTTACTTTGTTGTTGTGAGTATACCCATTGACAATTTTACTTGGCATTTCATTCCTATTAATTATTATCCTTGCATAGTCCTTTTGACTATTTGTCTTTGTACTCTTATATCATGTGTTCTTTGTGTTTATGCTCATTTGATGAGTCTAGTTTGCATGATATTCATTCATTTGATTTAATTCATTGATTCCATTCCATGCTATGTCTATTCTTGTTGTTTTAAATGTGAATTGAATGATAAATAGCATGCTATTAGGCTAGTGAATATCTTATAAATGTTGAAGATGACTTGTATTCCTTATTTGTTTAGGTGTGTAGATATGCCTATGCCTTGACAATCCATACTTGGTATTTCTTGAAATTTAAAAAGTAGTTTTTGCATTTAGGTCCCGTACTCGATCGAGGTGTGCGCGAATCACGGGGTTAGAGTCCCCTGGGGATGTCGGCACATGTTACTTGACATTGTATGACACTCGGGGTTAGAGTCCCCGAGGTGGTCTACACACCAGGGGTTAGAGTCCCTGGTAACACTTGGGTTAGAGTCCCTTGTGCTATATGATTATTGACCGGGGTTAGAGTCCCTGGTAACACTCAGGTTAGAGTCCCTTGTGTTATATGATTATTGAGTCGGAGTGACGCGTTTCCTCGACCGACCAGGACCTAAATCACCACTACTTAGCCTAGTGTCGGTATCACTTGTTTAACTCGGTATTTACTCGCATATGGTTTATTATTCGGTTTTCAATTTATATGCTTTTAAATACCATTTGAATATTTGGAAATGCAAATTAAACTTGTCATCGGGGATTCTTGTTTTATTCTTGTACTCACCATCCTTTTTATGACGGTGGGTGCAGAGCCGTCTACTAGCGGTAGGGCAAAGAGAAGATCGGATTATCCCCGAGCCGCGCGCGTCACTACATCGATTGTAGGTCTTCTTTTGATATTTTGATTGTATAGTTTATATATGTCTTTCATATATTTTTTTGGGGTTGTATATTGGGTTGAGCATTAGTTCCCCGACTTGACTTAGACCATTTTATCGTTTCAATGAATTTTGAAGACTGCATATATTTATGCGATAGCATTTCCTGGTTTTCCACACTTAGGATATTATAAATGGCTTCCGCGTAATCAATAAGACTTCCGCTAATAAATTCATTTAATAAAAGGTTTAATTAGAAAAGGCTGACTAATACGTAGTTAAGTCCTGCGTGGATATGATTAGGGCTTAATTACGGGATTAGGCCGGGCGGTGCCCTAGATTAGGAGAGGGGCCGTCACACTCTCTTCTTCACTGTTATATATATATAAAACCGAACCTCCTCCTCTCTTCATCACACAATCAACAACCAACCACAACAACCCCTCTCAATTCCAATTTCGAATTCATAGACAAAACCAGTCCCACGATCACTAAAATCAAAAATTGAAATATTATCTCACCTTCAATTGTTCTTCAACAACGCCACAACCACTCACTACTCTCCTTGAATTTGATCTCCAACCGAGATATATATATGAGGAAGAACAATGAGGGTTTGAGTGAGAATGATGAAGACGATGACCAGTGGTATGCACCCCCTTAAAACGTATCAAATGGTAGCATGCGATTCAAGCTTTCAACAAATACAATGTTCATATAAACCGATTTGCCCCAGAAACAAGTGCACACTTCAATTTAGAAGTCTCCCTCAATTTATCAACCTCTCCCTCTCCGTGTATTGGATTGATGAGAAGGAGTTTGTGTATTGGATTGATGAGAATGAGTTCGTCCGGAACATGAGCGAGTGATCGATTAAAGACTGAGAGAAAGAGAAAATCATGTATTGGATTGATGAGAAGGAGTTCGAGATTGATTTGGAGATAAGAAAACAAACGTGTGGTGGATTGATAAGGAGTTAGAGTTTGATTTGGAGACAAAAGAAAAGGTTGATTTGGAGATGAAAAAAAAAATGGGTAAATAGGTAAATTTCATTACCACTCAAAAATTTGTGATTCGTGCTTTTATATATATGATAGATATAAGATCAGGAGAGATATAGAGTGAAAGAAGAGAGAGAGAGAGATCGTGAGGTGAGAGAGAGAGATATATGGAACCAAAAGAGAGAGAGAGAGAGAGAGAGCAAGAGATCGGAGAAGAGAGGAGATCGGAGGACACGACCGGCGCGCGACGGAACTCCGGCGCGGCGGACGGCAACTCACTGACGAGCTCGCAGCTGCTGCGCGTGAGGCCGCGGGAGGTGGCGCGGCGGCGGACTGGCCGGCAGCGAATGACGGCGGCGGGCGGTGGCTCGGCGCCGGGGGTGGCGCGACTACCACGAGAGGACGCCGACGAGGAGACGGCAGCGCGCAGCAAGAACGAACGGCGAGGGACAGCGGCGGCGCCGACGAGTGGCGGCGGACACGGCGTCGGCTCGGCTAGCAAGCAGCGGCACGGTGGCGCGTTGTCGGACCGATCACTCCTCGACGAGGGGTGCGATTCGACGAATTTCGACGACGCGATGGAGGTGAGGTGTACTTCACCTAATTTTAGTTGCGATTTGAATGATTTAAGTAATATGACCTCAATGGTATAAATGACACTAGGGACTTAGGAGTCGGGTGTCGGGTGCGCAAATCGAGGCGTGAGCGGGACATCTTGAGGACAAATTACGAATTTCGAGGTAAGTAAAACCAGTTAGAAAATGTACAATAGTTCATTGAGCTTGCATTTTTGTTTGATGTTGAACCATGTCCCTTTCTTGGAATTCCCACCCATTTATGAGTGTTCGAGGGCCAAGTGAGTCAAACTCGTGTCTCTGATTGGAGTGGTTGCCGGCTTGCAACCGCGGCCATGACCTCGAGTCACTTGAGTGGTCGGAATGAGATGTGTTTTATCCGGGGCACCATTGATATCCCTCATTCGCGACATTCTAGGTACGGCGATGCCGCATCCTATGACCCGAGTCTGCTTGGCGTTGCCGCGACTCTATGACCCCGACCCTGTGGCACCCGCATTCGGTGGTCTTAGACTACTTGGGCACATCTCTATCGTTGCCCGCGACACTCATTCTCGTTGTACTTTCATCTTCACAGTCTCATTATCATGCATTTCATATATATATAGCTTTCGTTTATCCGCATGATTTTTAGACTGCTTCATTTATTTTGAATTACTGTTTAGATTCTATTGGACTTTACTTACCTGGGCTCGTCAATCTCGTGTTTGACTGAGTGCAGAGCCGCAGACGAGTAGCAGAGGGAAAGCTCCATAGCTATGTGAAATTTTTGTATATTTTGTATTTACTCTCCTCTGATGATAACATATTTACTGGGATCCACAACTAGGTTGCCTAACTTTTTTCAAATACTGTTGAGTTATTTATTTGTAGTAATTGCTTCCGCTAAATTGTAAAACTTGCAAAATAGTAATAACTTAACTTAAAATTGTGAAATTGCGTATAATGAGGGATTGGAAGGCTGACTAGGCTTGCGTTGACCTTGCGAGACTGGCTCGGGGGTCCACGTGGGCTTCGGCCGGGCGGGGCCCAGTTTGTGGGAAACTGGGGCCGTCGTAGTTGGTATCAGAGCCTAAATTTTTACATTTAGCTCTTAATTAACCCACAACCAGCATAAGATGTAAACCAGCAGAAGTTAGGAACCCTGAACTTAGAGTGGAACCCTATGATCCTGATTTAAGTCTTCGTTGGGAAGTGAGGAGAGTTGGAGAAATTAAAAACTTGAACTATATGTGATATTTGATGTGTTGTATTATATTATTATCGATAGATATACGATATTCACTCTTGTGTATCGCGTGAGACGCGATGAGTAAAATTGAAAAAGATTGACGATAAATTTATCGGATTCGGAGAAATTGATAATAAAGAATATTAATAGTAATGAATAATTTTTGGATATAATTAGAGCGAGTAGATACCAAAGTGCGAGAAAAAAATGGCAACAAAATGTAAAACTAGAATTTAGTTAGTTCAATTGATAAATTGAGATAAATAGCATTGTTGGTTTGGTGAAGCCAATGGAAAATGAAACAATTCATTTTGAGTAAAATAAGATAATTAGGACTTTTAAGGTTTTCAATTCGAAACTTTGGTATTACAAAGGGTATGGTTTCCAATTGAAACTTAAAATGCCATTTAGGACCTCAAACAAACTTGTGAATTGGTTTTCAAGCCATTTAGAGGAATTTTGATCTTATTTAGGACTCAAAAGAGTTCATTAAATTCATTTCAAGTTGTTTAGTTATTTCTGAAATTGAGGATTTCCTAGTAGTATTGAGACTTGAAATGGAAGTTTGAGTCTCTAAATGATTTTAAATTGGTAATATAGAGACGATTGAATAACTTTGAGTCTACTTGGGACTTGAAATCAATGTTTAGGAACTTAGAGAGCTTTTGGAGTTTTAAAATGCTAGAACACCGATTGGATTTGTGAGAATGAGATTTGAAATGAAAAAGTAAGTTTTGAAATAACTTTGTTATTGTATTTAAAAGGTTTTTTAGGATTTGGTTGTGTAGAATAATATTTTTTTAAGAACTCAAGAAATTTGAGGGTCTTAGTTGGAATGTAAATGCCAAAGTGGATTTGTAAAGTATGCGAAATTGATTTTGAATATTGAATTGGAGTTCAAATATTAAGAGTTGAATTGTACTTGACTTAATAGGAAAAAAATATATATGTTTTTGATGTGCCTCGAGTTCCGCTCAGCACGAATCTCGAGGACACAAAGTTACTTAATCAAAATAAATAAATAAATAAAAGGGACGAAGATTTGTGAGACAAGCAGACTCTAAGGGAGCAGAGTGTTGAGATGACTTGAGAGCTAACGATTACATCATGTACGGACTCCTTAGCTTTGACGAAAGCTTTGGAGTAGTAGTGTTGGATCAGAAGCCCAAGTAACTCCACTTTAGTGACACTAAGCATTTATAGTCTCAGGGTTGGTGAAGTCGACCACCACCGTTAGGGACTTGTAAATGAATTAAGTGTTACGAGTTGAGGTAGAGTCTGCAAATCATTCTAAAAGTTAGATGCCACCTAAATATAAATCATATGAGATTGTACATCTCAAGACTTCTCACATTCTACAATTCGTTCAGATACGTTAGCTAACGTACTGAAAGGAATTTTCGTGCAAAGTAGTGCATGTTGTAAAAAAAAAAAGTGCGTTTAAAGTTGCTAAGAGAAGAGTAACACTTGATCCTATATGGTATATTTGTGGTGTTGTAATATACTATATACGATATCGGTAACTATACCCTGATTCGAGGATTCGTGGCTATGGAAAATGCGATTACGTTTGTGCCGGTCAGGAATGATCGTGGGGCTGCAGGTTCGCGTTTTGCGAGTGCGGAGGAGCTGCATACTCTGTCAGATAAAATTGTATCGCACGACCAACAACTGCAGGAGATTCTTCGATTGTTAAGGGCACATGCTATACTGTCGTCGTTTACGGCAACGACTCCAGTTATTCAGGTTGGGTGTGTGTTTTTACAGTTCACGACAGTTCACAACCCACCTGAAACATCTTCAGTACAGGCAGGGCCTACAGCGGCGAGGAGGCACAGGTCCAGGTTGAGCTCATACTTCATACACTTGAGACACTACTTGAAGATACGATGAACACGCCGATTTTGATACGGCTGTTAGAGCTACAGAAGCGAGGCATGCTCGCGAGTTTCAGATGCATTATTCGGAAAAGTTGCACGGGGGTACTAACCTTAAAGATACATGATGTACTTTCCATACCAGCGCAAATGCAGCCGAGTATATCATCAACTCCACTGGTCGGCGAGGTTGATGTCTGGTGGCGTACTACTGAGGTGTCGATGGGGAACAGTCCGTAACCTGAAGAGGATTGAGTTTCAGACCACTTGACAGAGGACCGGGGAGTCGGTTGCAGTACATGAATTGGTATATACGCGTGATGAAGTATGCTTGGGGTGCGACCGACATGGACACTGACCAGGCTTACTACGTCATACACGAATTCCTAGATGACAGCTCCGAGCACAGTACATGATAGGTCATTATTTATACATATTATATATAGTTTATTTATGTGTTTTTATTGTTGAATCTTCGATATATGGGCCTAATTATCTTTATTGTTCATTTTTAGGATTTTTGGAGTGTGCGGTTGAGTTCGTGGCAAAAAACTGCGTGAAATGGACTACTTATACACAGTTATCAGACACCGAAAGATACGCCTCGAGATATGCACGTTTTGGGCGATTTTCCACAGTAGCAGTCCACGTGTCACTCCATCATTCGTGGGTTTCCTGTTGCAGTACACGTGTCACCTCCTTACTGGTCTGCCAACTGCAATCACTTGCATCAGCTCCACGCCACGTGCCACTTTCTCATTCTCCCGCTCACGTCAGCAGCTGACGCGCATGCCTGCAAAGCTGCATCCTGTCCACCAATCCACCAGTGAAAAGTGTTAGAAAGCTGTCTCACAGCAGCGTCATCATGAAAGTCCTCATTCAATCGTTGCTCGCCACGTCACCGCTGCAGTTTGCTCGACCAATCGAACGCTGACACGTGGCAGAGGCCTGGAAGCAAAATACTAACAACCGTTTGATCGTCCTCGGCGCACGTGTCACACATAAAACCCAGCAGTTTTAATTAGGGGATCAACAGAGAGGGTTTGAGATTGTTTTCTTCTTGACGGCTAGGAGGGAGATCATCTTCTACTCGGCCATTGAGGCCAAACTCCTTCTCTCCCATTTTTCTATTTTTCTTTTTCTCTTGATGTTCTTCAATTATGCGAGGCTAAAACCTCTAGCCTAAGCAAGACTGCGAGGGAGGTTCGACTGTGCGTATCAATGGATTTGTGAGATTTATATATTTTAATTTCAATCTTTTCATTATTATTTTATTTTCTTTGGTATTATTTGAACAATTGAAGTTAAACACTTGTTTAAACCTTGATTTATTTGTTAGTGAGTCGTAAGCACCCGTCCTTGTGCAATAAGACCACACTAGTGGCAATTGACCCTACCAATTGATTAGTCTCTTTTGGGACCGGTTGAATACCTTAGAAATCTAGGCTAAATCGGACATACGAGTAATTCGGTTGTCTAGGTGTAGTGCCTTCACGAAGTTCATTGCGGTTATCGTGTTAAATCCAATACGCTTGAGTATAAGGTTATACGTTTGACTAGAGAAATAGTCACCGTCGTACCTTGGCTATCGAGATTAGGAAGTGCGAGGAACCGCGTACGTTACCGGTTTTATAGCTACACTAGAATATTTTGATTTGCATATTTTACATAAATCGACGACCAAATCCAATCTTTTATCGAACCGAACTTGTATGTCTTGACTAGGTGTTTTTATTAATTATTTTCAAATTTATTTCCATTGCTTTAGATATTTTGTGATTAGTTAATTAATTCATTCTCTCTTAAATCCCGATTTCCCTTTTTGTTATTTTTGACCTTAGAAAGATAACCAGTTCCTGTGTGATCGACCATTTGCCACTATTCTACAAATAGTTGGTTTATGTATTTTAATTTTATTGACGCGTTCGGCGCGCGTCAGTACATGAGGCTTAAGTGAGGGCTATGGCTGGCGAGAGCTTTGGGAGCATACGCACCGGAGTACCGGTCGCATTATCGACATCGTTATAGTCAGTGCGAGGGTTTGGAGATGATCGAAGGAAAAAAGAGCGAGGGTTTGGAGCTTAGAGCGTAGGATCTATTGTGTTTTCGCCATATGCAGCGTATAATGTGCCAATGTTAGTTGGTCTAGCGTAGAGTTACGCTAGTGCACTACAAAGAGCAAGATCCTTTGTCGAGTCCTCGCATCGGTACCACCGAGAGGTCGATGGCGAGAGGCGTGGTCGAGACAGGGGTCGAGATCCGATCAAGTGCACAAACAGGGACAACAGTCTAGTCATGCACAGGGACAAGAACATGGACATGTTCCATTTGGATCGGGATTTAAACGTACCTGTTTAGGAGTGTGGACAGCCAGGTACAACAGAGCCAGGAACAGATTCATGCTATTGCCACGTCAGGTCCGAATACTATCCATCGTAAACTGATAGAGGGTATGAGTTGGATTGAGACTCACTCGAACAGGGAGACTAACGGACAATCATAGAGTTTGATTTAAATTCCCGCGGACATACTGCGGATATTAGTATGTTAATGACGATGGATCATTGGACTAATAGTTTGGTTGTATTTCAATATATGTTGCGAGGATGTTGCCCTGGCATATATTGATGGGAGGAGACAGATGGTGTGTTTCTTTGCTTGGAGATCTCGGAGGAGCCCAGCTCGTCACGGAGGAGCCCAGCTTGTCGCGGAGGAGCCCAGCTTGTCGCGGAGGAGCCCAGCCTACAGAGTAAGATGGGGGTATGGCCTTGGGCGAGTATGGCCTTGGGCGGGTATGGCCTTGGGTCTTCATTCATAACACACTATCTTCAGTTGATAATTGCGGCAATTTCGAGGACGAAATTCTAATTCGTTGGGAAGACTGTAACGACCCGAAAATTTGACTTGTGCCACGTGTCAGGTCAGGGTCGAATGTAGGATCCATTCGTCGAAATACGTATGTCCGAATCTTGAGTGGAGACACCGAGAATGTTCAATTTGATATTAATGCTAATTGTTGAGAAAAGCATATGCGGGGAATGCAGTGAGCTGAAACACGAACCGGGACGCGCATCGAGTCGCGTGTTGACGTGGACCGAGGTAGCGGCGTAATGTGGCTATAATGATCTTAATGTGGTCACATCAAAAAGAAAATAAATGAAATGTATATATATATATATATATATATATATATATATATATATATATATATATATATATAAGATGTATATATATAGAGAGAGATAAGAGATCGGAGAAGAGAGTAAGAGATCGGAGAAGAGAGGAGATCGGAGGACGCGACCGCGCGACGACGGGAGCTCCGGCGGCGGCGGACGGCAACTCACGGACGAGCTGCTGCAGCCGCGTGAGGCGCGGGAGGTGGCGCAATGGCGGACCCGGCAGAAGAGCGGCGTGATGGCGGCGGCGGTGGCTCCAGCGCTGGGGGTGGCGCGACGACACTGGAGACGCCGGCGAGGGAGAGGCAGCGCAGCGCAGAAGAACGCCGGCGAGGGACAGCGCGCGCGCGCGGCGAGTGGCAGCGGCGGGCCGGCAAGCGGCGCGGCGCGGCATGGCGCGTGGCAGTCGGCAGCGGCGGCAAGCATCGGCAGCGGCAGCGGCACGGTGGCGCGTTGTCGGACCGATCGCTCCTCGACGAGGGGTGCGATTCGACAAATTTCGACGACGCGATGGAGGTGAGGTGTACTTCACCTAATTTTAGTTGCGATTTGAATGATTTAAGTAATATGACCTCAATGGTATAAATGACACCAGGGACTTAGGAGTCGGGTGTCGGGTGCGCAAATCGAGGCGTGAGCGGGACATCTTGAGGACGAATTACGAATTTCGAGGTAAGTAAAACCAGTTAGAAAATGTACAGTAGTTCATTGAGCTTGTATTTTTGTTTGATGTTGAACCATGTCCCCTTCTTGGAATTCCCACCCATTTATGAGTGTTCGAGGGCCAAGTGAGTCAAACTCGTGTCTCTGATTGGAGTGGTTGTCGGCTTGCAACCGGGGCCATGACCTCGAGTCACTTGAGTGGTCGGAATGAGATGTGTTTTATCCGGGGCACCGTTGATATCCCTCATTCGCGACATTCTAGGTACGGCGATGCCGCATCCTATGACCCGAGTCTGCTTGGCGTTGCCGCGACTCTGTGACCCCGACCCTGTGGCACCCGCATTCGGTGGTCTTAGACTACTTGGGCTCCTCTCTATCGTTGCCCGCGACACTCATTCTCGTTGTACTTTCATCTTCACAGTCTCATTATCATGCATTTCATATATATATATATATATATATAGCTTTCGTTTATCCGCATGATTTTTAGACTGCTTCATTTATTTTGAATTACTGTTTAGATTCTCTTTTGGATTTTACTTATCTGGGCTCGTCAATCTTGTGTTTGACTGAGTGCAGAGCCGCAGACGAGTAGCAGAGGGAAAGCTCCATAGCTAGGTGAGATTTTTGTATATTTTGTATTCACTCTCCTCTGATGATAACATATTTACTGGGTTCCACAACTAGGTTGCCTAACTCTTTTCAAATACTGTTGAGTTATTTATTTGTAGTAATTGTTTCCGCTAAATTGTAAAACTTGCAAAATAGTAATAACTCAACTTAAAATTGTGAAATTGCGTATAATGAGGGATTGGAAGGCTGACTAGGCCTGCGTTGACCTTGCGAGACTGGCTCGGGGGTCCACGTGGGCTTAGGCCGGGCAGGGCCCAGTTTGTGGGAAACTGGGGCCGTCACACCAACTTCTAAACAGGGCACCGCTCGGCCTAATCCCGTAATCAAGCCTTAATCCAAAGCACATAAGACTTAATTATGTATTAGTCAGCTTTTCGTCTATATATTCCTCACTCACATGTTACGATATATTATTAAAGTCGGAGTTAATTAAAAGTACATGTTTTAACGATTATGCAGAAGCTTTTAGTATTCAACATTCCTACGTGTGGGAAACCAGGAATACAAAGCATCATATGCATAAAAAATGGGGAACCAATACATTCAACCCAATGTACAATCCAAAATAAATAGTAATAATACAACAAAAGTCGAATCATACATGATGAGTGAGGAGAGTCGCCGAAATCGCTCAGAGGAAATTGCCGATCTTCTCCTTTCCGGTCTGCTGCTGCTCGACGGACCTACACCCACCATCACAAACTAGATAGTGAGTATAGTAGTATTTAAGTAATAACTAGAGAATTATATGCCACATTTCCAAAATATAAGACTGATATTTAAAAGCATAAAGAGCGAAAGCATTGCCGAATCAAATAATGCAAGTAAATACCACAGTTAAAAATGTAGAGACTGACATAGACTAAGTCGAGATGATCTACGTCCGGTCGGCGGTGAGAACCTATCACCAAACCTTTTCCACTACTATATGGAGCTGCGCTCAACATATCTCATACCTAAAAGTGGAGCTGTGCTCTACGCATATACATCATCTATCTCATTCTTGTCGATCACCCCGAGTCTCATAACTCGTGTGCCGCACAAGTGTAATGGTAAGTGCCGGAACCCCGGTAGACCCATGTCCCCGTGAACCGCGCATCTATCGTGCAATGGACACTAGATAATCCATACTTTAGTTTTCGAAGACAAATAAGTCCAAATCTCTAGGATTCCAAAACAAGGTAGGCTACAAAGCTCAAAGGAATGGAACACAAGTCCAGTGAAATCCACAGTATCCCAATAACATGTTTTTTATCAGTTATTTATTACGAATAACATCAAGAGTAGGAATTGGAATTAATGAAACATTTCACAAGGCATCATGTCACAATATGCAATCATGAATAGACACGAGAACAACATGATGTAAGAGCACAACTAGCCATGTCTACAAATAGACCAATAAATCACTAAGAGAATGAATTGAAATATAGAATTCTCACAGCTATACTTACAATTCACACGCTTGTCCTTGCCTAGCCGATCCCTCGACACTCCGAAATGCGTGCCCAAACTCTCGGGATCTCTCCTTAGTTCCCTGGAGGTGTTTGACAGGTGTTAGAGTGTGTTTACACCCATTTATAGTGTTTAGATCATTTTTGGACTTAGCTGATTTTTAGTACTGGCTGGGAAATTAGCGCGCTAACATAGGCCTCGATTTTGCATTAGGGACCCCCATACACGTTACGTGAGGTCCCTAACACTCATCCCAACCCATAACAACAACAACAACATCAAATTTACATGAATTTACAAGTGTATGGTGTGGAGAAGGTACCTCACTTATTGTTCTTCTTCTTCCTCACCAAAGCTTCACCAATTCCACACCTTCCTCCTCTCCAAATCACTCCAAAATCTCTCTTCTTTCTCCTTCCTTTCTCTCCTCCTTGCACAAATCGATTTTGATGAGATAAGAAACCATTTCATTGACTTATATGTGCATTTGACTATAGTGATTTGTTTAAATGCTAGCATTTGATCATTGTGTGCACACGTGTCTCGAGGCTCATCTCTTGGTCCACCTTGTCCCACTTGTCCCTCAAGTCACTAGTGAGTAACTCAACATTTGGACACCTTGCCTCATGATGGGTTAACGCGTGTCTCGATGCACATCCAATGCATATGGTTTTATTTCACTAACTATAGGCACATATATGTTTTATTTGAATGTGGCCACATTAACTACTTAGAAAACCAATATAAATTCACATTAACTCAAATAAATCAAGCTTACCCCGGTAAGCCGCTACCTCGGTCCCACGTTGACACGCGACTCAAGGCACGTCCCCGCTCGTCTCGATACCTATACACCCGTATAAAATTGACTTAATAATCTACACATATACAATACACTAGGCATACATCACAACAAATATAAAATATACCTTGGCATTTGCCTCGGTCAATAGACATATCACGGTGTGGGTCCCATAGTACGGGTCATTGAGCCTGTTTAAGGATGTAAACACGGTTAGCAAATTTCGGGCTTATAGGATTGCTTCCAAAGAGAGTGAAAAATAGGGTGTCCCCCACATAGGGACTTATGGCATGTTCGCTTCACCGTCTTAGGTCGGATTAGCCACACTGGACTAGTTAATCCGGTGTTCGCTTGGAGAATTAACTAGGCCACAGGATTAGTTAATGGGCATGGGAGTGGATTAAACAATACCACTATTTTTGGTGGGATTAGCTAATCCATAGTGGGTGGTTAGTGGAGATTACCACTTTACCCCTCACATTAACACAACAGCTTCACCAAATCACAAATCTCCATCTCGACCAAACATGCTTTTCTCTTTGTTCTCTTCGTCGATTCACCAGCTTCACTGCATTTCCACCCACGCGCGTTGCAGCGACGCCTGAAAAGGAAGCGAGGAGGAGGAAGCCAGCGCCGTCGCGAACCGCAAGGCGCAGGTGTGTGCGAGAATGAGAGGAGAAACTGCAGAGGAGGAACCCTAACTCGTCACCACCGCGGTCGCGAAGAAGAAGACGATCGACCATCAGCCGAAATCGAACAGCGAGAAACGTGAGAAGCTAAGATTCGTTCACTGGTATTCTTCTTCAGTTCTGTCATGCATTTCGATAGGTTTCTCATGAATTTGTGCATGTACATTACTAATGTCATGAATTTGTGTATGTACATGCCTTAAAATGATTTTTTAACATGATGAAAATTGATGAAAGTGATGGGTATGGTAAGACAATGGAAATGGGGACTGATTTTGATCAGCTTATTGGGTTCTGATCAGTTTGGTAAGACAATGAAAATTGATGAAAGTGATGAAAGTGATGAAAGTGATGAGTATGGAAAATTGAAGTGTGGTTAATTAAAACAAATCCGGGTTGCTTAGGACTAGGCATTGTTGCCTCATTTCCTAACATAAAGATGATACTTGACATAGTTGGCCTATCGTTCGCATTTTTTTGAACAGACAGAATGCCAACTTGAATGAACTTCATGACTTATTGTTCTGGAAATGAAGTACCCATTGAAGGATCAACCAACTCCAAAGGCTTCCCATCTTTCCATAGCTCCCATGCCTGCAATGGTTTCCAAAGTTTCTCATCACAATTAAAGGATAGAAAATTAAGAACTAAATTTTGACTATACATATGATATGATTATGATTATGCTTACATGTTTTATCGAATTCATTGATGGATCTTTATGATAGAAACCGGTATTCTTTTGCCCACTGATGATCTCAAGTAGTAGAACCCCAAAGCTGAATATATCAGATTTTATTGAGAATAATCCATCCATTGCATACTCTGGAGACATATAGCCACTGCAAGAAAGTTTGATTATGAAAAAGTAATATTTTTACTCATCATTGGAAGTCTATGTATTTTATAGTAACATATCCATTAATTAATTTCAAAAATGGTTTTTGAAACTTGTGGCAAAGACCGACTAGCCCAGGGTAATATATGTATTTTGCTTATAAAGGTAAGCTAGTTGGCTTCCAAAGTTTAATAAACTTACTATATTCCAACAACCCTGTTAGTGTTTCCTTGAGTTTGGTCGCCTCCAAATATTCTTGTCATTCCAAAATCTGAAATCTTTGGATTCATATTCGCATCTAGTAGAATATTACTTGCTTTAAGGTCTCTATGAACAATTCTCAATCTCGAGTCCTGATGAAGATATAGGATTCCTCTAGCGATCCCAAAAATAATATCTTGACGCATTCTCCAATCTAATGATATGCTTCTAGTTTGATCTGCTTACAATTTGCACAAGTTATAATGTATAGTGTATATTATATACGACAGTATGTATGTATATATATATATATATATATTTGAAAATAAGAGCGAATTTTTGGAAGTGTACCAAAGAGTAGAAAGTCCAAGCTCTTGTTAGGCATGTAGTCATGTATTAACATTTTTTCTTCTTCTTCAACAAGTTGAACAAATAAATGCATGTTTGGTCGAATTTGAAATAGATTTCCCACCAATGGATTCAAATTCTTCAAGCGGTCGACCTCGTGCAAGGGATTTGGTAATGAACCACATCCACATTTGTCTTCGATTCATTGAACTCCTCGTACAAATGTTTAGAGTTTTGGCAAGTCGTAGGCGTCGTGTCGAACGAACATACGAACTAGGTTATGACAAGCATCGACAAATAATCCATAACCTCGTCTACAAGTCCGATGAAACTTGCTACAAAATGCTTCGGATGAGAAGGAAGCCATTTGAAAAATTGAGAGATATGTTGTACGAACATGGAAAATTGAGGGATAAGCGTTGTGTGCTTGTCGATGAGCACTTGGCCATAACCCTCCACATACTAGGGCACAACATACGCAATAGGGTCATTTCAACATGGTTCCAAAGGTCGGGAGACACTGTAAGGTCTTCAGGAGAACTATTCGCGCGCTCATACGATTGCAACGTATGCTTTTGAAGTACCCTGTCCCAATTGGTCCCGAAGAAAATGATTTGAGATGGAGTTACTTTCAGGTACAAATTATGACATACTTCCTCGTTCACTTCGCTATAGTCATAGAAATTCTCCTTCGTTATATGACTTATGTAATTCATTTTTTTTGTCAATGTAGGGATGCCTCGGTGCTATTGACGGGACGCATATACCAATCATCGTTCGTAACAATCAAAAGGCTCGATTTAGGTGTAGGAAATGCTTCCCAACGATGAACGTCATGTGCGTTTGTACACCATCTAAGCTAATTACATACATCCTACCGGGTTGGGAAGGGTCGGCCGCTGATGGGAGAATTTTGAGGGATGCTATATCACGCCGTAATGGTTTGAAAGTTCCTAATGACAACTACTATTTGGTCGACGCAGGGTACTCTAATTGTTAAGGGTTTTTGGCACCTTTTCGGGGTCAACGATACCACTTATCTGAGTGGGCAAGTGGCAAACGTCCAGCACAAACACCCGAAGAAGTTTTCAATATGCGTCACGCAAAGGCAAGAAATATTATTGAGACTTGCTTTGGAGCGTTGAAACAACGTTGGGCCGTGTTACGTAGTCCTTGTTTCTACGATGTGAAAATGACTACACTTATTATCATTGCATGTGTCGTTCTTCACAATTTCCTAACAATGGAGGTACCAGATGACTTGTTGGATATCGTGGTGGTTGAGGGGCAAGAGTTGGGGGCTGAAGACGACGCGTCGAATGAACCGCCTGAAGTCATCAGCCAAGTAGGACAAACTGATGCGTGGACTGCATTTCGCAACAACCTTGCCATAGATATGTGGGATTCTTACCATTGAGAGGAGACGATTAATGTCGAACACAGTTGAAGTCGATGAGTTTTTTTTTTTTTTTTTGGTGGGATACCACTTATGTGCCGAGAGTATTTAAATGTGAATTGCTACAATTTTTATGATCATTGTTCAGTACTTCTGTTTGACATCATTGCTAAGTGTCATATGTTATTTATAATTTCAGTGCTGCTTGTGATGAGAAACGACATGTTTTATGCAGGACATGACAAGTAACTGGAAATGGTACACTGTGTTTTGTGGTTGGGACCCTGGTGTATATGGAACGTGGTACGAGTGCTACAAACAAGGGATAAACTTCGATTGGTTCTACTATGCTCACTTTGACACGAAAGATGAAACAATAGCCGGTTTTGACAGGTACAACCACGCTGCGACAATTGAAAGGGAAGTTCATGATCAAGTTACACTAGAGGAAGCTCTAGCAGAACTAGATGAGATCCCCCCACCACCGCTACCACCGCGAATGTGGATTGAAGAGTTGTACGAGGCGAAAGGAGTACCTCTACCACGATCACCATCTATTGATGAGGAACCCCGTATTGACTTGTTCCCTCGAGACCGAACCCTTTACCAAAGAGTTGGCTCGGGTTATGAAGCTGTTATGGATCCGTGGTGGTCTGACTAGATGTATTTTGTATTCGATGATCTTGTATGAACAAGAAAACATTAATCCATGTAGTAGACTCAATGTGTGGAGTTTGGCATATGTCAATGTTTGATGCATTAACTGCACTAAATCAATGTGAATGGAAGCAAATAAGAGGAAGCAATTTAGTTTAGTGAATGCTTCTTAGTTGCAATGCTTGATGAACTAATTGATTATTTGTTGGTTGTTTTCCATTTTGTGATGTCTTAAGAAGAAATTTTTGAAGTTCCAAATTTTTGAAGAATTCATTGTTTCTTTTTTTTTTGGTTTTTTTCTTGTATTTTTTCCAACTGTATGATTGGTTTTGTTTGTAGTTCCAAATTCATGCCGAATGTTCCAAAGCTGGAGAAAGTCGTTTATTTTTTGGTTGTCCATTTTGTGATTTTTGCCTACTCTGTCAATGGTTTTTATTTCATTGGTCACTTCTTATTAATGGAAGATTTTCGGTTTGATATTGTTCATTGCAGGATCGATCATCTTTGTGCCGTCCTAAGGTTCTCCAATCTAGTTTTTGAACCATTGTTGTGCCGTGCTTACATACGAAGTGTGCAGGTGTATTTCTCTTTTGAAAAGACAAGTCTTAAACAAAACTTTTTATCAGTTACATATCAATAAAGTTACAATACAAAAAGGAAGCCAGACATTGTTACTTAAATTTGGATTACATAAACTGCCAAAAAGAACTGTGTCAAAAAAAAACCACCAAACAATATTGTTTCAATCCAAAAAAAGACAAGTGTATAACATTGTTTCCATCCAAAAAATGAGTACCAAGAAATGACATGACTATGTCCTAAGTCAATTAAACATCGCATGTAGCCAAGGAAGTCTGGACTTCGATTGCAAAGTCATGAATGCAGCCATAAGCTCCACGCGACCCATAATCTTGCTGCCATAAATTGCTCTCTCAACGTCGGTCAATTCGTGGACTTCGGCCATAGCATTAATAAAAGAGTCACGCAAGTCGTGTTCAACACGAATGGCACTAGTCACCTTGGAGATTTCGTTCGCAACGATTTGTGCCGCCGCCACCATTTGGTCACCAATGTAAACATCAGTGCTCACCTTTCTCTTCTTCTATGCTTCATTCCCACGACCATCAGCTGTAGTAGTCCGCGTTCTCGATGATGTGGGAGTAGCGTCAAACTCTTCAGTGGGCACCGTTAATGGCTCACTAGTACTGCTGGAGTCATGGACATCGTTGACATCCTCAAAAGCATCCTCTGGTGCACGTGCTTCCTCGTCTGTGGCCCGGTCATTCCCAAAAATGATACAACAATTTTCGTAATGCGGGAATGACTTTAGACGCCAAGGTCTTGCTTCCGGGTAGTTCTGCAACCAATAATACTAGATTAGTCATGACATTAGGATGAAATAACACATTAGGATGCATTCATAATAATTTCAAACTTGAAAGACAATTGCATACCCTCAGGTAATCTTCCCATACATCCTCGAGAGCGGTGACCATGTTGGAAGTCGAGTCGAAGCCGAATCCGCTTGTACCATGCCGAATGCCGCATATCATATCATTCACTATGAACCAATCTTTCTTCAACGATTTTAGTCTAGACTCAATATGTGGTCGATCCTTTATCCCCGAGTTCGGGCATGTTGTTTTCAATGCCTCCTCAACTTTTGTCAAATAGCCGGGCTTGAAGCCATTGTCACATTTGTACACGCCACTGGCCACCATCTCAACCATGGCATTTACGAGGGCAACATCCTCTGCATGGCTCCACTTACGTCTAGATGTTTTGGAATTGTCGGCCGAGTCTTCATGCGAATCTTCACGCGAACACCTTCCTTTGCCCTGCCCCCTTTTCTTTGTTGACCTTTTGCACATTGTTGAAAGAGCTTGGAAGGTCTACCCCTTGTATTCAATAATTTTCTCGGGGGTTGAAATGACCCTCCACTACGAATGCGTGATTCTAGTGAGCCAAGTTGATCCATTTTTACTACAAGCAAAGAATAGGTTCAGTACTTGTATTGGACATCATGACTATTTTACTGCATACAAAGCAAATAATGATAAAACTAACATGTGAAAGTTGAATTCGTGTGTTGCTAATTTTTCTCGGTGGTAGGATTAGTATGTCTAAATTCATTGACCAACAACAAAGTTATAATTCAGCTTGTTTATGAAAATGTTAAAAAACAACAAAGGAAGTCCAAGTCCCTCTTCGGCCATGCAAAGTAAATTGAACAAGCCAAGTCCTTGTCACTCCATCCAAAATGTTAAAATCATTGACCAACAACAAAGTTTTAATGTGTGCTCTTGAAGAAGCAAGTATAACTCACACAATTAACAAGCCAAGTCCCTGTCACTCCATCCAAAATGTTAAAATCATTGACCAACAACAAAGTTTTAATGTCTGCTCTTGAAGAAGCAAGTATAACTCACACAATTAACAAGCCAAGTCCCTGTCACTCCATCCAAAATGTTTAAATCATTGACCAACAACAAAGTTTTAATGTCCCCCCATTTCACACATTTCTCAAATAGCTAATTTGGATTTATGGATTGAATTTCTAATTGATAAATTTATTCTCAGGAAAGTGAATACATGGTACTCACATTACCATATCCAGCAGCTGACAACGTAGTCGCTATCCTATCCCACCATTTCTTTCTATTGACCATCCTATCACTTTGAATTTTTCCCTATCTTTCGAATTTGTTAATATGATAACATAGTTCCAACAAGTTCATGATTCGGTTTGACATTATGCTGAGAATTCAGAATTTGGAAAGAATATCGTTTTTTTATTAATCTTTGTCACCTGTTATACGATCTTACAATGAATATGAACATATATATATATATATATATCAAGAAATTCATAGGATGAGTGAGGAGACAAACCAGCACATAGACAATTGAGGAGTACTTCGGTATCTTACAATGAACGACTCCACAAAGATCAGAATATACACAGCAGTAACAATAAGACAGCAGTAGCTCACCAACAACAACCCAAACCCTAATGTCGTGTACACGTTGATTAACAGCTCTCATCAATGATCAAGTAAAATTTACCTCGGATGTAGCCACCTTCACTGCGAATGCGTGTAGCAGATCAGTTTGGTAGCGGACTCCTACCTCGCGATGGAAGGAAGGAAGAAGGGGATGAACCCGTGAATGAACACGGTGAGGATGCGTGAACGAACCAGGTGAGGAGAGGTGAGAAGGAGGCGTACCATCGGCCAGGTGAGGAGGCGTCTTCTTCACCAGGGGAGCCGATTCATGGACGCAGGTGAGGTGCGAGTGAGGTGCGAGCTCAAGCAGCAGAGGCAGGAGACGTTCAAGCAGTGGAGGAGATGAGAAATGTGTGAAATGGGGGGAGGATGTGTTATTTATGTAAGGGTATTTTGGTAAATGTTCATGTACAACCTCACTTAATCCCAACCTTAAAACTACCAACCAAACAAGATACACAAATGGGACTAAACTATCTAAACCCATGTGTTAGTCCCATCACTAATTAATCCCATGTGTTAGGATTCACTAAAATGTGAAGCGAACAGGCCATTAAAGGCTGAATGAACTAAAAAGACCCCCGACGGATCCACCTTCTAGGCCTGGAGTCCAAGGAATTCGAGAAGATGTGGACCTCTAACAACCTTGTTAGCAAAGCATTGAGTTGGTTCAATGTGTCCGAGCTCACACGAAGTCTTATATTCAAGTTCCACTTCGCCATGTTACCATCGAGAAGCTCTGCCCTGCACAATTCAGAAATTAAGGCCTTGCGGCGCAGCTGCAAAAACCAGTGAGTACTCCACCTTGAGAGGACGCTCTCCCAATCATATATCATGCCAAAACGAGATATTAGTGCCATTCCGACAAGAATATTTGAGCCTAGCTTGAAAGTTATCATAAAGTTCACTAATAGCTTTCCACGGGCTACGATAAGTCTCCTTAATGGTTTTTCCAGCGTCCATAGTGTTCCTCATAAGCACATATTTACTCATAATAATATCTCTCCATAATGTTCCTCGCTCGTTGGAAAAGCGCCAAAGCCACTTCATCAACAAGGCTTGATTCCCGCTCTTGATGTTCTCAATGTCGGGTCCGCTGCTTTCCTTTGGTTTAGCCACCTTTAGTCAGCAAACTAAGGAGGAGCTACCGTGGCCATCAAATCGCTCCCATAAGAAATATCTAATATGCGACTTGATGTGATCCGTTACTCCTACCGGAATCCTGAAAAGTGAGAGACAATGAATGGGGATAGCTCCTAGAACATAATTAATTAAGGTTAGATGACCTCCCTTTGCAAGATGTGCTTGCTTCCACCCGTTTAATCTTTTATCCACTTTACTAACCACAAGCTCCCAAAAGTTGTTCGAAAGTGGGTTCTCGCTGAGAGGGAGGCCAAGGTACATGATGGGCTGTAGTTAAGAAAATATTAGAATGACAACAAGTATATGTCACACTAAAAGACACATTCGCTCACATGAGCTGTCCATGCGGCCTCGATTCACTTGTTATGCATCGGGATTTGTGTATGTCTACATTTCAAGGTGCGCATGGACGACTCAAAGGCCCGATGTGACTTTCAAGGTGCCATATACGCACCCCTTGTCACTCTAGCACTTCTCGGCTACGAAATCGATCTATATGCGTAGAATGACAAGGAGAGGATTTTCTTTCATTTTTATAATGATTTAGAAGGGTAAGGAGTAAGGACTTTTTTTAATTTGGGTGGCTCTTAATGAGAAGGACAAATAGATAGATTATTGGCAGGCCAATAAAATGGCAAATCTTTATCTCTAATTAATTTGAGCTCAAGTCCGATGATTTCACAACACAGCACTAGACAAATGAAAGTGGATTAATTAATCTCTCTTGCATGATGCAATTTAATGGTTTCATGTAAGTACCATCATAATTAATTGCTTAATCACAAAATCAAAATGTCTGGTACTTCAAAGACAATTAATTGCTGGTCAAATGAATAGTACTCCCTCCGTTAGATAAACATATTATCTGTCACATTCGGGCTTGTACATAAGAATTAAGGTGATGATTGAAAGTCTTAAAAAGATAGACATTGAGACTAAATTACCTCTCATTAATAGTCTATTTTTCATAAGTTTTTGCTTTAAAAATTAATGTGGAACCCCCAATTGATATTAATGATATAACTTTAAATTAGGGTAAAATTGGAAAAAAAATATCATAAATACACCATTGATTTCTTAATGTGACACATATTGTAGAACAAGAAAAGAAATTTCAATGTGACAGATAATATAGAACACGGAAAAGGAAGTACTACTGTATCTTATGTTGAATGAAGCGTACGCTCAATAAATTAACACATACTACTGAGATCCATACTAATAAAACCCTAGCCACATATCTATATATAAACGTGTATATGTTTATACATATAATTAATTTATGTTTTTTTGATAGGAAAGAAACCAACCAGTCTCCAACCTATTACTACAACAGTACCACATACGTAAATGTATGTTTTTTTTGTCAAATTCGTTACATTGATATGTTCCTACAAATTCAAAAAAGGTACAACAATCTATTACAATGAGGATAATAGATGTTACAATCCACTGAAGTTCAGAACAACATCTTTACAAGAAGGACAACAACCCCACAAGGGAGACAAAAAAAAAAAAAAAAAAAAAAAAAACACAAGAAAATTAAGTGGCCTTAATTTATTTTTCCCAGTGTTTGAATTTATTTTTCCCAGTGTGTGGCGAATTAATTTCTTCTATGGCCTTAAAATAATCCCCGTAACCTCTTTTTGGTCCTTGGCCCCTTGCTTATTCAAGTTCGACAAATCAGAGTCAATAAACACCCTGATCATGCATCAATCCATCACTCTGGATCGGAGAAACCAACTTCGTCATCACACCAATTTCATTTTTGTTGCAGCAGATGAAAGTATCATATATCATACTATTTAATTATAAAATCGCTACATCAACTGAGGGATCACATTTTCTGTTTTGGATCGATCTACCTAACTGCCATTTGAGTCTTCAGGCTTAAAAAATACACCATACCCTTATAAGAAAATATAGCAAGTTACTAAACAAAAAGATATCAAAAAGAAAAGACGGACAGAAAAGCAGTAGGTAGCACTATTTAGCTAGCGTTTTATTTATGTACATGTTATCATGCATTCACGTCATTAGCACGTATTACAACTATATACACATACTTCACAAAAGCGATCACTAGGAACAGATTACACATACACAGTACGAATGGTCAATTTGTGTCGCCACTTTTGATCAATATATATGGCGTGCTTATCCTAGCCTTAATTATAATGTCTCTTTATGAACAGGGTCGGTACGTGATCTATATATACAGATCAACAACATTAATTAACACGTTTTAATTATGTACTTGCACTAAGGATCCCTGGTCCACCATCAGTCCAATGTCATGAGTGGCGGTGGCTTAGATAGCATTGGCTATAAAATAAAAAAAAAAAAACTTAGGGTACCACAAATTTTTTTTTACTTAAGTGGGAGTTGAACTCACGAACTTCCCCACAGCAAGTTACTGCTTAATACACGTGTATTTACTTGTGCACAATTTATTAAGTCGATCCTATCAAAAAAATTAATTAAAAAAATAAATAAAGAGAGTTTGCAAAGATAATATTATTAATTTACTTGTGCCCGTACGTATTTTTATCTAATCAATAAAAAAATTACCTACTTGTGTATTTTCAGATGCATGAATATATAGCTGATCGACTACATACAACTAATATGAGCAGATGAGACTTGATGTCGCATATAAGTAAATTAAGTTATTTATTTTTTTGCCTTAAATTTTTTTTTTTATTTTAATTTTTTTAATTGATGAAGATTTATTTATTAATTTTCCTTGAAAAGAAAGATTTATTTATTTATTTTAGAAACCAACTTTATCACCAACTCGAACCCTCAACTTAGGCCTCGTTTGGTTCGTTTTTGCTAACTTACAGTGTTAGTTGTGAGTTATCTCATCGGAGTTAACTCCTTGGAGTTAATATTTTTATGTTTGGTTTAACTTTAAACTTGTATGGAAGTTTCAATTTTTTAAACAATAAAAAATGATCATTGACTTAAATAGCCTTCAAACAATAGAGAGATGAGTAATAAATGAGTCATTAATGAGGGGTAATTAATTGTGTCTACAACTCTTGTAAGATAACTCCCCTAGGGGGGGGGGAGAGATATCTCACAACTTCAGGTGTAAGTTGGGAGATAAATTGCAGGCAAGTTGGACAACCAAACAAGATTAATTCTCAACTCTCTGTATGTTATCTCCCGAAAGATAACTCTATCTCTAACCAAACAAGGCCTTATTCTTACTTAGTACTAAACCATAGACTGAGCAGTACCATCAAATTTGTGTAGCATATATGTGTGGTTGGTGTTCTAGTTCATATCGTTATTTTTGAAAAGAAAAGGCACGAGATTTGTCCTTTTTTATTTTTTTAATGTAGGTATATATGAAATATTACGTAATGAAGAAGTGAAAAAATAAAAAAAGTTACATGGAGCCGGAACTCACATGATCTCATAAAGTCACAAACGCGGTGGAGTCCATGTGATACACATCAGATTGCGTTGCACAACTCTCGATGCATCATTTAAATATATATGTGGACAAATGCCACTATTAATTCCTTCCTTTTTAGTAAATTTTATTTTAATATTCCCACGTAGCTAACATGTGCGTACGTGCGTGCACATTTATGATGCAATTAAGAAAGACAAAGAAAAAAGAATAATAAATTAAATTATAATCTAGTACGTAATTAGTCCTGTTACTAATTTAGCTCATTAATAAATCACAACAATTATATTAATATATTTCGGGAGCTTGTCTCCTATTCTCTAAAAAAAACAATTATATTAAAGGTAGTGCTAGATAGACTCAATGAGTCCAGACTCAAACAAGAACAAAGACTAAAATACCCTTTTATACAAATCTATTATTTCTTCTTCAATTCACTGTCCACCACTTATCGACGCCGTCACCACCATCGCCACCAATGCCTCTATGATCACCGACCACCGACAGTATCGCCGCCGTCACCCACCATTGTCGACCGGCTTCCAGCTTCCTCCTCTCTCCCGGCCAGCCTCCCCCTCTCTCCCGGCTAGATTTGGCCGGGAGGGAGGATGGTCAGTCGCCTTTCTCGGCTAGATCTGGCTGGGAGAGAGAGAACCCAAAGAGTCTAAATAAATCTTTTTATTTAAAAAATGTTTAGTCAAACATTGAAGATGTCACAGAACCAGACACGCCAATCACTGATTCTGATTCAAAAAATGGTGAAAACCCCACCTCACAAAGCACTTTCACTCTTCAACTCTTCAATCCTCCAAGGTTTCCAACACACCCATGAAAACCACATCCACTATACTCCATTCCCTTCTCTCCTCCAACATGTCTTCACAAATTCAATCTCTTCTTCTCCAATTGATTTCAGGTAGGCTTCTCATCGATTCTTTGTCGTCGATATCCGCCGCCTCTCTCTCAGCGGTGATCGGTGGTCAGCAAGCGATCGGTGGTGGTGGCGGTCAACAACTACGCCTGTGGCAGTGGAGGTGGTGAATGTGTTTATGTGTATTAGTGTTAGATGTGAGGGCAATTGAGTCTTTTTACTCAATTAAATATCTTAAATTACTAGTAAAAGTTCTTTAAAGTCCGAACTCAAAGAGTCCAAATAGATTTTTTATTATATTAATACATCCACAAATATTAGATTAAAAAGCGCCAAAACATTTTTTGTTTCTTTTCTTGATATTTGTGGGTATCCAAACTTTTTTTAATTGGCCCTTTTAATTACTAATTTAGCTTGACTAATCCGCGAAAGATATTTGTAGTCGAGCGTCCTAAATAAAAACTCAAGAATTAAGGAGATGTAATGTAGGTGTCGATAATTAAACCCAAAACCTCTGCTCTTGGTCAAATGATGCAATGGTGCATTTGCCACTACACCACACCCCTTGAAGACAAACACACCACAAGATACATTAATTGGCTCGCAAGAGTCGTCCATGCATGCCTCGAGATACGAGCATACATAGATCTCGATGAATAACATGTGGGTTGAGGTCGCATGGAGGGCTCTTGTGAACCAATGTGTCTTAGAGTCTAACATTGTTGTTGTCATTGTTGAAGTATACTACAGTTATTTCAGGTTATTAGTACTTACTTTGAACAAGTCTTTGCGTGTTGTATTAAGTCCTAGTCATATGTACGAGTCCTAGTCTTAATGAATTTGTTATATATCTATCCGTTAGTATTGTTAGTTGGTCAATAGCAACCTTGCAATCAGGAGATTTTCATTATGACTGCCTCGGTTTCCCACAAAACTGGGCTCCGCCTAGCCTAAACCCACATAGACCCTCGAGTTGTTCCTCGCGAAGTAAACGCAGGCCTAGTCAGCCTCCAAGAATTTCGTTCATATTAGATCTGTATTTCTAATGTTGAGTTATTATCTTATGTCTTTTATAGATTAGTTTGCAGGTTAAATAACGCATATTAAATAAAGGTATAACAACCTACAATGTGAAACCCTGAATCAATGGGGAAACATACATATGATACCTCATCTCACTCGATCCCAATATGTCCCAGTGTGATAAAAAACAATAATAATATACAATAATTACAACCAAAAATGGCAAAAACATACTATCATGCAAGGAAGGAACCGCTCCAAAAGTCCTCAAAGAAAATCACTTATCACTGGTCCTTTTCCCTTGCTCGTCTCTGTCCGCTTTGCACCCACCATCACAAATTAGACGGTGAGTACAGTAAAATAGAAAGTAATAACCAGAAGGATATAAACAGTAATTCATGAATCATGTAAAAACAATCCAAATATCATGCAGGTAATAAAAGACAGATAAAAGATAAAAATGCATGATAAACAGACTGACGAGATATTCACAACGAAATATGAGCGCCTAGGAATCAAAGATGCATACTAAGTGGTCTTAAATCCACAACAAACCACAACAATCCAGTACTCGAGGAAAACTCATGTTTGGTTGGGTAGCTATACCTCCGTAGGTAGTGTTCACGTTAACCCAACTAGCTATAACCCCAGGAGTACCTTCCCGACACACTTAGGCCATAGACGCTCAACCAAGGAATAAAGAATAGAAGTCCAACAAAAAGGCATTTATCAAACAAGACAACAAATACGAAATATGAATTACTATACATTTCCTTAACTGGTTTACTTTCATACCTCAGACTCGCGTTAATCCGCCCTCGCGGCTCGGACACGCTTCCCAAAACGATCACCCGAACTTCCAAGACCTTCCTTTAGGTTCTTGAGGTCCTAAGACATGTTTTAGACCAAATTATAGTGTTTTGGAGATTTTGGACAATTTCAACTTTATGAACTGCCAGGGAAATTAGCGTGCTAATTCTGATATTAGCATGCTACATTAACGAGCTACTTTGTACATCTAGCGCGCTAACCCATATTAGCGCGCTAGTTTTTAACATTAGCACGCTAATTTACATATTAGCGCGCTAACTCTGATATCTAGCGCGTTATGTGCAGCAGAACCCAGAATTCTGCAGTTCGAATTCTGTGTTTGCATTACACATAGGCCTTATTTATTGTTTGGGAACCCTCATACACATTAGTAAGGGTCCCCAACATTAATAAAAACACAAAACAACAACAACAACACCAAATACATGAATTGAATGAATTGACCAAACTATGTTAATGGAGTACCTAGCTTGATCTTCTTCCTCACTTCAATGAGTTCATGAGCTTTCTCCCACTTCTTGAGCACTCCAGCAGTCCCTCTTCTTCTCTTCTTCCTTGACAAAATCGTTGAGGATGAAAGCTTCGATGATAAATTTGTTTGACCAATTGTGTATATATATGAGTGGAGTTGATTATACTTTAGCCACACATCAATTTACACTTGCATATCTCAATGCTTATCTTGTGGGCTATCCTCTCCCACTTGTCCCACAAGTCATGCATGAATGACTCCAAACCAACACTCACTTGGTCTCTAGATTGGTCACGCGTGTCTCGATGCACATCATAAGGCCTTTGTTTTATTGCAATAACTTAAGCTTGCTAATTAAATTTTCAATGTGACCACATTAAAGCAATATACACCACTATAATTGGTTCAACTTACACTTACCCCGTAAGCACTATTTCGGTCTCACGTCAACACGCAACTCGAGGTACATCCCCGCTTATGTCTCGACTCACCGAATGCCCCGTGTATACCTTACTCGCAAATTCGACACAACACAATAAACATACACTTGGACATTAGAAAATTACATTTGGTGATACATAAATAATACATACACCACAGAAAAATAAAATTTACCTCAGTTGTCAACTCCAGAGGTTTCGACAAGTATGGCACGTCACGATGGTCCGGTCAACGGTCCTGAAACACGTGGCATGTGTAAATTTGAGGGTCGTTACATTCGTGTTCTAGAGATCTATTTAAAGACCTCAGATTACTCAATAAATTTATGCTTCATGCTAAGCTTCTTTTCTTGTGTCTACAAAGTGTTTGTAGAAGTTCCTCTAAGATTGTACTCTGTTTTGTCTCTGTTTTCTTTGTCTGTCATTCTAGTATTTTCCTTTTTATTATACACAAATTCATGTGGAGCAACTCCTTCCCTCTAAAGGCCTAGTGAGCTACAATGAGTAGTCTAAGTGCCAAAATCCATATTAGTTAAATTAATCTTTATAATTCTATTAAAATCAATAATGAATTTGGACTCAATATTAACTGCAATGATCAACGACTTAATTTTATTATATAATTCAGTAAAGTACTGAAACTTTGTTCTGCTTATGAATTACAAGAGCTTGACCAACGTAGCTATTCTATAATGGTTATTATAGGACGCAACGCAACATTTCAACAAGACAAAATGACTAGCTATATATATATGTAGTAAATTAATTAATCATATAACTGATTAATTAAACAAATCTGATAGATTTCAAAGAAGAGTCTAAGAATTGTATTAATGTGGGCAAACTGAATACAATAAGGTGCTCTTATTTATAGAGCTGAACAAAGTATAAAATAAGAAAAGTTTCCTAGTACTACTTAAATACCAAAATATAGAAACTATATAAATACATAAACTACGAAATATAGTAACTACTATAATTTCCTTAACACCCTCCCTCAAACTCAAGTTGGTTCAACTTGAGGAGGTTGTCAATCGAATCAGTAAACCTGACAAATTTAAGGTTCGTTGCGGAACAGATCAACGACCACTGAAGACGACAAATCTAAGGTTCGTAGCGGAGCAGATCCACGACCACCTGAGATGGCAAGAAACATATTCTGATGTGGCAGAGTCAGAACAACGGAAGTGTAGAACAACGGATATCAGAGTCGACGGAGTCGACGACGGACATATAGCGAAGACGAAGGATTCGACGGCATACAGATAGTAGAGTCGACGGAGTCGGCGACGGACATATAGCAGAGTCGACGTAGTCGACGACGGGCAAACGACGGAGTCGACATAATCGACGACAGGACAAACAACAGAGTCGACAACAGGCAGACAACGAAATCGGCGGCAGGCAGATAATGGAATCGACGTAGTCGACAGCAGGCAAATAGAGCAAGCAGAGTAGTGGACATCACAAAGAAATCACAAAGGAGAAGAGATCAAGGACAAGAAAAAAACTGAAACGAGCATCAATGGAAGCAACAACAAGTGAACGTGAACGGAAGCGTGAAAGCAAACACCACGAATCGGTCGTCGACTCGAAGGTCAACCGACCTAGTACTAGAAACCAAGCTCTGATACCATGATAGATTTCAAAGAAGAGTCTAAAAGTTGTATTAATGTGGGCAAATTGAGTACAATAGAGTGCTCTTATTTATAGAGCTGAACAAATCATAAAATAAGGAAAGTTACTAAAACTACCTAGATATCAAAATATAGAAACTACATAAATACCTAAACTACGAAATATAGTAACTACTATAATTTCCTTAACAGTTGGGGACAGTACTGTTGATCGATACACTATAAACAGTGTTCTTATAATGAAAACCCTGCTACGCCACATCCACTGATCAGTTTTTTGGTTCAAAGCAGATATTTCCTGCATCAGATCGCACCATACAAGGTGAAGAAATGTAAGAGATCATTCATATAATGGCTTAAAAGGGAATGCAAAGCTTAAAAGAGTATGATTTCAGCATGGAATGAAAAAAGTGGGCATTTTGTGCTCCACCCACAATGTAACTCACGCATGACCATGTGCCCATTGACACATAAACCAATATTATTATATATATAAAAATCTAAGTCGCCCTTAATTAATTTGTTGATTTGTTAGTTCAAACTTGGCTGACGATATATATTAGACCAAAAAAAATTAACACAGTTGATAAGAGCTGGGGGTCCCTCTTTTTTGCTTTAACTAACTTATGGAGTATTATATATTTATGTGTGATAAGAGCATCATCACTGACCCACTTAACCCTTCTGTCCTTCAAGGGATCATATATGTAAGTACAAGCTGGGACAAAAGTCGACATTTGAGTGGAGATCCAGGAGGAGCCCAACTTCAACGTATTAGCCTTTAAGCTTATAGTTTTTTAAGCTTTGGTGATTTTAGGGTTTTGTCTATTGTGACAAAATCTTAAGTTTGTTTACATATGTATGGCTTGGCCTGTTGGCTAAGTAGTCTAGTTAATTTGTCATGACGAGTTAGCATTACTTTGAAAGCATGCATGCACATTCATATAGCATATATGATCGACAACGTATATAAATGTTTCATTTACATAAGGAGAACGTACAACTTAATTAAGGTAAATCTTTTATAGTTAAAAAAGTTAATTAAATCTCATTTTTAAATATGTACATAAATATAAGGGTTTAGGGTTTCTACTTATAGTTACTATAACGAGTTTTGTGTCCCCTTGAGCAATATTTGTTAAATGTCTTAGAAATATACTCCCTCTATTTCAAAATACCTGTCGCATTTTGGGCATTTATTACAAACATGTTAGATTAGGATATCAATAACGCATTAATCGATTTGTTTTCAATTTTAACCCCAGATACATTAATTAGTCGATGATGACATTAATCACTTTTTTTGGTAGGTTTAACCAAGTTTTTGTTTTGATAATACCCATCACAAATAACAATAAATCTACTTGGACTTATGAATTCGGACTCATATGAAGGTTTTTTAAAATTTTTGTAAATATTTAAGAGGTATCAAAGGAATTTTACAAATGATTAGTTATGGTTGCTTCATTAGTTGCTCGATGATGTATTTGAAATTTTAAAAAAATTTGAGTCCGGACTCACGAATCCAAATAGCACTACTAGGGGAGTGCTATTTGGACTCATGAGTCCGGACTCAAAAAGATTTTCTTATTTCAAACTCATATCCTCTATCAATAAATGAAGCAAATTCATTTGATGCCCCTTAAATATTTGTATGGGTTTAAAAAAAAAACCTCTTGTCTGGACTCATGAATCCAAGTAGATTTATTGTTGCCATAATACCGTCAATTTCACTAGCTAGTGCTTAATGGTGAATTTTGTGTTAATTAATTCTCCACTAATTCATAAGGAATCAAGCATACATATAGTACTAGTGTCTCCTTTATTTAGCAACTGAAACTCTTTCACAATTTGTCTAATCACACAGACATACGTAATGAAGCACTAATTGGCAAGCTTATTGCCCACTTGCATAATTAGAATCAGCTAACTAGCTAGCTAAGCCATGCATTACAACCTTAAAAATATAGTAATTAATACAAGTATCGCCCAATTGATGCAAAGAAAATGATCTCTTAATTAACAAGTTTACCTAGATGTCATTGGATCTTCATCGAGCTACGCATGCACGCATGTTAATACAAATCTAATTAACGATCTCTTATAGTCATATATATTAAGTGCGTTCCCACAAAAACGACAGGTATAGAAAATCAGTGTCAATGATCTAAATCTCAATAAGCACAATCCATGAAAAACAAAAAAAAAAAAAAAATCACAAAAATTAAAGAAAATGGGTCCCACCTTGAAGACAACATACACGTGGCAACATCATGGAATTTTCTCATCATACGCAAGTAGAGACCCCTCCTAATAAAGTCGCCATCAATCCAAACCCATCATGTATATATATATTTGCATTTGCTCTCATTCTCTCTCTCAAACAACACACATAATTATTAAGTGTGAGAGGAAGAATTACTACTACGTGCATACTAGCTAAGTCATTTTTATTGCACGTACTCTTCTACTTCTTCCTCATCACGTACGTACTTCTTGTACAAAACACACATAAAAATGTCTAACAACACCTGCACAATGGTGACTAATGAGGTCCGAACCCGGGCCATGTGGCGGTCGCGCCTCGGTGCAGCCCTTCGGACCACCCTGGCCTGCACCATCGTCGGCTGCATTACTCTCTACGGCCCGGTCGCCATCCAACGGATGCTCTCCTTCCCCGCACTCTCCTACGTCGTTGTCATCGCCTTAGTTACCGAGGCGACGCTGGGTGACACCGTCCGCGGGTGTTGGAACGCCCTCTATGGCACCATCCAGGGCGTGGTGCCGGGCATGCTTAGCCTTTGGCTCATAGGCCCCGCGCGGTTGTCAATTGCAACGGCGACGTTGGTGGTGACTGCGACCGCGTTGGTGGTGGTGGCGCCGCAGTCGACCCACGTGATAGCGAAGAAGATTGCACTTGCGCAAATTGTTTTGATTTATACGTTCAGTTCCTTCAATGGAGTGCATAAGGCAGAGGTGCTACATCCGGTTCATGTTGCTGCTAGCACTGCGGTTGGGGCCTTCGCTTCGGTCTTGGCTCTTCTTTTGCCCTACCCTCGCCTTGCATCTTATGAGGTAAATATTATATATCTATATATAAGGAAGTAATGCTACAGCCTGCGCGTACTTGATAAACTCACTCGTTGATCACACTTACTTATGCGGCACATGCTCAGGATATGAGCTTATACGTCTCGAGGTGCATCACATGATTGTAAGCGAGTGCCACGTACATAAGTAAGTGTGGTGAACTGAGTATTGTGTTTCACCAAGTACATGCGGGACATTTTTTTTTTTTTTATAAGAAAGAAACCACGATTTGTCATGACTATGAAGCTCGAACTCTCAACCTTTTATCTAAGTATGTCAAAATTATTGATTCATCCACTTAATTGATTGGTAATACACGTAAATTTTGCATATACGTACTTTTAAATTTCTTTAGGTAGTTTTTTGAAAATGTTCGGGCGACATAAACGGGTACACCAATCAAATGCGCGGTACTTGTGGTTTTGTCAGATGTGCCTCGTACTATGCGTATTTATGTGATATGAGGCGTACTTCATGACAAGAATAGCTGCGTAAGTATTGTGCACGTATGGTATGTTGTCACATGCACGACTTGAAGTGCATCAAGTGACAAGTCTGCGCCACAAACCAATTAAATGAATAGCTCACTGGATTAATACTTTGATATAAGGTAACTTATGTAAGAAGTTGATCTAAGTATCGAGTCTAAATAGAGACAAATTTGTTTATTTCTTGTATAAAAGTCTATGCCACAACTATAGTACGTGTGCGGTTGATGTCGTGACTCTTGTCATTCTAGCGAAACTCTTACGAATGGTACTAATTAAGATGACATCAAGTTAAAGGCAAACAAATCACGTAAATACATGGTACTGTGTTGCGTCCCATTTGATGCCATAATTGACTAGAAAAACTTCAATAATTGTGCATCTAATCATGATTAGTAGGCAATGCATACAATGCCCCCTCCCTTCGCAACATTTTTGATTGATGGTACTCTAGCTAGCTAATGGCCATAAAAATAAAATAAAACATATATAAAATCAGATAGTTTCAATAAAACAAAAAAGATAGCAAAACACTTAACGCACGCTGATATATGTATATATGAGTGTTCTACCACGTATCCATTGATATGTATATATCCACTAATGGGCGTGTTTCATTTTCATTTTTATTTTGTTTTTTATTTTTATATATTTATTTTTGAATTTATTTTTAATCAAAATATTTTATTATTTTTATTTTGAAATACAACGATGACGACGACGACAACATGCAACAAAAAAACCCTTTAATCCTTTTTTTCTTGATTCAAGTAATTTTTTAAAAAAAATTACACAATTGATTTCATGATGAGTCACGATTCGAAGAGACTAAATTAGTTCGTATTTTCAAAAAATAGAGAAACTAATTATCAAATTTAGTCTTTGCCCCAAGGATTAGATAACTTTAGCTAGCTAATTGGTTAATTCAAGCTCATATCTATATATACTTTCTCTACCCTAAATTACATGATTAAAAAAAAACTTTTATTCAGTACTTTTTTTTTCTTTTTTGAAGTGGAGGGGGCCAAGAATATATGTGTTTGAAATTCTTGAAGATTCTTCACAGAATATTCATGACCTGATGACATCAGATCATTTATACGTCACATATCATTAATTTGTAAGTGGGGCATATATTCACAAATATTTAGTGCATGCCAACAACACAAATTAAGGAAAGATTAGTCCCTCGAAAATGGAGATTGTGGCGCGCGACGTTTGTTAGTTTTAACTAATTAATCGATACCGCTTTGTCCTTCACTAGCTAGTAGCTAGTGCGTTCTTCAAGGCCCCATCCATTTTGATTTACATGATGAGTACATAGTAGAATTGAAATTTATTTTCAATAAATCTACTTGGGCTCATGAGTCTGGACTTATAGGGGTATTTTTAAAATTTTCACAAATATTTAAGGGATATCAAATAAATTTTACAAGTGATTGTGTTTGCTTCATTAATTACTTGAGGGTGACTTTGAAATTAAAAAAACTTTTAAGTCCGGACTCATGAGTCCAAATATCACTACCCATTTATTTTAACCCACTAAATCAAATGAGGCATGAAACGTACGCAAGTACGGGTGAAATATTGAGCGATCAATTTAATTTAGTGGGTTGGATGTTGAAGTATCATATATTGCCATCGGAAGAGCAATAAAACTTTAGATTGGCTTTTGATAGATAAGTGAAAAGCAAAACTTAAGATAATGAGGAGAAGAATTTAAGCGACCCTAATAAAATTTAAAAAAATGAGGAGGCAATATAGGGGTAGATTAGGGAGTTCAGTTTACAGTATTTTTTGAACTTGTATTGACTTACTAGGGGCTAAAAATAAACGAGGGGGTAATAGTCGCTCTCTAATTAAATTGTCTTTTTAATTTATATACAAGCACTTATTTGTGGAAAAGAAAAATAAAAAACATAGCTTGAACAACAATATTGATTAAGAAAGATTGGAAGAATTTTAAAAATACGCCATCGAGAACATGAGAGTAGAAAAATTTGATCCAAATAACGGACTCCAACTAATTTAAAATTGAGGCTTAGTTGGTGTTGAAAAACAAATATATTGGAGAAAAGAGCAGAAAAGGGCATATGTAATTGAAAGGCTAATGAAAATGACTCCACATGTATGAAACTTATTCTATGGTGATGTCACAAATCACTAATGAAAAGTGCTAAATAGTAATATTAAATCATAACTCAACAAACGTAAATGGAAACTATAACGTATCAATTTTATAATCACTATAGTAGTAACATCATACTAACGCGTATTACATCACAAATTCACTTCACTGCAAGCAACACTGGACCCAACCATGACTTGGTGGAGCACAAGGTCATGCAAAATTAGGTCATAACATGACTGCTCTCAATCCCACGAAAAGCCAACAACATCGATACAACAACAACAACAAAGCCTCAGACCCAAATTAGTTAGTTGGGGTCACGCGGAGACAACAACAAATAGATCAAACTCTTCCACTCAACTCGATTTGGTGTCTCGGGAGCTAATATACGATACAAAGTAGAAAATCAATTGAATGGATGGTGTGCTATATATGAGAAAAATGAACCTCTAGAGCTATTTCATCACCATCTAATGTTTGATTAGTATGTATATATCTAGTGGTAATACATGATTAAATACTGCAGAGAGAAGAGGTTTACAAACTAACATATGTATTTGATTGTTTCAGGTCAGAAAGAAATGCAGACAATTCAATAAAAACGCCTCAGAGAGGGTGAAACTCTTTGTACAGGCCTTTTGTGCTGAAAACAATGCAACAGCAAACGCTACCATGTCCAGGGCTAATTCACTGACCAAGAAGGGGACCAAGATTCTCCAAACTGTCAAACTCATGCAGGTATAATCAAAGCTAATATACACTAATTTCCACTTTACCTATATGAAACATTTAATTATTATAAGTAGATAAGCTGAAGTACTAACTATGTTCTACCTTATTTTCTATATAGGAAAGCATGCAGTGGGAGAGACCTCTGTCAATTTTCACGAAACCCCGTTACTTGAATTCGTCAGACAGATTACAAGCCTTGGAACTCCCTTTGAAAGGAATGGAGATCGCGTTAACTTCTTGCCCTTCGTTTCCAGTGGGAGTTGCCGGAGACGAAAACCTTAAAACTCTTCTACTTGGCCTAGAAGAACACATCACCAGAGCACTTAGTCAGGCTAAAGGCATTGGGCCTAGTGAATCATTGACAGAATCTGAAACAACTAAAGGAGATGTTTCAGACAAGTTCCTTCAAACACTTCAAAGCGCAACCTTCCCATCCGGCAATGATCTGCCGTCGTTCTTCTTTTTGTTCTGCATGAAACTAATGGATGGAAGATTGACAGCAGATCATCCTCAGGAAAGCAAGGGTGCCGCAGAGAAGATGAGTTCTGCGCCTGTCAAGAAAAAATCGATCCTAGGAGGTTGGCCAGTGAAGATCAATAGCGAAAGGTTCATCGTAGCACTGAAGTGCTCTCTTTCCTTGGGGCTTGCAGTGCTCTTTGGGATGATCTATAGCAAGCAATTCTCATGCTGGTCAGGACTGGCTGTGGCAGTTGGAATGGCATTTGGAAGAGAAGCCACATTCAAGTCTGCAAACCTTAAAGCTCAAGGGACTGTTTTGGGGACCATATATGGAGTCTTGAGTTGCTTTGTTTTCCAAAGACTATCTAACATAAGGTTTTTGTCACTACTTCCCTGGATCATATTCACCAGTTTCCTAAGACTCAGTAGGATGTTTGGCCAAGCCGGTTCCGCTTCAGCCATTATCGGGTCGTTAATCATCTTGGGCAGAAAGAATTATGGTCCTGCAAGTGAATTTGCCATTATGAGAATTTCTGAGACCTTCATTGGTCTAGCTTGCAGCATCTCAGTAGAGCTTCTCCTGCAACCTACAAGAGCCTCAACACTTGCAAAAATCCAGTTATCAAACAGCCTAAGAGCAATTAGTGAATGTATTGAGTTGATAACCCTTTGTTCCAGCATTGAAGAGGTTAAGGAAAAGGAGAAGAAACTAAGAGGAGTTCTTCGCGAGCTCGGCAACTTCATGGGAGAAGCTGAGGCAGAGCCCAACTTCTGGTTCTTACCTTTCCATACTGCTTGCTATAACAAGCTCTTGGGGACATTGTCAAAAATGGCAGATTTGCTGCTCTTTGTGACCCAAGCAATGGAATCCCTGACGCAAGACTCGCAGAGAGTAGGAATTGCCTGCACAGATCTAAAAAAATACTTGGATGGAGATCTAGATCAGTTCAAGAATATGGTTTCCTCCTCAATAAGATGCCTAGAGAAGATTACTTTAATCAAGTCGCTAGCAAAACTGGAAAAGGCAATGAACAGCGGCGCCAACACAGATGGTGATGTAGAGTTGGGAAAAGCACCAAATGCAAATGCATTTAAACTTTTCACTGCAGATGAAGAAGAGATAGGAAAGACTATAAGTTCATTCCTACAACATTCAAGAGAAGTGGTTGATAACAGTGAAGCCTTTGAATGGGATGAGAAGATGAAGGGCCAAATCATTCTTAACCTAAGTGCAATTGGATTCTGCATGGATGCTTTGATAAAACAATCAAAGGAGATACAGAAGAGTGTCAGAGAACTAGTTCAGTGGGAGAACCCTTCAAGCCAAGTCAATCTGTGTGAGATTTACTGTAAAGTGAACGCTTTGTGTACATAAATTCCTTGAACTGCAACCTATGCCTACTAATGCGAAGAAAACAAAATTTATCTATCCATGCTATATCTAGTTTTAGTAATTCACGAGAATAAAAATATATATAAGGACCTTGTACCTTGCTAAAGTAACCACTTCTGACACAGCCAAACGGACACCTACTGGGTTCATTTGACGATGTCAAAAGTAAGTTAGAAAATCATTTTCCAATATATGATGTAGTGGTCGATCTTCTTGTTTTGAAACATAAAAGCAAGGATAATGAGTACTTGAGTACTTTGCAAAGGCAATGACAGTGGAAACGAAAAGGGAAACAAAGATCAATATTCAAATTTGATAAACTGAAATGTATACAAATATATATACTCTATGCACGAATACAAACACACATAGTTCAGTTTGAACTTTTAAGGAAAGCAATGACAGCAGTGTTTTGAAGGAACTGCTTCTAAGAGCTGAAGAGTACAGCAATTATACAAGGCTGCATTTGGTCTGCTTTTCAAAAATTTGAGTATTCAAAAAACTCCCTTCCCAGAATTTGCTCAACGTTTAGTAAAATTTGAACCATGACTTCGAGAAGGATTTCCACTCGCTGAGCATCTAAAGATTTTAAATTTTATTAAAAAAAATAAATCTATCTCCAGATTAAAATCCAGCCTAAATGTTTTTATAGCAGTAACAATTCAGTCCGGAACATAGAATAACACGAAGTGTCGCAGCTAGTACCGAGGTTGTAGGATCATGAAGAACAATTCTTTCAACATGATCACCATGGTAGTAGACAAATAAGTTTCGAAAACATGATAAATAAATAAACCGCAACATACTTTAAGATTAAAACAGTATATGAGAAGTCAAAAGCTGTATTGAATGAGAAAAAATGTCTCAAGCACTAAACATCATTACCGCCAAGTTTTGATTGAAGAACTATACCTACTCGGAATAACATAAAAGAATTTAGTCTATTATATCTCCAATTGACAAAAAGCCATGTTTCAGTTGCCTTCGTACTTTGGGTCAGCCATCACATAATGATAGGCAATCACCAACACAAATATAAGGATGCCAAGAACATTGGCGAAGAAACCTAGGCCTTGGTCATCAATCATCTGCAAAATCACAAAGAGAAAAGGTTCATATCGGATTAAAACTTCTTATCAAAAAAAAAAAAAAAAAAAACAAATGGAAACTGAAACAGAGAGAAACAAGGAAAAGGGTGGCAGTCACTGTAAAAAATGATTTCACCCAAAAAAAAAAAAAAGAAAGACAAGAAAGGAAACAAAAAATGAGGTAACCAACCACAGAGGATCAGGTAAAAATTTCATCAATTGAAAAGAGTATATTTAAACTTAGATCAACAAATTATTTTTGGCAGGGATTTTTCCAGTCATATCAAGCAACATCTGAATAATCAGTGACGACCACTTGCACGATGAAGTATCTAATCTCTAGATTCAATTAGGTTCATAAGCTAAAAGAATAACTTATATCAGTCCACAAATAATAAACACAACTGAATTAAATTAATTGAACATTAATTCAAGCACAATTCATGTTGATGGTTTCTAAAAACTTATTTATGCATTTCATTTTTCCATCTCAAATGTAGTTCTGGTGTCCTCCGGATCATATGTGCAGATCTTATTTCTCAATATAGTAATAGTAGAATATTTCTGCTTTATGTTGGTATTGGCCGTCAACATGTTCATATTTAAGATGTCAGACCATATGCACAATAAGGTGGGGCAGGATAACCATATGAGATTTTCGGTGGAATAGGCCTCAAGAATGCAGCATGGGTAGTGGTCATGGAACCAAAAAGAATGGTTTGTTTGCCGTGAACACTACCCAACCACTCTTAAAAATTTTAAACCACCCTTAGTATCATCAAACCCCATTTCCATCTTAAGTTAGGAAATGAAGAATGCACCCTTAATTGGGAGAATATGTCGGGCTGAAACTGACCATCAGCCAAGCATCGAATCAATACAAACCTATTGTCCCTTAAGAACTATCTAATCTGGTCTTCTGTGATTGAACCCCCAACACATTGTTTGTCACTTCCACTATATCCATTCTCCTTGAAAGACTTAATTCCATTAGATTTCCTCCCCATCTCAAAATTGAATAACATAGATAATCGATCAAATCATCAAAGGGGTAGCTTTAGCTCCAAATAATGTATTCACTTTAAATGTGCCCCCCCCCCCCCTAAATTTCATTTCTTATCTCCAAATTGGTTTCTTTGTGTTATCAAGAGGGGGAGAGTGGATCTTCTATTCTTGCTATGCAGCCTTGACCCAATAGCAAGGGATTCAATGCTTTTGGATTTCAATCTTGGTGCATGAGCATAAGTGATTAGAATATTGCTTCGGAAGAAAAGGGATGCAAAGAGCAACTGAGACTTCAAGATTGCTTGAAATGTAGCAAATATCAGTAGTGTTGTGGTTCAATTGGTTAGAGAGAGATAGAGGGTTCTTTAAGGGGAAGAACTCGACCCCTATGAAGATTTCAGAAGTAGCAAAGCACAATGCAGCTTCATGGCTGTTGGTTCCTGAATAATCAGAGGAATATTCAGTGGAGGACTGGAAGAAGTGTTTGGGCGGAGTGCAGAGCATAACATAGAAGCAGTTGCTCTCTTTGTTGAGTTAGGGATGATTTGTCCGTGAGATCTTTTGCCTCTTCACTGTAGAGTTAGGGACAAACAGTAAAGCCCTCGTTAATGCTTCTACAAATTTCTCCATCTCAAGGTTTTTCTCAACATTGTTTTGATCTGGAAAATATATGCAGATTAATGTTCCTTTGTTTTAACCTTCAACTTGATAAGAAAGACACAATTTTCCTCTAATTTTCCCATTTCGGATCAAAGCATATCAAAAACTACAACTGTCTTGTTCACCCTGGTCTCGGTGTCTAAGAAATTTATCAACAGAGGTAATGCAGCAAAGAAATAAGCTTTCTCACAGAAGTTTCACTGCATCCAAATCCAAACATAATTATATAATTCTTTTCAAAAGAAACAATGCCATATTAAAAATAAGAAATGAACTGCAGGACTACAAAGGAGACAATAAGTGTTCCACACACCACAGAGTCCCATATTAGGGATGCTGTTAATATCTAAAAATTAATCCACACGACCAATCCGATGGATTGTTGAGGTTCCTAATCTGATCCCAAATCAAACGTTGATGCAACCCCAAACTATATCTGATATATTACTCAAATACAGTAACCTACATTGATACTCTTTTTTCTCATTTTATCTACAAATGAACTTTTGCTCTCTCTATCCCATGTAATTATAGCTTTTACAGGAGTATTTTTTTCATGTATTTAACTCTTGCCTTTCCAACATGCACTCTTCAACACAAGACACCCTTATATATAGAGAGAGAGCCGACCCCAACTAATTCTTGTCCAGCTCAAACTAGGCAACTGCCCATTTATCTTGTTTTCAATGTACCTTATTCATCATTATCTTTCCTTTCTCATACATAGTTTTTCAATCATTATCTCTTAAGTGCAATCTTCGATTTCTTGCTTTGACATACCAGATGACCCAACTTTTCTTCTACTCTCCTTTTTTTCTATTTGATGCAACAAGCACTAGACTATTGACAATATTGAGTCGCCCCCAACATAAATCAGTCTTCTTTTTCTCTAGCCAGAAGAAGCTCACAAGCACCCTGCAATTAATGGTACTGAGTTTCCCACAACATTAATCGAATTTTTCACATAATTGCATGATCCAATTGCCCGATTAATTGAATGGTCTCATGTTTGTAGTGCATGCTACGCATTTGTGGGTGGGTTTTTCTTCTACTTGATAAGGTCAGATTGGACGAAAAAATGTGTTATGAGTTGAATGTTCTACACCTGTGCACCCATACACCCTTTGACAAATAGTATCACAGGTCAGCCCCCAATCCTTCCTCAACTAAGCTGATGAAAATGAAATCAAACTCATCCCTATGATTTTTATTTTCTTTAAAGACTTTAGATCCAAAACAACACATAGTTCTAGCCTCCAAGTTCTCTGCGAAATAAACCATAAAAGCAATATCTACTCCTAGAGAGGTAATCAATCGGCATCCATATCATTTCCACCAAAAGGGCACAGAGATGTAAGAACTAAATCTGATCTCAAGCTCATTACGAAAATGCCTGCTATTGGCCAACGTACCCTCGTGGAAAACAACAACATAGCCTCAATCCCAAATTAGTCAAACATACCCTCGTGGAAAATCCTAGAATATAAATGAAGACGGCAAACAAAGAAGATTCGAGGAATTTATTTAGCTCGGCTAGAATCTTGACCTATACTAGAAGAGAACTGCATCCCCGAACCCATATTGAACCATCATTCAACTTGAAAGTAAATATATATTCCATTAATCATACATCACATTAGAAATGGAACAATACTGCAGAATACTTTACGCTATAAACCTTTCCAATTGTATTACACAACAACAACAACAACAACATAGCCTCAGTCCCAAACTTTCCAATTGTATTACTACCTTGAAAATTCTTTGATCCACAAACTATGTCTATCTCAGTATCTCTACTGTCTCTGGTCTTACATGTATATCTTGCTACTAAACAATGGGGTATCAGCCTATCAGGTTTGCGAATATCCATAACAGCTCAAAGCTAGAAACGCTATGCATTGAGTTGATGATGCCACTCATAGCAGGCAAAGTAAATGATAATCTTTACATCCAAAAGCCAGCTTACTTAGCACTTCCTCATTATCTCCAATTAGGGTTGCATGTAATTTATCACACTCAGCTCAATTTATTAACATAAGAAAATAAAAAATCTCTTTCAAAATCCCAGCCTAGATAATGATTAATAATATGATACGATATAGCACAATTGAAATAAAAGTTAACATAAAGTGGTCATACAAAGTAAACATGGCTTTTTCAAATATCTATCTCATGAAAAAAAAAAAAAAAAAAAAAAATCAAAACGCTAAGAGTAAAGACAAATTACAACCCACATGATCGAGAATTGCAACGTGTAGTACATCCAAATCCTAAAAAAGATCTTTTGAAAAGATTACAATATGAAAAAGAAAATCTACATTTTTCCCCTTGATTTTTTATTACAGTTTCAAGAAAAAAGCAATAACATAGATCCAAAGGCCAATCAAATCAATCAAAACCTCCCAAAAAAGGATAGAAATGCAATCATTAGAATTCTAAATGGCATCGCAGAAATTTAATGAAAATTAGGTAAATGTTTCAAAGTTTTTATGATAATCTACTTCTACATTTCAGTAAGAAAATATTTACTTCCTTGACCCAAGCATCACCAGTAAACTGTTGTTCGCACATAAAATATGTGCATAATGTCTTTCCAGTTACCACATCCCCATTACTATCCGACACTGATCCATATCAAGTCCTCGTAAAATTCTACTCCTAGCAACTATCCACTCTTATTCCATCTTACTCACTCTTACACACTCACTCCAAGTCTCACTATTTAGCACCTTACCCTATCGATAAAATAACATTTCGGACACCATTATAGCCCTGACGGTCGCATTAGAAGCATACTTTCATACCCCACAATAATAAACGAGATTCGAGACACTGCCCCGAATGAACCTCATCCCATTAAAACTCTAATTTTAAGCCTTCAACACAAATGTAGGTAGAAGGTAAGTCGATTTCGCGTAATAAACCCTAAATCCTAATTTGAAGGAGTAGAAAAACAAGGGTGAAAACCAGAAGCAAATTTCACTACTGGGATCATAGCCAATTCTCTTCAAAACTGATCTGCATTTCAGATTTTCAATGTGTTTTGCACACTATTGAAGATCCATTAAATTCCCAACAATTAACACCGCGATCGCACTCCGCCTCCAATGCATTTCGACAGCGATTCACAAGCAGCAATTCAACATGATTTCATGTAAAACTAAAACCTAGAATCCAGATTTGGAAACCCTAGCCTAGCCAAGTCGCGAAACCTAAAAAACTAGGGCGAGATTGATCGCATCTGAACACGAGTGAAGAAATCGAAGATCGGATTCAAGGAGAAGAAGAATAGTAAAGGACTCACCTTTGAAGACTTCGAATCTCAACAGCGACGACTGGTGAAGAGAGGAGGCGAGAGTGGGAGAGACGAGCGAGAAAGAGAGAGAGAGAGAGAGAGAGAATGACTCCTGCGATGCGCGTGGACAAGTATCTATACTGGAGTCCGCTTTTGTTTGACTCACATGGCACTGATGTTTCACGCAAGTACGCACTTGTTGGGAGTCTCATAGATGCACATTAATTTTTATGGAAAATAGAATAACACCTATTTGTTTTGTACGTGCAATCCATCAAAATTACCGATGAGAAACACCTTAACAACTTTATTGAGTCGGGATGTGACCATAATAAATCGGTGACAACAATCGTATCGGGATGCTTAATCCGCACCACAACCTACTGCTCCCCTTTATCCAATCTTCCGCAAATGAATGGTCGTCCAAGTTTTTTGCGGTGGTCGTGATTGTGCCTCCCACATATGACGGTGACATACCACAAGGAGTCGGCATTTTCCTTTATGTTGATAAGGAAATGGCATCCACATTTCTTCGTACCGGTTGAGTCCTCCCTTTTCCTCTTCTTCTTCATTTCTTGCTTTCAAAGAAATTTTGGCCGCTTTCCCTTCCCTACTCTCTCGAGACATTTCCCTATATGTTCCGGACCTCTCACACGCAAGTTTCACCCTTCCCCGCGCTTAATGCCCCGCATCGTAGTGCTTTGTCACTAGCACAAACATGTTCTCCGGCCTATCATTTGAAGCCATGAAATAGCCGCTTCTCTCAGAGGGGAATGGCCTACAAGGTGTAAACGTGTCCTTGTAGTACGGAAATAAGGTAGAAACCGACATTACCCGCAATACAATCGGTGTAACATTATAATCAACCAAAATGTACAAGACAATCACCAAAAAACCCAAAAAAATAGGTTCTCGGTTGTAGGCTGGGTCCGACACTATAAGCGAGTCTCGCTCACGTACAACCGAGAGTTCCTCGTAGTCTCGGTCGTCCATACGAGAATGCCACTATGTAGCGTTCATTTGAATCGATTCGTGAACTACGTGACATCTCGGTCCTTTCTAACCGAGACGTTGCTCTACATCTCGATCTGGCCCCGAAGTAGGCCGAATCAATCGCGCACATCGACACTCCTATAAACGCCGCCAAACGCAATGTCGTTTTATGGTTCACGTGCTCAGAGATCTTGGTGGTGGGGTGCCCCTGTTTCTTTTTCAAAATGGTTTGTGGGGTTTGAATCAATATATATTAAGGGGAAAAATGGTCTTTTCCATTTTATTTGGAGAAATGAAACTGGTGGGGTGCCCTTAGCGGGCCTCATTAATTTTCATGGAAAATGCTAGAATGCACCCCTATGACGTGACATGTGGGCTTATCGATAGGAGCCGTCCGAGTGCGTTTCGAAATACACACCATGCATGTTATGCATCAAAAACTATTTTGCGCACATTCATTATTTTATGGGGCCAACGAGCCAAGTCATAGGGGTGTCACTTGAGGTGTCAATTAGGGTGTCATTCTAGCATTTTCCAATTTTCATAGGTAGATGTTGTAAGGAACTGTAGCAATCAAGTGCATGTGAAAATGGTGTGTGAAATGTAAGTCAAGAAAATGTTTTTTATGTATTTAGTATCTCAGTACCAATTTGTTTGGTGGAGTTTATTTTGGAGTCGCGCTGAAAGCACCCCAGCTATACAAGGTAATTTAGTGATTTAATTTTTTTGAACCCTCTTTAAAAAACAACTCTTATGCGCCACACTAAAATATATGCGTTGGTTTGTTCTTATGCAGGCGCATCTCTTATTTTGTGAAAAAAAAAAAAAAAAAATTTGTGTTTCTCAAGGAGAATACTTTGCATTTAAAAAAAAAAAAAAAAAACAAGAGAACTTATTTTGTGAACTTGGTTTGCAATTATTTTGTGATTTCTTTTTTGGGGTAGGACAGTAGGAACTTAGAAATTTGTAAACGTTTTTAAATTTTTCTTAAGGCCCCGTTTGATTGGATAGAAAAAAAAAATATTCCAAGGAAAATAACAAATTCCGTGGAAAAGCGACATTTTTATGCGTTTGATAGCCAAAATTCTCTCGAGTAATATTTTCTCACAATTGCCAATTTTTCATATTATGACCCATATATTTTCCCACTTATTATAGTGGGCAAATTGAATTTTCTATTGAGAAAATTTGAGTTTCCATATTAAGACACATTAAATTTATATTTTAAATATGAAAGTTAATATATTTAATATATATGGTAAGTTTTCATATTTAATTCTAAACTTGTGGTTGGTGAGTTTTGAGGGAAAAAGTTCTTATATGTGCAATTAAACACATATAAGAAAATTTTCTTTTGAACATTTACCAAAAAAAACTTTCTTAAGAAAATGATATTTTCCTATGAAATATTTTTCTTTATAATCAAACAGGGCCTAAGGTTTTTATATTGAAAACATGAAATCAACGACGTTGAATCGAGTGGAGTGGAAGAGTTTGATTGATATAGTTGACCCAACCAATTTCGAATTGAGGGCATAGTTATTATTGTTGCAAAGTACAACATTATATTAAAGGGAGCTGGTATGATAACACTAGTTTTGACACTGCTGAGGTGGCTAGTGACGTGGAGCGCCAACTCAGCAAAAAGGTGGGGACGTGGTGGGTGTGTTAGTGATAGTGTCATTTTAAGGGTTTTATAAATGGAGGTGTACAACATCTTATCACGTCACTTCATGCATTAAATTTTGTGTAATTTTTTTTTGTCTTTTTGTCATTTCTCTCTCCATCACTCCACATCATTTCACATCACTCTCTCTCTCACTCTCTTCATCAAACTTGTTGAGGAAGTTTTCATATTATTTACAAACATTTAAGCAAGATCGGGAGTAAGGGAAGGAGGAAGAGAATAAAAAAGAGAAGGCAGTGAGGACGACGTTAGGGAGAGGTAAAAAGACAACCTTCACTCCACATTTTCTTAGATATGGATTTGTTGTTTATGTTTTGTGTTGTCGGTTTGCAGGGATCGATCTCATGCATTTGCAGATTGTCCTAATGAGAAGCCATGTTTCAAATGCAACAAGGGTGAGTTGGCGCTGAAACGAGGGAAGAAAAGATGTCTCAGAATAAGGGTCGATTGTTCTACACGTGCACAACTGTAAGGTGGCATGTCTTTCTTTGGGCGGACAAAGCTAAACTCAGGACGCTGCAGAAAAGGAGGTCAAGAAAGAGAAGGTCGAAAATGTTTATATGTTTGATTCTGATATGAGTGGAAGCGAGGATGAAGAAGTGAGTCCGTCGAACCATGACGTTACCTTAATGATGATGACCGTAATGTTTGAGAAAGCAGTTGCCACAGTAGAGAAGAATGGTCGAACCCTAGACGTCAAGATGAAGGAGATTTCTATGAGGTTTTTCAAGTAGAAAACTTTTTTATTATGGTGAAGTCTGGTGTTGCTTGTTTTTCTCTACCCTCAAAACTATTTTATTTGATGACTCCTTGTAGACGCGTACGTTTTCTATGCTATTTTAATGATTGTTTTGCTTCAGTATGATATTTTGTGCGGTGACAATATTATTGTGAGCATACTCAATTTTGAGTACGCTGACATCCTCAAAGTTGAGCATGTTAATAGTTGAGCATTGCTCAAAGTTGAGTATGATAAAAACTTAAAATGGTCGGTGATTCACGTATCTACTAACACACTTTAAACTCATATTGACCACTAGGGAATTGAAGAAATGATGTCGAACAAATACCTTAAGTGTAGGTTTTTTTATGTGTGATTGATAGGTTCTTTGCGAGAGTATTTCTATCCTACTACACGGCCATGTTCACCTCTTATAGATAGAATGGTTTGTTTACATACTACATATACGAAAAAAGTTGAGACTTGGGTTTGTGATTGTTGTAATTCGATGACAATTTTAAAACACCTAACACACACTACATATTTGCATGAAATAATGATGTAGCACCTAAACATGATAGAATCTAAACATGATATGACATTAACAACCGCATATTACATACAACACAAATATAAGCAAAATCTTTTATAATGCAGAGAGCTATATGGAAGGATAGAACGAAGAAACTAGAAACACATGAACAAGGCAATGTTCTATTGATATTTAGAGTTTGATTTGATACAACTACCTTTCTCTCCATACATTGGTTTACCATATAGCTTCATTGAATTGAAAAGATAACAAAAGACAACATTTAAAATAAAAGTTGATAACATCCTCTGAATTAGCAGCGTCAGGAAGTAGTGATGCGCCTCAAAAGTGCGTTCTTGCTAGTATTGGTCCATCGTTGGTTGATCAACATCGTGATGTGCATAAGTAGATCAGACTCAAGATAGGAAAGCAAGGATCCCTACATCATCAAAGTTAGCCGAGCATAGCATACCATAACATACCATCTAATATTTAAGCAAAATATTTAATGTTAGCCGAGCATATCATACCATTTAAAGTTAAAGCATAAATTGTGTTGAGTTCTGCTCCAAGATTAAGCAAAGTCCAACACCAAATGTACGCGGTGGAGCATAACTTAACACTAAAAAATACCAACACACACAAGTATGTGGTGGAGCATAGCTCAACACCTTAAATATTACAAACCATTGTTTATCTAAATGAGATAGTTTAGTTTATGAGATAGAAAATGAGCAAACTAAGGGTCAAAGCATCGAGGTCGATGTGGCCAGGCTTCCACGTGCGCTTCCATTTCTTTCGCATTTCCCTTTGCCTCAGTTTCTCTTCGTATTTCCCCAACAACGCATTGAATCGCTCCATGAAATCCGCCACCACTTTTCTGGGTTGGTCGGTCTTCTCCATAAGATCTTGCGCGCGGATCAACATTGTTTCCATGTCCCCATGCAGCAGATTCAAGCCGTAGCTAGCATCACCGGCATACTTGGTCAACACGTCAGTCAACTTCTTCACCTTCTTATCAAGTTGATCAACAAATTTAGCAATAAGTGACTACTCGCGCAACATGTTGTCCACCTGATTGAATCGAGTCTCCATAAAAACCTACAAACCATGAAATTGTTCCTCCAAGAACTGGTTAATTTTTCTGCAACATCAACAGCGATGATGTTACGTCAGTTGATGGCTGCTCCATTAAAGCAACCTCTCCCATAATGTCTTCTCCTCCAGTTCCATGCTCCATCAGAGCAGCCTCAAATGAGGTACCTATAGGTTCATGCTCATGCTCCATTGGAGGCTGCTCATCCTCTATTAGAGCAACCTCCAATGGTGTACCCATAATGTCTTCCCCTCCACTTCTATCCTTAACATCTTCCTTAGTAAGATCCCTCACTACATGGTCGTCGATGGCAACCCCCTTCCCCACTAGGTTCCCCCTCGACATGGTCCCTCACTTTAACCTCCTCCTCAAAACTTTCATGACTAACATAATTCACCTCATTTTCCTCGCTCTCCCCATCCACACTTTCATCTCCCTCAACCCCACTGTCAATATACTTAATCTCCACCGAAGTACCCTCACCCCCACTCACATCACCATCATCCTGATCCTCATCATCGTGATCATCATCCTCACTCGTAAGGATGCAGGTGGGCGGGTTTGGGACGGGGGATGCAATCCCCATCCCCGCTTATGGCAGGGGAGGAGATTCCCCGCTTAAAATTTTCCATCGGGGTAATTTTAACCCCCATCCCCCACCCATGGGGATTCCCCATGTAACGGCCCAAAATCTCTAACTATGTGTAATTCCTTAAACAAGATCAACGAACCATACCGTGGGACCCACACCGTGATATGTCCATTGACTGAGGCAAGGGCCGAGGTGTATTTTATATTTGTTGTGATGTATGCCTGATGTATTGTATATGTGTAGACTATTAAGTCAATTCATACGGGAATATAGGTATCGAGACGAGCGGAGACGTACCTCGAGTTACATGTCGACGTGGGACCGAGGTAGCGATTTATGGGGTAAGTTTAATGTGAACTAATGTTAGTTTTGTAAGTGCTTTAATGTGGTCACATTTGAATAAACATTAAGTGCCTAAGTTAATGAAATAAAACAATAATCACATGATGTGCATCGAGACACGTGTTGCCAAATCAAGAGGTCAAGTGAGTCAACTATTGGAGTCATTCAATCATGACTTGAGGGACAAGTGTGTCAAGATGGTCCATTTAGCCTCGAGATACGAGCCTCGAATACGGTTTGTGTTTGAACACATGAATATATATATATTTATATATATATATATATATATATATATAAGTCAACAAGTTGGTTTCTTATCTTCATCATCAAATCGGTTTGGCTAGGAAGGAGAGGAAGAAGAGAATTTGCTAGAGTGAGATTTTAGTGGAAGAGATGAGAGATTCATTGAAGCTTTGGTGAATAAGAAGAAGTTCTTCAAGCTAGGTAACTTCTCCACTCCATTAAGTTGATGAATTCATGAAATTTGATGTTGTTGCTGTTTTGTGTTGGGTTTGATGTTATGGACCTCTTATAGTGTGTATGAGGGTCCCTAAGGCGATAACAAGGTCTATGTGTAGCAAAAACCCAGAATTCAAAATGCAGAATTCTGGATTCTGCTGCACATAGCGCGCCTAGGTAGATAATCTTGCGCGCTAATATTTATAAGCGCGTTAGATATTAGAGGGCTATGTTGTTGTTGTTGTTGTTGTTGTTGTAGATATTAGAGGTAGCGCGCTAATGCTTAAATTAGCGCGCTAATTGCCCATACAGAACAAAAATAGAAATTTCCAAAAATGGTTTAAACACTATAAATGAGTTTAAAACTTTAACTCCGGGGAACTAACGGAAGGTTTTGGGAGTTCGGGAACGCGTTTTGGAGTGTCGAGAGGCCGGATAGGCTAGGATAAGCGTTGTGAATTGTAAGTAAAGCTGTGAGAATTCTATATTTCATTTCATTGACTCTTATTGTTTCATAGTCTATTTGTAGACATTGCTACTCGTAATCTTACATCATATTGTTCTTGTTTCTATTCATGTTTGAATATTGTTGACATGATGCCTTGTGAAATGCTTCATTGATTCCGATTTCTACTATTGATGTTATTCTTGATAGATAGTTGATCAAAAGCATGCTATTGGGATAAGTTGGATTAGATTAGACTTGTATTCTATTTCCTTGGGCTTTATAGCCTAACTAGTTTTGAAATCCTAGAGAATTGGATCTTTGAAAACTAAAGTAGGGATTATCTAGTGTCCATTGCACAAGAGATGCGCGGTTCACGGGGACATGGGTCTACCGGAGTTCCGGCACTCACCACTACACTTGCGCGACACACGAGGTATGGGACTCGGGGTGGTCGACAAGATTGAGATTGATGATGTATACGCGTAGAGCGCAGCTCCGCTAATTGTATAAGATATGTTAAGCGCAACTCCATATAGTAGTGGAAAAGGTTAGGTGATAGGTCTCACTGCCGACCGGACGTAGATCATCTCGACTTAGCCTGTGTCAGTCTATTCATTTTTAACTGTGGTATTTACTTGCATTACTTGATTCAACAATTCTTTCGCTACTTTATGCTTTTAAATACCATTCTTATATTTTGGAAATGTGGCATAAAATTCTCCAGTTATTACTAAAATATTACTATACTCACCGTCTAGTTGTGACGGTGGGTGTAGGTCCGTCGAGCAGTAGCAGCAGACCGAGGAAGGAGAAGATCAACGACTTTCTTTGAGCATTTCGGCGATTCTTCTGTCTCATTTTTGTATGACCCGATTTTTGCAGTATTATTAATGTTTATATCTTTACTGTACATTTTGGGTTGTATAGTGGGTTGAGTGTATAGTTTTCCATCATTTTTGAAACTCATAGATCATACTGTGTTGTTACATTTATGATGCATACATGCATGTTGTGACACCCCAAATATTCTACACCTCGAAAAACTCAAATATAATAAAACCTTCCTAAGCTTGATAAATATTAGATAAATAGAGACGAGAAACTTCCTTGAAATTACGACTGATAACGACTCGTAACATCTTAACTTCTTTGATAAGAAGAGAATAGAATGTTCGTTTATACTTATCTTAGAATTTATGAGTGAAAACGACGTTTCAATCTTTAAATAAGTAGGAAGCTTCCTTGTCATTATGATCAACAACGATTCTTCAATATAAAAGAATTCGTTATAAAAAACGAATCATTCATCTTTATCTAATCATTATGATCGATAACGACATTTAATATATTTATTATTTTATCATGTCATTATGATAGAAAACGACCTTAAGATTATTTTAATCATTTTTCAAGTACTATAAATAGAACGATCGATTCAACATTAAGGCAACTTTACAATCTTTGTTTCTTTCATTATTAAGTAAAGAAGGAACATTTGTAATTCTTGTTTAGAGATCTAATAAGGTGATTTTCTTATTACATGTTAATTCTTTATATATGTCTTAAACCGACGCTCTTATTACCTTGCTATTGTCTTAACTATCCACATGTGAGATTGAAGCCGACGAGCTACGATGGTCCACCAGTGTGGTTGTTGTCGTCCACCAAATTTGGTCATGTGTCGACGGACACTTTATATGATATTAATGACCATGGTGTGGTTTTGGCCTTAAGGCAAAATTATGAGGTCCACCGGTGTGGTTACTAACTAATAATGTCGCAGTTTGTGATATATGTTGTTGTTATTATTTTGCTATATATTTTGCATTAACATGGTGTAATTAGAGAATTTCTGGGCTTTGGCTCATTAAACCTAACAATTTCACGTACCACCCAAGCAAGTAAGGAAGAATGAATCATGATCAGGTCAACAACTGATCTTGTGAGATAAATAATGTACAGTGGCTAGGGCAGACCATGTTAGATAAATAATGTGTAATGGTTCTTGTAAAATACCAAGTAATGAAGTGGAGAGCGTGACTTGTTATGTAATATTAAAGTATAAACTCAAAATAAATAAATAAATAAATGAGTTTTATTGTGTATTTCCCAATATTCAATTATACTCGATACCGGCCCTATGGGCAGTCCATCCGAACCTTGTGCGTATCTCGAGGTCGGGGTGTGACAATTTTGGTATCAGAGCCCAGTATAACTTGGGAAATATACAACAAAGGTGCAAGAAAATTATAATAATATATATAATAATAATAATAATATAACAAATATAAATTGTTAATAGTAAAATTGTAGATTTATAGATAATAAAATTTAATAGTCTACATGTCGTTGATTTAATATAACTACATGTAGTCTACACGTAGTTAATTTAATATATTTGTAGATTTGTGGTTAAGTTAATAAACTTTAAATTTATAGATTAGTAGATTTATAGGTTTGTATATAATTTGTTAATATATATATATATATATATATATATATATATATATATATATATATATATACCACTTATAGTATACAGTAGTCAATAGATACTAATAATTGAAATGAAAAGGCAAAAAAATATTATAGTAGTAAATTGTAGATTGGTTTGATTTGACTTGACTTGACAACACATGTTGATATAAAAAAAACTGTTGAAAGAAAATACATGTCAATCAGCAAAAAAAGAGTCATCAAAGTGCCTCCGATTCCAATATGTGGAAGATTCCCAACCACTAAGATCAAAACAGATATATCATTGAAAAAAAAAGTGATAACTATGCTAGGAACACCATAGGCACTTGCAGACAAATTTCACCAAGTATAAATACCCCACCAACAAACTATGCATGTTTTCATTGAAAATGAATCTCTTGATGAAAATACATTTTTTGTTTACACAATCTATGTTGACATCTTGAGCCTACCCGACTTCTTCAGTTAAATATCAACAATCTAACCAGCACCAGACCTAAGGTAAATTTAGTTTACCATATTTTATTTCACTGCATCATTAGGCCATTACATTTTCAATTGTCCCACATTTTTATCAGGTCTACATGTATATATGTGATAGCATGATCATTGCATATCCATACATAATATACCTAATAAGTCATTTTCACTTCAATAATTGTTACACCACGTATTTAATTCTACATAATATTTTCATGCAATTTTATCATTAATATTTTAAGTAGTATTGAATTCAAATCGTATAGAGTAGTAACCATGTCCATTTTTTTTGACAAGTTCATCTACACATTTAAGTGTCGAACTCGACCAATCATTGGATTCCTTGTCAACTAGCTTTCCACTCTTTTGTCCTTATTCGGTCATACCAATAGAGTCCAATAGTCATTAGATTATCATAGGAAAAATCCAAATTGGGGGACAACGCCAAATTAGTATAAGCGTTTAATTAGTTTTCTTTATGTCACAATCAATAATAATAATAATAATAATAATAATAATAATAATAATAATAATAATAATATAAAGCAAATTAAAGCCTATGAGTTTGTTAGCCTTGCTAAAAAAGGTGTAAAATTGATTTTATAAAAAGTCTAATTAAGTTATTTTAAATTAAATTGTTGTTTGATGTTGCATTACGCGGTGAGGATATATATATATATATAAAGATCTACGAAATTAAGTGTAACTTAGTAAAAATAGTAGTATGTGTATTATACTAATTATTATGGCCCTGGTGTGACAGATCATCGAAACCAAATATAAAAATAATACTGGTACATTTAGGCGGGATGGGGCGTCTAAATTTGCAAAAGGCTATGATTATATATGGAAGAAGAGAATATGTAGACAACATAGGGTAGAAAAATCAAACTTGACTGTAACTTTTATCATTGTGTTAAGACGGTATGGGACGTATTAGCTCAACGTATTAGCTACATGTATATATGTGATAGCATGATCATTGCATATCCATACAGAATATACCAAATAAGTCATTTTCACTTCAATAATTATTACACCACGTATTTAATTCTACATAATATTTTCATGCAATTTTGTCATTAATATTTTAAGTAGAAATGATGCACTAAAAGTGGAAACTAATAAAACATCAACTCCAATAGCCTAGATAACATAGTTATCTATACCTATGAAATAATATATATATATATAATAAAATAATATATTTATGCACTAAAATAACTTCTATTTATGCAGAGGTCGCCACCTATGATATCTACTGAAAATCAAGTTGTGAGTTAAAACCCTACTATGATTGAAACAATTGAGGATACTCATATAAATAACCAACATTCAGGAACGGAACCCGTAGCACAAACGCGAGAACTAACTATCGACCAATTATTCCAAAGTTTCCTAAAATATATAAGTCAACAACATGTAACTAGCAAATTACCTGAAGACCAGCAAGTAGTGTCTTGTCAAAACGCTACCAATGAAGCTATAAACCTAATGACCTTAATCCGTGACTTTAAGCGATTAAGTCCAAACACTTATGATGGGGCACCCGATGTCAAAGAATCTGATAAATGGTTAAAGGGAACAAAAAATGCCTTAAATGTTATGAGAATGCCAGAAGAAGTTAGGGTCTCAATAGCCTCATATCAACTAATTAGTCAGGCAGCCAATTAGTGGGAAATGACACAAAATGACTATAGTATTGATACAAAATAATGAAGTGAGAAGATTTTGAAGCTTTATTCATCCAACAATATTTTCTTGAAACCTTGAGGGTACAATTCAAAGTTGAGTTTGCTCGGTTAACTCAAAATGGAATGACAGTACAAGAATATGAGGCCAAATTTACCGAGTTAGCTCGATATGTGCCAACTATGGTTGCCAATGAGAAAGATAGGGCAGAAAAAAAAATTGGGCTAAGATATGACATTCGACGTGCATTAGCACCGTTTCAGCATAAAAACTATAGAGCACTGATTGAGGGAGCTTTAGCAGTCCAGGCAGAAATCCAACAAGATGAAAAGTTTCGAAATAGAAAGATAGGAAAAAATGGAAAAGGAAATTAGAATCAAATAAACCCCAAAAGAAAATATCCATTAGGTGAACAATCATACGTTAGGGTAGAACAAAAAAATGAAACTCAAAATAAGTTTGGTGGGCAAGAAAAAACTAGCTTTAACAATTTTCGTGGCAAGAGAAACTAAGAATTAACTCACCCATCATTTGCGATCCAACAAGGTCAGCTGGCATAAACACCAAAGTGAACATGTTGTGTGTGTAATCAGCAAGGACATATAGCCCATCACTGTCCTCGAAATCCAAATAGTATTCCACCTCACCCTAGTCAACTCTCAGGGCAACCACAAAATCGCCAACCAGCCAGGAACTTCGGGTGAATCAATGCCACCTCCGTAAAAGTATTACCACCTAATGCAGTAGTCGAAGGTACATTTCCTCTTTTTAATATGCAAATTAAAGTATTGTTTGAATCTAGTGCTACTCACTCTATTATCTCTAAAATTATAGCAAAAAACTTAGAATTACCAATAGAGAATTTAGAAGATACTCTTAGGATTCAAACACCACTGGGAAGTACTACCACAATAGAAAATTTGTGTAATTCGTGTGAACTTAGACTACATGATAAAATATTTTTAGTTGACCCTATAGTTATGAATATAATAGGATATGACTTAATTTTAGGACTGGATTGGTTAACTCAATATCGTGGTCAAATTGATTACGAAAAGAAAAAGGTATATCTAACCATTCTAACAGGACAAACTTTTATAATAAATGGTCAAACCCAAAAGATCCATAGAACTATAATGGATGCTCTTAAAGATTTCCCTAAGGATAAGAAAAACCCAAAAGTTTTCTTAATTCTGCAGTTGAAAACAGTAACACCACTGATATTCATGTAGTAAGAGAATTTGTAAAAGTTTTTCTAGATGAGTTACCAGGACTTCCTCCTGTTAGAGAATTTGACTTTCAAATTGATCTTATACCTGAAGCGAATCATATCGCCATCACACCATATAGAATGTCGTTCAAGGAACTACATGAATTAGATAAACAACTTCGAGAATTAGAAGAGAAAAGGTTTATTTAAAAAAGTACATCTCTTTGGGGCGCTCTTGTCTTGTTTGTCAAAAAGAAAGATGAAACCTTAAGACTTTGTGTAGACTATAGGAAATTGAATGTTTTGACCATAAAGAATCGATACCCACTCCCAAGAATCGATGATCTCTTTGACCAATTAAAAAGAGCCAAATATTTTTCAAAAATTGATCTTAGATCAGGATATCATCAATTGAGAGTAAAACCATCAGACGTACCTAAAATTGCTTTTCACACTCGTTACGGACACTATGAATTTTTAGTAATGCATTTTGGATTAACCAAAGCCCTAGTAACATTCATGGATCTAATGACTCATATTTTTCGAGATCATCTTGATAAATTCATTGTCATATTTGTAGACGATATCCTAATTTATTCATCCACGTATGAGGACCATGAGAAACATCTTCGAATCACTCTCCAAACTCTTATCAATCACCAATTGTATGCAAACTTGAGCAAATGTGAGTTTTGGATGAAAAATGTCAAGTTTTTAGGTCACGTGATTTCAAGAAAAAGAGATTAAGGTAGACCAAAAAAAAGTAGAATCAATTTTTCAATGGAAACTACCTTCCTCTATCAGAGAAAGTAGAAGTTTCTTAGGGCTAGCAGGATATTACCGAAGATTCATTCAGGATTTTTCCAAAGCTGGCTTAACCCGATCACTAGATTAACCAGGAAAAATATCACATTTTTGTAGGATGAAAATTGCGAAAATGCTTTTTGAGAACTTAAGAAACGACTAACAATCGCTTTTTGTAATGATCACCCTTGTTAGTGGTAGTGAGTTTGTTATTTATACAGACGCATCCCATAATGGGTTAGGAGCTGTTTTAATGCAATCTGGAAAAGTAGTTGCATATGCGTCTAGACAATTAAAAGTCCACGAAAAGAATTATCCAAACCATGACTTAGAATTAGCAGCTGTAGTCCTTGCCTTAAAAATTTGGAGACATTACCTTTACGGAGAAAAATTTACTATCTACTCAGATCATAAAAGTTTACAATACATCTATACTCAATGGGATTTAAATCTTAGGCAAAGAAGATGGTTAGAACTCCTAAAAGATTACAACTTTGATCTCCAATATCACCCAAGAAAAGCTAACGTGGTAACAGATGCCCTAAGTAGATCAAATCCTCAGATTAATCAGATCAAGGTTCACAAATGGAATATGCATCGCACCATTGAGCAAAATGACTTAATCATTAAGGGAAATACTACCCAAATTATTCTTACAAATATAACATTAGATTCTACCACTCGACTACAATTGAAACTAGCTTAACAAAATGACCCAAAACTGATACAAATTAAGAATAAATTACAAACTGAAAAAGCTTTACCTGAATGGTATATATCTTTCGATGATACTTTGCTCTTCAAAAATAGAATGGTAGTACCTGAAGACCATGCTATTAAGACTCTATTACTAGGAGAAGCACATCAATCAAAGTTTTCAATACATCCAGGATGCGATAAAATGTATCATGATCTCAAACGAGAATATTGGTTTAAAGGTATGAAGCGAGAAATAGCCGAGTATGTTTCAAGGTGTCTTAATTGTCAACAAGTTAAAGCTGGACATAGTCGGGTCCGATGAGTCTATGACATCAGCCCAAAATCCTCAGGATCAGGAAAACATGTCAGCATATGACCTCGGCTCTTGGATCAATTATGGAGCCTACAACCTCAATAATTATGAAATAGATCAACAATCTGATGAAAGCATATTTTTCATAGGAGGTTTAGAAGAATAATACACTAACTTCTTATACCCGCAAGATGATCCAATGACGGAACTATTTCTCCCAATACCCGAACCAGAAGTCTTGTAGGAAAATATAGTAAACTTTGAAGACAATATGTAGATAGTCCTACTGACGAGACAATCTTTGCATCTTACGAAGTAGATGATGAGATTTGTGAAGAAAGTACATCAAGTAATGGAGACTCTAGTACTGGTAGCAACTAGCCAACTGTTACAAGTACCTTTACTTAATTAAATTTCGATGACGAAATTTTATTTTACAGAGGGAGAGTATGACACCCAAAATATTCTACACCTCGAAAAAACTCAAATAAAATAAAACCTTCCTAAGCTTGATAAAATATTAGATAAATAGGAACGAGAAACTTCCTTGACATTACGACTGATAACAACTCGTAACATCTTAACTTCTTTGATAAGAAGAGAATAGAATGTTCATTTATTCTTATCTTAGAATTTATGAGTGAAAACGACGTTTCAATCTTTAAATAAGTAGGAAGCTTCCTTGTCATTATGATCGACAACGACTCTTCAATATAAACGAATTCGTTATAAAAAAATGAATCATTCATATTTATCTGATCATTATGATCGATAACGACATTTAATAGATTTATTATTATTTTATCATGTCATTATGATAGAAAACGACCTTAAGATTATTTTAATCGTTTTCAGTACTATAAATAGAATGATCGATTCAACATTAAGGCAATTTTACAATCTTTGTTTCTTTCATTATGAAGTAAATAAGAAACACTGCAAAATTCTTGTTTAGATATCTAATAAGGTGATTTTATTATTACATGTTAATTCTTTATATATGTCTTAACACCGACTCTCTTATTACCTTGCTATTGTCCTAACTATCCACATGTGAAATCAAAGCCGATGGGATACGATGGTCCACCGGTGTGGTTGTTGTCGTCCACCAGATTTGGTCATGTGTCGACGGACACTTTATATGATATTAATGACCATGGTGTGGTTTTGGCCTTAAGGCAAAATTATGAGGTCCATCGGTGTGGTTACTAACTAATAATGTCGCAGTTGGTGATATATGTTGTTGTTATTGTTTTGCTATATATTTTGCATTAACAGGATGTAATTAGAGAATTACTGGGTTTTGGCTCATTAAACCTAACAATTTCAGGTACCGCCCAAGCAATTAAGGAAAAATGAATCCTGATCAGTTTAACAGCTGATCTTGTGAGATAAATAATGTATAGTGGCTAGGGCAGACCATGTTAGATAAATAATGTGTAGTGGTTATTGTAAAATACCAAGTAATGAAGTGGAGAGCGTGACTTGTTATATAATATTAAAGTGTAAACTCAAAATAAATAAATAAATAAATGAGTTTTATTATGTATTTCCCAATATTCAGTTATACTCGGTACTGGCCCTGTGGGCAGTCCATCCGGACCTTGTACGTATCTCGAGTCGGGGTGTGACACATGTAATGTTGTGTTTCCTGGATTTCCATACTTAGGAATTTTGAGTAGTAAGAGCTTCGGCATAATCTTTCAAATATGTAATAATATTAAAATGATAAAAAGTTTCAATTAACTTTGAAAATTTAATAATATCTGAACACGTGTATTGAAGAATAGAGGGACGAAAGGCTGACTAATACGTAATTAAGTCTTATGTGGTTAGAATTAAGGCTTGATTATGGGATTAAGCCGGGCGATGCCCTGTTTAGAAGTAGGGGTCGGTCAGACAACCTATGTAAATCCGTCGCAATAGTAGGAGCTGACTGCCACTAGGCTCTACATCTCCTCCCCCTCGTATATCAGCCATCGGGGTCTGCAATGGATAGCGAACGCGAATCAGCTTCTACGTGCCACAACGCATAAATATATATACATGTAGAAATTAACAAGTCCATATAAGAAATATCTATCTCACTTGCACTCACTTCCCAACTAATGAGTTCTAGGCAAAGGTCATTTGGTTTCCACAACTAAGATTTATTTTTAGTGCCTCAAACCATATAGTTCTCTAAACCTATAGCTCTGATACCAACTGTACAGGTGCCAGCACTTCCTACTATGGATTTAGCAGCGCCGATGGTGCGTACTATTCCAAAGCAGTGACCGCATCAGTAGTGGAGACAGCTGAGGTAATACCGTCTCCCACTCCTGCATCCTCTAGCACATCAGTGGAAGTTCAGCTGGTGAAGGATTACATCAGACTCAAGCCAGCCTATTTTGATGGAGTACGAGATTTCCAGAAGATTGAGAAATGAATTCTTACATAGGAGAAACCCCATAGGATATTGAAGATCGAGGATAGACTTCGGGCAGAGATCTCATCGTACACTCTCGAGAGAGAGAGACGTCGATGTGTGGTGGCGTATGACAGTAGCAACTCATGGAGAGTTTGAGACATATGATGCTTTCAAGTAGAAGTTCTATCAGTGTTTTCCGCCTTCAGTAATAAAGTAATTGAGAAGAGAGTTCATGGACTTGAGACAGGGACCATAGGAGCCCGTGATGTAGTACATGGACATATGTGATTATCTGCGACAGTTTGTTGGGGACTTGGTGAGATATGAGTCCAAGGATGTGTACCATTTCGGTGATGGACTCAGGCCATATATTGAGTATTACGTAGTCAGTTCAGGTGCGAGGACGCTCACCGAGATCTACGAGCGAGCCCTATCACATGAGATATATTATTTGGGCAGAGTCGCTGATGGCAGGGCACCAGGTCCAATTTTGTCAGCAGAGCGGGCCATGAAGTATGAGAGAAGGAGACATAGGGGTAAGGGAGCAAGGGGATGGAACAAAGGTTCTCAGGGGTCGGGACAACCACTCACCCACTGGTTGTGCCGCATATATCTTCCATTGCTCCAGCACAGAGCATTGTAGGCAGACTTCCCTTGCCACCTCCCGTCAAGCTAGTGTTGCCACCTCCCATCAGACCAGCGTTACCAGCTCCTGTCGTTCCTGCACTTTTTGCCTCACATGCTCCACGACAGCAGCCGCAGGGTGGCAAAGGCCGAGGCAGAGGCCGAGGACGAGATACTAGACAAGTATAAGGACAGTCGCGGAGACAGGGTCAGTATTAGGCATAGGGCCAGTCTCAAACTCAGGGTCAGGACATACAACTTACATGCTATAGATGGGGACATGTCTGACACATTGTGAGAGAGTACCCGCATCCAGCGGTAGTCTACGCCTAGCAAGCCTGAGATGAGGTTCATATGGTAGCCCAGTCAGACGATGACGCCACGCGAGGTCTCATTGAGGGTATGATTTCCATTTACGGTAGAGAATTATACGTATTATTTGATTATGGCTCTACCATATCTTTCATCGTTGGTCGTATGGTAGACATCCTAGGGTTGAAACCTGTTAGGCTTAGCGTACATTTGATTTTGAGTACTGCAACTAGGATAGAGTTTACCCTAATAGTGTTATTGAGGGATGTCTGGTCGAGATAGATGGGGTAGAGTTACCTGCTGATTTTAGAGTCCTCGGACTTTTAGAGTTCGATGCGGTTTTAGGGATGGATTGGTTAGCAGCATACCACGCTCATATCGACTGTTTCAGTAAGACAGTGATATTTGAGATCCCAGGGCATCCGACGTTTACCTATTGATGTAGTTCAACGAGTACAGTAGGTACAAGAAGTCGACCTACGACTAGTGAGGAGATGAAGGCATTGATCTCGCTATACAATGTACCAAAAAATGTCGGGGACCTAGGCTGGAGGACATACCGGTTGTTAGAGAGTTTCCTGATGTATTTTGAAGGATTTACCTGGTTTACCGCCGCCGCGAGAGATCGATTTCATTATTGAGTTGGTATCGGGTACTAAACCGATTTCCATACCACTGTACCAGATGACACCACGAGAGTTAGAGGAGTTGAAGACTCAACTTCAGGATTTGGGACATAAGGGATTCATCACACCTTCTATGTCGCCATGGGGAGCACCCGTCTTTTTTGTGAAGAAGAAGGATGGTACGTTGAGACTTTGTATCGACTACAGACAGTTGAACAAAGTCACAATTAGGAACAAATATCTACTGCCGATGATTGATGATTTATTTGATCAGTTGAGAAGAGCACAATTTTTCTCCAAGATAGACCTGCGACCAAGGTATCATCAGCTTAGGATCAGGGATAAAGATAGGTCCATAACAGCTTTTAGCACGAGATATGGACATTTTCAGTTCATGGTCATGCCATTTGGGCTGACCAATGCTCCAGCAGTGTTTATGGATCTGATGTATCTGGTTTTCAGACCGTTTCTTGACCGGTTCGTGATAGTCGTCATCGATGATATATTGATATACTTGAATACGAGGGAGGATCACGAGCAGCATCTCAGGGAGACATTGCAGACCTTGAGGGAGCATAGACTTTATGCTAAGTTCAACAAATGTGAATTCTAGCTTTCATAGGTCAAATTTTTAGGGCATGTTGTCGGAGCAGCAGGGATAGCAATGTATCCAGCCAAGATTCAGGCAATTATGGATTGACCAGCACCGACTTCAGTGACTAAGATCATGAGTTTTATGGGTTTGACGGGGTATTATCACCGATTTGTGAATGATTTCTCAAAAATCGGTTCACCACTTACGAGATTGACCCAGAAAGATGTTAGATTTGAGTGGACTAAGGAATGTGATGAGGCATTCACTCAGTTGAATAGATTATTGACTACTGCGCTAGTATTAGTATTACCAGAGGTTGGACAGGGATTTTCAGTGTATACTGATGCTTCTCATAGAGGTTTGGGATGTGTGTTGATGTAGGGTGTTGGTACAATAGCTTATGCATCCAGACAGTTGAAGGTACATGAGAAGAATCATCCGACGCACGATTTGGAGCTGGCAGCAGTAGTGTTTGCACTGAAGATATGGAGACATTACTTGTATGGAGAGAAATTTACACTTTTTACTGATCATAAGAGTCTGAAGTATTTCTTCACACAGAAGGATCTGAATATGAGCGCAGATGGTTAGAATTTCTGAAGGATTACAACTTTTTCTTGGAGTATCATCGGGAAAAGCGAACGTAGTCGCAGATACGCTGAGTAGGATACATGTAGGAGATGCGGAGATTCCTACCGAAACTCAGATTGAGATTTGCGCTCAGATGAGAGTACAGACCGTGTCTACACAGAGAGTGTCAGAGGGTCAGATGACCAACAGGTTGTGCTCAAGGTTTAGTGAGTTGGCGCAGAGTGTAGATTGTTTTGATTGAACAAAGACGTATGACTAGTATTTGAGATTCAGGGGCAGACCGTGGATACCGTCATTACAGAGCCGATAGAGGAGATTCTTCAGGAGTCACACCATTCCCGATTCACCATTCATCCAGGCAGGACCAAAATGCACCACGACATGAACATGCATTTTTGGTGGCCTGGGATGAAGGCGAATGTATCTAAGTTTATCGGGAACTGTGAGATTTGTCAGCAAGTGAAGGTGGAACATCGCAGACTTGGAGGATTGCTACAGCCTCTTCCCATTCCACGATGGAAATGAGATGACATTACTATGGATTTTGTGAGGGGATTGCCGAGAACCACCCAAAGACATGATTCCATTTTTGTTATTGTTGATGACTGACGAATTATGCTCATTTTCTACCAATGGTTGCACATTATACGTTTGATTAGTTAAGTATATTGTTCGAGCGAGAGATTATTAGACTGCATGGGGTACCAGTGACTATTCCGTCAGATTGAGATGTTATGTATACGTCCAGGATGTGGCGGAGTATGTAGATATTATGTACACACTTATAGTTTAGTACAACTTTTCATCCTCAAACTGACGGGCATACTGAGAAATTGATTCAAGTTCTCGAGGATATGTTGCGGGCTTATGTTTTGGAATTTGGCGGATCATGGGATGAGTACCTACCGTTGTGTGAATTTGCATATAACAATAGTTATCGGACCAGTATTGAAATGGCTCATTTTGAGGATTTATATGGTAGACCGTGTCGCTCCCCATCGTGTTGGACTGAGCCAGAAGACTGGGAGACTCTGGGGCCTGAGATTGTTGTTGATCATATGGAGAAGGTACGACTGATTCGTCAGAAACTCAAGGGAGCCTAGGATAGACAGCGAAAGTATGCGGACAGATATCGCGGTGATCTCACGTACACCAAGGGATCCTTTTTATATTTAAAGGTTTCCCCTTGGAAGGGTCTTCAGATGTTCGGAGGGAAAGGTAAACTTGCACCGAGATTTATCGGACCTTTCAAGATTAAGAAACGGGTCGGGAAGGTTGCGTATGAGCTTGAGTTACCTCCACAGATGGCAGGAATTCATTCAGTTTTTCATATCTCCATGCTTCGATTAGCTGAGTCGAGAGCAGGTGATCGTCCGACTGTAGATTTGAGTCAGATAGACCTGAGTGAGGATATTTCATATGAGGAGCAGCCTGTGCAGATTTTAGATCAATTGGTACAGAACTTGAGAGGCAAATCTATCCCAAAAGTGCTTGTCAAGTAGCAGTTTCACGATGATACGAAACTCACATAGGAACGGGAGGACTATATGCAAGATAGGTTTTCGTACGTATTCGAGTCAGGTATAAATCCTAGTTCAAATTTTAAATTTCGAGGACGAAATTTTCATAAGTTGGGAAGAATTGTAACAACCCAAAATCTCTAACTGTGTGTAATTCCTTAAACATGATCAACGACCCGTACCGTGGGACCTACACCATGATATGTCCATTGATCGAGGCAATGGTCAAGGTATATTTTATATTTGTTGTGATGTATGCCTAGTGTATTGTATATGTGTAGACTATTAAGTCAATTCATATGGGTATATAGGTATCGAGAAGAGCGGAGACTTACCTCGAGTTGCATGTCGACGTGGGACCGAGGTAGCGATTTATGGGGTAAGTTTAATGTGAACTAATGTTAGTTTTGTAAATGGCTTTAATGTGGTCACATTTGAATAAACATTAAGTGCCTAAATTAATGAAATAAAACAATAATCACATGATGTGCATCGGGACACGTGCTGCCAAATCGAGAGGTCAAGTGAGTAAACTATTAAAGTCATTCAATCATGACTTGAGGGACAAGTGTGTCAAGGTGGTTCATTAGTTGAGCCTCGAGATACGTGTGCACACATGAATGAAGGGCTAAGGTTTAAACATATCTATATAGTCAAATAGATATATAAGTCAACAAGTTGGTTTCTTATCTTCATCATCAAATCGGTTGGCTAAGAAGGTGAGGAAGAAGAGAATTTGCTGGACTCAGATTTTGGTGGAGGAGATGAGAGATTCATTGAAGCTTTGGTGAAGAAGAAGAAATTCTTGCAAATATCAAATCGATACAACATAATCAAGCTACAATCTCATAGAAACTCCATTAAGTTGATGAATTCATGAAATTTGATGTTTTTGTTGATATCTGATTACACAACTTTTTTGTCGTCTGGTTAAAGACAACGTTTGATTGTGTTTGTTCCTAATGTTGAAATCTCTGGTAATCTCAAGTCGAGGACCGAAAAATATACCCGTAATGAGGGACCTCGTATCCCTATATGTATAATCATCATATGATCAGACTCACACTAGTCTTTATATGGACATTTAAGATATTTATGTAAATACCCATGGATCTTATTATAATGTAAACATGCAAATTAATTATAATAAACAACAAATGAAATCCTTAGTTTGATGAACTTTTTATCCAAACTCCCTCCTTTCTTTGCATCGTACGCCGCAATATACTCACCTTCTATTGTAGAATCTCTTTGATCTACGCCTCTTGCTTATTCAAAGTAAACACATATCCGCATCGCGATCTAAAAGGGACCTCTTGTATACATGAGGCTTATCTTCGTTCTTAATAAAACCAAAATCCTTGATTGCTTCATCAAAACGAAGATTCCAACTCCGAAGCTTGCTTTAATCCATAAATGGAGCATACCTTCCTAGAATTCTCAAGATGTACAAAACCTTCAGTGTTGTGTCATATACACGTCCTCGCGACTTTCCATTAAGAAATGATGTTTTTACATCCATTTGTCATTGTGTTTCCGTTTCGATTAGAGACGGAATTTAGAAACGAATTTAGAAATCGAAATCGTAAATGGAAAATCTTCTAAATGGTACAATTGTTATTGCATTCCGTCTCTCGATTCGTGCTAATCGAGACGGATCGAGAGACGGAATTATTGTATTCCGTCTCTTATCCGTCTCGATTAGCAAATCCGTCTCGATTAGCAACGATCGATAGACGGAATTATTATATTCCGTCTCGATCCGTTTGATTATGTAACGGATCGAGGAGTAATACAATAATTCCGTCTCGATCCGTCGCGATTCATGCATCTATTCCTCGAAAATTAGAGACGGAATAGCAACGGAATATCTGAATTCCGTTGCTAATCCGTCTCAATTCCGCTTTGTTTAATTTTTCAACCTAAGCTTAATCCAATTTGGTTCTCCATAACATCTAAACTCGAAAATACAACCATAGGACCTCCATCGCCCGCACCCTCCAACAACTCCTTGGAAAGTGCTAACATCCCCCAAAAAGCGCTTAATTTGACATACATACACAAATCAACAATATATATATCAACAACAAAGATTCAAATGAGAAAAAAACATAAAATTCGATATTAAAAAAGATTTATATATTCACGAAAATAGTCAAGTATAATAAATGTTTAAGATACCTAAGTATCCATAGAAAAACTACAATTCTCATTGTTCTACAACAACCATAAAAATACCTAAGTATCATAAAGTTGCCCATCCTCGTTGTGCTAGCACCGGGATGTGCTAGCATCCGGATCTACGTATCTTCTCTTCTTCTCCATAACGACCCGAGACTCAGACACATCCTTTGGGACGATCCACCCGCCACCTTGTAGTACACCGCTCATCATCCACCTAGGTGACGGTCCGGTGTAAGTAGTCTGGTCGTCACCGACGTCTCCTTTGGAGCTTATCCCGCATGGATCAACAATAAGATGTGCACAAAGATCATGTTTCATAAGAAGCACAAACATGGATTCATGGAAGAAAATATGAAATCTCAAACTGGGAATCAAGCAATTCACCTAAAACGTCTTAAAAAAAAACCCCATAAAATATGCACATTTGACGTTTAACTAAAGCGTCAACAAAAAAAGAGATACAAAACCAAAACTATTGATAAAACCAAATTATCCACAACACCCAAAACAAAGAAACAACCAGGATGAGCAAAACAAGAGCAATCAACCAACAAGGTATCGATAAGATCCAATAATAGAAATCAAACAACATCACAATAGCAATTGCTCAAAAATTAGATGGGCAACTTAATCGGCCAACAAGAACAAAAATCCAAATTGAAAATCACCAATAAGGGAAGAAACAACGCAGTTCAAGAACAAACTCACCACAAATCCTACCCTTCATTTGCCGAGTGTATAAATAGTTTCCATCTCTCGGAGAATTGCACCCGACCACTACTATGTGACAGGAAAGGCAAGGGTGGAAATAATACCACTATGGGCAAGACAAAAGGCAAGGTGGAAATAATACCTACAAAGTATACAAATAGGCAAAACGGCGCAGATCGGTAGTGAGATGTTTGCATGCGACCACAATTATCAATTCAGACTTGGACAAACTTCCAAGGAAAACATTATGCAACAGTAAGGTAATACAAGAGGTTACCATCTCGGATCCATGAGTTTGCACTTCAACATATGGAAGTCGTGGACTACACAAAAGGTTCAGAAATCTGAGCTAACTACCACAATAAAAAGACTAAATAACAACTTGGATATTTTGTCGATGATTGAGTGACAACGAAAATACTAATTTTCTTGAAGAATTCAACAACTTGCCACTTGGCCCTTAGCAAATGAGATTAGCAACCCTGAAGTGCATCTTGGAAAAACTTATAGATCACTAACCCGTATCCTTCAACAAAGATAACCCCGAGACCTTTATCAAGTAGCTTTGAAATTTGAAACAAATTGTTCATACATTCTTTGGTGATTCCTAACAAATCAATCGTCTATTCTTGTGCACCTTCACTAGACCTTGTGTTTGTCTTAGACTCTTACAGCTTTACTTCCTCTCCGACCTATTTTTCCACAAATTCCAGCTTCAAATAAGAATCCTACTAATCTCTATTGGGACATTATTGTAATATAATGGCGTAGTAAACCATTTTGTACCCAAAGCTTGTAAAGTTTAATAAATGTTCCAAATTTCTAAGTATGCACAAAAAATACCAATCCTATTGTTTAACAACCACCAAAAAAAACTTCCAATCCTCTAAATATGCACAAAAAGGCCTTATACAATCTATAGCAACAGTTGTCAGAGACAAAGACATTTACATGAAATTCAACATCATAGATAAGTAAATAGATCATGTACATAGCAAAGAATTTCCCATTGTCACATATTTTTACTCCGTCGATGATGCTTAAGAGTTTTTGGACGTTAAAGCTCCTTGGTGAACAGACTTTTCCAGTGGGAACGTTTCTCCGAAACTATCTCGAGAGATCGATCAACAGTTCGGGTGCAAAGTAGGATGCATAAAATTGGGTCAGTGCAAACTCCAATGATATACGTTACTTCTTGCACGATAAATGTTTAGCTCATACTCACCATCCAAATTATGTCTTCTAAAAGTTCAACCAATGTGTTTATGCGCGTGCAGCTATATAGCATAAAAAAATGTTTGAGTGAAAGAAGGTACATTGATTAAGAGCCGTCTTTGAAGACCGATATGAATGCCATCCTCCCAAGCGATTGTCTCCATAGAGCCAACTCTAACACTTAAGTTAGCCACAACAAAGAAAATCTCGTTCATCTCCAAGTGCCTTCCCGAGCCTTAAGAAGGGGCCACATGTGCTACAGATAGTCATGTAGCAAGTTCAATTAGACAATTGAAACTCAAGATAATAGGCGATAGAAGTTACCAGCCCAATTACAAAAGTGTGAGAGCTAAAACCAAAAGCTAGACAAGACACTCCACCATGGGAAGACAAAATTAGAAAGCAGATCGTTCATAAAGGAGGCCAATAAAACAATATATTAGTCGGAAGACGCATACACAAATGGAATTCTCGTACCTTAATCACCATAATAGACCGATCGCATTGACCTCATATGCATGAAGCAAAGATGACTTTTGTACTTTATTCAAAGTTGTTTCGAATAAATACAAAAAAAAAAAAAAAAAATCGAAATGACAAAAGCAATTTGGTCAATAAGAAATTGGAAGAAATATAGTTGCAATCCATGCAATGCAAGAAAAAAACTAATTACCATTCGACAATCATAGACAACCAATAGAGTCATAGTTTTCGTGAATAATTTTTATGTCGAAAAAGCCGAAACCATAGAAAAATCAGTAAGGAGGTGACTTTGAGTTAGCTTGAGAAAGTGATCCTTTGTGGCCCTTAAATGCATAAATTGTCGCACCCCAACCGGATTACATTAACCTTCATCTCTGGGTCCCAAACATTTCCATCAAGGCATCAACCAACGAGAATGTGAAGAGGCTACAAAGTTGTAAATGCTTAAAAATGAGACTTAATAGCAAGCGAAAAACTCATAAAGCATGTCGTGGTTAATGAATTAAAACTCAAGATAATGTAAAAGGTTGATAGTTAGCACAATATTGTGCTCGAATCACATTTAGACAATGTAGACGATGAACTATGAATATATTTCTACTTTAGTATGAAAATGGTAGAAAAGTGATTGACAATTGGTCCAAGTAAGAGAATAAAAGAATATTATTCAAAGAAACAAGAAACAAGAAAAACCAGAGACCAGTTGCGGATTTGTTGAGGCGGTGAAAGCACGCAGATGATGCATTGATGAAAAGATTTATAGAGCCATAACTTTCCCTAAATGACAAGGTCGATGCTGTGCAGATACAATATTCAAACATTAGCATAAGTTAAAAAGTTAAATTCTTAGAATTTTTAAATCCATGCATTACAGTTAAGGAGAAATGAAAATTCAAAATTGAAGAACAGGATCATTCAAATGACCAACAAACTTGCCATTATTAAAAGCTAGTAATACTTCATAATTTATAGAAAATTCAAAATTGAAGAACAAAATATCCACCATGAAGGTGAACATATTGAAAATTACTTGAACATGTGTCATTTGAATAATGAATTAACTGCTTCAACAAGATGGTAAATATACCAGATTCACCAATAACGATATGCAAACAAGAGAAATTTTATAGCATGCTGCAAAACTGTAGATGGTGCATATTTTAGGAAAACTTCAATTTTCTTTTTCTTTGAAATCCAGTAAAAACTTCAGTTAAACAAAGGGAATTTTACAAACCGCTTCAATGAATTTTTTCTTCCAAGTAAAGAGCAATTTCATTCTAAAATTTCCCCTTTTATTAACAAGGCAATAAAAAAAACTTACGTGCGCTTTTTATGATAATGTTTTCTATGTGCAATGTAACTATCATGCAATTGAAAATTTTCGTAGAATACGCTCCTATCTTCAATGGTTCATGAATTATGATATGATGTATATGGAAAATAAGTGTCAGCGCTCTTTCCTTTCTTGTTGGTGCGTTTATGTGTGTTGAGTATCCAAACAAGTGGCAATGTGCTTAGGAGAGCAGTGCTTTTAAATTGAGATTTGGCTTTATCTTTGTAGACTCACATTTTTGTAATTGGCTTCCTAGCATATTTCCCATTGTTTTATCTAAAAGTCTTTGAGTGATTTGTGACTTTATAGCTTTTACTTAGATAAGGGATGCTCATTGCCATTTTCAAATAATGGTTTATCTCGTTAACAATGTTTACCAAATGATAAGGGAAATCTCATTTCCTAGCATATCATGTTGCATATATCCATTTGTAATTCATGGTTTGAGTTTGCGATTCTTTACCTCTTCCTATCCTGAATAGTTAATTAAACTTCGGAAATGACTTGCTGAGATCAAACTAGGGTCATCGTCAAATTGGCCAAGAAATATATGAAGAGGGTAGCCATGGAACTCACCCGTAAGAAGAGCATCGGAGAAGGACCCTTCATTGGAGTATATGCTACTTCAGGGGAGTGAGATTTGTCTTCGTAATACATCGGGTAACAACAAACTAGTACTTTCTTTTAGCAATTAGAGGCGCATGGAGCAGACAATTAAGTAAATAAATTGTAACCTCCACTCAAAGTAGCATTGTTTTATCATTTTTGTAAATAAATTGTAACATACATAGTGTCAAAATCGAACTAATAAACCTATCATTCAATCCAAATTGAGTTTTATCATTTTTGTTTTCTCAATCATCCTATATAGTATCAAAATCGAACTAATAAACCTATCATTCAATCCAAATTGTAACACCCATTCAAAAATAAAAAACAAAAAAAGACTAATGTTTGTGGTTTTACCTTGACTAGTTCGGCGACGGCAGGGTGGGGCGTAGGTCGACGACGGCAGGCTTCGGAGGCTCCAATCTCCGGCAATGGCGCGCAGTAAGCCGACGAGCCGCCTCGCAGCAGCCCGCAATCGCAGCGACGACGCAGATTTAGGGTTTGGGAGAGAGATTTGGGTGAGAGAGAGCGGTGAGAGAGAAAGCGAGAGAGAGAGAGGCGGGAAACGTCGGTCCAGAAAGCGGTGAGAGAGAGGGAGAGAACGTCCTCGACGAGCGAGAGCGGTAAGCGGGAGCGGTGAGCACAGAGCGACGAGAGAGCAGAGAGAAGCGGTGAGAGCGGAGATGGATGATGAGAGAGAGGTGACCAGATGAAAGCGAGAGAGAGCGGTGAGCGGTGACCAGGAGAGAGAGCAGAGAGCCGATTAGAGCGGTTAGCGGTGAGAGAGAGACCGAGCGCAAGCGAGAGACGAAAGAGAGTTGAGAGAGACGAAAGACGAAAGAGAGTTGAGAGAGAGAGAGTTGAGAGAAGACGTTTTCTTCTTCTTCTTTTTTTTTGGACGATCGATTTTTGGGGGGGCCTAGATCGAAGCACGCACGAATCTCGAGATTTGATGAACGGTTATAAAAAAAGAAAGTTTTGGTGGGAATGTTGGCGCTATTATTTAGAGACGGAATTAAATTCGTCTCTATTTCCGTCTTTATTTCCGTTTCGATCTCTCTCTCAAGTCTCTCGAATTAGTCCGTCTCAATTCCGTCTCTAACCACTTTTTCTTAGCAACGGAACTTAATTCCGTTGCTAATTCCGTTTCTAAATATCATTTTTCTTATAGTGAGATCTGCATGACTCATCATAGATCGAACCATATTCAATAAGGTTCGATTTCTCCTTTCAGAAACTCCATTCCATTGTGGAGTTGCTGGTGGAGTCAATTGAAAGACAATCCCACAATTTCTAAGATGATCATCAAATTCTTGGCTCAAATATTCACCACCTCGATCTGACCGAAGTGTTTTGATAGTTTTACCAAGTTGATTATGCACTTCATTTTGAAACGTTCGAAACATCTCAAATGATTCAGCTTTATGTTTCATGAGATATACATAACCATATCTGCTGAAATCATCAGTAAATGTAATGAAGTGCTGATAACCTCCTCTAGCCATTGTGTTTATAGGACCGCATACATCAGTATGTATTAGACCCAATAAATCACTTGCCTTTTCACTGTGTACTTTTAGTCATCTTGCCTAGTAAACAAGATACGCACGTTTCATATGTTTCTAAATCAAATGAATCTAGAAGTCCATCTTTATGGAGCTTCGTTATGCGTTTCTCATTTATGTGCCTGAGATGACAACGCGAAAGATAGGTTTGATTCAAATCATTTGACTTGAATCTCTTTGTATTTATGTTAAAGACTGGAGTATCAATGGACATTTTCATGCTTAGAATATAAAGACCATCACACAAATAAGCATTTGCATAAATATGCCTTTACGAGAAATGGAACATCTATTATTCGCAATAATAAAATCAAAATCATCCATATCCAAGCATGAAACATAAATGATGTTTCTGCTCAAGGCAGGCACAAAATAACAATTATTTAAAGTTAAAATAAGTCCACTAGGTAAGATTAAGTTATATGATCCAACAGCCAGGGCAACAACTCTTGCTCCATTCCCTATGCGGAGGATGACTTCTCCTTTCTTGAACTTTCTACTTGGTGAGTCCTTGCACATTTATACAAATGTGAGAACCACATCCAGTATCCAATACCCAGGAATCACTAGTAGATAAATTAATTTCAATAACATAAATACTGTAGTGGTAGTCGCACTACCCTTTTTCTTCTTTAGATCTTCCGGATAAAGTTTGCAACTTCGAACCAATGTCCGGTGCATGGCAAAAATGACAATTTCCTTCCTTTTCTTTTGGGTGTTTTGAAGCAGAACAGTGGGGCTTGACTTGTTCCACAGCATTGCATTGCGACAGTAAAGCAGAACAGCCTTGGCAACTTTAGCCTTGCCTTTGCCTCTTCTTCTTCATTCCCTTTCCCTTTTGGACCATCAACACATTACTTGAGTAGGTTTCTTGATATTTTGTTCAACAGATTTTGAGCATCAAATGCTACTCGAAATTGATTTCTCCATATTATTCATATTGTAGTTCATCACAAATTGTGAGTAACTCTCTGGTAATGAATTCAGGATCGAATCCGTAGCCAACTTTTGGCTTATGGGAAATCCGAGTCAATCAAGCTGGTCAACATAGTCCTTCATCTTCAGAACATGAGGACTAACCGACGCACCCTTAGTCATCTTGCAAGAATGTATGTTCTTGAATGTCTCGAACCTTTCTTGCCTAGCTTGTCGTTGGAACATTTCCTTGGCGTTACAACCATGTCGTAGGCTTTCATTAGTTCCATGTCCTTCGAAGTTCAGAACCATAGTTGTCGCATAATACATGCAACATCGTAGAATCGTTGACGTGCTTATTATGCGCATCCTTCACAAACTTTCGTAGCATTGGTGGTGGGTCCTCGGGGATTGGAGCATCCGGGACATACAACTTATGCGTTCATGCTTGAGAACGATTCTCAAGTTTCGAACATCAAGAAAGTTAGTCCCAAATAGCTTATCCTTCTCAAGGATGGATCACAATGACGAGGGGATTATTGTTACTTGAAGAGGCCATTGATCTACAATAAAGATTATGCAAAGTTTATTTTAGTATAGATGAATAGAGTAAACATGCAAATTAATTATAATAAACATCAAATGAAATCCTCTATATTACTAACTAAAAGTATTCATAAAGACGGTTAATGGATTGAGGTAGATAATCTAGCAAGAATTGAAATAATGGTTAAATTAACATGTTTAAATTAACACTAATGTCAAAAACTAGCGCGTTAATCTTGATTAGTGCGCTAGAGATTTAAGGTAGCGCATTAAAGTTGGAATTAGCACGCTAATATCAGTTAGCGCGTTAATTGCCCAGACAGAACAAAAATCAGCAATTTCCAAAAATGGTTTAAACATTATAAATGGGTTTAAAACCTTAAGTAAATGTCCAAACTCACTATAAAACCTATCAAACAACTTTAAGGAACTAACAGGAGGTTTCGGGAGTTCGGGAACGCGTTTTGGAGTGTTGAGAGGCTGGATAGGCTAGGATAAGCATTGTGAATTGTAAGTAAAGCTGTGAGAATTCTATATTTCATTTCATTGACTCTTATTGTTTCATAGTCTATTTGTAGACATTGCTACTAGTAATCTTACATCATGTTTTTCTTGTTTCTATTAATGTTTGAATATTGTTGACATGATGCCTTGTGAAATGCTTCATTGATTCCAATTTCTATTATTGATGTTATTCTTGATAGATAGTTGATCAAAAGCATGCTATTGGGATAAGTTGGATTAGATTAGACTTGTATTCTATTTCCTTGGGCTTTGTAGCCTAACTAGTTTTGAAATCCTAGAGAATTGGATCTTTGAAAACTAAAGTAGGGATTATCTAGTGTTTATTGCACAAGAGATGATGCAGTTCAAGGGGACATGGGTCTACCGGGGTTCGGCACTCACCACTACACTTGCGCGACACACGAGGTATGGGACTCGGGGTGGTCGACAAGATTGAGATTGATGATGTATACGCGTAGAGCGCAGCTCCGCTATTTGTATGAGATATGTTGAGCGCAGCTCCATATAGTAGTGGAAAAGGTTAGGTGATAGGTCTCACAGCCGACCGGACGTAGATCATCTCGACTTAGCCTGTGTCAGTCTATACATTTTTAACTGTGGTATTTACTTGCATTACTTGATTCAACAATTCTTTCGCTACTTTATGCTTTTAAATATCATTCTTATATTTTGGTAATGTGGCATAGAATTCTCCAGTTATTACTTAAATACTACTATACTCACCGTCTAGTTTGTGACGATGGGTGTAGGTCCATCGAGCAGCAGCAGATCGGGGAAGGAGAAGATCAGCGACTTTCTTTGAGCATTTCAGCGATTCTCCTGTCTCATTATTGTATGAACCGATTTTTGCTGTATTATTACTATTTATATCTTTACTGTACATTTTGGGTTGTATAGTGGGTTGAGTGTATAGTTCCCCATCATTTTTGAAACTCATATATCATATTGTGTTGTTACCTTTATGATATATACATGCATGTGATGTTGTGTTTCCTGGTTTTCCACACTTATGAATTTTGAGTAGTAAGAGCTTTTGCATAATCTTTCAGATATGTAATAATATTAAAATGATAAAAAGTTTTAATTAACTTTGAAAATTTAATAATATCTGAACACGTGTATTGAAGAATAGAGGGACGAAAAGCTGACTAATACATAATTAAGTCTTATGTGGTTAGGATTAAGGCTTGATTACGGGATGAGGCCGGGCGGTGCTCTGTTTAGAAGTAGGGGCCGTCACATCCCACCCCTACAGGGATTCCCCACCCCCATTATTTTTCACATAATATTTTTTAAAAAAGCAAATACATTATACATACAAAATTAAAACCATTAAAAGCTTCCCAAATTTTTTTTATGTAATTCTTGTCAAAAGTCCTCTCAAAAAAAGATTTTGATGCAATTATATTCAAATACATTAAATAATATACTACATTATGTATGTGGATTTCAGTTAATGATGTTATATTAGTTTTTTCTTGATAAACTTAGTTACGTTAATTAGACATATATATCATATCTAAATAATATATTGCAATAGGTTTAGACTTCATACATTAGTTAACTATAATATATACAAGGTAAAAGGAAGAGGCAACATAATTATTCATTATCGAAATTATTTTTATAAAACATGTTTAAATAAAAAAAACATAACAACTAGTTTGGCTTGATGATCAACATAAGTTGGAAGAATTTGTATGGATAGAAGGGAATTCCCACGGGGAATATTCGAGGATCCCCGCGGGGAATGTGGATTTCTCGCCCCACCTGCATCCCTACTCACTCGAACTACTATGGCCATCTTTCTTTACCCATGTTCCCGTTTCTAGATCAAGAGTTAATCCCATCAACAAAAGATTGCACTTCCCAAGAATATGGTTGCGGTCAGACTCGAAGACAAAACCCTCCTCACAGTAAGAATGGAAGGATTCATTATCCTAAACGAGTTGGTTAGATGCATGTCATAGGGTAAACAACTAGATTTCTTTTTCTGGCCATTTTCAAGTGATGATAAATAACATAGGGCAAATCAATATTTTTCTTGTTTAAAATGCACCACATGAGGAACAGATCAAAGTGCAGAATGGATGATAAACTACCAGTTCTAGGAGTGATGCTACGGGTGATCAGAATGTGTAAGAGCCTAGCCAACACCGTTAACTGGCGTGTCTTAGGTCTCTTGGAGATGTCTCGGGGAGGTTTCTTGCATATTTGGAGGAGCGACATCCCCCGATCAAAGCCCTCAACACAGGCGGAGTGGTGGGTGTTGAAATAATCAAACTCTCCTTTGGGAAGTTTGAAGAATTTTCTAAGTTGTTCGGGATTGACAGTGAAACGATACCCTATCATCTCAGACTTCATTACGAGAGGGTCGTGGGGTTCAGGTGCGTACATGTTAGAGTAAAACAAATGAACAAGACGAGGGTATAAGGGTAGGTCAGCCTCAAGGAAAGAAATCCAACTAAGACAATCAAAAAGCTCTCGAAGGTTGAATTCGGACTTATCAAAGAAATCGAAGTCCACACGACGAGGAAATGGTATTGACCGCTTGAGAAATTGGACTTGTAGGCCTCCACGGCCTCATCAAAACGACAACTCTTTCGAGCGTAGGCATCTTCACTCTCCTTCCTTTCCTTGTCAGCTTTTGACAAACGCTGCTTCTTGGTCGCTGGAGTGACTGGAGCCGCCTCCTCTCTTGGGCCACCTCTTTTTGACTTTCGAACAATAGGTGCTGGAGTTGCCAACTTCTCTTTTTTGTGGTCGGAACAGGAATGTACTTGGTTTCTTTCTTCTTCTTGCTACCACGGCGAGAAGAGGTACGGCTATGAGTTGCTCCGCATCTGCTAATGGCCATGATGGAGATGGCACAGACAAGGAGATGGTTACAATGTAAAGGAAGGGGAGAGCAGAGAGGCCCGAATGGGGTGGTGGAATGGTTTGCTTTTAATGTGATGGGAGTCGATGTGATGATACGAACGACTTAATGACGTCTTTAAATGACATGATTGATGGCGTCTCTCGAGCCTCCACATCGCTTTGCTTCTCGCGCCACATGTCCCCGAAAAACAAGGCGTCTCTTGGGTGTGCTCACGATATGCATGTGGCACGTATCCAATACCATACGGCGCATTAAATGCGCTCACTGAGATAAAACGACGAGAGAAAGAGGGAGAGAAAGAGAGAGAACGCTCACTGAGATGAAGCGACGAGAGAGAGAGGGAAAGAGAAAGAGAGAGCAAAGATATATATATATATATATATATATATAGTAGCCAATAGTGATAGAGGTAATGTTGTCTAATTAATTGGACCCAAAATATTATAGCATATAGATCATAGATTTTTTTCATTATATCGTATTAATTGAACCCAAAAATATTATACCATATAGAACAAACAAAGAAAGATTAAAACATGCACTAATTGGAACCAAAATATTATTGGATGGGTGCAAATATCATACATATGTAAACCCAAGTACAAATAAAAGGTTCGGCCTATAACAACATGTTAATAACATCATAATATTAATTTCTTAATATTATTATGTTATTATCACGTGACGACGTCACTATTTTTTTTGTTGTGCATCACCATTTGCCTAGCGTCGCAAAAAAATTAACTTTTGTAGTCTATAACATGAGAGGCTTAAGTCTAGCAGTTTTCTAGCCCCTCGATCTCAAAAAATAACTATAACCAACTAAAAATAAACCATGAAAAATAGTCCAAAAAATGAGCAAACCCGCACCAAAATAAGACAACAACAGTTTAACTGAACCTCCTCAACAAAGACTGAAATGAACCATACCCAAGCACGTCCTCCGAAGTGAATGTCCAGGAATGTTGGGACCTTATTGGTGGAACACTATCACCGAGATCTACCTCCATTGGGCTCGAGCTGTTGAGGGTAGAAAAAATGCCCTCAACATGCGGTGGAGGTGTCTCAATAACATTGTCGGGTTGAGCAAAGCCCTCTTGAGCATGCTCAATTGTCGATTCCTTCCCAGAACCCTTGCCTTTATTTGCCCTCATTTTCTTCTTTTGTGGACTCCCAGTAGACGTAGAGGATTTTCGGGTACTTTCACCATTTCCTTTCGTTTTTTGTGAACTGCCAATAGCTGCCTTCTTTTGTGGAGTCACACCATTTGCCTTCTTTCGCGGTCTCCCCTTTGGTTCACTTGCAAAGGATCTTGGAGCACACCACTTTGAGCTTGCTCATTCCGATCCTTTATATAACTCTAGGCAAATGTATATAAGATTAGGGTAGTGCTATTTGGACTCAAGAGTCCGAACTCAAAAAAAAAAAAGAAATTTTATTACAAAGTCATCCTCAAGTAATTAATGAAGCACACACAATCACTTGTAAAATTCATTTGTTACCCCTTAAATATTTATAAAAATTTGAAAAACTTCCCTATGATTTCGGACTAATGAGTCAAGTAGATTTATTGATAAGATTAATCACTTCTTGGGTTGCTCAAATATGTATTATAAGGCGGCGCGGAGGTCACGCATGATTTTATGTATGTACGTACTCTTTTCTTGGGTGGCGTGGCTCGGTTTCTGTAGCTACAATTTTTGTTAAGCATGTTAAGGACATGTTATATAGACTGATTGTCGATGACATGGTCTTTGGTGGGACATATATTTCAGGAGAATGATAAAATGTCGACACACTTTGGGCCCATATTTTATTTTTTAGCCATTATGGCTCTTTCTTTTTTTATGTCATTCAAAGCTTGGGCTCTACACATGACAAAACATCATAAATGATTAAAAAAATAAAATGTACACCTCCAGTATGTCATTTAATTAATCATTTTCCTATATTTAATCAATTATTTTTCTTTTTGTAGGTAGTGTTGTTGTAAGAATGTGGGACTTCGAGTCTTATAAAGGGCAAGAAAAGTCAGTCTCTTTCTCATTAAAGAAAATCATTCTTCTTAATTTTGCTATAATTGTTGCCATTTATTCCCTATATATACATGGAAAATTAGGATGTGAGTGTTGGACCACAAAAAAAAAAAAAAAACCCTTGCTTGATATATAGTTGGTTAACTCAGGTTTAAGACATGTTTTGGCACGGCTTGATTAGTCTTTGTTTTTTTTTGTTTTTTTTTTTGTTTTTTTTGTTTTTTTTTTTTTGGGAGTCGGACCTTCAACCTCCCCTTGCCTTTTGACAAGTGATGCTTCATCGATCCATCTCATCTGATCAAGAGATGCTTTAACGGTTATATAGTAAGACAATTAATTAACTGTATTTGATGTGGTTAGAACTAATAGGGTTTAAACTAAACTAATTGGGTCAAATGTTCCAATGTGGACGAGCTAATCCAATAGTAAAGACGAGCTTGAGATTGTGTGGATTAGGCGCACGGTCTCAACAAATTCAATTTCTCGCGGACTCCGCCGCATCAAGATTGTCTTGGCCATTAGCTAGAGAGTACGTTCCGACCGATTGTGTCAAGACCTCATGAGAATAAAGGGACTCACCTGAATACCCACATACATATAAAAAAGTGCTTAATGTTCCAAGTCGCCAAGGCTGCCCAATATTGAGTTTTTGCTTTCTAGTGAGACTTTATCCGACACTTTGATCACCTTGACCACACCTCACCTACCACAACCCTCACACAAACCTCCGTGCAACAGTCTCGCATTAGCGTGTGATCACAACCTGCATATCGATCGATCTATACTAAATCTTGACTAGCCTGAAAAGTACCTCGATATAGTCTCCAAAAGTCTCACTGGGACATTGTTGGGAGAGGAACATGCATGTGCAGTGGTGGTACATTGTTAGATCTATTATGGGCGAGGAATGAATATAATTACTTGGCATTCTTAATTTGTAATTATCGATCAGATCATATAGCAGATTGTATAGAGTGACATAATATTTTTATAGGTGACATACATTTGCTATGGTAAAATAAAATTTCGTTCCTATAAAAAAAAACTTGAACTTCGACACAAAAAAAAAAAAAAAAAGTCAAATTAACGTGAAGCACAACAAAACTCCTAGTGAAACCCATGTTACTTGCATGTTTAGTAACAAATTCATCACTTTCCAACCAATAAATGGGATATTTTTTTGGATTCGAGGTTTCAAGAACATTTCACTAGGCTAGTTATGTTTCATGCGTAATGGTGATAAAAAAAAAAAAAAAAAATTTTTCATAGAAGTGAATGCTAAGAAGTGAAAAAACGGATGCATAATATTTATGAACAAAGTTGCTAGCTGTGACGATGCTTAAGCGGAGGTGTAATGAACTCTTTGGAGTAGAGTGAGAAATACAAGTTTTCAAAAAACAAAAATAGATGTATTTCAAAGGAAAAAAAAAAAAAAAAAAAGAGAAATGAAAAATGTAAAGATTTGACACATTGAAAGACAATCTACAATTGGCTTAATGACGAAACTAGACTTTTCAAACTTGAAAGAACAATGGCAAACCTAAAACAACTTTGAATATATCAATTATTAAAGATGCAAGAGGTTATCAATCACGATCATGTAGACTTAAAAAGATTAACATCATTTGAATGCCTATTAATTTCCTTCCCTACTTAACAACAACAACAACAACAACAAAACCTCAATCACAAATTAATTAGGGTTAACTACATGAATCAATCCTTCCCATTACACTCAATTTGGTGCATTATGTAGAAACAGTTTAATTTTAATATCTTTGCTTCCTTCTTTACATATGCAAACATAGTTTCGACAGAAAATGATATCCCGCATCAAACAACACAATATACCCTCAATCCCAAATTAATTCGGGTCAGCTACATGAATTAAACTCTTCCATTATACTCGTGCAATTGGTGGAGTTTTCACACAAATACATCTGGATCAAAAAACCAACAGTGACAAACATAGATTACAAAATGCTTAGAATACTAAATAAGATACATCTGTACACAGTTAAGTGCCCAAAACCCTTTCCCGTCCATAACCCAGACAAGGAGGGCACACCCACAAGAAACATTAAAGCAAACCCCAACTACCTAGGAAAAAATATTAAAAGAGGAAACAGCCCATGTATACTTTTTTTTTTTTTTTTTTTAAATCTATTCGTGGGTATTCACGAAGCTCTGGTGCAATCAACCTAAGCATATCCTAGTGATTTGAACAATCTTGACGCACCGGAGAATCAAACTTGAGACCGTACACCAAACCTACACAATCCCAAGCTCGCCCTTACTGTTGGGCCTACCCGTCTGGTTATGTATACTTCACGTTTATAGGCTGTCCTCTGACTCGACAAAACTCCAACTAACAGAAGAAGCACGCGTTTCTTGTCCGGGGTGTTTCCATGTCTTCGAGACCTTTCAAGAATGCCCTTATAGCAAGATGCTCCGATGCATATGTCATAAATGATGCCAACACTATACCTCCCACAACCATCAAGCCTAACCTGCAAAAGATATAATTTACATGCCTATGATTTTGGTGATATGATAATCTTTTTGGGGAATTAAATTTAGTCAAATCTAAATATAAGTAGTAAATTCAGATAGGTTTTCAAGTAGAAAAATGCTAGGCAAAACCCATCATTTGGTCCTGAACTTTGTGTTTTTTATGCTTTTGGTCTCTGAACTTTTATTACTACACATTTGGTCCTTGAACTTTCACAAAGATCTACATTTAGTCATTTCACCATTTAAAGTGTTGAATTCGGCAATGTAAGTAACAAGAGTGTCGCGTGTCTAGTCGAGAGAAGAGTAAAGTGGTTTATATTACTGAACCGAACAACTCACATCGACCAACAAAAGCCGAAAAAAATAATTTCCCCCAAAAACATATAAAAACTCAAAGTTCATGGACCAAAAGCATAAAAAACTCAAACGTTCAAGAACCGAATGTACTACAATAAAAGTTCAAGGACCAAATGTACACTAATGAAAGTTCACGGAGCAAAAGCATAAAAGACTCAAAGTTCAATGACCGAAAAATATGTTTTGCCAAAATACCATAAAGGGGATGCAAGCAAGAAACGCAAGAACTACCTCAGAAACAATGCAGTAATCCCAAAAAGACATGGCAGAGAAGGAGCAACAACAGCCAGAAAAGCCATCCCTAACCCATAATACCAAGCTGAAATATCACAAGTAGAAACCTGCCGCAGATGACCTGTATCAAATAGAGAAGATGATTAACAAAGAGCTGTGCCAGAACGTGACAAGTCGAAAGCAGATCAGTCATAAGCATCAATGTAAATTACGCCAAAACCTTTTCCAGAATTATCATCTAAGGAATCTGAATCAGAGGAAAATGATCCCGTTGCCTTTCCCCATCTTTGAACGAATTTAAGGTAGCCCCGAAACGTAAAGAAGAAGACCGTGAATGTCCATTCATACATCAGCAGCAAGCCAGTCCATGGCATCACTTGTCGAGGAACAATTGCAAATGAAAGAGCAAGCGACACGATTGCAGCCATGAAACAGATCACAATTGATACTCCACCCAAATGAGAAGGCAACTTGGATTGTGACCCATAAGAGAACTACAGCAAGACAAGCACGAAGGTGAGAGCACCTAAAAATATGAAAACTATCTGGTATTATACAGCGTCAAGAGAAAAGATCGAGCGTTGGTCTTACATGCCAAAGCATCTCTGCTGAGATGGAAGAGGCATCACTTGCTAAAATGCAAGGTTTGGGAAGGTCGTGAGTTCGACTCCCACTTAAGTCCAAAAAAAAAAAAAAACTATTGGTCTTACATTGCAACAGAGAGGTTGAGAGAAAAAGATGCACATGGAAGATATGACTCATTTCTGTGTCAAAGGCTGAAACTTTAATCAAGTTCCAAGTAAAAATCAAATCACACAATGTAATACAATGCAAGGGAGTGAACAACAAAACATTTCCATATTTAAGACTGCATTAATTAGTACCTATTAGAGACGGTTGTCTAATTTTTTTCCTTTTCTTTTACATAATACGAGAGAGATGATTCCAAGATGACGAAACCCATCATCCTGGAGTCAAGCCCCTAGGGCTAATTGTTAAAGGCTGAATCCTGTAAAGATCAAATTATACTCCCAATTTCCAAATGAGATGAGTAATCTATCATCAACCTCTAAGACCTTACTGCAACTAGCTTCCAACCACAGCGCGAGGAATGCAATACTTAATAGGCATGTCACGTGTGGCCCAAACTTAATAAAGTAACATTGATTAAAAAATCACGTTCAATCAAAACAAGAGAAGATAATTGACCTGCTGATGTGAATCAATTGCAGATGACGAGGACACGCCAACAACATTATAGGTAAGACCACTACCAGCTCGGACTTTGTAGTAAAGACGTCTCACGTTATCAAAGAATGAGCCTCTAAAAAATAAACTGAAGATATCCTTCTGCATCTGCAACAATTTAAGAGTGTATTAACTTGTTGAGGCTATGTTTTGTTTCATCGAACTCTATAGAATTAAGCTAATCATGAAGATGCTGACCTGAAGAAAGGACTTGTAGTAGCAGAAAAGTAAAACACATAGAGGAAGGATAAAAAGAAATTTGACGAGAAGATCTTCATTGGGATTCTTTCCACCACCTGTTCCAGGTAGAGATTCCTCAAGCTGTTCACGAACAGTCTGCAGCATCAAAAGACAAAAATGAATGATTTCGAACAAATTCTGGCTCTCAGCTCTCTTTCTTCGAAGCATTTTTTGTTACACAAAAGGTGACGTACGTATTCAAATGATAAACCTTTGCCCTCAGTGACCAAATACATCCTAAGTTCCTAACCATCCTAACATTCTACCTGCGATCCGGCATATGAAAGCCTCGATAAAACATCTTCCCCAACCCGGAATCCTCAATTAAATCTTCCCCAACCCGGAATCCTCAATTAAAAAGAAATGACAAATGAAGGTAGAAGAACACAAGCTTCAAAAAGGATTTATAAACGCAATGGTACCATAAGTAGATGACTGTTTGGAATCCATAAAGTAAAATATTTGATAATAATAATAAGAACCTGCCAGATGTCAACCGGTTTCAGAAGCCATGCTGTCCACCAGTCCCATGGCTTGAGAGGGCCAAGCGTGTAGTGAATTACTCGTAGTTCTTTCTCATCTACCATCCACTGCATGTGCAAAACAAAAGGACCGCGGCAGATGACGTAGGAAACAAATTAAAAAAGAATTATCAAGCGGCACAATCTCAAACTAAAACTAGGTTAGTTTCTATGGCATGAGAGAGTAAAATAAGAGGTATAAAGTTATGAAATAGCAGTTAAGAAAAATTCATCAAATTAAAATCCACAATTTTGTATTGAGAATACATAATTGTTACTAATATTCTCAGTTAGACAAATTGATGAGAACAACAACAACAAAGCATCAATCCCAAATTAGTTGGGGTCGGCAACATGGATCGAACTATTCCATTGCGCTTTAGGTGTGCTTTCCAAAATATTTAAATCCTTCATAATCAATGCGTCCCAAGTTAGCTTTAGTCCACCCCTAAATCGTTGAATTTCTTCAATTTAAATTGACTCGAGTATGGTAAATTGATAGAAGAGAGATATTATATACATAATAATGATCAATGAAATAACTCCTCGCTTCATTAATTGCAGAGATTTCTAAAATAAGATTCAAAAGAGTTGTTCAACATTATATCAAATAACTAATTGATTACACATTTTCAATATGCATTATGAACTAAATGAGTACTTGAACTGAAAGACTTTATGAAGATAAAAATTTACAACTTGACAAAGTTAGAAGTTTCAAAACAAACTTATTCGCGAAAGGACAATCTCCTCATTCGAAAAGACCATCCTACGAAAAATAAATGCCCCAACGTCTAATTATTTTCATCTTTATTGTTTGAGCATGCGCATCATTTATTACATACAACCAAAGAAAAAGATAGCCTTCAACATTTCCACTATTTAAAGATAACAATCTGTTAGGAAATGAGGCCCACACGCATTTGATAGGGTGTACATATATGGGATCAACACACAATAATGTGGTTGCAACAACCACCTCTGGGGGTCCCACCTCTATTGTGGAAACTAGTGTTTAGGGTGTCAAGTGATAGTCATGCGGTCGGTATGCACATGAGAGTTGAGAATAGGATGGGTATGGGATCCATAAACGAGTATTGTTCACTCACAAGGTTTAAAAAATCGACAAACTTCGCCGAAGTTCGGGCGAAGTTTGTCGATGTTGAGGTGAGCGAAGCGAAGTTCAGAGGCAGTTGAAAAATTGCAAAAATTCGACTCAACTTCAGCTAACTTCGACCGAACTTCGAAAACATCGATGGAAATTCATAAAACATGAAGTAAAATTGTTATGTTTTGTGGAAGTTGAGCAAACTTCGACTGAAACTTCGACTATGCTAGAAATATACTTAAAATTCGGAATATCCTCTGCTGACATGAGTTTTATGCGTTATTGTTATATGATTAAGTATATTTCTAGCATCTCTACGAAGAAACTTGAGTTTTTTAGCATTTAAAGTAAAATTCCGTAAACTTCCGTACACCAGCGAATTTTTGTCAAACCTCCATCATCGAAGTTAACTTACTCGAATTAATTCCGAATTTTAAGTGAGCGAAGTCGAAGTTTCGAACCTTGTTCACTCGTCAGGGCATGGAAGATCATTGTAATAGGGTAGACTTCATGTCTAGGTAGAGAATAGGAGTTCTCTTTCTCTAAGGTTCTAGGTCTTCGCACTCTCTGTGTTGTAAACCTTTTTCCTTGATTCATCAATAAAGTTGTTGTTTCCCCTATTGATCATCAAGGTATTTAACATTGGTATCAGAGCAAGTTACTCCTATGGGTCCGAAAGTTGATGCTCGCATGGAGGCAGTTGAATTAGAGCTGAGAAGAGTCCAAAATCTGGAAAGTTCCATCGAAGGATTACGATCCGAGTTTCAAACTCAGATCCAACACCAAGTACAGGCCCAGATCCAGCCCCTAACACGTCTTATGGAGGAGTTGTTCCTGCAGCAACGCATGAGTTCAGGAAGGCGACTCAGATGGCATCACCAAGTGGGGAGAAAACCCCAGATCCACCAGATCCGTGTTCGAGGACGGTCGAACGGAGGGGGAGACAATAGATCGAAGCCTTACCCTTTACGGATCTGGTCCAGAGGTCCGAAAAATCAAGATGTCGACGTTTGGAGGTGAAGATCTACTGGTTTGGTTGAACCAGCAGAGCATTACTTTGCTTTGCAAGAGTTGTCTGAGGTTTCTAAGCTTAAAGCTGCTCGGATTTGTTTGGTCGGCGCCGCTCAGATTTGGTTGCAGACAGAGGAGAAAATACAGGCCTTCGAGACTTGGGAGGATCTGAAGGCACAGCTGACTCTTCATTTCACCGAGGCGGATCCCTTATCTTGAGCTAACAATTTTTCTCCATCAAGCAAGAATCATCTGTCAATGAGTACAGAGAGCGGTTTGAGCTCTTGCTGCTTCATCAAGAGGGGTTATCAGAGAGACAGAAAATGGTGGTGTTCATCAACGGGTTAAAGGACCGACTGCGAGTTGAGATGAAGGTGGATCCACCGTCCACGCTGAAGGCGGTGGTTGGCCGTGCTGTCCGAATCGAGAAGCTAGGAGAGACTGATTCTCTTGGGCTTGGGGGCACTAAGGCCCAATCCTCAAACACGGGGTCCAGTTCCAAATGGGAGACCAGGCCCACTAATTGGGTTACCCATACACTTTCCCGACCCAGCCCGACTAGTGAGGGACAACCCACTCTTTCCAAAGCCACTGTTCCAGTGGGCTCTACTGTTAAGCCCAACCCATCATCATCCACTTCTTCAAGCCCAGGATCTTCGACACAGTGACCCTTAAAAAAAAAAAAAAAAAAAAAAAAACAAAACAAAACAAAACAAAACAAAACAAAAAACAAAAAAACAAACGTCTCAACGAGTCAGAAGCTCAGGCGCGCCGCAAGCAAGGTCCGTGCTACCGTTGCGACGATAATTGGTTCGTGGGACATTAATGTGGGAAGAATACATTAAACATGTGCTAGTTTCGGATGACCAGAGTGTGAATTCTGAAGATTCACCCTCTGATTCGGTTGAGGACTCCCCTGAACTATTGACAATGGAATTGTCAGCTCATGTTGTGGATGGAGCAACAGATCCTTATACCATTAAGGTGAAAGGGATTGACTGTGGGGCCTCCCATAATTTTGTCTCTCCCGCCCTCGTCAGTAATTTACGACTGCCCCTGTCACCAACGGTGGATTATGGTGTGTATGTGGGAGGCGGAGCTCGACTTCCAGGCTCAGGGGTGTGCAAGTCCGTAAGAGTCTGTTTCCAAAACTTGTAAGTGGTTGCTGATTTTTTCCCTATTGGTATGCGTGGACATGGCCTCATTTAAGGTATGAAATGGCTATCAATGATTGGCATCACTACCATTGACTGGCAGAACCTAATACTATCCTTTATGCGCGATGGCGAGATGATCACAGGAACTGGAGACCCGACTCTCCACCGTGCAATGGTGTCCTGCAAATCTATTTTGCGTTCTTGGGATACGGTTTTGGGGTATTTCTTGGTTGAATACTACAGCTTGTCTTCCTCTGCTGTGCTGGAGCCAATTATGGCTGAAGAACCCTGCATTCACGCCATCCTGGAGGAATTTTCTCCCCTGTTCCGGCCTCCATCCGACCTGCCTCTTTCACGTGACTGTGACCACGGCATTTTCCTGCGTGAAGGCACTGAGCCCATTCGAGTACGTCCCTATCGTTACCCCCACATACAAAAGGAGGAGATTGGAAAAATGGTGAATGAGATGTTACAAACAAGGATCATTCAACCTAGCAACAACCCATTTTCTAGCCTGGTCTTGTTGGTTAAGAAAAAAAGACAGGAGTTGACGATTTTGCGTGGACTATCTCGCGTTGAATAAGGCAATTATTCCTGATAGGTTCCCTATCCCTAATATTGATGAGCTTCTCGATGAATTCCACGGGGATTCTATCTTCTCCAAATTGGACCTACGGTCTGGCTATCATCAAATCAGAGTACGGCCTACTGATGTACCCAAAACGGCCTTCCGCACTCACGAAGTACATTACGAGTTCTTTGTAATGCCCTTCAGTCTCTCCAATGCTCAAGCCGCCTTCCAAGCCCTCGTGAATTCTATTTTCAAAGGCTTGATTCGTCGTTGTGTCCTCGTCTTTTTCGATGACATCCTCATCTACGGTTCCTCCATGAGTGATCACTGTGACCACTTAAGTAAGGTCCTTTCTATCCTCAAACTCAATTCTCTCTTTGTCAATTTGAAGAAATATTTTGCTCGTAATAATTAGGAGTATTTGGGCCATGGGTGTGTGGGCTGACCCAGACAAGGTGAAGGCAATGGACTCATGGCCACTATCGACTTCTCCGAAGGAGCTTCGTGGGTTCTTAGGCCGAACCGGATACTATTGGTGATTTGTTCCGAACTTCGATGATATGTTTGTGTTAGAGACCGATGCTTCAGGGGTGGGAGTGATGATATGTTTGTGTTAAGAGACCGATGCTTCAAGGGTGGGGGTAGCGGTTGTATTGTCTTAGGGCGAACGCCCCATTGCTTTCTTCAGCCAGGCTCTTTCCACTCGTTCTCGCACCAAGTCTTGCCTATGAGAGGGAGCTTATGGCCATCGTTCTCGCTATGCAAAAATTGCGCCATTATTTGTTAGGACGGAGTTTGTGGTGCGCACCGACTAGAGAAGTTTAAAATATCTGCTTTGGGACAACGTTTGATTGCGCCAAAGTATCAAATTGTTGGGATTTCACTTCGAGATCCACTACAAACTTGAGGTCACTAACCAAGCCGCGGATGCATTATCTTATTTCCCCTTCGAGACCGAGCTCTCCACTTTAATGATCTCCTCTTTAGCTAATGAAGAAGTAATAGCTCAACAGGTGCATGCTGACACTTTCTTAGCATCTGTGCTCTCCTCCCTTTCCACGGGTGCTCCAGTCAAACAGGGGTGGGCAATGGTACGAGGTCAACTGAGGTACAAAAACAAATTGGTTCTGTCGGCCAACTCTACCCTAAAAACTCACCTTCTCTCCGAGTTTCATTCTTCTCCAATGTGGGGCCACGACGGGTTCTTGAAGATGTACAAATGAATTGTAGCTGAATTCTATTGGGTGGGTATGAAGCAGGATATCAAAACCTTTCCGTCCTCTTGTGATGTTTGCCAATGCAACAAATACGAAACCCTGTCTCCTGGAGACCTCCTTCAACCTCTCCCAATTCCAGCAGATATTTGAGACGATGTCTCGATGGATTTTATCGAGGGTTCACCTTCTTCCCGAGGGTTCAACTCCATATTAGTGTTGGTCGACAGACTTAGCAAGTTTGCTCATTTTTTGCCTCTCAAACATCCATTTCAGCGAAGGTTGTTGCGGATATCTTTATCAAAGGCGTAGTACGCCTCCGTGGCTTACCTAACAGTATTGTTCCTGACCGATTTTTTAAGTCGGTTTTGGTGCGAACTCTTCCGCCTCCAGTAGACCCGTTTGACTAGCAGATCCAACTACCACCCGCAAAGCGATGACCAGGCCGAAGTAGTGAATAGGTGTGTCGAAACCTATCTTCAGTGTTTCATATCTCAACGCCCGAAGGAATGGATCGACTAGCTTCATTGGGCTGAATTTTGGTACAATTCTTCTTTTCACACATCTCTTAACTGCTCCTCCTTTAAGGCTATGTATGGTCGCGATCCCCTACCATTAGTACGTTACGGTTCTGCACTTTCGACCACTCTATTAAATCTAGATGACTTGTTACGAGCTCGGGACCTTGCCTTGGCTGAATTGAAGGATCAACTCTTACTGGACCAAAACCGTATGAAGCAGCAAGCAGATAAAAATTGTCGTGACATCTCTTTTGAGGTTGGTGACCTTGCCTACTTGAAATTACGCCCCTACCGCCAACTCATTATTGCCAGACGCACAAACATGAAGCTTAGCCCCCGCTTCTTTGGTCCCTATACGAGCTGGAACGCACAAGTCTTGTGGCTTATCGTCTAGCCCTACCTGTCTCTTCTTCCATCCACGCGGTCTTCCACGTCTCGCAGTTACGCCCAATCAAAGGAGCAGCCATCCTTTCTTCTATGGATCTGCCTCACTTTGAACCTGATACCGTGATGGTTGCAGTCGAGCTGGAAGCTGTCCTTGCCTATCGATCTCTCGAGGTCAGACCTGAAGTTTTGATTAATTGGGCTGCCTTACCAGCCTCCGATGCCTCTTAGGAGCTCGTGTGCCACATTCGTAAGTCATTTCCGACTTTCCACCTTGAGGACAAGGTGATTGTTCAGGGGGGAGTATTGTTAGGAAACGAGGCCCACACAAATTTGATAGGGTGTACATATGCAAGGGTAAGGGTCATATAGGATCAACACACAATAGAGTGGTTGCAACAACCACCTTTGGCGTCCACCTCTGCAGTGGACGGTAGTGTTTAGGGTGTCAAGTGATAGTCATGCGGTCAGTATGCACATGAGAGTTGAGAATATGATGCGTATGGGATATATAAACGAGTATTGTTCACTCGCCAGGGCATGGAAGATCATTGTAATTGGGTAGACTTTATGTTTAGGTAGAGAAGAGGAGTCCTCTTTCTCTAGGGCTCTAGGTCATCTCACTCACTGTGTTGTAAACTTTTTTCCTCGATTCATCAATAACGTTGTTGTTTCCCCTTATTGATCATCAAGGTATTTAACACAATCCCATGGTCCAATTTGTCCGTGCTCACCATTTACTTGACTAGAACAAACTTGACGTAAGATAAATATGAATAACTTACCACGACATTGGCACCGCCAAAATTTGGCATCTAAAATTCTTCAACTTACATTACTCTGCACAACATTGTACTAGCAATGAACTACATACCAGAAACAATTTCTTCAAGAAAAAACCTACAAACAGAAAACAACAAGAAACAAGAAATGCAAAATAACAATTACCTTGTTAGCAAGCATGTACAAACCAACATCTGCATTATATAGAGTAGACAGCCGCTCCATTTCAGGAATCGATTTGGAATTTCTAATGTCTGATGGCAAGTTTGGCTCAAAAACATGTGCATTGGCAAACCCAGAATAATATGAGTTAAGAAACCCCTGACCTCCTGTGAGCATGATAAAGAAAAGGAATTTACTAAATAAAGAATGAAATGGCACGAGGAAAGAGAATCGCCATTGAGATTCGAGAAGAACCATGCATTCTCACATGTTCTCCGCATACAAAGACATGGAAATTACTTAAATGAGATGTGAATATTCCAAAAGTAAAGTACACTTCACAACTATTAAGTGAGAAAAACCTATTTTATGAGACGAGAGTTCTTTATAACAAGAAAATGAGAATGATTGAAAATAAGTCTGACCAATTCTTCACCATGTTTAGCACCTACGGCTACAAGTGATTTATATCGGTTCAAAGGTCAATAACTCAAATCCATTCAATAGAACTCGCTCATCCAAAATTCCAAATTATGAAAAATAAAGTAAAATTGAAATGACACAAAATATAAATTATTAACATATACAAGATGCAATGGTGAAAATACATATGCAAAAAGTTCAGCTATATACCTCCGGTATAAGATTGCAAGGTTTTCACTTTGCTCATCATGTCTTCGAAAAGTGACTCTGATGGCTCCACTACCATGACTCCTGAATTCAACCTTTCTGAATGCTTCAAGTTTGCACAAAACTTTCCACATTTGAATAGATCATCAATATTCTTAACGACTATAGTATCAGCGTCAAGATACACAACTGCAAAAAAAGCACGATTCATCAACTACAAAACCATATACATTTAGAACAAATGGAATTGTTTAAATGGAGCAAAAACACCACCAACAACAAAAACTGTACAACAGCAAGCAATCGATTACCTTTCTTGTAGTTTGTCATGTTAAATATTTTTAGTTTTGTGTAGACTCCCCAAAACCTCTTCGGCCGCACTTGGTTGGGGTTCGCCAATAAGCTTATGAACTCTACAATCCAACCATCAGCCTGAATTAACAACCCACAATTAGCAATCTAACGAACACTGTAAACTCAATTATAAAAATGCCACAAACATTTCAAAAAGGCATAAAGTATCGCTTGGTCCCTAAACTTTCAAGTTTTTGTTGATTTGATCTTCGAACTTCCATCAGTTCACTTTTGGTCCCTGAATTTTCATTTCCCTCTACTTTTGATCCTTTTGTTAAATTTGAAGAACAACAGTTGCTAATAAAGCGCTTCATGAGCAATTCACAGTCAGTTCACAACTGATGCATCAACTCAAAAAACCAATTGTGAACCATTGCTTTTAGTAACCATTACGCTTCAAACTTAACAAAAAGATCAAAAGTAGATAGTGATAAAATTTTGAACTGATGAAAGTTTAAGGACCACATCAAAAAAGACCAAAAGTAGACGGTGATAAAGTTGAGGGACCAAAAGTGAACTGATAGAAGTTTAAGGACCAAATAAAAAAGCACCAAAAGCAGATGGAGATGGAGATGAAAGTTAAGGAACCAAAAGTGAAAGTTCAGGTCCCAATGATAATATTTGCCCCTTTCCAAAATTATGTGAAATGATACCTGAAGCAGGTTCTTGGCATAGTCGGATACACCTTCAGAGACAAGAACAACCATATCTCTATTGGAACCAGTGCCACGAATTGATTTCCCCAAAACTCGAACTCCGAGAAGAAACTCATCTCCGTATAAGAGAGTAACGTAGGCCTCCGATGTATGAGATTTGGCGACTACTTCAACTATTTGAGATTCAAGCAACAACGCAGCAAATACCATCGCCAATAGAATCGATCTAGAAGCGCATCTCGATGTCATCCCGATCGATCGAGAGAGCTTCTGATGATGATCGATTGTTTTGGAGGGAAGAGAGATTTGGTTGCGATTCGAGATGAGATTGAGACGAAGCGAGTCGGTGATGGGATGGCGTGTTGGGGAAGTGTAACGTAGTTCGAGGTGGATCCGACGATAACTGAAGATTCAAGCGGTTGAAAAGATTAGTGGAGAGAGTGGAGAAGAGAAGAAGATTACCTCTTCATAATTAAGCAAGCCACGGAGGAAGCACATGCCATGGACAAGTAAGTGAAAATAGTCAAATACTGTTTAATGGTTTTTTTTTATCAAGAAAATATTGTTTAATATACATATATATTCTAGTTTCATAACATGCTCCGCACGTGCGGTGCACGTGCTACGCACACGTTACAAATAAATTATTATATTAGAAATAAAATTAAAAAATATTTATAAAATTCAACAAATTTTATAAATTAAAGTAACCACATTGTATCATTACATTTCAATGGTTAAATGATTAAGAAGTTAATAGATATAAATTAAAATAACTCTTAGTCCATATATAACACTTTTTTTGTGAACAACTCAATTACGTACTATTAGTAGTGATTCATTTATCCAAAAAACAAAAAAACAAAAAAACACGAGGGCTCATTGCTTATCGAGGCTCAATAAGTCGTTGATCTAAAAAATAAAATCAAGTATGATAAGTCAGGAATTTCATCTAATGCTATCTAGGCATCATGAAATCATGCTTTTACTAAAAAAATAATTAAAAAAAAAAATCACTAAGAGTATGAGTGTTCTTTGATTGCACGTACACTAAGGCAGAGTTAAGTTCACTTGTAAATTAGAATAATTTATGATGTCCAATTGGGACTTTTGGGCTCTGATACCTTTGACAAAAAAAAGAAACATATACCTCAGTAAGAAACTATCATACTTGCACCACCAGACAAATCAATAATTCACTCTCACAACTAAGAGGTCTTACGGTAAAGTGAGTTTTCAAATATTTTCTTCTCGTCATTCTCGAATCTCAACATCATTAAGCATCATTCTAATAGGTTGATCTGGCACTTCAATTTGAAAAAGTTCAGACCAAATGAAGTTAAGAGGGTGAAGATTAGCTTGGCTTGCGTATATGCATTTATGGCAATTGGGTGGCCGTTGATTATCTTTAAGGCAGGGATCATGGGATGGATCAAGTATTGGTTGATGCCATGGCCAAGATATCACTTTTGGGTACTACTTCCTATCTTTTTTTGTTCAATTAATTTCGATGAATCTTACCATGTGGATTTCACTAGCATTCGTGCAAATATTCTCTTCATGATATGTAAGTCAATGCTTGGCATTAATTTTCTCTCATTCTCAATTATGCTCTCAATTTAACATCAATGTGCAACAATCTGTAATACTATGAAAAAAGATAAATTGTAAACTGTATAGTCCTCCATGGTTTGGGTGGTGATTTCCATCTATATTGATTATTCTTTAACCATCATTAACTGCCAGATGAGCACTTTTACTATGATACATCATACTGCTCCACATGTACCTTTCAAGGGATCATACGAGTGGAATTCAGCTGAGGCGCAGCTTAACGGCACTGTTCATTGTGACTATCCTGCTTGGTATTTGCTCCAATCTAATTATTATTATTTTTTTTAGTTTTAATGGTTTTCCCTTTGAGTAGAGGCGAGAACATTTTTTTTTTTTTAGTGTAGGGATAAAAATGCATTTTATGTTCTTCGGAGAGACAGTTTAAGCATTTTTATTGAAAAGATATAGGCAGAAGTACTGGAAGAAGAATTGATTGGAGCTTATAAGAATCAGAAGCATTCAACAGCAGAAATGGAAGAAGAATTGATTGGAGCTGATAAGATAGAGGCAGAACTGGAACTAGAATTTGAACATTTGCAACTCAACCTCAAAAGCGAGGCTGATTATGATCTAAAACAACAAAACAATGAGGTATTTTGTAATGTATCATCTCCCATGTTGTCTGGCTTTAAAATAATGAAGTTCATCAATTGGTTTCTAACATGGCATTTGTTCGGATTCAATGTAGATGCCCATCGTCAATCATAGTGGCAATGTTGTTGCGGCAACAAATGGCGGCGCAAGTGATGACGACTAATAGAGATTGATAAAATTCATGAGGGAGATGAGGGTGCATACACATGGAATTATGAAGGTGGAGTTAGTCCAAGAGAAGTAGAGAGGAGGTTGCATGTAGTACTGGAAACAAGGCGGCAAGAAAGGATAGCAGAGCTAGAATAGCAGGGTAAAGACACTGCTCGTCTTTTTCGCAACATATCAGTTCTAAGTCAGAATACTTGTCAAGATAAATTGAGGAACCAAAATAAAGTGTATTCCAAAATGTTCAAATCCATGAACACATTATGATCATGAAATTTTTGAATTATATTTATATGTATGGTGTATGTGATTTACTATCAATTGGCAAATTGATTAAATTTACCGCCAATATTGAAAGCTTTTCATGGAACATGATGTGTTCAGGCCATAATGTAATAGCTATATATAAACAAAATTAACCCCTTTATATAAACTAAATTCATGCTACTATGCACTGAGCAACAAATATAAATTTTATTAATCCCTAACTCGTTGATCACAATGTAGGGGCTGACGGTGACACATACTTATAAACTTAATTACATAAACTTGAATCCTAATGATCGAACTAAAAAATCCTACACAAACTAACTGAAATAGCAAAAACAAAAACACAAAACTGCAGTGATGATACAACGCGGATGCTACGAAAAAATAATCTTTCTTTTTGTCATCCTTGTCATGGGCCATGTTAATCTTCGTTCCAATTTTATCAGAAATCTCCAAAGAAAACTACCAAACAAATTAATAAAAAAACAAAATAAAATAATATTACTACTTTTACACTTCCAATCTATGTTACATGGACTCTTTAAACTAAAGGATACGGGGACTCGGCAAGAAGTGTCCAAATATTTGGGTATGGGTATTTGGACAAGGCAAAAAATAATAATATATGCATATTTACATGAATGCATAAATTTAGGACTTCAATATATTCACCTCAATGCATCAACAAACATAAATTATTAATTGAATTTGAAGTGTTTGTAATGGTAACATACTATGGGTCACATGTAATTGTGTGTGTAATGTAGTAGCAATGGAGCATTGATATAATGTTTTAAAGGGGCAAAAGTTTAATTTGACTAGCATGTGGGGGCTATAGTTGAAATATATAATGCTTTAAAGGGTAAAAGTTTAATTTGACTGGCATGTGGGGCCCAATGTGGAGATAAAGATGAGATTGAAGAGAGTGCAAGGTTTTTAGGGCTTCATGGGCTGCCCCTTTCTCTTCGACTCACGCACTCTCTCTCGCCGACATGCAACTCTTGATCCCTTCTCTATAATTAGATACTCCCTACTCTCATCTTTCGAATCTCTCTCCTTCTTTCATCTTCCGAGAAACTCTCTCCAACGATCTTGACTTATATCTTCTCTCCAATCTCTCAGATTTCCTACAATCCTCTCATACACCGAAATCTTTTCTCTCAAATCTCTCTCTCTATGCCGAAACCTTTGCAGGGATCTCTCCCTGCGGAAACAGCCGAGTCCAACTTCACTTTAGGAGGATCGACACGGATCTCGTGTCCGTGCCCGTGCCGTGTCGTGTCGTGTCGACACGGGCACTCCAACCCTAAATGTCGTGTCCGTGTATCGCAGCTTCCAATATCTTCCTCAGCATCCAAGTCAAGAGTAGCTCCTCTATTTTTTTTTATTTTCCTTTTTTTGACTTGAGTGGGAATCGAACCACGATCTCTGGAAACCTTGACTTTTGGCAAGTCATGAGGAGTTGTCCCTTGCTTACCAATATTAATGTTAGGAAAGCATGGGATGTAATTGGTGATGGGGTTCAAGGATCTCTGCCCACAGAAGGTCCCCATGCCACAGAAGGTCCCCTCCCCATAGAAGGACCCCTCCCTATAGAAGCGTCCCTGGCCATAGAAGGACCCTTCTCCACCGAAATATTGATGGTCCTTATTGGAGCAACCCTTGCCATTGAAGGACCCCTCACCAATGAAACACCCCCATCCAAAAAACACACCCCCGTCCAAAAAAACACTCATGTCCATGGAAGGACCCCTTCTGTTGCATCCCATTCAAGGGGTCAACAAGTGAAGGTCTTGGCCCTTTTTGGATCTAAACCATGAACTTTGGAATCAGATCTCGCTGGAGAAGTCTTCTTTTTCTTTTCGGAATTCATTGTTTGCGTTACCTGTTAGAAGGGCTAGAGGAAATTATAATAAATAAACGCTATAAAAGGTACAATTTTATAGGGGGTATTAGTTTTTAGTTTTGAGTGTAACTTGCTTACCATTTTCTTTTGGATAAAAACCCACACAACCCTTATCCAACTGTGTGTCCACCTCAAAATGCGGATTTACACATCTTGAGATTCAACTTGTTTGGATGGGGGGTTTGTTTTCTAAAGGTGTCGTTGTAACATTTTCGAAAAAAAATATTTGATTTTATTAATTTATTAAAAATAAATCAATATTGATTAACATGAAAGTCCAATCCAATTTTTTTTAAAACTAATTTTAACTTTCTTAAACATGAAAAGAAGCCCAACCAAACCGTTTTTTTACTTTCAAAATCTCATACTAAATCACTTAATTAGTAATTAGTAACTCTAATGGGTTACCTTGTTACGTGTGTTACGGTCTGTGTATACATGTACTTGAGGGTAAACTTGTGTGTTTATCAGATCTAGGAAACACTTGTTCAACCCATTTATCAAAAGATGGTTTTGTTTTGGTTTCGGATGTTTCTTGAGAGGCTAAACTTGTGTTTATCATATCAAGGAAACCTGATCTTTACTCTGTTGTGTATTAGATCTGTTTTAAAGACATGCTTTTTATTAAGTTTTTGGAAGATGATTCGGTATCCAAAATAAACTTAATATATATATACTAGTTTTAGGATCGTGCTACGCACGACTGAGACTGCTCGCTTCGCTCGGAGGAATTTAATTAAAGAAATAAATAATATTGATACATGCAAACCTTTTATAGAAATTTAATAATTAGCTTTTCTGTAACATTTGAGAGCAGAAAAACTTCTATGTGATAAGGGATTAGGGCAATATAAGAAAAGTGTGAAGCTCAATGTTCGTCAAAATATGCAAGTTCTACAAGTTCATGAGCGGACTTCGGTTAGTAAGTATATGCACATACCGTGAAATAATTTCTTGAAGAGTGACATTAAACTTGCAAACATAAAAGGAATTAAAACTACAAAGACTATTTGCATGATTTCCAAAGCCTCTCAACCAGTTTAGTCCTTTTTGTAAAGACATAATTAAGAAAAAAAAAACATCAAGAATAACCACATATCTATATAAATACAAATGCATTCTTGGCTATTGACTTGTTAAAAAAAAACCTGCAGCACAATACCCTACATATGGTAAGATACTTCTTAATACCAAAGCAACAAATATCCGCTTTGGTTCTTAAATTTTAAAATTGACCTTTCCACGCAACATGCATTACAAATTAGAATTTATTTAAATATTAAGCTACCAACCAAGTGGTAGCTCAATGGTTTGCTATGTTAGAATTAGTTTTCGTTTGAGCAATTCACCAAATCTTTCATAGTCTATTCAATAGAAATGGTCCCCACAAGAACAAGAAATTTCATAAGATTGTGCTCCTCAGACATCAATAAAGTTTCAGCGTGTAATCTTACCACAATTATATTAAGGAGAGGCAGAAGCTAAATCAGGAAACTAAAATCTAAAAAGCTTAGTAAAGTTCATAACTGCTCACCATATATTTTTGTTAGCAACTCCACTATAATGAAGTGCTAACAAAAATATATGGTGAGCAGAACAAGTTCATTTGATCAATCCGTGATATAGGTCCTATATAAAAACCACAATGCAGCACTTGGATTCACTGTTAGTATGATTTGTAGAATACGAATTTTGAACTTTTAAATGGTAGGTGACAAACTGCTTATTCCTCTGCAATTTGAACCATCTTTTTTATGGATACTCAAAAATACACATTGTTTCTGTAGTTTTAAAAAATAAAAATAAAGAAAGCATGATTGTAACACCCATTAACCTTGTTTTAATAGCTCGTCTAGCGCATAGAAGAACAACTATCACACCAAAAAGAACTTCAATGAGATTTCCAATTATATGTATTCATAAGTCAATACAACAATATGTGCTCACTTAAGTCATAACTAACAATAAAACAAATAAAGATAATAGGGGGACATTAGACAGGGCAAGTCTTACATTAAGCATTAAGCAGTGCAGTTCATAAACATACAAAGCCTACGGCTTAAAAGGATTGAACATTGCAGGCAAACATATTAGAAATTTATTCGAGAATCAAACTTTTATAAAAAGACAAGAAGTGACGCCAACCTCAACTCAATCAATTACGAAAATGGCCCAATTAAAATTATTAAGAAAGAAACAAAGGTCACTCCAAAACTCTAATTTTCTTAGAGACGAGGGACTAAACGTCCATCCATTAATTAATAAAATTTCTAATTGAATTCCAATTTCACCCGAGTTTCAAAGAACAGATATCTGAGTAGCAATGAGCAAAAATCATACTAATATAGTTCAAAGCAAAGGTGGACTGCCCACAAGGGCAAAAGCAAGACGAGCACCATCAAGCATCGAGAACATTAATTAGGGCACAATCAATTCAGCAACTACAAACCCAAAAACAATAACAATGTGAACATTAACAATAGAGAAAAAGAAAGAGAAGAACACAATATATACATGACAATTGAAACAATATTAGTAAGATTATGGAGTCCTCAATAACCAGGGCTAACAAATCGATGATGAACTTCCTTGTCGGAGCGCAGTAAAGACGCTAGCACAGAAAGGGCTTCGAACTCAGACGCTGACACAGCGGGCTTCGAACTTGGATCTTGTGAAGAGAAAGGGCTTCGAACTTAGGAAGATAGAGATAGAGACAAAGAGAGAGAGAGAGAGAGAGAAAGAGAGAGAGAGTAGTTGAGCAACGAAAACCCCTTTTGCTTGGCGAGAGAACTCAGATTTGTGTTCGAATTAAAAGCGTGGAGTTCGAGTTGTTGAACGAATTAAAAGAGTCATTAAAGAAATTTTGCTTACGGTCGAACATAGTTGGATTCGTGCTTTTATATATTTTATGATATATATATATATATATATATATATATATTAAACACATTTTCTTGATAAAAAAAGACCATAGTATTTGACTATTTTCACTCTTACTAATCCATGGCATGCGCTTTCTCCGTGGCTTGCTTTGTGATGAAGAGATAATTTTCTTCTCTTCTCCGCTCTCTCCACCAATCTTTTCAACCGCTTGAATCTTCAGTTATCGTCGGATCCACCTCGAACCGCGTTACACTTCCCAACACGTCGTCCCATTACTGACTCGCTTTGTCTCAATCTCATCTCGAATCGCAACCAAATCTCTCTTCCCTCCAAAACAATCGATCATCATCATAAGCTCTCTCGATCGATCGGGATGACATCGAGATGCGCATATAGATCGATCCTATTGGCGATGGTATTTGCTGCGTTGTTGCTTGAATCTCAAATAGTTGTAGTCACCGAATCTCATACATCGGAGGCCTACGTTACTCTCTTGTACGGAGATGAGTTTCTTCTCGATGTTCGAGTTTTGGGGAAGTCGATTCGTGACACTGGTTCCAATAGAGACATGGTTGTTCTTGTCTCTGAAGGTGTATCCAACTATGCCAAGAACCTACTTCAGGTATCATTTCACATAATTTTGGAAGGGAGCAAATAGTATCATTGGGACCTGAACTGTCACTGTTGGTTCCTAAACTTTCATCTCCATCTCAATCTGCTTTTGGTGCTTTTTTATTTGGTCCTTAAACTTTTATCAATTCACTTTTGGTCCCTTAACTTTAACACCATCTACTTTTGGTCGTTTTTGATGTGGTCCTTAAACTTTCATCAGTTCACTTTTGGTCCGTAAATTTTATCACTATCTACTTTTGATCTTTTTGTTTTTGAAGTGTAATGGTTACTAAAAGCAACGGTTCACAATCGATTTTTTGAGTTGATGAATCAGTGGTGAACTGATCGTTAATTGCTCATGAAGTGTTTTATTAACAACTGTTGTTCTCCAAATTTAACAAAAGGATCAAAAGTAGAGGGAAATGAAAATTCAGGGACCAAAGTGAACTGATTAAAGTTTGAATATCAAATCAACAAAAACTTGAAAGTTTAGGGACCAAGCGATACTTTATGCCTTTTTGAAATGTTTATGAGGCATTTTTATAATTAAGTTTAGAGTGTTCGTTAGATTGCTAATTGTGGGTTTGTTAATTCAGGCTGATGGTTGGATTGTAGAGTTCATAAGCTTATTGGCGAACCCCAACCAAGTGCGGCCGAAGAGGTTTTGGGGAGTCTCCACAAAACTAAAAATATTTAACATGACAAACTACAAGAAAGGTAATCGATTGCTTCTTGTTGCACAATTTTTGTTGTTGGTGGTGTTTTTGCTCCATTTAAACAATTCCATTTGTTCTAAATGTATATGGTTTTGTTGTTGATGAATTGTGCTTTTTTTTTTTGCAGTTGTGTATCTTGACGTTGATATTATAGTCGTTAAGAATATTGATGATCTATTCGAATGTGGAAAGTTTTGTGCAAACGTGAAGCATTCAAAAAGGTTGAATTCAGGAGTCATGGTAGTGGAGCCATCAGAGTCACTTTTCGAAGACAAGATGAGCAAAGTGAAAACCTTGCAATCTTATACCGGAGGTATATAGCTAAACTTTTTGCATATGTATTTTCACCATTGCATCTTGTGTATGTTAATTATTTATATTGTGTGCCATTTCAATTTTATTTTATTTTTCATAATTTGGAATTTTGGATGAGGGAGTTCTATTGAATGGATTTGAGCTATTGACCTTTGAACCAGTATAAATCACTTGTAGTCGTAGGTGCTAAACATGGTGAAGAATTGGTCAGACTTATTTTCAATTAGTCTCTCATTTTCTTGTTATAAAGAACTCTCGTCTCATGAAATAGGTTTTTCTCACTTAATAGTTGTGAAGTGTACTTTACTTTTGGAATATTCACATCTCATTTAAGTAATTTCCATGTCTTTGTATGCGGAGAACATGTGAGAATGCATGGTTCTTCTCGAATCTCAATGGCGATTCTCTTTCCTCGTGCCATTTCATTCTTTATTTAGTAAATTCCTTTTCTTTATCATGCTCACAGAAGATCAGGGGTTTCTTAACTCATATTATTCTGGGTTTGCCAATGCACATGTTTTTGAGCCAAACTTGCCAATAGACATTAGAAATTCCAAACCGATTCCTGAAATGGAGCGACTGTCTACTCTATATAATGCAGATGTTGCTAACAAGGTAATTGTTATTCTGCATTTCTTGTTTCTTGTTGTTTTCTATTTGTAGGTTTTTTCTTGAAGAAATTGTTTCTGGTATGTAGTTCATTGCTAGTACAATGTTGTGCTAAGTAATGTAAGTTGAAGAATTTTAGATGCCAAATTTTGGTGGTGCCAATGTCGTGGTAAGTTATTCATGTTTATCTTACGTCAAGTTTGATCTAGTCAAGTAAATTGTGAGCACGAAAAAATTGGACCATGGGATTGTATTAAATACCTTGATGATCAATAAGGGGAAACAACAACTTTATTGATGAATCAAGGAAAAAGGTTTACAACACAGAGAGTGAGATGACCTAGAACCCCAGAGAAAGAGGACTCCTCTTCTCTACCTAGACATAAAGTCTACCCAATTACAATGATCTTCCATGCCCTGGCGAGTGAACAGTACTCGTTTATATATACCATACCCATTTTATTCTCAACTCTCATGTGCATACTGACCGCATGACTATCACTTGACACCCTAAACACTACTATCCGCAGCAGAGGTGGACCCCAGAGGTGGTTGTTGCAACCACACTATTTTGTGTTGATCCCATTTGACCCTTACCCTTGCGTATGTACACCCTATCAAATGCGTGTGGGCCTCGTTTCCTAACAATACCCCCCCCCCCTCCCCAAAAAAAACAACCACCTTGTCCTCAAGGTGGAAAGTCAGAAATGACTTACGAACGTGGCGCACGAGCTCCCAAGAGGCATCGGAGACTGGTAAGGCAGCCCAATTAATCAAAACGACCTCGAGAGATCGATAGGCAAGGATAGCTTCCAGCTCGACTGCGACCATCACGGTACCAGCACGTATAGGGACTAAAGAAGCGGGGGCTAAGCTTCATGTTTATGCCCCTTGCAACAGTGAGTTGGCGATAGGGGCGTAATTTCAAGTGTGCAAGATCACCAACATCAAAATAGATGTCACGACAATGTTTATCTGCTTGCTGCTTCATACGGTTTTGGACCAGTAAGAGTTGATCCTTCAATTCAGCCAAGGCAAGGTCCCAAGCTCGTAACAAGTCATCAAGATTTAACAGAGTGGTCGAAGGGGCAGAACCGTAATGTACTAATGGTAGGGGATCCAGCCATACACAACCTTAAAAGGGAAGCAGTTAAGAGATGTGTGAAAAGAAGAATTGTACCAAAATTCAGCCTAATGAAGCTAGTCGTTGAGATATGAAGCAGTAAAGATAGGTTTCGACACACCTATTCACTACTTCGACCTGGTCGTCGCTTTGTGAGTGGTAGGCGGAGCTGCAATTCAAACGGGTCTGCTGGAGGCGGAAGAGTTCGCACCAAAACTGACTTAAAAAAACCGGTCAGGAACAATACTGTTAGGGAAGCCACGAGACGCGTACTACGCCTTTGATAAAGATATCCGCAACAACCCTCGCTGAAAATGGATGTTTGAGAGGCAAAAAATGAGCAAATTTGCTAAGTTTGTCGACCACCACTAATATGGAGTTGAGCCCACGAGAAGAAGGTAAACCCTCGATAAAATCCATCGAGACGTCGTCTCAAATATCTGCTGGAATTGGGAGAGGTTGAAGGAGGCCTCCAGGAGTCAGGGTTTCGTATTTGTTGCGTTGGCAAACATCACAAGAGGACGCAAAGGTTTTGATATCCTGCTTCATACCCACCAAATAGAATTCAGCCACAATTCTTTTGTACGTCTTCAAGAACTCGTCGTGGCCCCCCATTGGAGAGTAATGAAACTCTGAGAGAATGCAAGTTTTTAGGGTAGAGTTGGTCGAGAGAACCAATTTGTTTTTGTACCTCAGTTGACCTCGTACCATTGCCCACCCCTATTTGATTGGAGCACCCGTGGAAAGGGAGGAGAGCACAGATGCTAAGAAAGTGTCAGCACGCACCTGTTGAGCTATTACTTCTTCATCAGCTAAGGAGGAGATCATTAAAGTGGAGAGCTCGGTCTCGAAGGGGAAACAGGATAATGCATCCGCGGCTTGGTTAGTGACCTCGAGTTTGTAGTGGATCTCGAAGTGAAATCCCAATAATTTGATCAGCCAACGCTGATACTCTGGCACAATCAAACGCTATCCCAGCAGATATTTTAAACTTCTCTGGTCGGTGCGCACCACAAACTTCCGTCCCAACAAATAATGGCGCCACTTTTGCACAGCGAGAACGATGGCCATAAGCTCCCTCTCATAGCCAGACTTGGTGCGAGAACGAGTGGAAAGAGCTTGGCTGAAGAAAGCAATGGCGCGTTCGCCTTTTGTGACCCATATAGACAGTTTTATTACTTGCCCTCAAACATCGTGAGCAAGTATTAATCCCACATGGTGGACAAGCAAAATCGTCTTTTGTAGAATATCCGGATAAATTTTCGTAAGCTGGAAAGTCATTTATAGTCCACAACTGAACCGCTTTCAAGTTAAACACGTTGTTACTCAAGGCGTCAAACACAACCGCTCCATCATTCCACAACTTCAGCAAATCTTCAATCAATGGTTGTAAATAAATATCTATATCGTTTCATGGTTGCTTACGCCCTAGATATAACAATGCTAGCATTATATTGTCTTCCTTGAAGCATAGCCATGGAGGGAGATTGTATGTTACTAGCATTACCGGCCAACAACTATATTGATTGCCAAAGTCACGGAAAGGATTGAATCCATCAGCTGCAAGACCGAGCCTAAGGTTCCGAGGCAAATTCAGGCCACTTGACGTTTACAGAATCCTACACTGGAGAATCTACTGGATGTCGCATCATCCCATCACGGCTCAAATGGGAAGAATGCCATAGCAAATGTTTTGCCATTTCTAATGACTTGTACATTCTTTTGAACCTTGGTATGATAGGAAAGTATCTCAAAACCTTAGCAGGAATTCTTTTCTTAGTCTCCCTGTTGTTTCTACTTGGTTTCCATCTAGATGAGTGGCATTTAGGACAAGCATCTAAAGCATCATTTTCTTTCTAAAATAAGCAACAATCCTTGACACAAGCATTGATCTTTTCGTAATGAAACTCGTGCTCTTTGAGCATCTCCTTCACCTTCCGCAAGGACGCGGGAAGGGTATTACCCCCATGCCTATCAAAATCTCCAATAGATCATTAAAACCATTGTTAGATAGACCATGTCGAGCTTTATATTGATACAGAGCCACGGTTGCTGAAAATCTTGTGTAATTTGTGCAGCCAGAGTAAAGAGGAGGGGTTTTGTCTTCTCCAAATAATAATTCATTGTCAACTTGAGCACTATCATCTTCTTCTTGTTCTTCATTGAAATCAACATTGACATCATGTTGTTCTTCATCCCGTGCAACTTGATCTCCTTGGTTCCAATTAACTTGATCCCCTTGGTTCCACTCAACTTGATTTGTAAAATCTTCTGCGACTCTATAAGCATCATGGTGCTCCCACCCATCGCTTGAATTTGAACTCTCAACATCATCACTAGGTGCATCAGAACTACTTTTCTCCCCATGAAGAAACCACGTAGTATATGTGGAATCATAATTACGACGTTTCATATTCCGACAATCTCCACACGGACACCTAATTTTTTCGGGGTCCCCTTCATTTACTTGAACCCAATTCGCAAACGCCCTTGCTCCATCTATATATTCTTTTGAAACTCTGGTCATTTAAGATATTGTTACGAACAGTTAACACACACGATTTATTAATAAAATAAAAATATGTCTAGCAAAGACTAAAAACTTATTGACATGGAATGTTTGACCCAATCTTTATCCATCACGACAATGAGATCTTCACGCTGAGAAAGTCAAACAACTTCATTACTCATTTGAACCCCTTTTTTCATTCATATAGATTATTGTTATTTTTCATTCATATCAAATTATTGCACTCGACTGAATTTTGACAGCAATTACCTCCAACCCTCCAAATATAAATGCACTTTTAATTGATCATAATGCACAACTTCACCAAATTATTGGGTTATTATGCACGAAAATCAATCAAAGTGGTATATTTGAAGAGAATTTGGAGAAAAGCAATTCAAAAGAAACTGAGCACAAAAACCTTATAAAATGAAGGTCAAATAACAATTAATTCATCCTCAAAACTGTCCAAAAAATACAATTCAACAATTATAATTATTGGAATTGTCATGGTTATCGCATGACAAGTGCAGATAAATCATAATCGTTGAACGAGTAATTACTACATTGTTGTCTTAAGTATAGAAGACAACTAACAAGCAAACCATAGAAGACACTACAAAAAAAAAAAAAAAAAAAGAATAACTTTTTGACCTATACGAGCAAACCATTCAAACAGACCACTAACAAGCTTGAACATTCAACAACACAAACTAGATATATAGTTTATATACATGTCATGACAAAAATAAATAATAAAAAAATAAAACAACGAACCAACACGCACGAGGTGAAAAACTAAGGAAGATTGTAGAAACCTTCGAAAAACAACTTAAACAACTTGAGAGTTGTGAAGGCATTCATGAAAAGAAATAAAATGATGGTTTCCAATATTTAGCAGCTCTAAACAAAGAACTAAGACTAATTTCACCATTCGCCCATGTTTGTGCATGCTCCTTATACTGTCATAACTCTTCAACCTCAACATGGTGCTCAACAACATAAAGGGCAACATATCATGATGCTAAACAACACAAAATAATGTGAAGAAACAACAGAAAAGCCTCAAACCAATTTGCATTCTTATAGTGTTTTGTGCAGGAATTATTTTATTGATGAAATTAAGACAATTATTTTTGATGATTTGTCAACAGTATTGACGTTCAAAAATCCTGTTCAGCAAGGGAAATCAAAGCATATATTGAAAGTATATAAGTTCCACTTAAACTGGGAGCTAGTTGCCAAAGAGGAATTGTTGAGTTAACAAAGTATAGTGTATCTACCATGCTAAGACACCTCTCCCCATCATCAACATTGAAAATAGGAAAAAAGCTTTCATCAACCTAGCAATAGTGTACAAAAATATGGTGATGACCGTCAATGAATTAAGGAAAAGAGAACATGAGATGGAGCATATGGAAAAGAATAAAAAAGGGAAGTTAAAACCTAGCTCCCTAAAACACAAAGAACAACCATCAAGCAAAATGAAAGAGACGCCCAAACCACCACCCGAAGAAAATCTAACAAGACCACTGTCAACCTTCCTTAACAAGGTTCTAATTTCTTGACCAGTCATGATAACTGCGGGCGACAGGCAAGCTGCCAAGCATAATCGCTTGCATGCTACAATATCTCCAATAGACTATACAAGGTACGCCTATCCTTATATTTCAAAACATCAGTAGAGCTGCCAAGTCACCTATTATTTAAAATTACTCAAACGTGTTCTACCAAACAATGTGTATCTCCTAGATATTTCTAACAAAGTCAATCCTTGGGCATCACTTGATTCCCTCCAAATTCGGTTTGCAAAATCTGCATTGAATGGCCAAATGATCCAAAGTTTATCAACACATTCAGAGAATTTTTTAGTAAGTCTTTGTTGAATGAGTAGAAAATTATTCGTTGATTCTTATTTTGCTCAACAACATTTTCAGAGAAGTGCAATGTCAAGCAACGATCGTACTTTTTTTTTGTCAGAAACGTGGTACTATTTTCTAATTATATGTCAACTTATTGATGGCATAACTTATACTGAAAACTCATCTCAAATATGAATTGCAGGATTTAAAATAAATAAATGACACAATCTCTGAAGTGTCTGACATGAGGTTGATGCATTTAATTTCTCAAAGTATGCTGCATACACAGAAATGAGATGAAATGACAAATTGCAAGGTTGCAATGACTCTACTAAGTGGAAACAAAAAGTTGATAAAATGAAGCTGAAAAAGTAGACAAAAATAAATTAAGAAGCATTGTTGTAACCAACATACGTCACTCATCGTCTTAAAACCATAGTGAGCTATTATAGTCGTTGTAACCTTAAAACCACGTACAACTGCAATCATTTTCTCAAAAACTTAAAACCATAGTGAGCTATAATAGTTCGATGTAACCAATTTTAAATTCCAACATACATCACTCATATTCTTACTATCTCTATTTCTACACAAATTCTTCACAACAAGGATTTTTTTAGTGACAAAAACATCTATGTAATCACATGGAACAGAACAATAGCACTAGTACTACACATTTTTATCCAATTAATGCCCAGCTGTATTTCTCTAATGAAAGAGCTCATATATATATATATATATATATATATATATATATATATATATATATATATACACACACACACACAAGTAGTACTGCAAATCCGTAGTATTATTGGGTACAACACCATAGTGTAGGATCACATCACACAGACACAAAGTCATAGTCATAGTCACAGTCAAGTCAAGCCTATTTAAGAGCACACATAGAAGAAGTAGTTACAGATGATGAACAATGACCAATATGGACTGATTGATTCCTCAGTTGAAACAAGAGCTACTTACCCTTTTTGTTCACTGTGGAAATTGATATGTATCACCAACTTCCAACATAAAATCATTCATTCTATTATATGTAGCACTGTAGAATCAAATATGCAAATAGGATTTTTTTAAAAAAAAAAAAGAAGAAGAAGAAGATCATGATAAGCTCTATCTCCTACACTAATTAAAGACACTGACCTGTTTCAAGTCAGCCTGATAGTCATCAAGACTGAAATTTATATCTGCCTCCACTCCCCAGAACTTTATTGCAGCTCTGTCATATGCACAGTAAACCAAATTTCCCCACTAAGTCCAAACACAACACCACCAACAAGTAACACTTATATGCATAGAGAGAGGTAGTGAGTAGTACATACCGAGCTGCAGCTTGGGCAGTGTCAAACCCTCCTATATGATCAATCAAGAGACAACAATCAGAGAAAAACAAATACTAATCTTATGAAAGAACAGGAAAAGTGAATGGAGTAATAATGATATTAACTAACTAAAATATACAAAACCAAAAGAAAACTACAACTTCTGAAGAAATGGATTTGCAGAAATCAAAAGTTCCAAACACAAGAACACAGATTACGAGAACAAGCAAAACCAAGATTGATCCTCAACACTGGAATTCAAAGGAAACAGCGACCTGCACAAGAACGCTGAATATCCAACACGGTCAATCTCAGAAATTGCAAAATACAAAAAATTCAGTCGAAGCAAAGCGAAGAGCAAAGCCAAGAACAATAAACACCAAATCCAAGCTTAGAATCTCAACAGAAAAGAAAAACATAGCAGCTCAAACGAACACATACACTGAATCACTGAATCTTTCAACTAGAACAAAGGAAACCCTAATTTTCGAAAAAGTTGAGTAAGGCTCACAGTGTAGCTTCGCCTCCGCTTGACCGAGACAGAAAACGCACGAAGAACAAAGGAAACCCTAATTTTTTGATCTGATGAGGCCTATTTTGTTGGTGAAGGAACCCACCTTGATAGAGAGATCTGATGATAGAGAGTTTGAACAAGATTGTGAGAGAGAGATCGAATAGATGATGGAGAGTTCAAACAATAGCAACAAAGAAGCTTACACAAAAGTCTGGTGATGGAGAGATATGATGAGGCCGACAGAGATCTGGCAATGGCGAGAGGATAGAGAGAGAGAGATTGCTAGACAGATCGAGAGAAGAGGTCAACTCGAGAGAGAAATCTGATGAGGCATATTGCTGGAAAAATTACAAATGTACTGTCAAAATTTATATAAATGAGTAAAATAAGTTAGGTTTTTTTTTTTATTCCAAAAGTAAGGTAAAACGCATTTTGAAAATGCGCCATTAGTTGGAGAAAAATTATTCCGCTCAAAATACACGAATGGCGCATTTCCAAAATGCGTCATTCATGTTTTCTGAACACGGGCGCCACGTGGAGTGTTCCACGTGGGCGCCATGTGAATGGCGCATTTCCAAAATGCGTCATTCGTGTATTGTGGAACAATCCACGTGGCGCCCACGTGGATGTTCCCTAACATGAATGGCGCATTTTGGAAATGCGCCATTCATGTTTTCTGAACACGGGCGCCACGTGGAGTGTTCCACGTGAGCGCCATGTGAATGGCGCATTTCCAAAAATCATATTGACAATATTATTTACTCAATAGTTATATTCCTTTATTCATTTTAATAATATCTTCTACAAATTTCTCCATCTCAAGGTTTTTCTCAACATTGTTTTGATCTGGAAAATATATGCAGATTAATGTTCCTTTGTTTTAACCTTCGACTTGATAAGAAAGACACAATTTTCCTCTAATTTTCCCATTTCGGATCAAAGCATATCAAAAACTACAACTGTCTTGTTCACCCTGGTCTCGGTGTCTAAGAAATTTATCAACAGAGGTAATGCAGCAAAGAAATAAGCTTTCTCACAGAAGTTTCACTGCATCCAAATCCAAACATAATTATATAATTCTTTTCAAAAGAAACAATGCCATATTAAAAATAAGAAATGAACTGCAGGACTACAAAGGAGACAATAAGTGTTCCACACACCACAGAGTCCCATATTAGGGATGCTGTTAATATCTAAAATTAATCCACACGACCAATCCGATGGATTGTCGAGGTTCCTAATCTGATCCCAAATCAAACGTTGATGCAACCCCAAACTATATCTGATATATTACTCAAATACAGTAACCTACATTGATACTCTTTTTTCTCATTTTATCTACAAATGAACTTTTGCTCTCTCTATCCCATGTAATTATAGCTTTTACAGGAGTATTTTTTTCATGTATTTAACTCTTGCCTTTTCAACATGCACTCTTCAACACAAGACACCCTTATATATAGAGAGAGAGCCGACCCCAACTAATTCTTGTCCAGCTCAAACTAGGCAACTGCCCATTTATCTTGTTTTCAATGTACCTTATTCATCATTATCTTTCCTTTCTCATACATAGTTTTTCAATCATTATCTCTTAAGTGCAATCTTCGATTACTTGCTTTGACATACCGGATGACCAAACTTTTCTTCTACTCTCCTTTTTTTCTATTTGATGCAACAAGCACTAGACTATTGACAATATTGAGTCGCCCCCAACATAAATCAGTCTTCTTTTTCTCTAGCCAGAAGAAGCTCACAAGCACCCTGCAATTAATGGTACTGAGTTTCCCACAACATTAATCGAATTTTTCACATAATTGCATGATCCAATTGCCCGATTAATTAAATGGTCTCATGTTTGTAGTGCATGCTACGCATTTGTGGGTGGGTTTTTCTTCTACTTGATAAGGTCAGATTGGACGAAAAAATGTGTTATGAGTTGAATGTTCTACACCTGTGCACCCATACACCCTTTGACAGAATAGTATCACAGGTCAGCCTAACCCAATCCTTCCTCAACTAAGCTGATGAAAATGAAATCAAACTCATCCCTATGATTTTTATTTTCTTTAAAGACTTTAGATCCAAAACAACACATAGTTCTAGCCTCCAAGTTCTCTGCGAAATAAACCATAAAAGCAATATCTACTCCTAGAGAGGTAATCAATCGGCATCCATATCATTTCCACCAAAAGGGCACAGAGATGTAAGAACTAAATCTGATCTCAAGCTCATTAAGAAAATGCCCATATAATAGTTGCTATTGGCCAACGTACCCTCGTGGAAAACAACAACATAGCCTCAATCCCAAATTAGTCAAACATACCCTCGTGGAAAATCCTAGAATATAAATGAAGACAGCAAACAAAGAAGATTCGAGGAATTTATTTAGCTCGGCTAGAATCTTGACCTATACTAGAAGAGAACTGCATCCCCGAACCCAAAAAACTAGGGCGAGATTGATCGCATCTGAACACGAGTGAAGAAATCGAAGATCGGATTCAAGGAGAAGAAGAATAGTAAAGGACTCACCTTTGAAGACTTCGAATCTCAACAGCGACGACTGGTGAAGAGAGGAGGCGAGAGTGGGAGAGACGAGCGAGAGAGAGAGAGAGAATGACTCCTGCGATGCGCGTGGACAAGTATCTATACTGGAGTCCGCTATTTTGACTCACTTTTCGCACTCGATGTTTCACGCAAGTACGCACTTGTTGGGGTCTCTTAGATGCACATTAATTTTCATGGAAAATGCTAGAATGACACCCTAATTGACACTCCAAGTGACACCCCTATGACGTGGCATGTGGGCTCATCGATAGGAGCCGTCCGAGTGCGTCTCGAAATACACACCATGCATGTTATGCATCAAAAACTATTTTGCGCACATTCATTTTTTTATGGGGCCAACGAGCCAAGTCACATAGGTGTCACTTGGGGTGTCAATTAGGGTGTCATTCTAGCATTTTCCAATTTTCATAGGTAGATATTGTAAGGAACCGTAGTAATCAAGTGCATGTGAAAATGGTGTGTGAAATGTAAGTCAAGAAAATATTTTTTATGTATTTAGTATCTCAGTACCAATTTGTTTGGTGGAGTTTATTTTGGAGTCGCGATGAAAGCACCCCAGCTATACAAGGTAATTTAGTGATTTAATTTTTTTGAACCCTCTTTAAAAAACAACTCTTATGCGCCACACTAAAATATATGCGTTGGTTTGTTCTTATGCACGCGCATCTCTTATTTTGTGAAAAAAAAAGTTGTTTTTTTGTGTTTCTCAAGGAGAATACTTTGCATTAAAAAAAAAAAAACAAGAGAACTTATTTTGTGAACTTGGTTTGCAGTGATTTTGTGATTTCTTTTTGGGGTAGGACCGTAGGAACTTAGAAATTTGTAAACGTTTTTAAATTTTTCTTAAGGCCCCGTTTGATTGGATAGAAAAAGAAAATATTCCAAGGAAAATAACAAATTCCGTGGAAAAGCGACGTTTTTTATGCGTTTGATAGCCAAAATTTTCTCGAGTAATATTTTCTCACAATTGCCGATTTTTATATTAGGATCCATATATTTTCCCACTTATTATAGTGGGCAAATTGAATTTTCTATTGAGAAAATTTGAGTTTCCATATTAAGACACATTAAATTTATATTTTAAATATGAAAGTTAATATATTTAATATATATGGTAAGTTTTCATATTTAATTCTAAATTTGTGGTTGGTGAGTTTTGAGGGAAAAAGTTCTTATAAGTGCAATTTAATACATATAAGAAAATTTTCTTTTGAACATTTACAAAAAAAAAAACTTTCTTAAGAAAATGATATTTTCCTATGAAATATTTTCTTTGTAATCAAATATGGCATAAGGTTTTTATATTGAAAACATAAAATCAACGACGTTGAATCGAGTGGAGTGGAAGAGTTTGATTGATATAGTTGACCCAACCAATTTCGAATTGAGGGCATAGTTATTATTGTTGCAAAGTACAACATTATATTAAAGGGACCTGGTATGATAACACTAGTCTTGACACTGCTGAGGTGGCTAATGACGTGGAGTGCCATCTCAACAAAAAGGTGGGGACGTGGTGGGTGTGTTAGTGATAGTGTCATTTTAAGGGTTTTATAAATGGAGGTGTACAACATCTTATCACGTCACTTCATGTATTAAATTTTGTGTGATTTTTTTTTGTCTTTTTGTCATTTCTCTCTCCATCACTCCACATCATTTCACATCACTCTCTCACTCTCACTCTCTTCATCAAACTTGTTGAGGAAGTTTTCATATTCCTTACAAACATTTAAGCAAGATCGGGAGTGAGGGAAGGAGGAAGAGAATAAAAGAGAAGGAAGGCAGTGAGGACGACGCTAGGGAGAGGTAAAAAGACAACATTCACTCCACATTTTCTTAGATATGGATTTGTTGTTTATGTTTTATGTTGTCGGTTTGTAGGGAATGGCTACAAAACCATGTTGTTTTTGTAGGGATCGATCTCATGTATTTGTAGATTGTCCTAATGAGAAGTCATGTTTCAAATGCAACAAGGGTGAGTTGGTGCTGAAACGAGTGAAGAAGATGTCTCAGAATAAGGGTCGATTGTTCTATACGTGCACAACATTAAGGTGGCATGTCTTTCTTTGGGCGGACAAAGCTAAACTCAGGACGCTGCAGAATTCTTGTTTAGAGATCTAATAAGGTGATTTTCTTATTACATGTTTTTAATTCTTTATATATGTCTTAAAACCGACGCTCTTATTAACTTGCTATTGTCCTAACTATCCACATGTGAGATTGAAGCCGACGGGCTACAATGGTCCACCGGTGTGGTTGTTGTCGTCCACCAAATTTGGTCATGTTTCGACGGACGCTTTATATGATATTAATGACCATGGTGTGGTTTTGGCCTTAAGGCAAAATTATGAGGTCCATCGGTGTGGTTACTAACTAATAATGTTGCGGTTGGTGATATATGTTGTTGTTATTATTTTGCTATATATTTTGCATTAACAGGGTGTAATTAGAGAATTACTGGGCTTTTGCTCATTAAACCTAACAATTTCAGGTACCAACCAAGCAAGTAAGGAAGAATGAATCTTGATCAAGTCAACAGCTGATCTTGTGAGATAAATAATGTACAGTGGCTAGGGCAGACCATGTTAGATAAATAATGTGTAGTGGTTCTTGTAAATTACCAAGTAATGAAGTGGAGAGCATGACTTGTTATGTAATATTAAAGTGTAAACTCAAAATAAATAAATAAATAAATAAATGAGTTTTATTGTGTATTTCCCAATATTCAATTATACTCGGTACTGGCCCTGTGGACAGTCCATCCGGACCTTGTGCGTATCTCAAGGTCGGGGTGTGACAATTTTGGTATTAGAGCCCAGTATAACTTGGGAAATATACAACAAAGGTGCAAGAAAATTATAATAATATAATAATAATAATATAACAAATATAAATTGTTAATAGTAAAATTGTAGATTTATAGATAATAAAATTTAATAGTCTACACGTCGTTGATTTAATATAACTACATGTAGTCTACACGTAGTTAATTTAATAGATTTGTAGATTTGTGGTTAAGTTAATAAACTTTAAATTTATAGATTAGTAGATTTGTAGGTTTGTATATAATTTGTTTATATATATATATACCACTTATAGTATGTTGTAGTCAATAGATACTAATAATTGAAATGAAAAGACAAAAAAATAATATAATAGTAAATTATAGATTGGTTTGATTTGACTTGACTTGACAACACATGTTGATATAAAAAAAAACTGTTGAAAGAAAATACATGTCAATCCGCAAAAAAAGAGTCATCAAGCCTATTGAATCTAGTGCCTCTGATTCCAATAGTTGGAAGATTCCCAACCACTAAGATCAAAACAAATATATCATTGAAAAAAAAAATGATAACTATGCCAGGAACACCATAGGCACTTGCAGACAAATTTCACCAAGTATAAATACCCCACCAACCAACTATGCATGTTTTCATTGAAAATGAATCTTTTGATGAAAATACAGTTTTTGTTTACACAATCTATGTTGACATCTTGAGCCTACCCGACTTCTTCAGTTAAATATCAACAATCCAACCAGTGCCAAACCTAAGGTAAATTTAGTTTACCATATTTTATTTCACTGCATCATTAGGCCATTACATTTTCAACATTCCCTCATTTTTATCAGGTCTACATGTATATATGTGATAGCATGATCATTGCATATCCATACAGAATATACCAAATAAATCATTTTCACTTCAATAATTGTTACACCACGTATTTAATTCTACATAATATTTTCATGCAATTTTGTCATTAATATTTTAAGTAGTATTGATGCACTAAAAGTGGAAACTAATAAAACATCAACTCCAATAGCCTAGATAACATAGTTATCTATACCTATGAAATAATATATATATATATAATAAAATAATATATTTATGCACTAAAATAACTTCTATTTATGCAGAGGTCGCCACCTATGATATCTACTGAAAATCAAGTTGTGAGTTAAAACCCTACTATGATTGAAAACCCAATTGAGGACACTCATATAAATAAACCAACATTCAGGAACGGAACCCGTAGAACAAACGCGAGAACTAACTATGGACCAATTATTCAAAAGTTTCCTAAAATATATAAGTCAACAACATGTAACCAGCAAATTACCTGAAGACCAGCAAGTAGTGTCTTGTCAAAACGATACCAATGAAGCTACAAACCTAATGACCTTAATCCGTGACTTTATGCGATTAAGTCCAAACACTTATGATGGGGCACCCGATGTCAAAGAAGCTGATAAATGGTTAAAGGAAACAAAAAATGCCTTAAATGTTATGAGAATGCCAGAAGAAGTTAGGGTCTCAGTAGCCTCATATCAACTAATTAGTCAGGCAGCCAATTAGTGGGAAATGACACAAAATGACCATAAGTATTAATACAAAAATAATGAAGTGGGAAGATTTTGAAGCTTTATTCATCCAACGATATTTTCCTGAAACCTTGGGGGCACAATTCAAAGCTGAGTTTGCTCGGTTAACTAAAAAAGGAATGACAGTACAAGAATATGAGGCCAAATTTACCGAGTTAGCTCGATATGCGCCAGCTATGGTTGCCGATAAGCAAGATAGGGCAGAAAAATTCTTTTTTGGGCTAAGATATGACATTCGACGTGCATTAGCACCGTTTCAGCATAAAAATTATAGAGCACTGATTGAGGGAGCTTTAACAGTTCAGGCAGAAATCCAACAAGATGAAAAGTTTCGAAATAGAAAGATAGGAAAAAATGGAAAAAGGAAATTGGAATCAAATAAACCCCAAAAGAAAATATCTATTAGGTGAACAATCATACGTTAGGGTAGAACAAAAAAATGAAACTCAAAATAAGTTTGGTGGGCAAGAAAAAACTAACTTTAACAATTCTCGTGGCAAGAGAAACTAAGAATTAATTCACCCATCATTTGCGATCCAACAAGGTCAGCTTGCACGAACACAAAAGTGAACACCCTATGTGTGTAATCAGCAAGGATATATAGGCCATCACTGTCCTCGAAATCCAAATAGTATTCCACCTCACCCTAGTCAACTCCCACGGCAACCACAAAATCGCCAACCAGCCAAGAACTTCGGGCGAATCAATGCCACCTCCATAGAAGTATTACCACCTAATGCAGTACTCGAAGGTACGTTTCCTCTTTTTAATATGCTAATTAAAGTATTGTTTGACTCTGGTGCTACTCACTCTATTATCTCTAAAGAAATAGCAAAAAACTTAGAATTACCAATAGAGAATTTAGAAGATACTCTTAGGATTCAAACACCACTGGGAAGTACTACCACAATAGAAAAATTGTGTAATTCATGTGAACTTAGACTACATGATAAAATATTTTTAGTTGACCCTATAGTTATGAATATAATAGGATATGACTTAATTTTTGGAATCCATGTTAACTCAATATCGTGCTCAAATTGATTACGAAAAGAAAAAAGGTATATCTAACTATTCTAACTGGACAAACTCTTATAATAAATGGTCAAACCCAAAAGACCCATAGAACTATAATGGCCGCTCTTAAAGATTCCCTAAGGATAAGAAAAACCCGAAAGTATTTCTTAATTCAGCAGTTGAAAACAGTAACACCACTGATATTCATGTAGTAAGAGAATTTGTAATAGTTTTTCTAGATGAGTTACCAGGACTTCCTCCTCTTAGAGAATTTGACTTTCAAATTGATCTTATACCTAAATCGAATCACATCGCCATCACACCATATAGAATGTCGTTCAAGGAACTACAGGAATTAGATAAACAACTTCGAGAATTAAAAGAGAAAGGGTTTATTCAAAAAAGTACATCTCTTTGGGGCGCTCTTGTATTGTTTGTCAAAAAGAAAGATGGAACCTTAAGACTTTGTGTAGACTATAGGAAATTGAATGCTTTGACCATAAAGAATCGATACCCACTCCCAAGAATCGTTGATCTCTTTGACCAATTAAAAGGAGCCACATATTTTCCAAAAATTGATCTTAGATCAGGATATCATCAATTGAGAGTAAAACCATCAGACGTACCTAAAACTGCTTTTCGCACTCGTTACGGACACTATGAATTTTAGTAATGCCTTTTGGATTAACCAAAGCCCCAGTAGCATTCATGGATCTAATGATTCGTATTTTTCGAGATCATCTTGATAAATTCATTGTCATATTTGTAGATGATATCCTAATTTATTCATCCACGTATGAGGACCATGAGAAACATCTTCGAATCACTCTCCAAACTCTTATCAATCACCAATTGTATGCAAACTTGAGCAAATGTGAGTTTTGGATGAAAAAGGTCAAGTTTTTAGGTCACGTGATTTCAGAAAAAGAGATTAAGGTAGACCAAAAAAAAGTAGAATCAGTTTTTCAATGGAAACTACCTTCCTCTATCACAGAAAGTAAAAGTTTCTTAAGGCTAGCACGATATTACTGAAGATTCATTCAGGATTTTTCCAAACTCGCTGAACCCATCACTAGATTAACCAGGAAAAATATCACATTTTTGTAGGATGAAAATTGCGAAAATGCTTTTTGAGAACTTAAGAAACGACTAACAATCGCACCTGTAATGATCACCCTTGTTAGTGGTAGTGAGTTTGTTATTTATACAGACGCATCCCATAATGGGTTAGGAGCTGTTTTAATGCAATCTGGAAAAGTAGTTGCATATGCGTCTAGACAATTAAAAGTCCACGAAAAGAATTATCAAACCATGACTTAGAATTAGCAGCTGTAGTCTTTGCCCTAAAAATTTGGAGACATTACCTTTACGGAGAAACATTTACTATCTACTCAGATCATAAAAGTTTACAATACATCTATACTCAATGGGATTTAAATATTAGGTAAAGAAGATGGTTAGAACTCCTAAAAGATTACGATTTTGCTCTCCAATATCACCCAGGAAAAGCTAACGTGGTAACAGATGCCCTAAGTAGATCAAATCCTCAAATTAATCAGATCAAGCTTCACAAATGGAATATGCATCGCACCATTGAGCAAAATGACTTAATCATTAAGGGAAATACTACCCAAATTATTCTTACAAATATAACATTAGATTCTACCACTCGACTACAATTGAAACTAGCTCAACAAAATGACCCAAAACTGATACAAATTAAGAATAAATTACAAACTGAAAAAGCTTTACCTGAATGGTATATATCTTCCGATGATACTTTGCTCTTCAAAAATAGAATGGTAGTACCTGAAGACCCTGCTATTAAGACTCTATTACTAGGAGAAGCACATCAATCAAAGTTTTCAATACATCCAGGATGCGATAAAATGTATCATGATCTCAAACGACAATATTGGTTTAAAGGTATAAAGCGAGAAATAGCCGAGTATGTTTCAAGGTGTCTTAATTGTCAACAAGTTAAAGCTGAGCATAGTCGGGTCCGATGAGTCGATGACATCACCCCAAAATCCTCAGGATCAGGAAAACATGTCAGCATATGACCTCGGCTCTTGGATCGATTATGGAGCCTACAACCCCAATAATTATGAAATAGATCAACAATCTGATGAAAGCATATTTTTCATAGGAGGTTTAGAAGAAGAATACACTAACTTCTTATACCCGCAAGAGGATCCAATGACGGAACTATTTCTCCCAATACCCGAACCAGAAGTCTCGTAGGAAGATATAGTAAACTTTGAAGACTATATCGTAGATAGTCCTACTGACGAGACAATCTTTGCATCTTACGAAGCAGATGATGAGATTCGTGAAGAAAGTACATCGAGTAATGGATACTCTAGTACTGGTAGCAACTAGCCAACTATTACAGATACCTTTACTTAATTAAATTTCGATGACGAAATTTTATTTTACAGAGGGAGAGTATGACACCCCAAATATTCTACAACTCGAAAAACTTAAATAAAATAAAACCTTCCTAAGTTTGATAAAATATTAGATAAATAGGAACGAGAAATTTCCTTGACATTACGACTGATAACGACTCGTAACATCTTAACTTCTTTGATAAGAAGAGAATAGAATGTTCGTTTATACTTATCTTAGAATTTATGAGTGAAAACAACGTTTCAATCTTTAAATAAGTAGGAAGCTTCCTTGTCATTATGATCGACAACGACTCTTCAATGTAAACGAATTCGTTATAAAAAAATGAATCATTCATCTTTATCTGATCATTATGATCGATAACGACATTTAATAGATTTATTATTATTTTATCCTGTCATTATGATAGAAAACGACCTTAAGATTATTTTAATCATTTTTAGTACTATAAATAGAACGATCGATTCAACATTAAGGCAATTTTACAATCTTTGTTTCTTTCATTATTAAGTAAAGAAGGAACGCTGCAAAATTCTTGTTTAGATATCTAATAAGGTGATTTTCTTATTACATGTTAATTCTTTATATATGTCTTAACACCGACTCTCTTATTACCTTGCTATTGTCCTAACTATCCACGTGTGAGATCAAAGTCGATGGGCTACGATGGTCCACCGGTGTGGTTGTTGTCGTCCACCAAATTTGGTCATGTGTTGACGGACACTTTATATGATATTAATGACCACGGTGTGGTTTTGGCCTTAAGGCAAAATTATGAGGTCCACCAGTGTGGTTACTAACTAATAATGTCACAGTTGGTGATATATGTTGTTGTTATCGTTTTGCTATATATTTTGCATTAACAGGTGTAATTAGAGAATTACTGGGCTTTGGCTCATTAAACCTAACAATTTCAGGTAGCGCCCAAGCAATTAAGGAAGAATGAATCCTGATTAGGTTAACAACTGATCTTGTGAGATAAATAATGTATAGTGGCTAGGGCAGACCATGTTAGATAAATAATGTGTAGTGGTTCTTGTAAATTACCAAGTAATGAAGTGGAGACCGTGACTTGTTATCTAATATTAAAGTATAAACTCAAAATAAATAAATAAATAAATGAGTTTTATTGTGTATTTCCCAATATTCAGTTATACTTTTCAGATCGCCTCATAATGATCCATCCGGACCTTGTACATATCTCGAGGTCGGGGTGTGATACATGTGATGCGTTGTGTTTCCTGGGTTTCCATACTTATGAATTTTGAGTAGTAAGAGCTTCGACATAATCTTTCAAATATGTAATAATATTAAAATGATAAAAAGTTTCAATTAACTTTGAAAATTTAATAATATCTGAACACGTGTATTGAAGAATAGGGGGACGAAAGGCTGACTAATATGTAATTAAGTCTTATGTGGTTAGGATTAAGGCTTGATTACTGGATTAGGCCGGGCGGTGCCCTGTTTAGAAGTAGGGGTCGGTCAAACAACCTATGTAAATCCTTCACAATAGTAGAGGGCTGACTGCCACTAGGCTTTACATCTCCTCCCCCTCGCATATCAGCCATCGGGGTCTGCAATGGATAGCGAACGCGAATCAGCTTCTACGTGCCACAACACATAAATATATATACATGTAGAAATTAACAAGTACATGTAAGAAATCTCCATATCACTTGCACTCACTTCCCAACTAATGAGTTCTAGGCAAATGTTATTTGGTTTCCACAACTAAAATTTATATTTTAGTGCCTCAAACCATATAGTTCTCTAAACCTATAGCTCTGATACCAACTATACAGGCGCCAACACTTCCTACTATGGATTTAGCAGCGCCGATGGTGAATACTATTCAAGCAGTAACGACACTAGTAGTGGATACAGCTGAGGTAATACTGTCTCCCACTCCTGCATCCTCTAGCACATCAGTGGAAGTTCAGCTGGTGAAGGATTTCATCAGACTCAAGCCAGCCTATTTCGATGAAGTACGAGATTTCCAGAAGATTGGTAAATAGATTATTTCATAGGAGAAATTCCATAGGATACTGAAGATCGAGGATAGACTTCGGCCAGAGATCTCATCGTACACACTCTTTCTCTCTCTCTCGAGAGAGACGCCGATGTATGGTGGCGTATGACAATAGCTACTTATGGAGAGTCTGAGACATGAGATACTTTCAAGTAGAAGTTCTATCAGCAGTATTTTCTGCATTCAGTAATAAAGTAGTTGAGAAAAGAGTTCATGGACTTGAGACAGGGACCATAGGAGCCCGTGATGCAGTACATGGACATATATGATTATCTGCGACAGTTTATTGAGGACTTGGTGAGAGATGAGTCTGAGGATGTGTACCATTTCGGTGATGGACTCAGGCTAGATATTGGGTATTACGTAGTCATTTCAGGTGTGAGGACACTCACCGAGATCTATGAGCGAGCCTTATCACATGAGATATATTATTTGGGCAGAGTCGCTGATGGCAGGGCACCGGGTCCAATTTTGTCAGCAGAGCAGGCCTTGGAGTATGAGAGAAGGAGAAAGAGGGGTAAGGGAGCAAGGGGAAGGAACAGAGGTTCTCAAGGGTCGGGGACAACCATTCACCCACTGGCTGTGCCTCATATATTTTCCATTGCTCCAGAACAGAGCACTATAGGCAGACTTCCCTTGCCACCTCCCGTCAAGCTAGCGTTGCCAACTCTCATCAGACCAGCGTTACCAGCTCCTGCCGTTCCAGACTTTTCGCCTCACATGCTCTACGGCAGCAGCCGCAGGGTGGCAAAGGCCGAGGCTGAGGCCGAGGCCGAGATACTAGACAAGTACAAGGACAGTCGCAGAGACAGGGTCAGTATTAGGCTTCAGTCTCAAACTCATGTTGAGCACTTACAACTTACATGCTATAGATGCGGATAGGTCTGACACATTGTGAAAGAGTACCCGCATCCAGCGGCAGTCTACGCCTAGCAGGCCAGAGATGAGGTTCATATGGTAGCCCAGTCAGACGATGACGCCACGCGAGGTCTCATTGAGGGTATGGTTTCCATTTGCGGTAGAGAATTATACGTATTATTTGATTCTGGCTCTACCATATCTTTCATTGTTGGTCGCGTAGTAGACATCATAGGGTTGAAACATGTTAGGCTCAGCGTACATTTGATTTTGAGTACTGCAGCTAGGGATAGGGTTTACCCTAATACTGTTATTGAGAGATGTCTGGTCGAGATAGATGTGGTAGAGTTACCTGCTGATTTTAGAGTCCTCGAATTTTTAGAGTTCGATGCGATTTTAGGGATGGATTGATTAGCAGCATACCACGCTCATATCGGCTATTTTAGTATGACAGTGATATTTGAGATCCCAGGGCATCCGACGTTTACTTATAGAGGTAGCTCAGCGAGGACAGTAGGTACGAGAGGTCGACCTGCGACTAATGAGAAGATGAAGGCATTGATCTCGCTATACAATGTACCAGAAAGTCGGGGACCTAGGCTGGATGACATACCGGTTGTTATAGAGTTTCCTGATGTATTTCCAGAGGATTTACTTGGTTTACCGCCGCCGCGAGAGATTGATTTCATTATTGAGTTGGTACCGGTACTAAACCGATTTCCATACCACTGTACCAGATGACACCACGAGAGTTAGAGGAGTTGAAGACTCAACTTCAGGATTTGGGACATAAGGGATTCATCACACCTTCTATGTCGCCATGGGGAGCACCCGTCCTTTTTGTGAAGAAGAATGATGGTACGTTGAGACTTTGTATCGACTATAGATAGTTGAACAAAGTCACAATGAGGAACAAATATCCACTGCCGAGGATTGATGATTCATTTGATCAGTTGAGAGGAGCACAATTTTCTCCAAGATAGACTTGCGATCAAGGTATCATCAGCTTAGGATCAGGGATAAAGATAGGTCAACAACAACTTTTAGCACGAGATATGGATATTTTCAGTTCACGGTCATGCCATTTGGGTTGACCAATGCTCCAGCAGTGTTTATGGATCTGATGTATCTGGTATTCAGACCGTTTCTTGACCGACTCGTGATAGTCGTCATCGATGATATATTGATATACTTGAAGACGAGGGAGGATCACGAGCAACATCTTAGGGAGACATTGCAGACCTTGAGGGAGCATAGACTTTATGCTAAGTTCAATAAATGTGAATTCTGGCTCTCAGAGGTCAAATTTTTTGGGCATGTTGTCGAAGCAGTAGGGATAGCAGTGGATCCAGCCAAGATTCAGGCAATTATGGATTGGCCAGCACTGACTTCAGTGACTAAGATCGGGAGTTTTATGGGTTTGACGGGGTATTATCACCGATTTGTGAAGGATTTCTCAAAAATCGCTTCACCACTTACGAGATTGACCCAGAAAGATGTTAGATTTGAGTGGACTAAGGAATGTGAGGAGACATTCACTCAATTGAATAAATTATTGACTACTGCGATAATATTAGTATTACCAGAGGTTGGACAGGGATTCTCAGTGTATACTGATGCTTCTCATAGAGGTTTGGGATGTGTGTTGATGCAGGGTGTTGGTACAATAGCTTATGCATCCAGACAGTTGAAGGTACATGAGAAGAATTATCCGACGCACGATTTGGAGCTGGCAACAGTAGTGTTTGCACTGAAGATATGGAGACATTACTTGTACAGAGAGAAATTTACACTTTTTACTGATCATAAAAGTCTGAAGTATTTCTTCACACGGAAGGATCTGAATATGAACGTAGATGGTTAGAATTTCTGAAGGATTACGACTTTTTCTTGGAGTATCATCCGAGAAAAGCGAACGTAGTCGCAGATACGCTGAGTAGGATACATGTAGGAGATGCAGAGATTTGTACAGAAACTCATATTGAGATTCGCGCTCAGATGAGAGTACAAACCGTGTCTACACAGAGAGTGTCAAAGGGTCAGAGGACCGACAGGTTGTGCTTAAGGTTTAGTGAGTTGGCCCAGAGTGTAGATTGTTTTGATTGAACAAATATGTCTGACCAGTGTTTGAGATTCAGGTGCAGACTGTGGATACCGTTATTACCAAAGCTGAGAGAGGAGATTCTTCAGGAGTCACACCATTCCTGATTCACCATTCATCCAGGCATGACCAAAATGTACCACGACATGAAGAGGCATTTTTGGTGGCCTGGGATGAAGGCGAATGTATCTAAGTTTATCGAGAACTGTGAGATTTGTCAGTAAGTGAAGGTTGAACATCGCAGACTTGGAGGATTGCTATAGCAAATTCCTATTCCACGATGTAAATGGGAGGACATTGCTATTGATTTTGTGAGGGGATTGTCGAGAACCGCCCAAACACATGATTCCATCTGGGTTATTGTTGACTGACTGACGAAGTCTGCTCATTTTCTACCAGCGGTTGCACATTATACGTTTGATCAGTTGAGTGTATTGTTCGAGTGAGAGATTATTAGACTGCATGGGGTACCAGTGACTATTACGTCAGATCGAGATGTTATGTATACGTCCAGGATGTGGCGGAGTATGTAGGAGCAACATGGTACGCACTTATAGTTTAGTACGACTTTTCATCCTCAAACTGACGGGCCGACTGAGAAATTGATTCAGGTTCTCGAGGATATGTTGCGGGCTTGTGTTTTGGAATTTGGCGGATCATGGGAGGAGTACCTACCGTTGTGTGAGTTTGCATATAACAATAGTTATCGGGCCAGTATTGAAATGGCTCATTTTGAGGATTTATATGGTAGACCGTTTCGCTCCCCATCGTATTAGACTGAGCCAGAAGACTGGGAGACTGTGGGGCCTGATATTGTTGTTGATCATACGGAGAAGGTACGACTGATTCGTCAGAAACTCAAGGGAGCCTAGGATAGACAGCGGAAGTATGCGGACATATATCGCGGTGATCTCACGTACACCAAGGGATCCTTTTTATATTTAAAGGTTTCCCCTCGGAAGGGTCTTCAGATGTTCGGAGGGAAAGGTAAACTTGCACCGAGATTTATCGGACCTTTCAGGATTAAGAAACGGGTCGGGAAGGTTGCGTATGAGCTTGAGTTACCTCCACAAGATGGCGGGAATTCATTCGTTTTTCATATCTCCATGCTTCGATTAGCTGAGTCGAGAGCAGGTGATCGTCCGACTGTAGATTTGAGTCAGATAGACCTGAGTGAGGATATTTCATATGAGGAGCAGCCTGTGCAGATTTTCGATCGATTGGTACAAAACTTGAGAGGCAAATCTATCCCAAAAGTGCTTGTCAAGTGGCAGTTTCACGATGATACATAACTCACATAGGAACGGGAGGACTATATGCGAGATAAGTTTCCGTACCCATTCGAGTCAGGTATAAATCCTAGTTCGAATTTTAAATTTCGAGGACGAAATTTTCATTAGTTGGGAAGAATTGTAACGGCCCAAAATCTCTAACTGTGTGTAATTCCTTAAACATGATCAACGACCCGTACCGTGGGACCTACACCATGAAATGTCCATTGACCGAGGCAAGGGTCGAGGTATATTTTATATTTTTTGTGATGTATGCCTAGTGTATTTTATATGTGTAGACTATTAAGTCAATTCATATGGGTATATAGGTATCGAGACGAGCGGAGACGTACCTCGATTTGCATGTCGACCTAGGACCGAGGTAGCGATTTATGGGGTAAGTTTAATGTGAACTAATGTTAGTTTTGTAAGTGGCTTTAATGTGGTCACATTTGAATAAACATTAAGTGCCTAAGTTAATGAAATAAAACAATAATCACATGATGTGCATCGAGACACGTATTGCCAAATCAAGAGGTTAAATGAGTAAACTATTAGAGTCATTCAATCATGACTTGGGGGACAAGTGTGTCAAGCTGGTTCATTAGTTGAGCCTCGAGATACATCTGCACACATGAATCAAGGGCTAAGGTTTAAACATATCTATATAGTCAAATAGATATATAAGTCAACATGTTGGTTTCTTATTTTCATCATCAAATCGGTTTGGCTAGGAAGGTGAGGAAGAAGAGAATTTGCTGGAGTGAGATTTTGGTGGAGGAGAGGAGATATTCATTGAAGCTTTGGTGAAGAAGAAGAAGTTCTTCAAGCTACGTAACTTCTCCACTCCATTAAGTTGATGAATTCATGAAATTTGATGTTGTTGTTGCTGTTTTGTGTTGGGTTTGACGTTAGGGACCTCTTATAGTGTGTGTATGAGGGTCCCTAAGGTGATAACAAGGTCTATGTGTAGCAAAAACCAAGAATTAGAAATGCAGAAATATGAATTCTGCTGCACATAGAGCGCTAAGTAAATAATCTAGCGTGCTAATAAATATTAGCGCGCTAATGTTTAAATTAACACGCTAATGTCAAAAACTAGCGCGCTAACTAGAGATTTAAGGTAACGCACTAAAGGTGGAATTAGCACGCTAATATCAGTTAGCGCGCTAATTGCCCAGACAGAACAAAAATCAGCAATTTCCAAAAATGGTTTAAATACTATACATGAGTTTAAAACTCTAAGTAAAAGTCCAAACTCACTATAAAACCTATCAAACAACTACAAAGAACTAACGGGAGGTTTCAGGAGTTCGGGAACGCGTTTTGGAGTGTCGGGAGGACATATAGGCTAGTATAAGAGTTGTGAATTGTATGTAAAGCTGTGAGAATTCTATATTCCATTTCATTGACTCTTATTGATTCATAATCTATTTGTAGACATTGCTACTATTAATCTTACATCATGTTGTTCTTGTTTCTATTAATGTTTGAATATTGTTGACATGATGCCTTGTGAAATGCTTCATTGATTCCAATTTCTACCATTGATGTTATTCTTGATAGATAGTTGATCAAAAGCATGCTATTGGGATAAGTTGGATTAGATTAGATTTGTATTCTATTTCCTTGGGCTTTGTAGCCTAACTAGTTTTGAAATCCTAGAAAATTTGATCTTTGAAAACTAAAGTAGGGATTATCTAGTGTTTATAGCACAAGAGATGCGCGGTTCAAGGGGACATGGGTCTACCGGGGTTTCGGTACTCACCACTACACTTGCACGGCACACGAGGTATGGGACTCGGGGTGGTCGACAAGATTGAGATTGATGATGTATACGCGTAGAGCGCAGCTCCGCTATTTGTATGAGATATGTTGAGTGCAGCTCTATATAGTAGTGGAAAAGGTTAGGTGATAGGTCTCACTGCCGACCGGACGTAGATCATCTCGACTTAGCCCGTGTCAGTCTATACATTTTTAACTATGGTATTTACTTGCATTACTTGATTCAGCAATTCTTTCGCTACTTTATGCTTTTAAATATCATTCTTATATTTTGGTAATGTGGCATAGAATTCTCCAGTTATTACTTAAATATTACTATACTCACCGTCTAGTTTGTGACGATGGGTGTAGGTCCGCCGAGCAGCAGCAGATCGGGGAAGGAGAAGATGAGCGACTTTCTTTGAGCATTTCGGCCATTCTCCTGTCTCATTATTGTATGAATCAATTTTTGCTGTATTATTACTATTTATATCTTTACTGTACATTTTGGGTTGTATAGTGGGTTGAGTGTATAGTTCCCCATCATTTTTGAAACTCATATATCATAATGGGACGAGGTAGGGGCAAACCAAAGTTAACATGAGATGCATTAATTAGGAGGGATTTGAATGGTTTGAAAAGCTAACCATCAATTGCACTTAATCGAGCACAATGGAAAAGTTTGATCCATGTCGCCGACCCCAGTTAAATTGGGACTGAGGCTATGTTGTTGTTGTTGTTGTTGTATATATCATACTGTGTTGTTACCTTTATGATATATACATGCATGTGATGCTGTGTTTCCTGGTTTTTCACACTTAGGAATTTTGAGTAGTAAGATCTTCCGCATAATCTTTTAGATATGTAATAATATTAAAATGACAAAAATGTTTTAATTAACTTTGAAAATGTAATAATATCTGAACACGTGTATTGAAGAATAGAAGAACGAAAAGATGACTAATACGTAATTAAGTCTTATGTGGTTAGGATTAAGGCTTGATTACGGGATTAGACCGGGCGGTGCCCTGTTTAGAAGTATGGGCGTCACAGCCCACCCCTATAGGGATTCTCCACCCCCATTATTTTTTCACATAATATTTTTTTTAAAAGTAAGTACATTATACATACAAAATTAAAATCATTAAAAGCTTCCCAAATTTCTTTATATGTAATTCTTGTCAAAAGTCCTCTCAAAAAAAGATTTTGATGCAATTATATTCAAATACATTTAATAATATACTACATTATGTATGTGGATTTCAGTTAATGATGTTATATTAGTTTTTTCTTGATAAACTTAGTTATGCAAATTATATATATATATATATATATATAAGATCTAAATAATATATTGCAATAGGTTTAGACTTCATACATTAGTTAATTATAATATATACAAGGTAAAAGGAAGAGGCAACATAATTATTCATTATCGAAATTATTTTTATAAAACATGTTTAAATAAAAAAAACATAACAACTAGTTTGGCTTGATGATCAACATAAGTTGGAAGAATTTATGTGGATAGAAGGGAATTCCCACAGGGAATATTCCGAGGATCCTCGCGGGGAATGTGAATTTCCCGCCCCACCTGCATCCCTACTCACTCGAACTATTGTGGCCATCTTTCTTTACCCATGTTCCCATTTCTAGATCAATAGTTAATCTCATCAACAAAAGATTTCACTTCCCAAGAATATGGTTGCGGTCAAACTCGAAGACACCCTCCTCACAGTAAGAATGGAAGGATTCATTCTCCTAAACAAGTTGGTTAGATGCATGCCATAGGGTAAACAACTAGATTTCTTTATCTGGGCCATTTTCAAGTGATGATAAATAACATAGGGCAAATCAATATTTTTCTTGTTTAAAATGCACCACATGAGGAACAGATCAAAGTGCAGAATGGATGATAAACTACCAGTTCTAGGAGTGATGCTACGGGTGATCAGAATGTGTAAGAGCCTAGCCAACACCATTAACTGGTGTGTCTTAGGTCTCTTGGAGATGTCTCGGGGAGGTTTCTTGCATAATCGGAGGAGCGACGTCCCCCGATTAAAGCCCTCAACACAGGCGGAGTGGTGGGTGTTGAAATAGTCAAACTCTCATTTGGGAAGTTTGAAGAATTTTATAAGTTGTTCGGGATTAACAGTGAAATGATACCCTATCATCTCAGACTTCATTACGAAAGGGTCGTGGGGTTCAGGTGCGTACATGTTAGAGTAAAACAAATGAACAAGACGAAGGTATAAGGGTAGGTCAGCCTCAAGGAAAGAAATCCAACTAAGACAATCAAAAAGCTCTCGAAGTTTGAATTCAGACTTATCAAAGAAATCGAAGTCCACACGATGAGGAAATGATACCGACCACTTGGAGAAATTGGACTTGTAAGCCTCCACGACCTCATTTAAATGACAACTCCTTCGAGCGTAGGCATCTTCATTCTCCTTCCTTTCCTTGTCAGCTTTTGACTGACGCTGCTTCTTTGCCGCTGGAGTGACTGGAGCCGCCTCGTCTCTTGGGCCATTTTTTTTGACTTTCGAACAATAGGTGCTGGAGTTTCCAACTTCTCTTTTTTTGTGGTCGGAACATGAATGTACTTGGTTTCTTTCTTCTTTTTGCTACCACGGCGAGAAGAGGTACGGCTATGAGTTACTCCGCATCTGCTAATGGCCATGATGGAGATGGCACAAACAAGAAGATGGTTACAATGTAAGGGAAGGGGAGAGCAGAGAGACGCGAATGGGGTGGTGGAGTGCTTTGCTTTTGATGTGATGGGAGTCGATGTGATGATACGAATGACTTAATGACGTCTTTAAATGACATGATTAATGGCGTCTCTCGAGCCTCCACATCGCTTTGCTTTTCGTGCCACGTATCCCCGAAAACCAAGGCATGTCTTGGGTATGCTCACGATATGCATGTGGCACGTATCCAATACCATACGGCGCATTGAATGCGCTCACTGAGATGAAACGACGAGAGAAAGAGGGAGAGAAAGAGAGAGAACGCTCACTGAGATAAAACGAAGAGAGAGAAAGGGAAAGAAAAAGTAAAGAGAAAGAAAGAGAGAGCAAAGATATATATATATATATATATATATAGTAGCCAATAGTGATAGAGGTAATGTTGTCTAATTAATTGGACCCAGAATATTATAGCATATAGATCATAGATTTTTTTTCATTATATCGTATTAATTGAACCCAAAAATATTATACCATATAGAACAAACAAAGAAAGATTAAAACATGCACTAATTGGAACCAAAATATTATTGGATGGGTGCAAATATCATACATATGTAAACCTATGTACAAACAAAAGGTTCGACCTATAACAACATGTTAATAACATCATAATATTAATTTCTTAATGTTATTATGTTATTATCACATGACGACGTCACTATTTTTTTTGTTGTGCATCACCATTTGCCTAGCGTCGCAAAAAAAATTAACTTTTGTAGTCTATAACATGAGAGGCTTAAGTCTAGCAGTTTTCTAGCCCCCCGATCTCAAAAAAATAACTATAACCAACTAAAAATAAACCATGAAAAATAGTCCAAAAAACAAGCAAACCCGCACCAAAATAAGACAACAACAGTTTAACTGAACCTCCTCAACAAAGACTGAAATGAACCATACCCAAGCACGTCCTACGAAGTGAATGTCCAAGAATATTAGGACCTTATTGAGGGTAGAAAAAATGCCCTCAACATGCGTTGAAGGTGTCTCAATAACATTGTCGGGTTGAGCAAAGCCCTCTTGAGCATGCTCAATTGCCGATTCCTTCCCATAACCCTTGCCTTTATTTGCCCTCATTATCTTCTTTTGTGGACTCCCAGTAGACGTAGAGGATTTTCGAATACTTTCACCATTCCCTTTTGTTTTTTGTGAACTCCCAACAGCTGCCTTCTTTTGTGGAGTCACACCATTTGCCTTCTTTTGCGGTCTCCCCCTTTGGTTCACTTGCAAAGGATCTTGGAGCACACCACTTTAAGCTTGCTCATTCCGATCCTTTATATAACTCTAGGCAAATGTATATAAGATTAATCACTTCTTGGGTTGCTTAAATATGTATCAATAAATCTACTTAGACTCATGAGTCCGGACTCATATGAGTGTTTTTAAAATTTTCAAAAATATTTATGGGGTATCAAAGGAATTTTACAAGTAATTGTGTTTGCTTCATTAATTACTTGAGGATGATTTTGAAATTAAAAAAACTTTTGAGTCTGGACTCGTGAGTCCAAATATCACTACCCAATATGTATTATAAGGCGGCGCGAAGGTCACACATGATTTTATGTATGTACGTACTCTTTTCTTGGGTGGTGTGGCTCGGTTTCTGTAGCTACAATTTTTGTTAAGCATGACATGTTATATAGACTGATTGTCGATGACATGGTCTTTGGTGGGACATATATTTCAGGAGAATGATAAAAACGTCGACACACTTTGGGCCCATATTTGTTGTAAACTAAGTTGTAAGCCAACTAGAACTTAAGTTGGACTTGCTATAGACTTAAGCATAGAAGGCATAAATTAAGAACTACTAGAACAAGTAGAGAAGAGGAGACAAGAGAGAAGAGAGCTAGAAATGAAAATGTAGAGATTTCATTCATACATTGGTGTGTGAATTACAATGGTTGACACCCTTTATATAAGTCATTTGGTGATGATGATAATTGTACTTATACAATGTGTACAAGTTATACATACACCACAAGTCATACAACACATCACAAGCAACATAGACAATACATGGAAGAGTTGGTGTACATTGGAGATGATTATAAGTTACATGAAGTGTGAGAGCCATGCTTGATGTTACAATTCAATGTGAGAACCAAGCTTCACAATGTGGTCACATACATGCACAAGTGTTCATCCATTTCATAACACTCACCTTTGGATGACACTTGTTGAAAGAATGTGTCTTGTTAAATTTCTACTAGAAAAAATCATGTGGGAAAAAATCTAGTACAGAAAAAAGAGTATAATATTTGTAATGACCCGTAAAGTATACGTGCCACGTGTCATGTGGTCCACGTGGGTTTAGGCCGGCCGGGGCCCAGAGTCGTGGGGAAATGGGGTCGTCACAATATTGCTTTGTAGTATAATATTTGTTGATTGCCTCATTAAAAACCTTGCTAGGAAAACCCAGTAGGACAAAACCATAGCTAAGGAAAAGAGCGCAACACATTGATATACTTAGAGATAATATAAATGTCTCATTAAAACCTCTACTAAAAAAACCCCATGGGAAAAATCTAGTATAGGAGAAAGAGTACATTAATTGCTCTCATAATTTATTTATTTATTTATTTTTATATGAAGTATAATAATGTTAGGATTGCTTCATTAAAAACCTTGCTAAGAAAACCCAGTGGGATAAAACCATAGCGAAAGGAAAAGAGTGCAATACACTAATCAATCTAGATATAAAATTTTAATATTGTTAAAATTGACTCATTAAAAACCCTGAAAAAAAACCCAGTGGGTTAAAACCATAGCAAAGGGAAAAAGAGTGCAATACACTAACCAATAACTCATTTTGATTCTCCCCCTCATCTCCCCCTCATGTTCACATGGGTGAGACATCTTGTCCATTTTGTTGCACATGAACATCGTTTTCTATATGAACCATTTAATGTTGAAGCATATGATTGCCACTCTTTTGTATATAGTACTTGCATTAAGTAATTGATTCATAACTTGTTGCTACTGAATGATAATTTGAACTTCGAGTTCATATTACTTTATACATAGATTATAATACAACAAATTTAATGCAATTTGATGTGTTTCAAGCAATTTCACGTCATTCCTTTTGAATTGGCTTATATCTCTCCCTAATGGTGGGAAAACGGTTTCATCAAAGTGACAATTAGCAAAACTTGCTATAAATAATTTCTCTATTAGGGATCCAAAGCATCTGATAATATAATTAATTTAGGATGTGTTTGATAGCAAAGAAAATGAAAAAAATCATAGAAAATTGTATATTTTTTTTATGTAACCGTTTTTTCCATTGTTTGACAGCTTTGTAACTGCACTGAGAAAAAAACCACATTCCCCTATTTTCCTCATTTATTTTCTCATATTTTAGTGTGGAAAATTGAAAATCTCTCCATCTCTCTCACGAACTGATCATTTCTTCAGCCCAAACAAACTTGGCATCTGCTACTCTTTTGTGGATATACACTCTTTCTTTCTCTCTTCGTCTCCGGCTTCATCACCAACATAATCGTCGAGCGGCCCGACATCGACGATGATTTAGATGCGCACATGGATTAATCCATAAAAGAAAATTCTTTCTCGTGCAATCAAACAACTATGAGAAAATTTTCTTTATAAAATTCTCTCTAGAAGATTTGCTAAAAAAAAGTTTTTTCTCATTGAAGATTTTTTTTGCTATCAAACACACCCTTGGAGTTAAATCAATATACGTCTCATATTGATTTGCCTTCAGATAATCTCCAGCTGATAAAAAAATCCAGTTCGATAAAGGATGTCCATGCGAATTTACGATATTTTCGCATTATTGATGATTATGGATAATCAAATAAATCTTTCCACATTATGAATGTCATTTGATTTATGACGACATTCGTTTTAATATGCCTTATATATTCTAGAAGCTAAAGCCGAGAATATTATACTCAGATTAAATCATATTCATATAGATAAATTTTCTATTATTCTGAGTAGACTTCTTCTGAACAAGACATTAACAATAAAATTGTTGTACCAAATATTGTCTGAACATTAGCCTCCGCTAAGTTCAAATTCGAGAAATATTCAATTTTATATTATAATGTACATGCATGTAGCACGATACACAAGACATAAACTCATCGTCCATATTTAGGTCACGATTTAAACACATCTCGATGTGCTTGTGTTATCGAGTCATATTCAATGATAAAATTCATAATATTTTGCCTTTGATTTTGAAGACATGGTAAATGTTACAAAAATATTCGGGTATATATATGACAATATTTAGGCAAAATAGCCTTTCATATATGACCAAAAAATGTCACAATTATGAGTGTTCATTGTCAATAATTATTTGCCTTTTGTAGTGGTGCACCACTTTTGTTCCAATTTTTAGTGGAATTGTCAATACGACCTTTACCTGATATTTTCACATTTTCCACGTCCATAAATTTATTATTGCGATCATGATCATTATATGCAACCTATGCTTCTTAATTTGAAGCTGAACTGATTGGACGGGAGCGATATTATATTTATAATATCTCATTATTTTACTTAGCTACCATGAGACAAAAAATCAATCCTTAATATTTATTGGATTGATGTGCGCACTCGATATTTGTTGCAACAATAAATCGAGGCCGAGGCGGGCCACGTGACCTTATTCTTATTGTCTCATCAGTCATATTTCCACATAGCCTCAACATATATGTAATTAAAATTGCGGAATTATAATTATTATTTAACTGATTAAATTTTGTAGCTTGAGACTCAACCGCTCATTTTGAGCTTTTGGAGCATTACCTTTTTGGTATTTATATATTTATAACTTCATAGGGTGAAAAGATATATAAAGTGAAATATTCACTTTTTAAATCTCTAAAGAGATATTGGCAAATGATTTAAATTTTGTATAACACAACATAGTCTTACATAGATGTTTTATTCGCAAATTATAGTATCTAATTGTCATGATAAGTAATTCTTCTCGGTAATATAATAAGGGAACAAGTTCAACTATGGTTGAATAATATTTTGAAAATATATTTAATATAAAATAGTTTTCCCATTTTTATGTAAAAACATAACATATAATTAAATATATGTTCACAACTTGATTCATTAATAAACAAAATGTATTATTCGTATGAGTTGGTGGGACAACCTCCAGGTTGGGTGGCGAGACATAGTCTACTTAATACCATGCCTCTTCGAACGGGATAACTCATCTCCCTTTCAATGTTTAGCTTTACCAGGGACAAGACTTACCCACTATCAACTCAAACTTATACCATTATTTGTATTATAAAATCAAGAATAGAACAATAACGAATCATTTGTAGTTTTAAGAGACAAACTATATATCACACATTGACTTTTGATTTTTGATGTAGAAGATTGTAAAAGACGCAACTACAGAGCATACTTTCGCAATCGGTGACGTTATAATGCATAGTATATGAATAAAGTATGCATATAGAAGTGACGCATGTAATAAAAAAAAAGCAACCATGATAATATAGAAATAAATTGAACTTATTTAAATAACAAAAGTTATACATTCCTAGCTTTGTCTCTTTAACAAGCCTTTTTGAGAACCATGCTTCACAATGTGGTCACATACACGCACAAGTGTCCATCCATTTCATAATAATATTTTATTTTTTAGTCATTATTGCCCTTTTTTTCTTTTGTCTTTCAAAGCGTGGGCCCTACATATGACAAAACATCATAAATGATTAAAAAAACAAAATGTACACCTCCAGTATGTCATTTAATTAATCATTTTCCTATATTTAATCAATTATTTTTCATTATGTAGGTAGTGTTGTTGTAAGAATGTGGGACTTCTAGTCTTATAAAGGGCAAGAAAAGTCAGTCTCTTTCTCATTAAAGAAAATCATTCTTCTTAATTTTGCTATAATTGTTGCCATTTATTCCCTATATATACATGGAAAATCAGGATGTGAGTGTTGGACCACAAAAAAAAACCCTTGCTTGACATATAGTTGGTTAACTCAGGTTTAAGACATGTTTTGGCATGGCTTGATTAGTCTTTTTTCTTTTTGTTTTTTTGTTTTTTTGTGGGAGTCGAACACTCAACCTCCCCTTGCCTTTTGACAAGTGATGCTTCATCGATCCATCTCATCTGATCAAGAGATGCTTTAACGGTTATATAGTAAGACAATTAATTAACTGTATTTGATGTGGTTAGAACTAATAGGGTTTAAACTAAACTAATTGGGTCAAATGTTCCAATGTGGACGAGCTAATCCAATAGTAAAGATGAGCTTGAGATTGTGTGGGTTAGGCGCACGGTCTCAACATATTCAATTTCTCGCGGACTTCGCCGCATCAAGATTGTCTTGGCCATTAGCTAGAGAGTACGTTCCGACCGATTGTGACAGGACCTCATGAGAATAAATGGACTCACCTGAATCCGTACATACATATAAAAAAGTGCTTAATGCCCAATATTGAGTTTTTGCTATCTAGTGAGACTTTATCCGACACTTTGATCACCTTGACCACACCTCACCTACCACAACCTTCACACAAACCTCCGTGCAACAGTCGCATTAGCGTATGATCACAACCTGCATATCGATCGATCTATACTAAATCTTGACTAGCCCGAAAAATACCTCGATATATTCTCCAAAAGTCTCACTGGGACATTGTTGGGAGAGGAACATGCATGTGCAGTGGTGGTACATTGTTAGATCTATTATGGGCGAGGAATGAATATAATTACTTGCATTCTTAATTTGTAATTATCGATCAGATCATATAGCAGATTGTATAGAGTGACATAATATTTTTATAGGTGACATACATTTGCTATGGTAAAATAAAATTTCGTTCCTATAAAAAAAAACTTGAACTTCAACACAAAAAAGTCAAATTAACGTGAAACACAACAAAACTCCTAGTAAAACCCATGTTACTTGCATGTTTAGTAACAAATTCATCACTTTCCAACCAATAAATGGGATATTTTTTTGGATTCGAGGTTTTAAGAACATTTCACTAGGCTAGTTATGTTTCATACGTAATGGTAACAAAAAAAAAATATTTTTCATAGAAGTGAATGCTAAGAAGTGAAAAAACAGATGCATAATATTTATGAACAAAGTTGCTAGCTGTGAAAAAAAAAATAGATATATTTCAAAGGAAGAAAAAAAAAGAGATGAAAAATGTAAAGATTTGACACATTGAAAGACAATCTACAATTGGCTTAATAACCAAACTAGACTTTTCAAACTTGAAAGAACAATGGCAAACCTAAAACAACTTTGAATATATCAATTATTAAAGATGCAAGAGATTATCAATCACGATCATGTAGACTTAAAAGATTAACATCATTTGAATGCCTATTAATTTCCTTCCCTACTTCTTAACAACAACAACAAAACCTCAATCACAAATTAATTAGGGTTAACTACATGAATCAATCCTTCCCATTACACACAATGTGGTGCATTATGTAGAAACAGTTTAATTTTAATATCTTTGCTTCCTTCTTTACATATGCAAACATAGTTTCGACAGAAAATGGTATCCCGCATCAAACAACACAATATACCCTCAATCCCAAATTAATTTGGGTCAGCTACATGAATTAAACTCTTTCATTATACTCGTGCAATTGGTGATGAGTTTTCACACAAATACATCTAGATCAAAAAACCAACAGTGACAAACATAGATTACAAAATGCTTATAATACTAAATAAGATACATCTGTACACAGTTAAGTTCCCAAAACCCTTTCCCATCCATAACCCAGACAAGGAGGGCACACCCACAAGAAACATTAAACCAAACCCCAACTACCTAGGAAAAAATATTAAGAGAGGAAACAACCCATGTATACTATTTTTTTATTATTATTATCTATCCGTGGGTATCCACGAAGCTCTGGTGCAATCAACCTAAGCATACCCTAGTGATCTGAACAATCTTGACGCAACGGAGAATCAAACTTGATACCGTGCACCTAACCTACACAATATCAAGCTCGCCCTTACTGTTGGACCTACCCGTCTGGGTTATGTATACTTCACGTTTATAGGCTGTTTATAGGCTGTCCTCTGACTCGACAAAACTCCAACTAACAGAAGAAGCACGTGTTTCTTGTCCGGGGTGTTTCCATGTCTTCGAGACCTTTCAAGAATGCCCTTATAGCAAGATGCTCCGATGCATATGTCATAAATGATGCCAACACTATACCTCCCACAACCATCAAGCCTAACATGTAAAAGATATAATTTACATGCCTATGATTTTGGTGATATGATAATCTTTTTGGGGAATTAAATTTAGTCAAATCTAAATATAAATAGTAAATTCAGATATGTTTTCAAGTAGAAAAATACTTGGCAAAACCCATCATTTGGTCCTAAACCTTGTGTTTTTTATGCTTTTGGTCTCTGAACTTTTATTACTACACATTCGGTCCTTGAACTTTCACATAGATCTACATTTAGTCCTTTCACCATTTAAAGTGTTGAATTCTAGCGATGTAAGTAAGAAGAGTGTCGCGTGCCTAGTCGAGAAGAGTAAAATGGTTTATATTACTGAACCGAACGACTCACATCGACCAACAAAACAACAACAACAACAACAATAACAACATAGCCTCAGTCCCAAATTAACTAGGGTCGGCTAAATAGATCAAACTTTTCCATTGTGCTCGATTAAGTGCAATTGATGGTGAGCTTTCCAAACCATTCAAATCCCTCCTAATTAATGCATCCCATGTTAACTTTGGTCTACCCCTACCTCGTCGAATTTCTACAATTTCTATTGAGTCAAGTTTTCTAGTTGGGGCATTTGTAGGCCTTCTTTGCAGGTGACCAAACCACCGCAACCGCCCTTCCCTAATCTTTGTATCAATTGGTGCTACTCCTACTTATCTTTGAATTTCTATATTTCTTATTATATCTATACGAGTTTTACCACACATCCACCTAAACATCCTCATTTCTGCTACGTTCATTTTATGTAATTGTTGTTGCTTTACCGCCCAACATTCACATCCATAGAGCATAGCTGGCCTAATTGCGGTCCTATAAAATTTTCCTTTTAACTTAGTAGGAACATTTCGATCACAAATCACCCATGTTGCACTCCGCCATTTCTTCCATCCAGCTTGAATTCTATGTGTAACATCATTCTCAATGTTACCATCATTTTGTATGATTGATCCTAGGTATCTAAAGTGGTTTACCTTAGGAACTTCTACTTCACCTAATTTTACCACTCCGTCATCTCGATGTCTAGTGTTTCTAAACTCACAGTGCATGTATTCGGTTTTCGTCCTACTCAACTTAAAGCCTTTAGATTCTAATGTATTCCTCCGAGTTATAATTTCATATTCACTCCATCTTTAGTTTCATCCACTAAGACAATATCATCTGCAAATAGCATACACCATGGTATATCCTCTTAAATATGTCTAGTTAGTTCATCTATAACTAAAGTAAATAGATATGGGCTTAAAGCCAATCTTTGATGTAGTCCTATCGTAATGAGAAATTCTTGTGTAGCTCCTCCAAATGTCTTTATACTCGTTACTACTCCATCATACATATCCTTAATAGTGTCTATGTATCTAGCATGCACTCTTTTTCTTTCTAGAACCCACCAAAGAACATCTCTAGGGACCCTATCATATGTTTTTTCTAAATCTACGAATACCATATGAAGATCTTTTTTCTTTTCTCTATATTTTTCTAGCAATCGTCTTACAAGGAAAATCGCCTCCATAGTTGACCTCCCAAGCATGAAACCAAATTGGTTCTCTGATATTGTTGTTTCTCTCCTTAGCCTATTGTCAATTATCATCTCCCAAAGTTTCATAGTGTGACTCATAAGTTTAATTCCCCGATAGTTTGAGCAACTTTGAATGTCGCCTTTATTTTTGAAGATTGGCGCAAGCGTGCTTCTTCTCCAATCCATTGGCATCCGTTTTGATTTTAAAGTTTTATTGAAAAGTTTTGTTAACAAAGTCAATCCAATTTCTCCTAAGCATTTCCAAACCTATATGGGTATTTCATATGGGCCACATGCTTTCCCTATTTTCTATATTTTCAATGCCTCTTTAACTACTACAATTCTAATATTACGTGTATAGTTTACATTTCTTTCTTGGTGTGGGTTTTCATCTATTATAGTATCAACTTGAGCATCATTAAATAAATTATCGAAGTAACTTCTCCATCTCTCCTTAATATCCTCCTCGCGCGTTAAAACATTTTGATTTTCATCCTTAATACATCTTACATGACTTATGTCTTGTTTATTTTTATCTCTTAATTTGGCTAGCCTATATATATATTTTTCGTCATCTCTATTACCTAACCTTGTATATAGATCTTCCATGAAATTTGTTTTAATTAGTACCTATAAGCGACGATTGTCTATTTTTTTCCTTTTCTTTTACATAATACGAGAGAGAAGATTCCAAGATGACGAAATCCATCATCCTGAAGTCAAGCCCCTAGGGCTAATTGTTAAAGGCTGAATCCTGTAAAGATCAAATTATACTCCCAATTTCCAAATGAGATGAGTAATCTATCATCAACCTCCAAGACCTTACTGCAACTAGCTTCCAACCACAACGCGAGGAATGCAATACTTAATAGGCATGTCACGTGTGGCCCAAACTTAATAAAGTAACAATGATTAAAAAATCACGTTCAATCAAAACAAGAGAAGATAATTGACCATTGATGTGAATCAATTGCGAGATGACGAGGACACGCCAACAACATTATAGGTAAGACCACTACTAGCTCGGACTTTATAGTAAAGACGTCTCACGTTATCAAAGAATGAGCCTCTAAAAATAAATCGAAGATATCCTTCGCATCGCAACAATTTAAGAGTGTATTAACTTGTTGAGGCTATGTTTTGTTTCATCGAACTCTATAGAATTAAGCTAATCATGAAGATGTTGACTGAAGAAAGGACTTGTAGTAGCAGTAAAAGTAAAACACATAGAGGAAGGGTAAAAAGAAATTTGACGAGAAGATCTTCATTGGGATTCTTTCCACCCATTGTTCAGCAGAGATTCCTCAAGTTGTTCACGAAAATCTCGCATCATCAAAAGATAAAAATGAATGATTTCGAACAAATTCTGGCTCTCAGCTCTCTTTCTTCGAAGCATTTTTTGTTACACAAAAGGTGACGTACGTATTCAAATGATAAACCTTTGCCCTCAGTGACCAAATACATCCTAAGTTCCTAACCATCCTAACATTCTACCTGCGTCCGGCATATGAAAGCCTCGATAAAACATCTTCCCCAACCCAAAATCCTCAATTAAATCTTCCCCAATCTGAATTCCTCAATTAAAAAGAAATGACAAATGAAGCAAGAAGAACACAAGCTTCAAAAAGGATTTATAAACGCAATGGTACCATAAGTAAATGATTGTTTGGAATCCATAAAGTAAAATATTTGATAATAATAATAAGAACCTGCCAGATGTCAACTGGTTTCTAAAGGCATGCTGTCCACCAGTCGCACAAAAATGTAAACGTATCAGAGTTAACTTTCATTTCCTCGAGGTTCACCAACCTTGCTTTGATACCAAAATGTAGTGGCCCATTTTCCAAATGGACCGCCACGGGGGCCAATGTTGGCCCACGATCGAGCCTACCAGCGCCAGCTGTGTCCACATGTTATCTTATCCACCATTTAATCATATTTAACCTCAATAGACAACAATTTACTATTTAAATTGTTACTGAACTTAAGTCATCTTCTTATAAATATCGTTTTAATTCCTAATAAACCACAGTGGAAGTCTTTTATCATGACAATCTAAAATATGAAACATTATGTCATGCATTTAACTCTGATACCTAGTGTGAAAACCATAAGACAACATATATCATATATAAACCTCAAACTTCTCAAGCTATCAACAATACAGAGTCCCGAAGTGTCTCACAACTCAAATCCCCAAAATAAGGCAAAATATTTAAATACAAACGTACAAGCCTGGCTCAATGTCTCTGAATCACAGGTAATCCGGTAGCTTGCCCTTGCCCCAGCTAGTACTAGGATCTGCACTTAAGCCATCACAAAAGGCAGATGACGAGTCCAGAGTGAGTATTCCCAAGGAAATTAAGTGAGCAATACTGAAAGTAAATACCGAAATTGAAACAAAACTATTAAATAAACATCCGAAAATAAATACAGGCAACTAAGATCATCGCATGGATAAGTAATAGTGCAAGCTCAAAATGTGTTCCTAGAGCCTAGGGTCAAACTAGCGTCATACTTCGGACTCTACACAGACAACTACCGGCGAGTAGCACTCTAACAAGGCCAATATCTGGATCTGCTAGGTGGTCTGTGTGGTACCTACGACGCACCTACACGTGCCCCAACGCGTCTCTCGAGTCAAACTATTCACCGAGATCCCTGACGCACATGCTATGGCCTAGTGGACATACACACAGGGATGACACGGAGGGAGAGCCTCAACATCCGTCCATTTGAACCGAACTAAGAATAAAGTATTGAAAGACAGAATATGAATTCAAAAGTCAAAATAATTACTGCTCAAGCAATTTCAGTTAGAATACTACACATCTCAAACCGCACTCCGTGTCCCGATAAATAACCCCCGGTCCGGCTCCGCCGAATCCCCGATATCCAAATTATCGCCCAAAATGACCTATTTCCATTTATAATTGATTTTTAGTCAATTGGGTGTATTTTATGTTACTTAGCAAAAATAGTCTAAAACTTGCAAGATCTAGCGAGCTAGGTCTGAGGATTAGTGCGCTATATTTTTACATGTCGCGCTAATCATCATCTAGCGAGCTAGATGACCACATTAGCGCGCCAATCGCGTTCGGACAACAGTTTGGTTGAGAATTTTGGTTTCTAAACATCACCACCAACAACAACCACTACAACAACAATAATACGTTAACTTCATGCACTTAAAACCCACCAAAACAACTACTTAACAATTCATATTAGATTCACACCAACACCTCAAAAATTTGTACCAAAAGATAAAGAAAGTTGAGGTAGTTGCGAATCTCACCTTGCTTTGATGATTCAACCACTCCAAGCTCCTCAATTCACCAAGTTTAAATCTCCAAAACCCTCGTTTCTTGGTCTCAATTTTTGGATTTATGATAAGGAGAGAGAAAAGGTGGTGGAATGAAAGTAAAATTTGACTTTTATAGTCCAAATAGCATCTCTCCTCAATTATACATCTCAAGGCATTCCAATGAGCACCATTTGCTCCATTTCCACCTTCTATTAACTCCAAATGGGACACTAATGGCACACTTGCCTTTGTTCTTAACCCAAAAAATGGTATTTCAGGTGTTTCAACGCTCGGTTTCGCGTCCCGAAACGCGACATATGCGTACTACCATGACCCTAACCACCAAATATACATTACATTTTCATATTTAACTCATTTTATTCATTTTATGTGAGTATTATTTTCCCCGGCCTAGTATTTAGTCTTTTATACTACCCGGTACTCGCGTCGACACGCATATCGATGTGAATACTTAACACACAGTCTCGTACGTCAAACGTAATATAAATACACACATTACGATGTCGTTTAATTTATCTCAACAAAATCATCACAAATTAGGCAAATCAACATACAAAATTACTGTTTACCTAGCTTTAGGCGCGCACTAGCCTAGCTGCGGGTCCCACGAGCGTCTGAGCTGTCATCCAAGTTTGCAACCACGTCATTAATAATGGAAAAATAAATTCGGGCCGTTACAATTTATGTGTAATTCAAATGGTTACTTGAATAGGCTCCTCTTTTGATGGGAAAAAAGAGTTACAAAATGGGATATGGTGAGTAATTGTGTAACCACTCTAGCCACATCACCCACCATCAATTATCCTCAATTACCTTATGTGACCACTCCCTCTATCTCCAGCCTGTAAAAGGGGAAACTATCTCATTGTAGTGTATCATGAAAGCTCTAAGGTTAAGGAGAGCGAAAAGTTAGAAGTTTCAAAACATTATAAATGGCCTCTCCTTGTAAGTATCTTGTTATTTTGATTATTATGCTAATGCTAAATCGTATTTGTTGAAGATCTTAGAATTACATTTGCTTTATGAAGGTTTTACATTTTATGTCTTTTTTAGTTCAAATCAATTAAGTTTACCATTTGACAAAAAAATGCTTACATTCCACTAAAAAATAAAGGTTTACCCATCTAGTTTGTGGGGGGAATGTTAGCGTGGAGTGCACACAAATTGAATCTAATCCTATTAAGGTCAGTTTGTGATCCATTTGGGTTAGCGTGGAGGCACTTATTCAAGCACAATGAAAGAGTTTGATCTATATAGCCAACCCCAATTAATTTTAGACTGACTACTAAGGTTATGTTGTTGTTGTTGTCGTTGTCGTCATTGTTGTTGTTGTTGTTGTTGTGGTGGTTAGGTTAATGAGGATAAGTTATATTTATAAAGGACAACTGACAAACCGTGTACGTTCTGTACATTTTTTTCTTTAAATTACATTGAGATTAGGGGTGACAATTTGGGTCACGACACGAACACAACATGCTTTAAACGGATTAGGGTTTGACATAAACAGGTTTGGGTCATAAACCGGTCAACACGATTAGACACGACTAAAATGCGGGTCGTTAACATGTTAACCTGCTTAACTCGATAATGACATGTTTGACACGATTAAAGAATAATGTATAAGTAATAAGTAGGTTATAATAAATAGATTAGTACAAAACCACCAATTTAACATGTTAATAACATGATTTATTTTTTATTTGCATATACATCCTATCATACTTTATTTTATTTTTAAAGGAAATATTTATTTTACTTTGGTATATTATTTATGTTTTACATTTTATAAATAACTATTTATTATTAAAAAAAGTTATAAGATTTTTCTCAAAATAAAAATTTAGATTTTTTTTTGGAGGATCCTTATAGGTTTTTTACATGTTTTTTGAAAAAAAAAATTATATATTATTTGCTATGAGTCATTTCATTTATATTGTTAAAACTTATATAAGACTTGAATGAAAAAGAAAAGTAAAACTTAAAGACTACAATTCCATTAGATTTTATTGGCTATTTAATTACGTTATGTTCATTTCAATTTATTTACGTAGATATATTTATAAAAGTTGTAAACAAGTTATAAAAATTTAAATGAAATATTTAATAAATGGATGACACGAAAACCCAACATGTTTAACATAACCCATTTCGACAAGAACATGATTAACAACAACAACAACAACACAGCCTCAGTCCCAAATTAATTGGGGTCGGCTACATGGATCAAACGTTTTCATTGTGCTCGATTAAGTGCAATTGATAATGAGCTCTCTTCAGACCATTTAAATCTCTCTTAATTATTGCATCTCATGTTAACTTTGGCCTACCCCTACTTCGCCGAATTTCGACATGAACACGATTAATAAATGGGTAGGATTCGAATTTGCTTTATATGGGTCATGATCCGTTTTGATACGACACGAATACGACCCGCTAACGCGAATTGTCACCCCTAGAAGAGATAGACATTAATTAGCGTGCGCATAAACATCAATTGATACACTAATCAAGAGATATCAATACACTAATATAGAAGAAAACCTTCAACACAAAATGGACTTAGGTTGTATTTGATAACTCTACATCTGGGTTAATTTCACATATGGTCACTCAAGATTACAGTTCGTAACACTTTGGTTACTAAACTTACATTTGTCCAAAATATATCACTCAACTTTACAAAACTTTTCAACAAAATAACTCCGACCACTCTCCGGTCAAACACTTGTCGGCTCTACTGACGTGGCGTCACGTGGGATTTCATGGGAGGTCACTTAAGTTTTTAAGTGATGACATGGCAATCAATACACACACCCACCCACCCCCTCTTAGTTCACCCCACATTTAGGGCTCGATTTCATGAAAATCGCAGGAGCTCTCCCCGCCAGTCGCACATCTTCTTCTTCGCTCTCTCACACTCGCGCCACCAATCAGCATCGATTTCATGGGGTAAGGTCTCACTCATGAACGCGCCAAGGCAGGAATAGGTAGAACACTCTCACTCGCGGTCGCACCAAGCGAAGAACGGAGAGAAATCGATCGGCAGGAGCTTCGATCTTGTGCAACAGGCAATCAGGTACAATGTCGGGCATGCTTAGATCCCTAGTTTGTTAGGGTTTTGAATGGTTTAACTGATTCTACTGTGATTGATGGATTGATTGTTGTTAAGTGTGATTGAGTCGGTTGGAGTCAATTGAATGGTTTCTAGGGTATTTTGTTGTCGAAATTTCTGTGATTGAATCTTGGGCATGGTTGAGATGAAGAAAGTAGTTGTAATGGATTTATTCGTGTTCAATTGCTCTTTCGTTTCGTTGTTTCATCAATTTGGAAGAGTCTCAGACGAATGTTATGGTATCTTACTTGGATTGGCCTTTTTGTTGCGATTGTTGTGTTCGATTATTTTAAATTATTGGGTTAACCGGGTATTTTAGCCGAGATTTTTGATAATGGAAGAAGAAGGTGAAACCATTGAAATCGAACCCTCACGGACAGTGGAGGAAAAAAATGAACCCAACAACCTCAAACCATCGCTCATAGTGAAAGGAGAACGCGTTCATTCTGGTTTGGACATTGAAAACGAGATTTCAATGTAAGAGATTTATTTTTCGTGTAAATGTTAATGGTTCTTGATTGCACTGGTTTTTTTTACTGAAGATATATCAAATTGGGAGTTTCATGGGCAAATTTTGTTGGTTAGATATGCAACTTCATCTACAGAGTTTTTACAGTTTTTGTTTTAGTTTCATTGTAAAGTCCTATAGATCGGGGATGTTATGACATGGTTTGAGAATCTCAATTGATTTCTGTTGAACGATTGAACGATTAATGTGTATGGTTAATTGGGATCGTTGTGGTGTTGTTGTAACTTATTGTTTCTGCTTGATTAGGATTTGTTATGTCGGCTCTTTAATGGAAAGAGCTTGGCCAAGCTATACTGAGGGAGTTCATTCTTTCTTTATCTTAATCACAAGAATTACAATTCTTCTATTGCACATAAATACCATCTTAATTTGTTCTGCCCGGTTTTTTTTTGGTTTTACATGGTTTTTGGGGTCATGTTTGTCACCTTATGGGTGTGACCTTTTGAATATATTTAACTGTTTGTTTTTTATGGTTTTTTTCATGTAAAAGGACATTTTTAACATCCTTATCATTGCATGATTCATTTTCATAGTGGAGATGATGGTCAAGAAGAAGTGGAGCTTGACTTAGAACAAAGATATTTTGGGTCCCCAGATATTAGAGAGCAAGAATTAATGGACTTAGAGGTTAGTCATCAAGAAGAAGTGGAACCTCCAGAAGAACAAGACAATGAAACAATTCAACATGGAGAACTAGAAGCAAATGAAGGTAATGATTTTTTCAACATGGAGAACTAGACAGCGTAACCTTTTTACAACCAATGCTACAAATGCGAGTGCTTCCCAACCCCTTCCTGCAATGCCAAATATAATGGATTTTTCACAACCTATTCCAAGGATTTCTCCAAAATCAAGAGCGAAGATTCTAGTTGTTCGACGTCGTGGCGGTGGAAGATGTGGAATAATTGGAAGAGGTGGTAGAGGTAGAAGATGTACGAATTTGGAGACTACGTCTTCTTCGTGAAGACAAAGTATGTGACTGTTTTTTGGATATCTAGATGAAACTTTCCATGTTGGATGAAATTAAGTGTATTATGGAACATGTTTTTTGGTAGAGGTAGAAGATGTACGAATTTGGTAGACAAATTATTTTGTGGCAGTGTAATGGCAACCTATTTTTTGTAATGGCAATCTATTTTTTGTGAGAATCAGCAGTTTCTGTATCAATAATTGCGCATTTTTTGCTTCATTATTCAAAATTTGGGATTAGAGTTTATATCTTTTTATTTAAGACCAATGTATGTTGAGGAAACAATTTATGAAATCATGAAAAAACAGCAAGATGGGAGGAACTTGCAGACAATATGGATCAATCGTCAATTATAAAGAAGCCAATCATTTGATCGATACATCTCCATCTATTTAGAGCATAACATTGTATTGTGTTGTATGATGCTATTGCTTCAACCATAAAAATGAATTCAACACATAGTTTCTTTTTTCATTCATAAGCTAAATAACCACAATACAAGGTTTGGCCTAAGTTTTACACAAATTGACACTACAACTTTTGCCTTCGATTCCAACCGTAGTGTTTACTTGTATACAATGAACCAAATAGCAATACAATGACCACCAAGCATAACCAACATGCAACTGAACAACCGTTGAGTTTCCTTCGCCCGTTAAACTCGTCTTGCAACCTCTTCTCGCTTTCTATTCGGTCTAAATTCCTCAACAACCCATTTATAACAATCGTTGCCCGGTCAGTCATTTCAGGATCAAGCCAGTTAAAGTATTCGCATCCACATCTATGTTGCAGAACAACGAAGATTTTCATTTAATTCCCTTTTATATGAATAAAATTTTACAAATTTATAGAATATTCAAATTTCCGTACAAACAGTGTATTTCCTGCATCTATAAAATCATCCTCCTGGATTTGTAGTCGTCCACGAGGTGAACACCACTGCTGGCACGCCGCAATAACAATACTCGTGTCCTTTGACGAACTCCATGATTTTCGGCCAAGATACAAATACAACAATGTAGCTACAAACAAACAAACTCTTGTCAATAAAACTACATTCATGATATCAAGAAAAACAACAAACAAAGCTTCAACTCAGACATTAACTGGGTCGGTGACATAGGTCAAGCTCTTCTGCTCCCCTTGATTTAATGGAATTGGTGGTGCAATGAAACACATCTACCTCAATTCAGGTATCAAAAACATAGCCAGTCTTGCCATTTTCCTCGTCGAATGCCTCATCAATATAGTAACATTAACCATTTCTTAAAAAAAAACATTAACCAAAAACATCATTAATTTCCCATTGCAACCACTTCGTCTTCAGTGAATACAAATCTAAACTATCACTTACAGTCTTACTACCTAATGTAAACAGTCATACGGCTGGATGGATGATGAACAAGTACAAGATCAAAATTTTTGTCTAACATTCTTAGAAACATGAAAAAATTGCAGTTGAGTACCAATCAAAGAAAGGAAATAACATACCAATGCAAAACGTTTACTATTTTGGAGAACATCAATGTTTCAACATATATGTACGTATATACATGATACATCAGCATTGCTATCAACATTGCTATTTTTTTTAGTTGATTTTGCAGCTATCTTGCTCTATAGATTTTACAACCAAATACTAAGGAATAATAGCAGTTTATGAAGTTACGAGGAATATTATGTAATAGAAAGTTTGTCAAGTTATGAGGAATTATAGAAGTTTATCGAGCGACCTCAAGTTATGAGGAATGATAGAAGTTTGTCAAGCTAACTCGCACATTGCATTAATTTTTCCATATAGGAGACACAATGGTAGCGTTTGATTCTACAAGTAAAAGCATATTATGGTGGATTTGATAAACCTTGTATTGATTCAGTTAAGATGGTAAAAAATATTTAAGAATGAGTATTTCTAATGTTTTATTAGATTTATAAACCTTCATCAACTATGTGTTCTTGAGTTAGGTGGTTTAAATGTTCAGTGTTGTATGTTTAAATTAGGCGTTACTGATCCTTAGCCCTTTAAAAAGATTAATGTTAGATCATTGCCTTGATATTTTTTTTGGTATATGGTGTAATTGCACAAGATATATCTGAACAATCTGCAAACAGCTTCGTGATTAAGACCATTTTCTGGACTATGTTGGTTATTAATATTTCTAGATTAAGCAACTTTGCATCCATCTTTGATGAGCATGGCTTTGTTATCAATCCTAATGTAACTGTAGAAAGTTAGTTTTACAACAAATTTAAAACTAAGTATTGCAATCCTAATGTAACAATTTTATCTAGCATGTAAGGAGTAAGCAAACAATAAGTTGGTGAAATCGCAACAAAAAGGCCAATCCAAGTAAGATACCCGGTTAACCCAATAGTTTAAAATAATTGAACACAACAATCGCAACAAAAAGGCCAATCCAAGTAAGATACCATAACATTCGTCAGAGACTCTTCCAAATTGATGAAACAACGAAACGAAAGAGCAATTGAACACGAATAAATCCATTACAACTACTTTCTTCATCTCAACCATGCCCAAGATTCAATCACAGAAATTTCGACAACAAAATACCCTAAAAACCATTCAATTGACTCCAACCGACTCAATCACACTTAACAACAGCCAATCCATCAATCACAGTAGAATCAGTTAAACCATTCAAAACCCTAACAAACCAGGAATCTAAGCATGCTCGACATTGTACCTGATTGCCTGCTGTACAAGATCGAAGCTCCTGCCGATCGATTTCTCTCCGTTCTTCGCTTGGTGCGACTGCGAGTGAGAGTGTTCTACCTATTCCTGCCTTGGCGTATTCACGAGTGAGACCTTACCTCATGAAATCGAGGCCGATTGGTGGCGCGAGTGAGAGAGAGCGATGAAGAAGATGTGCGACTGGCCGGGGAGAGCTCCTGCGATTTTCATGAAATCGAGCCCTAAATGTGGGGTGAACTAAGAGGGGGTGGGTGGGTGTGTGTATTGATTGCCATGTCATCACTTAAAAACTTAAGTGACCTCCCATGAGATCCCACGTGGCGCCACATCAGAGAGAGTCTACGGTTTTTGTGGGAGAGTGGTCGGAGTTATTTTGTTGAAACGTTTTGTAAAGTTGAGTGATATATTTTGGACAAATGTAAGTTTAGTGACCAAAGTGTTACGAACTGTAATCTTGAGTGACCATCTGTGAAATTAGACATCTTATACTTGTAGTGCTTCTCCATTAAAATATTTTTTATTAGAACTTATTAAATAAGGTCTTATAGAGATTGTGAAATGTTTGCTAAAAAATAATTTAACAACCTCTAATTGAAAAAATTAACAAATTTGTCATCACTCTTATTACGGGGATATTTTGTGTCATTCCTGAGAGATAGAGAGAGAGAGAGGGAGAGGGAAAAATTACTAAAGTACACATGTTTGTAGTTTAAATGAGAAAAATAGGGGTGAAATGCTTTTATTTCGGGCAAATAGGCAATGTCGCCCAATGAAAAGGTGTTATCTAAGTGGCAAATTTTTTCGATGACGTGGACACATGGATAGCGCCTTTTCAAAAGGCGTTATCCATGTGTTCGGGCAAGGTGGCAAAAATTACACTGATAGCGCCTTTTCAAAAGGCGCTATCAGTGTAATCTACGCCACGTGGACGGGCTTACACTGATAGCTCCTTCTGAGAAGGCGTTATCAGTGTACATGTCCACGTCGACATGTCACGTGGACATGTGACAAACGAATAGCGCCTTCTCAAAAGGAGCTATTGGTGTACATCACGTGGACCGGCTTACACCAATAGCGCCTTCTGAGAAGGCGCTATTGGTGTACATCTCGACGTCCAACGTGGATCCACGTGGGCCGGACAAACCCGTGACAGAGGGGGTGCGCAGATGGCGCCTTCTCAAAAGGCGCTATCTGTGCACCCCACTTTCTTCGAAACAAGAAACGCGAGAGAATATATTCTCTTCGTCGGTTTCGGAAGGAGGAAGGTAGGGGTACGGGGTAGGGGGTGGTAGGGGTCACGGGATTACTGTGAGGAGGGGGCGTCGGCTATTTAAGGAGGGGAGGGGGAAGAGGTCCGTGGAGAGAGACACCGCTGAGGAAGGAAGAAGGAGGGGACGGCTTTGATAGAGAGACAGGCGGCGGTGCACACGCGCGGCGGAGAAGGAAGAGATGAGGATTGTGGGGGCACCGGAGCAAGGAGCGGTGGCAGAGGAGGCTCTCATCAGCAGCAGCGGCAGTGGTACGTGGAGGAAGGAACAATGCCCAGCAATGCGGAGGAGCTCCAGCAATGGCAATGAGGAAGGAGCAACAGCAAGAATGGCAAGCAAGAAGACAACGGGCCAGTAAAGGACGGAGGAGAAGGAGGAGGTTAGTGTAGTTGCGTTAGTTGAAGTAGTTAGTTTAGGTTAGATGTTTAGTTTAGCTATTGGTGGTTAGTTTAGTTAGTTAGGTGTAGGTAGTTAGGTTAAGTTAGTTTAGCTTGGTTACGTTAGTTAGTTTAGTCAGTTAAGTTAGTTTAGATTAGGTGTTGAGGTTAGTTTAAGTTAGTATAGTTGAGTTTGGTTAGGTTCGTTAGTTTAGTTTAGTAGAGTTTAGTTTAGTTAATTTAGTTTACATAGTTAGGTCAGGTTAGGTTAGTTGAGTTTAGTTCACATAGTTATGGTAGTTATTTTAGATTAGTTAGGGTAGTTATGGTTAGTAAGGGTAGTTATGTTTGATTAGTTTACTTTAGTTCTGTTGTTCGGCAATTTTAGGTTAGTATAGTTGAGTTAGGTAACGGTGTTGAGTTAGGTTAGGTTAGGTTAGGTTAGGTTAGGTTACGTTTGGTTCTCATAGTTAGGTTAGGTTATGTTAGATTAGGTTAAGTTAGTTAGTTAAGTTAATTGAGTTTAGTTTAAGACTCATTATTTGGGTAAAGGTTTACTACTGTTAGTTAAGTTAGTTATGTTTGATTAGTTTACTTTAGTTCTGTAGTTCGACAATTTTAGGTTAGTATAGTTGAGTTAGGTAACGGTGTTGAGTTAGGTTAGGTTAGGTTAGGTTACGTTTGGTTCACATAGTTAGGTTAGATTATGTTAGATTAGGTTAAGTTAGTTAGTTAAGTTACTTGAGTTTAGTTTAAGACTCATTATTTGGGTAAAGGTTTACTACGGTTAGTTAGGTTAGTTATGTTTGATTAGTTTACTTTACTTCTGTTGTTCGGCAATTTTAGGTTAGTATAGTTACTTAGGTTAGGTTCGTTAGTTGAGTTAGGTTAGGTTAGGTTATGACTCATTATTTGGGTAAAGGTTTACTTTGGTTAGTTAGGGTAGTTATGTTTGATTAGTTTACTTTAGTTTACTGAAGTTGATTTATTATACTCTCTGTGTTCTAAACTAACGAAAATAAAATGTTATTGCAGGAATATTACGTTGAAGACAAAAAGCGGAGGAAAATAGTAAGTTCAAAAATTTAGTATTTTCATAATTATTTATTTAGGTTTGTTATGATTTACATGATATATAGTGACATAGGTATTGTGTTTTTGAAGAATGGCTGATATGTTTATTTAATGGAAAGTGCGTTTAAAACATTAAGAAACTCAAACACAGAGGAATGAGTAGGCTCTGTAGTTGCGCCATTAAGGCGATCCTCTACATCCGAAAGTTCCCCTTGTGTGTAATCCCCCCCATATACCGGAAAATGCTTGAATTAAATTTTTAAATGAATACCGTGCTCGATGTGCAATGGTTTAGTAAGTATGATCGTTATTACACAGAAAATGTGAGTGCGAAAGAATGAGTATGCTCTGTAGTTGCGCTCTTATTGCGATCTTCTACATCAGAAAGTTCGATTGCGATTTAACTTGCTTTAGTCGTCAACTATTTCACTTAACATATTTGTGCATTTGTGTGTAACCCTTTTACATCAATGTTCGCAAACTTATGTAGGTCATGGAACATAGGAACATACATTTTTTATTCTATGCGTACGGTGAAATTGTTAATGGGTTAAATGACATCGCGTACAGCTCACCCCCATCAGCAGTGTTGATGGTTAAGTTTGGGACGAGTGGTCGTCAAATGATGGATGACGTGTGTAACGCGTTCAATATCTCATCTACGGAGACTCTAGTTCAGATGACTTATCGCCACATGATAACCCTCCCCGGAGGCTCGCATTATTTCGTTCCTGTGTTGTTGCATGATACGACACACATCGACTTGATGTGGGAGACGGTGGCCAATTTACCAATAACTGCAACGGTAGATATCTATTTGACATTTGAGTCAATCGACTCAGTTCGAAATCGTACGATTCATACGCAAGTTCGTGATGAACGTGACGGCACGCCAGACGCAGCATTAATGATGGAAAGGATGCATATGCAATCCCCACAGGGTGAGGTCGTGGAAGAGGGGTTTGTTAGTCCATTACATGAAGATATTAATGCTTCTAATGGCGATGAAGATAACGACGACGCCAATAATGAAACTGATGAGGACATACGTCCCAACGAAGAGGCTCCAGCAGCTGTCGTTTGGAATAACGTTAATGTTTGCACGGATGATCCAAGATATGAACCTCCGGGTGCGGAGAATGTGGAAGATGATGAACAATTTGCTATCGATGAAGAGATTTTGTTGGAGGAAGCAAGTGATGATGAAGTTCACCAACCAATACAGGTATATAACGAAATCGATTGGGTGGTGGCTAATTCAACTGCAACCCAACATTCCCATCAGCAAACTCGAGGGACATGTCTAATTTCGATTTGGAGATAGGGATGTACTTTGACAATAAAAAAGACTTACAACATGCCGTTAAAGTGTGGCATGTTAATAGACATTGTCAATTCCATGTGATGGAATCGACTACAACTACGTGGGCGATTAAGTGCAGAAGTGCGCAACACGGGTGTATGTGGCGTCTTCGTGCTTGTTTGCGAAAGAAAACACTATTATGGGAGATAACACAGTTAGACGTACCGCACACGTGTATTAATCCCGACGTAGAACGCGGTCATGCCCAACTTGACGCCAACATGATTGCGCGAGAGATCCAAAGCGTCGTCAAGAGCGATCAAGGTATCACGATCAAAGCATTAGTACAAATAATTAAGGGAAAATACGGACACGAAGTCAACTACAAGCGAATGTGGGATGCCAAAAGGAAAGCAATTGCATATGCATTTGGAGATTGGGATGAGTCGTACGCTTTATTACCAAGATGGTTGGCGGCTGTGAGGAGTAAGAGTCCGGGGACAAGAATCGAGTGGTCACATAGACAATGGCATGCTGATGAAATAAGAACTGCGTCTCCTCAATTTCGTCGTGTGTTTTTTGCATTTGAAGCTTCAACAACCTCAACCGGATGTACAAACACATCGTCCAACTAGACATAGAGTACGTCCGGTTTGCATCACCGAGCAACAACGTCAACGTAACCGTCGTAATAGACCTGCATGATGAGTTTTCTTGATGTCATGGTTATTTGTTTCATTTTATATTTTGGGTGAACGAAGTTGATGTATACAACCTTCTCATGGAATAAACTTATTTCTCATGTTTTCCATATTATTATATTGCGGTATCTGTGATTACTCTTGAATATTCCATAAAAGAAACTCATCACTGTGAAATATATATATATATATATATATATATATATATATATATATATATATATATATATATATATATATATATATCTCGAAAAATTAGAAGATTCGAACTTATAACCTTAAAGAACTTCAATTAATTAAACAACTAGTAGCTACCTAGGTCCTAACCAATGCATGAAACCAAGGTTTGGTTCATTGACCTCCAAGTTGGTTGGTGCTTGACTTATTTATTTTCGACAATTTTGAGTACTAATTTTAAGAGTCTAGGGTACGGTATCCAAGTTCTTGAAGTGATTGACTTAAAGTTTGGTGCTTAATCAATAAATTTAATCAATCTTATTGATATTATAATCATTTAATTGAAGAAAAATCTCAAGCCGAATCATATGAAAGAATATAAAGAAAGGGACTTCAATGTGAGTATGGCTAAAGAGCTTTACCAAGTTAGGTGTTTTTGTAATTTGTTTATACACATTCATTTACTTCAGTTTTTTTGGGTTAAAAGTAATTTCTATTGTACAGGATCCTATGGAGTCTTGGCCTATGCAATCTATAATTTTGAATTGATTGCCCCAAGGCCTATATATAGCTATAATATATGGTTAGTTGTTTTATTATACATTTTAGCAGTAACTATTTGGGAGTACTGCAACTACTTGTGTGCAAATGTACTTTCCGTAGCTTGGAAGTGTCAACTTCAGATTTTTGATATTTTGTCACTAATTTATGAGAAAAAATTACAAAAGTACATTACCTTCCTCCTTAAATGAGGAAAATAAGTGTGGTTTTCTTTTTTATTCAAAAACTATGCTATGTCTTTCCAAAAGGCGCTATTAGTTGGGTAGATTTTTTTCACTGTCGTGGACGGCCCTACAAGGATTGTGTTACACGGATAGCGCCTTTTGAAAATGCGCTATCCGTGTAACACAGTCCACGTATAATGACCGCGTGAACATGAGCCGACCGAATAGCGCTTATGGGTTGCACGGGTTGTACGGGTTGTCTGCCTCGCAATACATGCGCGACGTTTACATTGTCTTTATCACATCGATACACGTGCGTGACTTTTGCATGAGTTGCACGAGGTTGCATGGGTCGCCCACCTCGACAGACGTGTCTGCCATTTGCATGAAATCTCCACCTCGGCATACATGGGTCACGTTTGCATGGGTTGTCCACGTCGATATGCGTGCGCATTGTTTACATTGGTTGTCTACCTCGAGATACGCGAGTGGCGCGGGTCGTCCATCTCCATATGCACGTGGCGGTCATGGGGAAAAGAATTTGTATTGATAGCTCATTTTGTCAGTAGAAAGTATAGTTTTGTATAGATAGCTCATTTTCAAAAGGAGTTATCTATACAAATTGCCTCGCCAACTCAACGCCACCTCACCTCCACCTCACACCCATTAAGCCTAGTCATATGATATAACGCCTTCTCATAAGGTGTTATCACCTAGATTTGAAAATAAAAAATAAACTACCCTATTTTGTGAAATAAAATGTAAATGTCCCCCACTTTTGGAAAAACACCGAGGGAGAGGAGCTTTGCTATCGTCATTTGCATTGGTCTTAAACTGTTACAGAACCACATAGCCATGTTTTTGTCTTAAATGGCGTATGTAGAAACCCTAATATATAATTTGCGATGATCGTGTGATGTATTTTCTCAATTTGACCAAATTTGGTGGGGGCTTTTTGTACTGTTTGGTGTTGGAAGTCAAGTTGAAGAGGTGATGTGCTTGCAATTAGTAAGATTGTGTCCGCTGTTTGGTCATCAGAGAGTATGGATGGACTGCTAACTGACAGGTCGGGCTTCGAGAGACTCGAGCAAGAAGACCATGGAGATCAACCCATCATGGAAGAGCTAAAGAAGAGGGCTGATGCAGACAAGAACGACAAATCAGTCGAAGACTTAGTTCTTCTCCTATTCAGTGCGGGCAAATCATTTTTTTCTATTGCATTTCACTTCCAAAAATGCCTTCAAATGAAGTGACTCACATACTCACTCTTTCATTCTCACTTGTGCACCCCCACAAATCACAACCTTCGAATCCAACGTTCACCTCCGACCACTAACGACGCGAGCTTACGATTTAAAAACCCACTATCATAGTAAAAGCCAATTTTTTTATTATTGTCACGTCGAGTTTTGTGTTTTTAAGAATTTCAAGTTGAGGATGCGCAAAAGGTATTTTAAGAAATGATTTTTTTTTTTTTTTTGAGTGCCCTCATTTATGATTTTCCCTCAATAAACTGTGATGTACGCATAAAAATGGTATGATGCACAAAATAAGAGTTACTTAGTTTTTGTGTACCATCCACGTCCGATTTCTGAGTAGCAAAAATAGCGATCACAGTGGGATTCGAACCCACGGCCTTTAGATTCGGAGTCTAACGCGATATCCACTCCGCTATGTGATCACCACATGCGTCCCAATTCAAGTAAACGTTTTTTCTTCTCTTTCGTGCTCAAAACAACAAAGTACATTTACAGCATAAGCATTCTACAAAGCCGAAAAAAGTACCCTCTCTCACGAACAATGCGAATCCACATATATGAAGATATTTTACCAGATTAGAGACTATACTAGAACTTTCCCACCTTGTATTACTTTCAACTTCCAAAATCTCGACCTCTTACGACCAGCCGGATCGATCGAATTATAATCGCTAAGTGAAGAAGACCAAAACAAATAAAACAATGAACATTATTACCAGGAACATTATCATCATCAACTGTCCCTTGATTCCCACTTTCTTCATAACGACTTCCACCTTTTTCTGCAAGAAGAAATAAACCATACTGTTAATTGGAGCGCCACGCTTTAGAAAATATGGGGGGATGCCATGCCTTTCTATCTTGCATATTGACATGTGTATGCGAGGAGGATGAAGAAAAGAAGAAGCCGGTGTAAGATGATGATGGTATGGAAAGTGAAGTTTCGGAAATTAATCTGGTACAGTATGAAACGAGGACCACGCATTTAAATATAATTGGTCCTAGTCCAAATTGTACATCATAAAATGAGGTAGAAGAATAACCTGAAGAAAATCCAGGCGATTTGAGGCACTCTCCACGTCCAAGCCTAAGTCATGTATTATCTTCTCCTGTAACATAAAGCATCACTGGTTAGCATTGATACAAGAACATGGAGACACATTATATTCCACAATGGTATAATAAGATAAAATCAAGTCGCCGTGAATCTAATAAAACGATGAGGACCATTAATTACAGTGCCAATTGGTGAAAGTTTCAACAACTGATCCAAAACTAGTTCCTTCACATTTGGCACCATGCCATAATCTAAAATCAATTTTCTGTTCCTCAACATCTGAGAATTATTTAGAAAATCCTGGCTGAACTAAAACAGAGGAAGCACATGACATTTTTATAGCTGTAACTGAAATCTGGCTTAATTCTATGTATATATGGTCCAAATTTATCAAATGTGATAAATGCGCCCTCTACAAGACGCGTTCAAAATTTTGAGAAATGCTTTCATAATAAATCTAACTCCACCTATGTTGTACACTATGTGCGCTACATAGCCGGTCCCAAGTCCGGATAAAGGAGGACTCTGACGCCCATTTTTTCATACCGAAAAATGGGTAAGGGAGGTCCCAAACTCACTTTTCATACCCGAAAAGTGAGGGAGGGAGACCCCAAGCTCATTTTCCATTCTTGAAAAATGGAGGAGGGTTACGATAGGTTGACAACCAGCGTAAAACTTTTGTCACTTTTCATGAAATGGATCAAACATATATAAACGTTGGGGCGTTCCCACCTAGCGACGCGCTGCATCGGAGCCCGGGTGTAGTGAGAAATGAGCAAGGGTGTGTTTCACATCGCCGCCTGGGTGTGAAGAAAAATGAGCAAGGGTTCCCACACATAGGACGTGTGTGGGTAAAGAAGCTAGTCCCTTCGCATCGTCGCCCGGATGTGAAGAAAAATGAGCAAGGGTTCTCACACAAAGGACGGGTGTGGGTAAAGAAGCTAGTTCAAAACAAACACGAAAACAAAAACAAAATCATAAATACGGGCACTAGATCTTTTAGAGAAAATAGAAATAGAAAGGGAAAACAAAAACAAAGGGGAGAAAAAATTCGTTTAGGAACATGGAACATACGAACACTTACAGGGAAGTCAATAGAACTAGTAGATACCATGATTAGAATGAGAGTCAATATTGCTTGCCTCCAATAGACAAAATGAGTAGGAGAAAAGAGTAGAGAAATAGGAAGCACAGGGTTTAAATTGTGGTACACTGGTATAGATAGAAAATGCGATGGAGTAGGAATTGTGGTGGATAATGATTAGCAGGATAAGGTCGTAGAGGTTAAAAGAATGTGGGATAGATTGATTCTAGTTAAAATAATTATTGGAGATGAAAAAATTAGCATACTTAGCACCTATGCACCACAAGTAGGATTAAACGAGAGCATCAAACGCAAGTTTTGGGACGATATAGATGGATTTATGCAAAGTATATCATTGGATGAAAATGTTTTTATTGGATGAGATTTAAATGGGCATGTCGGGGCAAGTAACGATGGGTTTGAGAGAGTTCATGGAGGTTTTGGTTACGGTAATAGAAATGAAGAAGGATAATCAATCTTATAATTTGCTTCAACATACGATCTTGTCTTAGCAAATACTAGTTTTAGGAAGAGGGAGTCGCATATAATTACTTTTAGCAGTGGTCATAACAAGAGTCAGATAGATTTTCTTTTAACAAGAAAAATATATAGAAAAATATGTAGAGACTGCAAAGTAATACCTGGTGAAGCACTCACTACCCAACATAAGTTAGTAGTACTTGATATTAAGCTAACACTACGACATAATATGAATAAAAGAGTTAGCGACCCTAGAATAAAGTGGCGGAACCTAAAACATAGTAAACAAGTAAAGTTTAGAGAAAAACTACTAAAGGAAAATGTTTGGAATCTTGACTTAGATGCAAATACAATGTGGCTAGAAATGAGTAGTTGCATAAGGAGAGTGGGATCAAACGTATTAGGTATATCTAATGGCTTGGGACCTCCAAAGAAGGAAACATGGTGGTGGAACGAGGATGTCCAACGAGCAATTAAACTAAAAGAGAGATGTATAGGAAAATACCTAAGTGTCAAGATGAAAATGTGTACAATCAATATAGAGAAGCTAGAAAACAAGCTAAAAAAGTAGTTAGTCAAGCTAAAACAAATTTCATGGAAGATCTATATACAAGGTTAGGTAATAGAGATGGCTTAAAAATATATATATATAGGCTAGCCAAATTAAGAGATAAAAAGAAACAAGACCTAAGTCATGTAAGATGTATTAAGGACGAAAATCAAAATGTTTTAACGTGCGAGGAGGATATTAAGGAGAGATGGAGAAGTTACTTCGATAGTTTATTTAAGGAAGACCAAGTTGATACTATAATAGATGAAAACTCACACCAAGAAAGAAATGTAAACTATACACGCAATATTAGAATTGTAGAAATTAAAGAGGCATTGAAAAGAATGAAAATAGGGAAAGCGTGTGACCCAGATGAAATACCCGTAGAGGTTTGAAAATGCTTAGGAGAAATTGGATTGACTTGGTTAACAAAAAATTTTAATAAAATTTTAAAATCAAAACGAATGTCAATGGATTGGAGAAGAAGCACGCTTGTGTCAATCTTCAAAAACAAAGGAGACATTCAAAGTTGCTCAAACTACTGGGAATTAAACTTATGAATCACACTATGAAACTTTGGGAGAGGATAATTGACAACAGGCTAAGGAGAGAAACAACAATATCGAGAACCAATTTGGTTTCATGCTCGAGAGGTCAACTATGGAGGCGATTTTCCTTGTAAGACGATTGTTAGAAAAATATAGAGAAAAGAAAAAGATCTTCATATGGTATTCATAGATTTAGAAAAAGCATATGATAGGGTCCCTAGAGATGTTCTTTGGTGGGTTCTAGAAAGAAAAAGAGTGCATGCTAATACATAGACACTATTAAGGATATGTATGATGGAGTAATAACAAGTATAAAGACATTTGGAGGAGCTACAAAAGAATTACTCATTACGATAGGACTACATCAAGGATCGGCTTTAAGCCCATATCTATTTACTTTAGTTATGGATGAACTAACTAGAAATATTCAAGAGGATATACCATTGTGTATGTTATTTGCGAGATGATATTGTCTTAGTGGATGAAACTAAAGATGGAGTGAATAGAAATTAGAACTCGGAGGAATACATTAGAATCTAAAGGCTTTAAGTTGAGTAGGACGAAAACCGAATACATGCACTTTGTGAGTTTAGAAACACTAGACATCGAGATGACGGAGTGGTAAAAATATGGGAAATAGAAGTTCTAAGGTAAACCACTTTAGATACCTAGGATCAATCATACAAAATGATGGTAACATTGAGAATGATGTCACACATAGAATTCAAGCTGGATGGAAGAAATGACGGAGTGCAACATGGGTGATTTGTGATCGAAATGTTCCTACTAAGTTAAAAAGGAAAATTTTATAGACCGCAATTAGGCCAGCTATGCTCTATGGAAGTGAATGTTGGGCGGTAAGCAACAACAATTACATAAAATAAACGTAGCGAAATGAGGGTGCTTAGGTGGATGTGTGGTAAAACTCGTAAAGATGGAATAAGAAATATAGAAATTCAAAGACAAGTAGGAGTAGCACCAATTGATACAAAGATTAGGGGAAGGGCGGTTGCGATGGTTCGGTCACCTGCAAAGAACAAATGCTCCAACTAGAAAACTTGACTCAATAGAAACTGTAGAAATTCGACGAGGTAGGGGCAGACCAAAGTTAACATGGGACGCATTAATTAGGAGGGATTTGAATGGTTTGCAAAGCTCACCATCAATTGCACTTAATCGAGCACAATGAAAAGTTTGATCCATGTAGCCGACCCCAGTTAATTTGGGACTGAGGCTATGTTGTTGTTGTTGCTTTCATAATAAATCTCATACCTGAGATTAAAAGACAAACTTCTCCAGTTATGAGAATAGTCGCTCTTTCAACTATTAGCCTAAAAGCAAGAAAGTTGCGTTCGGTACTGACCTGTCCAGTGAGTTCCTCATGAATAGTAAGCCCAACACCTCCAATTCTTCGTACACTTGCACTTAACTCTTCTAATTCTTCATCTTGTTGTCTGTAAGAATCAGTTGAGCAACAATTAGTAAGAACTGAAATACTTTGTTAAAAAAAAAAAAAAAAAAAAAAAAACCGAAATACTTTGTTTTCTAGCGCTTTAAGTTCTCATATGAACAGATAAGTAAGATAAATGTTATTTTTGTAGAAGATACCGTAATTTGTATATTAAAGTATGCTATAGTTATGTAATAAAAAAGGTAATCACCCAATACTGACAAAGAAAACACAATGAAATTTCTTGGTATGCTGAAAACCATATTTGTGTCAGCATTTATACGAATGGATAGTAAAACAGATGCAAACAATTGGTAATCACCAAAAGAGCACCGACCAAGACAACATCATAAAACTTATAGACATGCTAAAAACCATAATCGCATGTCTATCGCATCCCAAGAATAATTACTGCAAACACCTATAGGTATGCAAGATACCAACATAAAGCGGGAAGCCTAACATTGCATATGCCAAGATTGCTACTCGTAAGGATAAATTACAAGACGTTTTTAGTCACTTCATAGGGTAAATGGAGCTGAGTAAAATTGCTTCATACAAAATTAATAGGTAGAAGAAAACAGGAGGGATAAAAGGGTAACACATATTTTAGGAGGAGCTGTAGGAAGATGAGAAAGAAAGCAATACCTTACGAGAAGCAGTTGCCTATCAGACTCTGATGAAATGAAATCATCATTACCTTGGGATCTAAACTGATTCAATTTTTCGTTAGATGAGGAATGATTATTTGGATGCCTCATTAGCTCTTGGCGCATGCCACTCATACCAGCATTGATTGTATTCCGCGGTTTCCCAGCTTCAACAGTTTTCCTCACATTGGTCAACTAGTCATGGACATTGCATAAATTTAGCCATTTGGATACTAAAAGCCTTACTTTCAATAAAGAACCAGTTGAATGAATAAAGAAAAAGAAAGAGGCCACACACAAGTATAAAAGTTTAACGGCTTAATTGGTTAAAATATCCTAACCTTTCGCAACTTTTGTTAATATAACATAACCTTTTGAGATTTGTTATTATATCATAACCTTTCTAGATTGTTAAATTTGTATAGTCACTTTAAAACTCCGAATTTGATGAAGTGGCACATAAATAATGAATTTAAGAAGTCACCTCATCAATTATAACTACTAAAATAATCACTAAATTTATTATTTAAATTCATTATTTGGGTTTCACCTCATCAAATTTGGTGTTCCAAAGTCACTTAGGATACAAATCAAACCATCTAGAAAGGTTAGGATATAGTAACAAATTCAAAAAGGTAAGGATATTTGAACCAATCTTGCTAAATTTAACAACTACTACTACAACTACAACAACAAAGCCTCAATTCTCAAATTAGTTGTGGTTGGTTACAAGGATACAATGTTTCGATTCAGCATAATAAATGCAGTTAAATATGTGATTTTGCAATCATGTAATATTTTATTATTAATGCATTGCAAATTATCTTAGGTCTACGTCTACCCTATACTTTGAATTCCTTCAATTTCTACTGTGTTGAACTTTCTAACAAGAGCATTTGAAACTAGAAGCACATAATAATAAGAACGGAAGTTTATATTTATAATAATTGTTAATTTGTTAGAATAAGAAGATAAATAATTGCAAATGTTGCAAAAAAAAAAAAAAAAAAGAAAAACAAAAACAAAATTGCATGCTTCTTCGTAAAACCCAGTTGTTCAATATAATATTCATGTTGAACTCTCTCGCAGTAAAGTTGATCCATAAAGAATGTGCCTATAGAAGTTATTGGATAATCATTATTTCAGAATAACAGAAATATATACACTCACACACGCACATTAAACAGTGCCTTGACTTTATCTTTTTTTCTAAAAAAATATTGTTTTCGAATACTCCCTCTGGTTAATAATATAAGTCGTTTTACACAGCAAACGTATTAAGAAAAGCATTAATTATGAGTTCAAATTACATTCTTGCCCGTGCTTTATGGGGGTGTATTCAATTTGACAAATTCATTGATTTTTTTAAATGATTGATTTCCATGGATTTCATGGAATTTGATGGATTTGGAAGGACTTGATCCAAATCGCATGGGTAGGGATGGGATTTGGTTATGTGTATTTTTTAATAGAAATCCACCAAAATCCATTAAAATCCACCCAAATCCTAATGTAGTTTAAAAATTGAATACACCTAGAATTTTTAGAAATCTACTAAAATCCATCGAGATCCTAATTGAATACCCCTTGACTTTTCAAAAGTCCATCAAAATCTTTTGAAATCCAAATTAATACACCTCGATTTCAAAATCCTCCAAATTCTTTTAAAATCCTTTCAAATCATCCAATTGAATATTACGAGACTAACTACACTAGGGATGGCAATTGGACCCATGGGTTTGGATACCCGACTATAATGGATAGGGTAATACCCGACCCGACATACACATGGGTTTATGAATGAGTAAGTGGGTATGGGTTATTAACATTTACCCTCATTTATCCAATTATGAATGAGATATTTTCCTTGTAAGACGATTGTTAGAAAAATATAAAAGAAAAGAAAAAAGATCTTCATATGAGATTTAGAAAAAGATATGATAGTTATTAACATTTACATAGACCTAAAGACATTTGGAGGAGCTACAAAAGAATTTCCAATTACATCAAGGATCGCCCCATATCTATTTATTTATATTATATAGACATTTCAAGAGGATATATGTATATTGCAGATGATATATGTTGTTGTTGTTGTTGTTGTTGTTGTTGTTGTATAACTTCATGTTTACACACTACATTTTTTCTTTTTAAAATTCATGCATTCCTTTTTTTTGTAGAAATTAGGGCTACATAGTACATACACTACTACTAAGTACTAACTACTAATGTATTGGCATCAAGAAAATTACTAACTTATTTTACGTGAGAAGTGAATTCCATTGCTTTTTAGAAAAAAAGTCAAATTTGGTATTATCAAAAAGGAAACCATCAAACTAAAAAAAACGCACATATGCTATCATAATTCTCTAGTTACATACACCAAAACCACGCATATCTGGCTACACATCTCATTTAGGGGTTTCTCGATGCACTACTTCTAACATGATGAGTGTTTTAGAAGATGAAAATGTTGATGTCAAGGTAGATAAATACACCACTATTTTTCTTTTTCTTTTTTTGTTTTATATGAATACTAACTTGGTTTTACTATTAGGATATGTCTATTGTGGAAGATTGATGGTGTATTCTTCCAGTTTTTGAAGATTAAAGACTTTTTGTGGCTTAAATGAAAATTTGAATATTTTAAATTTTATAATAATTATTAGAGACGACATACATTTTTATTTATGTTTTGTAATAATTATAGAAATAATATGGTGTATAGGTTCTATTGACATTTTATGCTCAAAAAATTTATTTTACTCCTTTTACATTTTGAATTTTTTTATATCATTTTAATTAATAATGGGTATGGATACCCACGAGTACCCTGCTTCCCAAACGGATAATACCTATACCCGCCCCGACCAAAAAAATAAGGTAAAAGGGTAGGGTATTGGGTCGGACACCCATACGATGGGGCGGGTATGGGTGAGGCATACCCACCCCATACCCTACCCATTGGCATCCCTAATTCATTCTACAAAAACTTTTTGTCAAAAAATATGTCATATTTAGAATTCTATAGAACTTTTATACCTCTTTACCTATTTTACCCTTAAACATTTAATTGCAATTAAACACTTGTTCTCTTTTTATCGAACAAAATAGAGGATTGGTGTAGTTTAGGGATGTCAATGGGTAGGGTATGGGGTGGGTATGCCTCACCTATACCCGCCCCATCATATGGGTGTCCGACCCATACCCTACCTTTTTACCCTATTTTTTTGGTGGGGCGGGTATGGGTATTATCTGTCTAGGTAGCAGAGTACACGTGGGGTATCCATACCATTATTAGTTAAAATGGTATAGAAAAATTAAAAATGTAAAAGGAGTAAAATAAATTTTTTGAGTATAAAATGTCAATAGAACCTATACACCATATTATTTCTATAATTATTACAAAACATAAATAAAAATGTACGTCGTCTCTAATAATTATTATAAAATTTAAAATATTCAAATTTTCATTTAAGCCACAAAAAGTCTTTAATCTTCAAAAACTGGAAGAATACACCTTCAATTTTCCACAATAGACATCCAAATAGTAAAACCAAGTTAGTATTCATATAAAACAAAAAAAAAAAAAAAAAAAAAATAGTGGTGTATTTATCTACCTTGACATCAACATTTTCATCTTCTAAAACACTCATGTTGTGAAACCCCCAAATGAAATGTGTAGTCGGATGTGCGTGGTTTTGGTGTATGTAACTAGAGAATGGAGAAAGCATATGTGCGCTTTTTTTTAGTTTGATAGTTTCCTTTCTTTTTTGGAGACTTTTAAGTTTCCTTTTTGATAATAACAAATTTGGCTTTTTTCTAAAAAGAAATGGAATCCACATCTCACATAAAATAAATTAGTAATTTTCTTAATGCCAATACGTTAGTAGTTAGTACTTAGTAGTAGTGTATGTACTATGTAGCCCTAATTTCTACAAAAAAAAAAAAAAAAAAAAAAAAAAAAAAAAAAAAAAAAGATTGCATGAATTTTGAAAAGAAAAAATTTAGTGTGTAAACATGAAGTTATAATATACATATATAAAATATAATATAAATGGGTATATGGGGCAGGTAATTGGGTAAATAGGGGGTAGACGTTAATACCCTTATCCTACTCATACCCACTTGGGTATCTCATTCACAAACCCATACCCTTACCCAATGTATGTTGGGCCGAGTATTACCCTATCCATTAGAGTCGGGTATCCATGGGTATCCAAACCCATGGGTCCAATTGCCATCCCTAGAATGACTTATGAAAATGACGTGAGGGAGTAATAAATATGGAGATTCAAAGAAAAGCTGAAGTAGAGCCAATCAACGCAAAGGCAAGAGCAGTTAGGTGATTCAGACACATCTATGGAATACCTACAAATCCCTAGTTAGCAAACTAGACATAGTAGAAACTGAAGAGATTTTAATGGTTTAGAGGAAGACTTAAGATAACTAGGGATGCATTGATTAGAATGGATCTAAAATATTTTAAAAGCACACCATTAAGGGCATCAAATCAAGCAGAGTGGAATAGTCTGTTCTATCATCTATGTATGATGTAGCCAACCCAAACGAATTAGGGATTTAGACATTGTTGTTGTTTTTCTCGCTGTTTTCGTTGTTGTGTTTTGGAATAATATAATTTTTATAAGAATTTTGTTTAACTTATTTTATAAGAATTTTTGAATAATATAATAAATATAATACATAATAACTATTTGATTTTATCAAAGATTTTTTAACTTATGTCATTCCAGATCAAGTTTCCATTAACAACTGGCTAAATCTACTCTTATATTACTAATTTGCAGTGCTAAAATTTAAGTAAAAAATGATAAATAAGAAATGCATTTAATTTACGAGAATGAAAGGATGGCAGCCTTTTAGCACAAGCGTTTGCTACACAGTTTTTAGTGTCCTTTTTTCTTGACATCAGTTATTGGCGTCCTTTGCACACAGATCGAAGCGTGAGGACATAAATCCTGATGCATAATTCAAATGGCACCAACAATAGTGTAGCAAAAGGCTCTCACCATATCATTTTCCAATAACTTAAGTACCATCAGACTAGGAAAAGTATACCCAGACTGCAGCCAACCTGACGTGCATTTTTTGAAGGTTTTTCAATCTTCTTTTCAGATCCAAAGAAAACATACCAAAACTATGGATTTTAGTTCTGATATCTTAAGAATGATGTACTAACAGATATACAAAATCATAAAGGCTCAATTTTCAATATAAATTTCATTTTCTATTCTTACACTTTTGAAGGAACATTTTGTTAAAAAAAAACATATTGCCAAAACAAAATGTAAATAATGATTACATTTTACCTGATTACGAGCAGTAGTGGTCCATCTCCTCCGTTTTTCCAGTTCTACTTCATCAATACCATACCAAGAAGGATCTCTAGCTGCAACAGAAATTGTCTTTTCTAACTCGTCAACCTTCAGGCCGAAAAGGTAATAGGTCAGCAGTTACCTCACGGAAAGAGTTTGATAAGCAGCTAACGAATTGGAGGATAATTTTCAAAAGCTTGCAATAAGAAAGGACTAAAAATGACACATGTTAAGGTTGCACTTTCTGAAGAATTTTAAGAAAAAAAAAAAAAAAAAAAAAAAAAAAAAAAAAAAAAAAGGTTTCATTAGTTTAAGCCTAAGATTTTGAAGAACTTGTAGAACAATGAAAAGTCGATCTTCACATTTTCCACAGTTTTCTTGTTCTTTTTTTTTCCTGTTGTTAGATTGAATCCCATAACAGCTTAAAAATGTTGCCAACTGACAACAATCAATATTTCAATTGAAGAAGAAGAGAGAACGAGAAGATAAGATTTCAAAAACTCTGTAATGGCTACTCTCTCTCTGTGCCATTATCTATTTTTAGATCTCAGTTTCATTTACAGACATAGATTTACAAATACACGTGTCGCAATCCTACACCTTCGTAACAAACACACTAAATGTATGTATTTGCAATAATTGCATTTATTACACAGTTAAACACGGGTAACACAGTTACACCAAGTTTGTTCCTCAAAAAGTTGAACTAAGAGAAGGACAAAGCTTTAGTGAATTGATCAGCAATTTGATCTTTTGTAGGCACATGTTGAACACTCAAAGCACCTTGTAACACTTTATCCTGGATGAAGTGTACGTCTAATTCAAAATGTTTGGTAAGAGGATGTTAGACAGGATTAGAAGCTAAGCTAGTGGCATTCGAATTATCACACCACAGAAACAGTTTGGCTGGTAGAGAACAATAATCTCTAGGAGTAAAGACTGGACCCAACTAAACTCAGCAACAACATGAACTAAAGCTCGATATTCAGCCTATGAGCTTGATCTCGCTACAATGTTTTGCTAATTTGACTGCCACGAAATAAGGTTAGAACCCAGAAAACAACATACCCAGCAATGGATTTGCGATCTATAGGGGATGAGGCCCGATCAGGGTCTAAAAACCCAGTCAAGAAAAACGTTGAATACGGTCGAATATGAAGAGACGAATGAAGAGTGCCCTTCACATATCTTGACACCCTATTAACAACTTGCCAATGAACTTCAGAAGGGGACTGTATTGAGCCTTGTGTTTACTAAGCACTGCAAACCTCCCAAGAGACTTCTATATAGAGTAACATCATGAAATGGTGAACTAGTATCATCAAATAATTGCTTACCAAGAGCTGCAAGTGCATCAATTGGTTTAGCATTCATCATTCCAGCCTTGTTAAGCAAATTGAGAATATAAGCTTGTTGATTCAAGTATAACCCTGAGGAATCACAATGCACATTGAATCCAAATTTCCAATATCTTTCAAAGCAAATGTAGAATGTGGTTGATCGATCAAGTCTTTCATAGCTTGAAAATCATTACCCACGATGGTAGTATCATCAACATATACTAAGATATACAATAAAATCTGACCTTGCTTCAAAATAAACAGAGAATTATGGCCCCTTGAGTTAACAAATTTCCACGAAAGAAGTGTCTTCTTCAATTGATCAAACGAAGCTCAAGAAGCTTGACGCAATCCACAATGAGCCATCTATAACTTGCATACATAGTGAGGTCTATCAAGTTCAACAAATCCTTGTGGCTGATTTGTGTAAACCTCTGCAGACAAACAACCATTTAAGAAAGGCAAAACCCATCATTTGGTCCTTGAACTTTTGTGTTTTTTATGCTTTTGGTCCCTAAACTTATTACTACATACTTGGTCCCTAAACAAACAACCATTTAAGATGTACATCATTTGGTCTTTCCACCATTTGGTCCCTAAAGGTGCTAAATCCCTAAACTGACGTAAAGATGTACCTTTGGTCTTTCCACCATTTAAGGTGCTAAATCCCACATGGCTAGTCAAGAATAGTAAAGTGGTTTATATTACTGAACCGGACGGTTCACTTCAACCAACAAAAATTAAAATAAAAAATCAAATTTCCCCAAAAGCATACAAAACTCAGTTCAGGGACCAAAAACATAAAAAACTCAAAGTTCAGGGACTAAATATACACCAATGAAAGTTCAGGGACCAAATGTACACTAATGAAAGTTTAGGGACCAAAGCATAAAAAACTCAAAAGTTCAAGGACCAAAAGATATGTTTTGCCTTCAAGAAAGCATTATTTATGTCAAGTTGTCACAGAGGCCAATTGTAAGTCACTGCCAAAGTAAGAATCACTTGAATCGTTGAAGATTTTATCACTAGACTATAGGTTTCTGAAAACTCTATGCCAAGAAGTTGATGAAACCCACGAGCAACTAGTCTAGCTCTCAATTTATTCACCGAGCTACCCGTGTTTCTTTTAATAGTATAGATCCACAAATTGTTCACTATATGCCGATCAGCTGAAAGAGGCTCCAATTGCAAAGTTTTATTTGTCAATAAAGCATCAAATTCAGTTTTCATGGCAGTTGTCCATTCTTTAGAAGTGAGAGCCTCATTAACAATTTTAGGCACAACCTCTGAAGAAGGTAGAGACTCTGTCAAATAGACTCTAGGGTTAACAATGCCATTCTTGGCCCTGGTCACCATTGAATAAGTATTTTGTACAAGGGCTAAAGTTTTCTAATGTGATACATTCGGAAGAGGATATGGTTGGGTGGAATCAGTTCTGACGAAGGTGCATTGTGAACATGAGAGGATGAGGATTTGGGTGTAGTAGACTGAGCACTAGGTGACATAGAATAGATGTAGTTTGAAAAGAAGGAATAGGTAAGGCAAAATTGGGAATGCAAACTTAGTGAATTGAGGAGACGTTAATTAAAACATAGATTGATAGGGAAAGTCACTTTCATCAAATATCGCATGTCTTGTGATATGTAGATCCCGTCATTTGAGTTCATACCCTTGTAGCCCTTATGAATTTGACTGAATCCATTGAAAATACACTTTCTTAGATCAATACTGAAACATATTATTGTTGTAGTGTCTAAGATATGGATAACAAGTACATCCGAACACTTTTAGTATTGAGTAATCAAGTTTCTTGTTGAAGAGCTTTTGACAAGGAGAAACTCCTCCCAACACAGATGTTGGTAATATATTAATCAAGAATATCGAAGCTACACAAGAGGCCTACCATAACTTATGTGGTAATTGAACTTAAGCAAGTGATATGAAATAAAAATCTATGATATACCTATGCTTTCTTTCAGCTCTTCCATGTTGCTTGTGAACATGAGGGCATGGTCTCTCAAACACAATCCCTTTGGAGAAAAAGAAATTCTTTAGAGGCCTACACTCACCATCCCAATCAGATCATACTTTATTAATAGAGGTGTTAAACTGCTACTCAACCATCTTTTGAAATTTAGAAACACTCCAAACACTTCAGATTTAGCTTTCAAAGGAAAAATCCATGTAGATCTACAATCATCAATATAATGCAAATAATATGTAATCCATCTGTGTGAATCAACTCTAAAGCAGCTTTAGTACAAGATCTTGATTTCGAAAATGGTAATTTTTGGCTTTTTTCAAGCTGACAAGATGGACAAAATTCAATATACTTTGAAGGAACAATGTTATTGAACTGTAGTACTTCATACAGAGTTTGTAAAAAGGGATGTCCTAACCTAAGGTGCCAAGTAAATGTAGTAGATGGTATAGTAGTCAGTGATGCAGCTTTGTGAGGTAGTCTTGATGAAGGAGCAACGAATTGATTAACAAGGTCACATATACTGTGAATCATATCGATAGTAACATATCGCAGCTGAGTGACCAAATTTGTCACATATCTGGCATGTAGGTCCGTTTGAATTGCCAAATTGAAAGCCTCCTCTTCCTTTGAATCGACCTCTGCCACAGAAATTATTTCCTCCTTCATTGTTCTGATTGCTGTTGTTTGCAGTCTTTAACACCATATTGGCACTTGCTTGACCTTGATTGTTCTCTAAGGAGATTGTAAGGTTTGAGAATGACTTGAGTCGTCGTAATCTTGTCTCGAAACTCAGCAGCAAAGCCTGCATCTCAGGCCAAGAGAGATCCATTCGTTCTTGCAACGGAGTTGTTATTGGAAGGTACTTGGCATTGAGTCCAGCCAATGTCCAAGAAATCAAATCTTGAGTAGCAAAAGGAGAACCAGCAGCAGCTAATGAATCAGAAAATTCCTTCATCTTGTTTAGGTAATGAATCAGATCTTAATTCTCGCACGGTCGTAAGCTCCTCAACCGCCTTCCATGCTGAGTGAGAAGTTGAATGTCTAATGATCTGTATAGCAACGGACTCAGTAAGCGAATTCAAGAGCCATGCACGCAGTAGCTGATCCATGCTTATCCAATCCTTATACGCAGGATTTGATGATCCTGATTCAAGAATTGGTGATGGACATGGCAGTGTGCCTAGCAGATATCCATCGAGCTTATAACCACGAATCACTGGGAGGATGATCGACTTCCATAGCAAAAAATTCGAGCCATCTAGCTTGATCGTCACACTTTGGCTCAAGGAATTCCAAAATAGAGCGAACACATTCATGGGAGTGATTACAGAGTTGTGGTTGTTTGTTGATGAAGATTGATTCGAAAAAACATCTAGATTGTTCTCCATGGCAGTGTTTGCCTTTCGACAGTTCTGATACCATGACAACAATCAAGAATTCAATTGAAGAAGAAGAGAGAACGAGAAGATGAGATTTCAAAACTCTGTAACAACTACTTTGTCTTTGAGTGCCTTTTGATTTACAAATACACGCGTCACACTCACAATCCTACACCTTTGTAACTATATCACGCTAACGGTATGTATTTGTAATAATTACATTTGTTACACTTTAATTAAGACACAATGGTTAGTGCTAATACTAACCAACGCATAGACATCCCTTTTTTGGCCTTTTTGATGGTTTGTAAACATAAAACTGAATTCAGGTTTTGAACCAAATGTGCAGCAGCCAGTGAGTCAGTGACGAATTTCAAAAATGTGCTTATAACAACAAGAAGTTATTAAGATGTCAGCAAATAGATACATGACCAAGATGTAGTGAAAAGGAATCACCAGAGAATAAGCAATGCATCAAATCATATGTATCCACAGCTAAACTCGGATTAAGAAAAGCAGGAAACAACAATATTGCAATTCTGATATAAATTATAAAGAGCAAGGCAGTAAAAGTCCAGAAATTGGTATAACCTAGCCGTATACCTGCCACTCAATGCTTTCAGAACCTGCAATGAGCTCCTTTGTGAGATGGACCCATTCTCCAGTGTTTGAAGGGACGCTTCCCCATTGATGAAAAGTAGACTGGAGTTTCTCAATCTAGCAAAGAAAACCCAAGTAGAATTAGATAAGTGTCCCAAAAAGTAAATAATTCCTATATAACCTGCTTATGTTACCACTTGCCAGAATTTATTAGCATATGTAATCAGAAGATACGGGACAGGATTTAGATCATCCATATTCAATATACTTCCGATTAAATTTAGAGACCAAAGGAAATTTAAGAACTTAAATGAAACAATTCCTATCTCGAAGCATGACAATTGAATGCAATATCAAGGCTTCACCACAAAACTTTCACAAGCAGTTACTTGACAGTAAATATCGAGTTGTTTAAATCTTCAACATCAACATGTTTATTCACAAAGAATAAAAACAAGTACAGACAAAGCAGCCGCATGATATATCGGGAGTAAAAATAAATCGCTCTTTAAACTTCAAGCTGGCCGCATAACAAAAATACGAAGTATAGGAACGGACATAAGAGAAACAAAAAAGAATAAGAGAAACCAGTACTTTGGCACAACAAATATAGAATGTAAGCCTGGGAAAAAAATAAAAAAAAAATAAATAAATAAATAATAATAATAATAATAATAATAATAATAATAATAATAATAATAATAATAATTTTCATGTCTTCTTTTTCTGAAAACTAGCCAACCCCAACTAATTTGGGATTGAGGCCGTTGTTGTTGCCTCAAAACGAGTACACATGAGTATAAAGTTTTAAAGAATTGAAAACCAGCGAATGCTAGTAAATTGCATTTCTGTCGCTGTTGCTACTAGTAATTAGTCAACATCAGAAACCAAGAAAACAAACTTAACTGTGTGGCTTAACTTTAATAAGTACATGAATTATCAATGACACGCTTCACAACAATCTAGAGTTGCAAAAAAATGCCTTTTACGCAAGAAAACACAATAGGCGTTCGACCGCAAAGGGAGCAAAGGCCTTTCAAGCAAATATATGAAGCTCAAACCACTAAGATTCGTAGGAAAGGACTGGTCGAATGTCGTCAAACCTACAGTTTCTTGGTTCCTCAATCGGAATCCGAATTAGGCTCACACGAGACAGGACAATTAGACCTCGATCACGCAATCGAGAAAACCAGTTTCGAACAATGTAAAATCATTCGCTACAACAACCATAACTCATAAACACTTACAGAAACCTGAATCTCCTCTTTGACAATGTAAAACGGATCTTGAGCAGAAGTCATCGTCTACTCTTATCACATTCTCCTACAAGAGTAATAACAAGTAATCAAATCTTCCATAAAACGCCTATTACTAGCAGATTGCACAAATGCTGGAACTTCAATGGAAAAACATAAGATCAATTGCGAATTCGTTCAAATCCGATCAACTGTAACTGCTTAACATTGCGGAAATCAATCGCAAAATTGCTAAAAATCATAGGTATCTATAGATCTTGCACTGCAAAATTGCTAAGACGAACAACTGAATCAACAAGAGCCGAATCGAGTTCATCTCCGAATCAGCAGATCACAGAAGTGCGAGTGAAAACATGCGCAAAAACAAAACCCTAGATCACCGTAGAACGGAGATCAAGAATCCAAATGAAGGAATATCAGATCATGGTGAAGAAAGAATGAATCCGAGACGAAGAATACATGGAAAGATTGAATTCGTCGGAATCACCAAGAATGAGAATCGTGTCATCGATTCATCGCTGATCCGTAAAAGTTTCTGACCTAGTAGAAAGAAATGGAAATTGATCAGAAAACGAGGAACTCGCCATTTGATTCCCCGTCGTCACGCCTGCACGTGTTCTTTCTCTTCCCTCTTCCGAGTGGCACCCAAAGTCACAGACAGCTATTCAAGTGGGGAGTGAGCTCGCATTTTTGGAAGCTGTCGATGCACACTTCGAGATACACACTCTACATGTTATGCAAACACTTTTTGTATTTATGTGGAGCCCACAAATCACGTGGTCGGGATGTGACTTTGAGGTATCATTATAACATATTCACCAACAAAAGATTGATCTCAAATTAGTTGGGGCTTCAGCTATACAACTAATTGGTGGCAAAAGATTCGTTTCATCTTAAGCAAGGTCGTGTTTTTAAATCTTATGAATTGAGCAAATTGAGTTGGGAGGGTTACTTGCCTTACTTGCCCCCATGGGACTCACAACACTCAAATGTGGATTAGTCCATGCATTGTCAATCAAAAAAAAAAAAAAAAAAAAAGAATTTAATGGCATCATTTCTCATTGAAAGCTCACTCCATAATAAGATAGTACCAACGATGAAAAACTAAGCAGAAATATCAGAGCATCTCTAATGGTAAATGTGGATTGTAGGTGTGGATTGATGTCACGTCAGTAACGTGGAGATGATGTCTAAGTGGCTTGAATAGACATTGAAGATAAAAAAAAATGCTCTCCGATGGTCAATGTGGGTTGCAGTTTCTATTTTAAGAAAAATTATTTTTTCTATATTTTAGAGAGAATTGATGACGTGGCTATGAATTGCACCGTCTAGAAGTAGACATTGAGAATATACATTGTCTATTTTTTCACGCCACGTCAGCTAAAAATTTGAAATACACATTTGCATTGGAGATGACTTTTTGTGTAACTGCCCGTTTTCCAAATGGACCGCCACGGGGGCCAATGCAGGCCCACAACCTGGCCTACCAACGCCAAGCTGTGTCTCACATGTCATCTCATCCACCATTTAATCCTTATTAACCTCAATGAACAACAATTTATTGTTTAAATTGTTAATGAACTCAAATCATCTGCCTATAATATCAAGTTAATCCCAAATATATTACACAGTGGAAGTCTTTTATCATGAAAATTAAAATATGAAACATTTAAGTCATGTATTTCACTTCGATACCTAGTGTGGAAAACTCGTATGACAACATAAGTTAAATATAAACCTCAAAGATCTCAAAATATATCAATGTATAGAGTCATGATGTGTCTCACAACCCAAATCCCCAAAATAAGACAAAATATGTATAATACAAACGTACAAGTCCGCCTTTATCTCTCGAATCACAAGTATTCTGGTAGCTTGCCTTTGCCTCGGCTCATACTAGGATATGCACTGAAGCCATCACAAAAAGATAGATGACGAGTCCAGAGTGAGTATTCATAAGGAAATTAAGTAAGCAATACTGAAAGTAAAACGGAATTTAAAGAAAACTATTAAATAAACATGCGGAAATAAATACAGGTAATTGTGCTCATCGCATGCATAAGTAATAGTGCAAGCTCAAATGTGTGTTCCTAGCGCTCAGGGTCAGACTAGCGTCATACTTCGGACTCTTCCCACAGACTACTGCCGGCGAGTAGCACTCAAGCAAGGCCAATATCTGGATCCGCTAGGTGGTCGGCGTGGAACCAACGACACACCCACACGTGCCTCGACGCGACTCTCGGGTCGACCTATTCACCGAGATACCTAACGCACATGTTATGGCCTAGTGGACATACACACAAAAATGGCACGGATGGAGAGCTTCAACGTCCGTCCATTTAACCACACCAGGAATAGAGTATCGAAAGACAGAATATGAATTCAAAAGCAAAAGTAAATATTGCTCAAGTAATTTCAGATGGGATACTACACACCTCAAACCGCATTCTGTGTCCCGTCAATAACCCCTGGTCCGGCTCCGCCTAGTCCCAGATATCCCAATTATCGCCCAAAACAACCTATTGCCATTTATAAGTGATTTTTAGTCAATTTGAATGTATTTGATATTACTTAGGACAAATAATGTACAACCCGCGAGATCTAGCGCGCTATATCTGGGAAGTAGCGCGCTAGATTTATGGGCAGCTAACTCTTCTTCGTCAGGAAGAACAGCAACGTGCTACTCTTTTCACCTAGCGCGCTAATTGTCATCTAGCGCGCTAGACGACCATATTAGCACGCTAATCGCGCTCTGGACAGCAGTTTTGCTGAAACTTTTGGTTTCCACCAACACCAACACCACCAACAACAACCACTACCACAACTCCAACCACTGAGATTCATGCACTTAAACACCACCAAAACAACTACCTAACAACCATCAACATAATCCATATAGGATTCTCCTCAACACCTCAAAATTTGTATCAAAACATAAAGAAGGTTGAGGTGTTTGTGATTCTTACCTTGCTTTTGATGATTTCGCCACTCCAAGCTCCTCAAATCACCAAGTTTGATCACTCAAACCCTTGTTTCTTCTCCTCCAATTTCGGATAGAAAGATCAGAGAGAGAAAAAATGGTGGAAAATGAGAGTCCAACTTGACTTTTATAGTCAAATGGCATCCCTTTCACATGTGCATCTCTAGGCAAATCCAAGGACCTTCATTAGCTCCATTTCCAACCTCTCATGACTCCGATTGTGACACGGATGGCACACTCACCCTTGTCTTAAACTCAAAAAATGGTGTTTCGGGTGTTCCGACTCCCGATTTTGCGTCCCGAACCGCGACATACGCGTACTACCATGTCCCTAACCACCAAATCTACATTCCATATTAATTATTTAACCCATTATATTCATTTTATTGTGTGTATTTGTTACCGACCTAGTATTTAGTCTTTTAGATTACCCGGTACCCGCGTCGACACGCATATCGAGACGGATACTTAACACACAATCTCACCCGTCAAATGAAATATAATTATACACATTACGATGTCGTTTAATCTATTTAACATAAGCATCTCAATTTAGACAAATCAGCATACAAAAATAATCGTTTACCTAGCTCTATGCGCGCACTAGCCTAGTTGCGGGTCCCACGAGCGTCTGAGTTGTCAGTCATGTCTGCAACCACGTCATTAATAACGACAAATTAAGTTCAGGCCGTTACATTTTGTTTCAATGTCTATTCAGTCCTCGGTGTCGCACATCCACACCCAATCCACATTCCCATTAGAGATGCTCTCATAATTAGACATGTTCAAGAGGTGCGCCTGAGTCGGACTTAAGCTGGCTTTTATTTGAAAGTTTTGTTCGGGCCCGCCCAATCCCGTTTTTTTACTTGGCGAGCCCAAGCCCGCCAAAACCCAATACGGGTCAGGCTTGAGTAGGCTTGACGGGCCTAAATGTATTTGTTTACATTTTTTAAAACTAAATATATTTAATAAATAATAAAAATTACAAAGAAAAAAGAAAGTAGTGTAGTAGTTAAAATGTTTACTAATTCCAAGAGGTCTTAGGTTCAAAACTCACAAACAAAGTCTCGGACTGGGCCTGAGCCAAATGCCTAAACCTAAGCTCACTCATTTGTTGGTCGGACTTTCGTAGGCTCGAGCTCAAGCTCGAACTGGGCTTATATTAAATTTTAAAACCCAAGTTCGGCCCATATTGGCTGAGCCCGAGTCGGGCGGACCTCCTATCCACTGAACAAGTCTAATCATAATGTTTAAATTTGTTGGCAAAATATCTTAATATTTTGTTTGTGTTATGATATGGATAAACAATTGACTAAGATTTTAGATAACCACATTGTCAAGCATGGCTTTGTCATTGAGTTGTAATGTCAATCATTGCTCTAACTTGTATTCATATTCAATGTACTCACTATTCCATGTATTGTCAATGTTGTTTGTGAAGAGTTGTATGACATGTGATGTATGTGTTACTTGTAAACATTGTCTAAGTACATTTATCATCATCACCAAAAGGCCTATATAAAGGGTGTCAACCTCATTGTAAAATCACACCAAGTTGAATGAAAAACTTCTCATTCCAACTATCTCATTTCTTCTCTTTTGTAGTAGTAGAAGTTCTTAGTCTTCTATTTTCCTTCTTTAGTTCTTAGCAAGTTCCAACTCAATTTACAACACGTTATCAGCACGAGCTTGCTCTTGCACAAATAGGAGATCTTGAAGTTCAAGAAGGCTTGCTAAGGAAATAAAGCTAGGAATGTATAACTTTTGTTAATTTAAATAAGTTCAATTTATTTCATGTTATCATGGTTGCTTTCTTTATTACATGCATCACTTACATATGCATACTTTATTCATACACTATGCATTATAACGTCACCGACTGGGAAAGTATGCTATGTAGTTGCGTCTTGTACGATCTTCTACATCAGAAATCAAAAGTCAATATGTGACATTACTAGTTTTCTCGCTATACTACAAACGATTAGTTATGCTCTATTCTTGATTTTTATATTGCAAATAGTGCTATGAGTTTGGGTTGATAGTGGGTAAGTCTTGTCTCCGGTAAACCTAAACATTGAAAGGAGACGGGTTATCTTGTTCGAGGAGACATGATTTTAAGTAGACTTCGTCTCGCCACCCAACCTGGAGGTTGTCCCACCAACTCATACAAGTTGTACATTTTGTATATTAATAATCAAGTTGTGAACATATATTTAATCATATATTATTTATTTTATATCAAAGAGAAAAACTATTTACCCAATTTCTTGACATATTTTCAGACTATGGCAAACCTTCAAAAAATTGAATTTTTTGCCCTTGATATCATTGGCAATAATTATTTGTCATGGCAACTGGATGCCGAGATACATCTCCAAGCTAAAGACTTGGGAGAAACTATTATAGAAGGAAATGAAACATCAATGCAAGACCGTGCGAAAGCACTGATATTCCTTCGCCATCATCTCCATGAAGGTTTGAAAATTGAGTATCTCACTATAAAAGATCCTCTCACCTTGTGGTTAAGCTTGAAAGAGCGATATGAACACCAAAAGACGGTGATATTTCCAAAAGCTTAAAACGACTGGCTGAATCTTAGGCTTCGAGATTTCAAAACAGTAAGTGAGTATAACTCCACCGTGTTTAATATTACCCTCGTTTGAGGCTATGTAGAGAAAATATATCCAATGAGGCAATGATGGAAAAAACATTCAGTACTTTTCATGCCTCGAATTTGTTGTTGCAACAACGATCAATTTAAAAAGTACTCGAAATTAATTTCTTGTCTCATGGTGGTTGAACAAAATAATGAGCTTCTATTGAAGAACCAAAACTCTCATCCAACTGGTTCCGTTTCAATTAATGAAGCAAATGTTGCATCTTATAACAAAAAAAGGAAAAAAAACTACGGACATAGATAGGGGAAAGGATCAATCAGTAAAGATCGTGGCAAGCCCTATTCTAAATTTCGTGGTGATAAGCTCCAAAATAAATGGAATAGAAATGACGCCACTCAAAATAAGGGAAAGAATGCTGCTGAAAATGTGCATGCTCGTAATCGTGACCAACCATGCCACAAGTGTGGTTTGAAAGGCCATTGGGCTCATGTATGCATATATGCCGCACGCCTAAGCATTTTATTGATCTTTATCAAGCCTCCTTAAAGGAGAAAGGCAAAACAGTTGAGATGAACTTCACTGTCGGAGATGGCTCGTCGGACATTAATTATATGGATGTCCCAAATTTTCACGATGATCCAAACACTAATCTCGATATCTTTAATGATCATATGTAATGTTTTTCAATAATTCTATGCACTAGTTTTTTGTATGCTTTTTAGTTTTTATGTACTAGTTTCTTATTATGAATAAAATATGACTCTTTTTCTAATTTGTCAAACATTATTTGTATAGATGGATCATCAAATCATGTGTTCAAATCATGAATCAAATAAAAGCGATATATGTCTTGTTGATTGTGCTACAACGCACACAATCCTTAAAAAGAGAGAATATTTCTCCAATTTGAAATTAGCTGAGGCTAATGTTCAAACCATATCTGACATCTCCAATTTGATTAATGGCTCTGGAAGAGCAAATATTATGTTGCCTAGGGGAACAAAAATTCATGTTGACAATGCCTTATACTCGAAAAATCCAGAAGGAGTTTATTTAGCTTTAAAGATATTCGACAAAAAAAATATCACATTGAAACAGTGAACGAAAATAATAGAGAATTTCTCTATGTCACACTGGTTTCAAATGGGAAAAAAGAAGTATTAGAAAAATTCTCAGCTTTATCCTCTAGATTATATTTTACTCATATAAGGCATGTCGAAACGAATGTCGTCTTAAATAAGAAAATTAATGATCCAAAGACATTCATTTTATGGCATGACCGACTTGGTCATCCAAGATCATCAATGATGCGAAGAATAATTGATAATTCGCATGGACATCCTTTAAGGAGTCACAAAATATTTTCAACTTGGTGATTATAATTGTGCTAGTTGTTCTCAAGGTAAATTGATAGTTAAACCATCCTTAATTAAAATTGTTGTGGAATCTCCAGTTTTCTTAGAACGCTTTCAGGGAGACATATGTGGGTCTATTCATCCTCACTGTGGACTATTTAAATATTTCATGATTTTGATAGATGCATCAACTATGTGGTCACACGTTTGTTTGCTTTCGACTCGTAATGTTGCATTTGCTAGATTTTTAGCACAAATCATGAAATTAAGAGCACAATTCCCTGACAATCCAATCAAGATCATCCGTCTTGATAACGTTGGAAAGTTTCAATCTCAAGCATTTAAAGATTATTGCATGTCTATAGGAATTACCCTTGAACATTATGTTCCACATGTGCATATCCAGAATGGTTTGACAAAATCTCTGATTAAACGCATTCAATTAATTGTTAGGCCTTTAATCATGAGAACTAAGTTACAACTTCGGTTTGAGGACATGCAGTCCTTCATGCAACATCTATCATTCGTTATACGCCTACTGCATACCATGAACATTCCCCCATGCAACTCATTTTAGGTCAACAACCAAATATTTCACATTTGAAAACTTTTGGTTGTGCAGTGTATGTTCTTATACCACCTCCCAATAGAATTAAGATGGGTCCACAACAAAAACTTGGGATTTATATTGGATTTAACTCATTATCCATTATAAGATATCTTGAGCACCTAACATGAGATTTATTTACTGCACATTTCTCTGATTGTCACTTTGATGAAACAATTTTCCCACCATTAAGGAAAAAAAAGAAGCCAATTCAAAAGGAATGGCGCGAAATTGCTTAGAATGCATCAACTTTATCACATTATGATCCACGCACAAATCAGTGTGAACTTGAAGTTCAAAAGATCATTCATTTGCAACAAGTTGCAAATCAATTATCAGATGCATTTACTGACACAAAACGAGTGAAAAATCACATATTCCAGTTGTAAATGCTCATGTAAGAATTGATGTATATGTGCAACAAAATGCAAAAGAACCAACGAAATGCTTAAAGTGTGGAAGACCAGTTGGTTCAAAGGATACAGTTCCTCGAAAGAGGAAAACGAGAGTAAAACTCCCGAAAAAGCACAAGAACAAGTTGATTCTGACGAGGAACAAGTGCCTCTAAAAAAAAGGGAAAAGATGAAAATAATGATATTTCAATAAATTATTTAAACTCTTGTAAGATTTGGGATAGAAATAATATTGTTCCTGATGATATATTTGTTTTCAATGTGTCCTTTGAAATATGTGAAAATGATGATGATCCAGAATCACGATCAGTTGACGAATGTCGAAAAAGACCTGATTGGCAAAAATGGCAAGAGGCTATCCAAGCAGAGCTAGACTCGTTGAAAAACGAGAGGTTTTTGGACCGATTGTTCAAATGTCAGATGACGTAAAGCCTGTTGGATATAAATAGGTATTTGTACGAAAGAGAAACGAAAAAAATGAGATTACAAGATACAAAGCAAGACTTGTAGCTCAAGGTTTCTCACAAAGACCTGACATTGATTATGAGGAAACATATTCTCATGTTATAGATGCAATCACATTTCGATTCTTGATAAGCCTTGCGGTTTCTGAAGGGCTTGATATGCATCTAATGGATGTCGTTACAACATATCTGTACGGATCCTTAGATATTGAGATATATATGAGAATCCCTGAAGGATTTGAAATATCCGAAGAAATAAAATCAAAACCTCATAACATGCATTCTATGAAATTACAAAGGTCTTTGTACGGATTGAAACAATCCGGACGAATGTGGTACAAACACCTTAGTGATTATTTACTTAAAGAATGATATGCAAATAATCCACTTTGCCTATGTGTCTTTATTAAAATATCATCAACATGATTCATGATTATTGATGTATATGTTGATGATTTAAATATAGTGGGAAACCACGACGACATCGTTATACTTGAAAAAGGAGTTCGAGATGAAAGAACTTGAAAAACAAGACTCTGTCTTGGTTTGCAAATTGAACATTTTCCAAGTGGAGTACTTGTCCATCAATCAAATTACATTGAAAAAATATTAAAAAAATTTTATATGGACAAGGCACATCCATTGAGCTCTCCAATGGTTGTTAGATCACTTGAAGTGGATAAAAATTCATTTCAACCTCAGGAAAGTGATGAAGAGCTACTTGGTCCGGATGTACCATATTTAAGTGCAATTGGTGCACTTATGTATCTTGCAAATTGTACGAGACCTGACATTGCTTTTGCTAACAACCTACTTTCAAGATACAACTATTCACCAACTCGAAGACATTAGAATGATGTCAAACATGTTTTTCGATATCTTCGAGGGACATGGGTTTATTTTACTTGAGGGGAGTAAAATTGAATCTCTAAGGTTATGTTGATGCTATATTTTTATCTGATCCCCATAAGGCTCGTTCTCAAACGGGATATGTATTCACCTGTGGTAATACTGCTGTATCATGGAAGTCAATAAAACAAACTATGGTTGCTACTTCTTCCAATCATTCCGATGTACTTGCAATTCATGAAGTGAGTCGTAAATGTGTATGGTTGAGAAACATGATTGAACATATTCAAGAATCATGTGGATTACCTTCAATAAAATATTCTTCAACCATATTATATGGAGATAATGCAGCATGTATCGTACAATTAAGTGAATGATTCATAAAAGGGGACATATATTTCACCAAAATTCTTTTATGCACATGAGCTTCAGAAGAATGGTGAAATTGATGTCAAACAAATCTGATCGAGTGATAATCATGTTGATTTATTCACAAAAGTCTTACCAACTACGACATTTAAGAGGCTTACATATGGTATTGGCATGCGAAAACTTAAGGACATTGCAAGTAAAGAAACATAATAAGTTTCATCCATGTTCACATGAGGGGGAGTTATTGATTAGTGTATTGCACTCTTTTTCCCTTAGTTATGGTTTTCCCTTAGCTACGGTTTTATCCCATTGGGTTTTCCTAACAAGGTTTTTAATGAGGCAGTCCTAACAATATTATACTCATCTTAAGATTTATGAGAACAATGTACTCATTTTCATTTACTATATTTTTCTCACAGGGTTTTTTCTAGTAGAAGTTTTGACGAGGCACATTCTCTCAGCAATTGTCATCCAAGGAGGAGTGTTATGATATAGATAAACAATTGACCAAGATTTTGGATAACCACATTGTCAAGCATGACTTTGTCATTGAGTTGTAATGTCAAACATTGCTCTTACTTGTATTCATTTCCAATGTACTCACTATTCCATGTATTGTCAATGTTGCTTGTGAAGAGTTGTATGACATATGATGTATGTGTTACTTGTAAACATTGTCTAAATACATTTATCATCATCACCAAATGGCCTATATAAAGGGTGTCAACCTCATTGTAAAATCACACCAAGTTGAATGAAAAACTTCTCATTCCAACTATCTTATTTCTTCTCTTCTCCTTTGTAGTAGTAGTTTGTAGTAGTAGAAGTTCTTAGTCTTCTATTTTCATTCTCTAGTTCTTAGCAAGTTCCAACTCAATTTACAACAGTTTGCATAGAAAATTATATGTCGTGGTGCCACACAATTTTATTTTATTTTATTTTATTTGCAACATCAGCAAACATGTTGGACACTATAGAATAGAACTTACCATGTTGTTAATGACAAGGTTAAAATTTTGTTGCAAACAAAGGAGGCAAATATTTCAATGGACCTCATCTTCAATAGTTTCCTAGGGATCTAGGCATACTTATAGAAAGGGGTGGCAAAAAAAGGGGCCCGGACCCTTGCCCCTTAATAATGACTAAAAATAGTGTTCGGACCTGTACCTATTTTTGAAACGGACACCTTTTTTTGTTTAGACTCGTATGTCTTTAAAACATACAAGACCCGCTTCTTGTTCGGACCCGTTTTTTAATATAATAAAATAATTTTTTTCACCTAATTATTAACAAAAATGCATGATTTTCGTGTCGTCGTGCATTCCATCACTACAAAAAGGACATGTTAATATTCAAAATTCAAGTCTTACAAGTTTCCATATAAAAATAACATCATCATTAGTGAAATTACAATGCAAACATCATGAAAGTTTCAAAATACCCTTATATGTAAATAAGATATTATTTGAATTAATCACTAAATGAGTACCTTTTTAAAAAAACTTTGTCCAGATATGGACTCGTTTCTTAAAACGGAAATAATATATGTCCGGACCCGTATTTATTTTGAAAAAATTATGTCTTAACCTGTTTAAAGCTGGTCCGAACTAATGCGGACTAACGGATTCAGACACTTTTTACCACCCCTACTTATAGACATTGGAGTTGCATTAGACCAACTCAACCTAACTCTAAAATAGAGTTAGGTTGGTGGAAATACTACATTGTTTTTTTGGCAAACCTGAATAATGGAGTGGTACGCAAAATTCGGCATTCCATTACTATTCACCGAACACCAAAATAGCATTCATTTCTTTTTAAAAAAAAATTTTTTTTTTCTTTTAAAAAATTATTAGTAATTATCTTTTTTCAAAAAAACATGAATATTTTCTTTTCTTAATTTTTATTGATTAAATAATTTATTAAAACTAATACAAATAAATAACAAAAAGAATAAAAATAAGAAATAGAGTTTTGGAGTAAAAAAAAAAAGTTTGTGGTTAGAAAAAAAAAAAAGAGTTTGATGCCACAAAACTATAAAATAGAGGAAGAAATAAAGTTATGTGGTGGAGATGGTTAATGTTCCTTTATTTTAGACGAACATTAATTGATACAATTTGACATTAGCAACATATTACATTCATATCATTCTCATCATTGAAAGAGCGAGGACAGTAGCAGAAGTGACAACAGGGATAAGATATTCGTCTTTAATTCCTACTTTTGGATAAAACCTTCCCTTGATGAAAAGTGCTGCGGCTGGGACGCCAAAGATCGATAGCATTATTTTGGTCATTGTTGTTTTACCAATAACTCCAGTGGAAGGAAACACTTTCATAATCGCATTTTCAATTTTTCTCTGATCTATAGTGTGCAAGGAAGGATCCATGCCCTATATAAAACACATACAATAGGGTTATGGTTAGCGAGATTAACTGATAATCTAGCTGAAAGCCGAAAAATCAATACATAATCCAACCAATGTAAGATCATAATGTGACTCATAACATCCTATTAACTTATGTATTGAATAAATTATGTGACGAATGAACTTAAAGACTTTTGACCTCTCATTACCGTTGCCAATTTGATGAAAATTGATGTTAATGTGGGAAATACTTTCATAATAAAAATCAAACATATGTATAAATATGTTTTTCCTTACTGAAAGTTCTCTCTGGATTGACTCGTAGCTTGGCACTCGAAGTTGAACTCCTCCTGCGCTTGCATTGATTTCTCTGTAATTAAATAGTGATATAGATACTCATGTCATTTAATTTTTCTCAAACAGAAGTATATATAACATTTTAGAAGAGTTTTTTTTTTTTTTTTTTTTTTGTCAAGACAGAGAGAGTTTATATCTCAAATGATTTTTTGAAGGAACCAACATACACCATCCAATAGCAACCCCTACTTCCACATGAGTAGACTTGAACCAGGACCCTCAACCTCATATAGAGCTAGAGATGGATCAACATATCAAATCAATTAATTGAGCTACCACTTGCTTGACCCTATCAATTTTTTGTTTTTTTTACTTGATCAATAGGAGTCGAACCCACTACCTCCCCAATCAGTGTCGGCCTTGAAGGGGGGCGAGTGGAGCGACTATTTCGGGCCCGCCCCCTCGGGGCCAACTTTTACAAAATTAAACTATAAAGATACATAATTTTTTTTTCAATGAATTAATTACTAGTGATTAAGAGGATAACGTTACTTAACAAATTGTTTATGTACTTTTCAAAATAAATTTTAATTTTCTACTTTGACAAGTTAGTAGCTCTTTCAACGCACTTTCTTTATGACTTATCTTCTCATTTGCATTTTGTAAGTGTAGTTACGCTTTACTTTTTTCTTTTTCTAATTATAATTAATTAAAAAAGTTTGGAGAGATTTTGATCATGTGCGCTATTGTGCATCAATTGAACATTTTTTTGTATGATTTGCATCGTCTTGCATATTTGGTAAGAACTCGTTCTTCCTTTCACGCATTCATAATTGAGACGCCCCCAAATTATAATTATAATTTCGCCCCGAGCCCCTAATTATTTAGGACCGGCCTTGCCCCTAATCAAGCCTTATCCATCTCACCATAGATGTTTAGGTGTTCAATCCTATATATAAATTATTTCTTATGTTTATTGTTTGATAATCTAGCTGTCAAAGTTTTGTCAGTCACGTCTGTAGCGCAGTGGAAAAGACATCCTCTCACTTTTATGAGGTCGAGTGAATTTTTTTTGGTGTGACGGGTATTCGCCTCGAAAGGGGTGCCAACGCTAGGATCGAGTAGGCGAATTACGGGTACACTAGGAAACTCGACTAATTCACATTAAGATGACTAATCAATCGATTAAAATGGGTAATGTAACCATAGGCTAAGTTGATTAAATTAAAACAATAGGCTATGACGTACCTCAAAGTGCGTGTCGAGACGCGGGGCATCAAGTGCCGGGTAGTCGAGAGTTAGTGGGATCACAAAATTTGTTAATTTTGGTGAATAAAAACACTGACCATATGTATTATAATAAGCCTAATCTAATGTAATTAGATTAAATAAATAAAGGCCTATAGTTTGAATAAATTTATTTTAAACCATAGGATTGTCCTAGTGATACGTATTGGCACATCTAGGAACCATATAAGTATCTATTAATGTTACTTGGATTGAGTTAGTGGGAGTTAGTGGGCTAAGTGGCAAGAGATATATCATTAGATGAATCTCAAGATACGTAAAATATGAAGATCAATGGCTAAGAATCAATCACACCTTAATATATAAGATGAGTTGATAAAAAACATGCAAACCAAACCTTTTTTATCTAATTAGCTTGCTGGAGAGAAGAAGATGAGGTTTGAAAGCTTGAAATTCATCAGTTGAAGGTGGAATTAGAGGATCAAAACTTAGGTAATCTTCTTCTCCATCTTCTACTCTTTCCAATAAACCCAATTTTGAGTGTTTTTTGTTAAAATTCGAATTTGAGGGATTGATCCCTGGTTTTTGATGAATTGTATGTTTAATGGCCATTTTAATGGAGGATTTATCATTGGTTTTGCATAAATTGGGTTTTTGGTGAAAATAGGAAAAGCTAGTATATGCATGAATTTAAGGAGTTTGATTCAATTATTGTTGTTTTTGTGATTGTGAATGATGTTTTGGAGTACTTATTAAGTAGAGAATGATTTTGTCAAGCTTAGTTAGCTAATTGGGAGTTTGGGACAAAATTCTCGAGTTGAAAATTCTGTCACATAGAGCAATTAGCGCGCTAACCAGTCTGGGCTCTCAACTATTTTTCAAAACGAAGAACAGTAGCGCGCTATATCGATTCCTAGCGCGCTAAGCAGTCCCATTAGCACGCTAATGACAGTTGAAACCTGAATATTAAGCGTTGTTTTGATAATTTCCAACTTGATACATATCTAAACATTTGTAAACAACTTAAACTTATAAAATTGAACTTCAGGGACTGTAGCTCGGTGTCGAGGAGCTAGTCGGGTCCGATTCGGGAGTCTGGGGAAGTCGGAGCGCGGATTGAGGTGCGTAAACCAATTGGAATGCCTCACATAATTCATGGTTTATTTTATCAATATCGGATTACATGTGTAACTGCTGGTGGGCACATATGGGGTTTCACTCATATTTCGATTTGCGTATATATTAGTTGTGGCTAAATCACTTGCAGGGTTACTTGTGATAGTGCTCGTGTCGACGACAGTAGGATATACTTGCGACCGTCGGGAGGGATTTAGGGTGTACCATTGACTTGAAATAGCGTATGGAGGGGTTCATCTGACAACCGTAGTTGGAGTTTAGTCACTGGAAGCCTGTAAGTATATACGTGGTTCATGTCCTATTTTATCGATTATTGGCTGGTTTAGGTCAGGGTTTTCTTGTGATTATACGATTGTTTACTTATTAATGCGTTATTTCAGAGCATTTTTAGCTGGTATGTATTGTTTATTTATGTATTGTTTTTAGTTGTCGTATGCTGCCTACATTCGTGGGAATATGATTTACTGTCGTCAGTTGTCATATTTGCATGTCTTGTAGTTTATCGGTTTTATTTCATGAATATTGTGTAGACTTCTCTTGAGAATTTACTCACTGGACTGGTCACTGTATTTGTTGGTGACCGAGTGCAGATCCTTCGATGAGCAAAAGCAAGGGCAAAGAGGTAATGAACGACTACCTCTGAGATAGTGACGTCAGCTCGTATATGACTACGATATGTATGTATTTACTTTTGTTGGATTTTGGGGACTATAGAACACTGATTACATGTATATGAAATTTTTGTTATACTTATCTCGCCTTGATATATACATGGTATCTTTCACCGGGTTTTCCACTACTTATGATTGTTAAATATTGCATAACGTATTCACTTAAAAGACTTTTAGCTGTAAATTTTAATATAACTTGATAAATTGATTAACTGGCTAACTAAATCATTTATACTTATATAGAGATTAACTAGCGAAACTAGGAGTTAGCTGGAAAAATGTAAGCAACCATTAGGTTGCGAGGCGTCATAGGTAAGCGGGCCATGATGTGGCAAGGCTTGGCGACATGGCGGGTCCCAGGGTTGCCTCGGATTTTGAGGCAGTCACAAAATATATGTATGAACTATATGAAGACAGGTATTTGACAAGAAAAAAACTATGAAGGTAGGTAGGTATACATGTAGGTTTCTCCCTGTCCGTACGCGCGTGTACGCATTTATATGTATTGAGAATATTTGATTGTGTGTCTGTGTGCGCGCGCGAACTGTGAAGAATAGAGTCAAGAAAATTAAACTTAGCTGGACAATTTGGCAAACAGCATGATAAAACTTCCCCCTATTCATCCCTACATTGTCATTAGGGAAGAATTCACCATAAAATCTGTCTATGATTGGAACAATTTTTGTTCTCTTCCTGTCGATTGCGTTTCCTGCAAAGAAATTATAATAAAATAGTTAATATAGTATTCAGCCTAAATTACAAGTAATTACCAAGCATAATTAATTATAACTCTCATTAATTAATTGATTTCAGTAGAAAATCATATATAGGTAGTTTTGTGTATATATAAGTGTACTTTGAACATAAAAACTATTAACTTAATAAAACTAAAAGATTTAATATATAATAGAGAAATTAAAAGGGTTGGATCGAGGAGAGAGGCCAAACATTTATGATGAGATGGATGAGACCTCACTTGCCAAATGCAAGCTTGGGAAAGCGAGGTTGTGGCTTGAATTCGTGCTAAAGTCAAAATAGTTAGTTTCGTATAAGAAAAAAAAATAAAAATGGAGGGTCAGATTTACATACCAGATTGCATCTCTATGAGTCTGTTGGTGATCTGATATGTATATTATTATATATGATGATTTGATTTGAGAGTTGCACGCATGCACAGACTTTGTGGGGAGAGCTAACTATTGTTTGTATATATATACACACGCACATGCATTATGTGTCATTTGGTAGAGTGAATCTAATAGCCTTGACTGGTGAGGAGAGAATATATTTGCAATGAAAGCAAAGTATGTAGTATATCATAAGAATTTGATCAAGTTATTTGAGAGTATGTTACCAAGAAAGGAATCGATTTGGTTTGTGTTTTGTGCGTGGAGCACGTAGAGATTGTTTATGGGTCGGGCCATACCTAGAAGTCTTGGCTGAAGCCCAACCCACACTACAAGAAATGGTGATGAATAGGCTACGGGTCAGCGACGGGGACCGTCGTTCGTTGACTATTTTAGTGACGGGGTTAGCGCCCCGTTGTTAATTGTTGGGCGGGGATTTTCCCTTTACGCGTCTCTGCCTCGCCGTCTCCGTCCCCTTTACGCGTCTTTGCCTTGCCGCCTCGCTGTCTTGCCGCCTCCTTCACCCTCCTGCGTCTCCGCCTCGCCGCCTCGTCGTCTCGTCTCCGTCTCCCTTTGCGTGTATCTACCTTGTCGCCTCTCGCTGCCTTGCCGCCTCCTTCCCCCTCCTGCGCCATCGCTGCTCGCCGCGTTGTTGCCTCGTCGCGTCTTCGCCTTGCATCTCGCCGCCTCCCTCTCCCTCCCGCGTCTTTGCCTCGCCGCCCCCTCTCTTGACTTCATTGTCCATTCGCCTCTCTCGCCGGATCTCCTCGTCGTGGCATTGCTACCGAGATCCAACAAAGTACAATGTTATTTTTTTAATTTTTTTTAAATCTCCGATTTATGTTGTTTTAGATTTTTTTTAGGATTTTGATTTATCTTGTTTTTTATTGTTGTTGTTGATAAATTTTTTGTGGGTCTTTTTTATTTGTTTTGTTATGTTTGGTTTGTTGGGTTTTTAATTTTTTTTTTTAATACATCGATATTTTAATTTAAAAAAAAAACAGTTTAATTTTTTTATCACCTGGTCAAAAAAAGCGATAGGATATAACGACGGTAGGGGTGGCAAAAAAAAGCAGATGACGGGTACAGACGGGTACGGTCCGGACACCCCCCTTAATAACGACTAAAAATAGTGTCCGGATCCGTGCCCGTTTTTGAAACGGACACTTTTTTTTGTCCGGACACGTATGTTTTTAAAACATACAAGACCCATTTTTTGTTCGGACCCGTTTTTTAATAAAATAAAATAAATTTTTTCATTTAATTATTAACAAAGAGGGCCGCTATGGGCACCCCACCTATTAGTGAAGGCGCACCATTGTTGAGGGCACCAAGTGGTTTACTAAGGGCACTCAAAAAAATTGATTGAAATCTCGAAATTGCCCCTATGTGCACCCCACCACTAATCCACCAATTTGATATGAATGGGCAATTTTGTCATTTGCATCAAGGTAAAATTTAGAGGAGAGAATAACCATAAAATTTGGGTGCATTTAATAATAGGTGGGGTGTCCATAGCGGTGCTCTTAACAAAAATACATGATTTTTATGTTGTCATGCATTCCATCACTACAAATAAGAAATGTTATAAATTCAAAATTCAAGTCTTAGAAGTTTCCATATAAAAATAACATCATCATTAGTGAAATTATAATTCAAACATTATGAAAGTTTCAAAACACTCATATAAATAAATAAATATTATTTAAATTAATCGCTAAACGGGTACCCGTTTTTTTTAAAAATTGTCTGGACCCGGACCCGTTTTTTGAAAAAGACAATAAATCATGTCCAGACCCGTATTAATTTTGAAAAAATCATGTCCGGACCCGTTTAAAGCGGGTCCGGACAAATGCGGACAAACGGGTCCGGGCACATTTTGCCACCCCTAAACGACGGGACCCCGTCGCTAATCCTGTCGCCACTTCTGACACCCGTCGCTATTTCTATATACCGACGGGTCGTACAAGATTAGACGGGTTTTTCCGTCGCTAATTCTGTATTTTTTTGTAGTGCCAAGTGGGTAAGCCAATGTATTACAACATTTAACGAGTGAGATGCAATAGATACTAGATTGTATATTGAAGTCTGGAACTACCCTCATTAAACTACTCTACAAAAGGTAAGGAACTACTCGGGAACAATGTGTAACGACCCAAATTAATTAAACTAGAATTAACGTTAATCTCGGGGATTAACGATCGTAATTCGGGCGTTACGTGGACAACTCAGTTGACTCGGACACGAGAACCGAGAGAATATGTTATTTGTGGATGATGGTTGCTTAGGTGTGATGTTTTAAACATTATATTATTGTGACATCACGTGTACTTTACTATCATGCGAGATTATGTAACGGGTAGTCTGTGACGGCCCCAAATTCCGAGACAAACCGGGCACCGCCATGTTGCCGGACACGTCACCAAGCCATGCCACGTCGCCTGCACGCCTGTCTATGACGGCCCGCGAACTTACCACCTAATACTCCAACTTAGTAAATTTTGATATTTAAATGATTATTTTAGCAAAATATACTAAGTTATAAAGTTTTATAACTTAATTCATTTGTTTTGATTTATTTAAGTTATTTTAGTAGCGGAAGTCTTAATAACATGCATATATTAATTTAAACAAGTTATGCATTAATTAACAACCTATGGGGTGGAAACCCAAAGAAAATGATACCATGTATATCATTTAATGCGACAAGATGTATAATAAGTGTCGATATACATGTATCGTGTAAAAGTCTCTCAAAAAGATCCCAAGAAAATATATATACGTAAATACAAACACCTACGAGTAAGCTAGTGGAGGCGCTCCAAATCTAGAGGTAGTCGCCAATCACCGCTTCCCCGGCCGTCAGTAGGAACCGCAACTTGCCACCAAAACAATGACAAGTTCCAGTGAGTAAATCCCAGAGAAATTCAGTTAGTATTCACAAGAAATCTCAAGGAAACGACTACAATTCATGCATATAAAGTAAATGAAAAAGAATGTAAAGCATGAATATAAGTCGTGAGATAATCAAGAATACGAACGCGAGTGTGGTGTACAATCTGTCGAGCCCCGGGACGTAAATACTAAACCGAGAAGGCCCCGGAGATGAGGAAATCAACACCCCTCTTCACGGTCGAAATGAGGAAACTCGTCGCCTGGCCGGAAGTTAGACTTCCGCCCAACGCCTCAAAAGAGAGGAAATCTGTGACGGAGGTGAGTCTCACGTCAACTCGCTCTCGAGATCATCGACTCGCTGAGAGAATCTCACGCGTAGTCTAAGGTATGACCAACACCGCAGCAACAAAAAGAGCCGGAAAGGGGTCACACCGTCCCTTCGACCATACACAGACACACGCGGGAATAGAGTAAATATGAAAACCGAACTGGCGAAATATAATGTGAAATAAATAATTTACAATGAAAATAAGTAAATTCTAAACTGACTTTCTCGTGGGATTACTTACCTCAACAGATCGCAAATATCTCTCAAAAACGTCTCGCACACGCCTCGAGATACGCACCCGACACCCGACTACGGTAGCCTAAGTCCCTGGTGTCCATTCATAATAATTAATTTACTTAAGTCATTTCAATCACAACTAAACTAGTTGAAATAAACATCACCTTCATCTCGTCGTCGAACTTTGTCGAATCGCATCCCTCGTCAAGGTTCGATTAGTCCGACAACGCGCCACCACGCTCCACACCGCTCACCACGCGCGCGCATCGCCAGGCGCTATCGCGCCACTGCCGCGCGCCACCGTCGCCGCCATCTCGCCGGCGCCGCCGCCACTGCTCTCCGGCGTCGTTGTCGCGCGTTGTTGCGCCGTAGCTGCGTTGCCGCCCGTGACGCCGCTGCCGTCTCGCCGACGCGACCGCCGCTACCGCCTCGCCTGCGCGGTTGCCGGCGTCGCTGCCAGCGCTGCCTCGCGCCGCCGGCGCCGCTACCTCTTTCTTTCCTTCTCTCTCTTCTTTCTCCTCCGTCGCTGGTGTCGTCGCTGGTCCGCGCTGCTGCCGCCGCTCGCCGTGCTGCTGCCGGCTGGCGCCGCTGTCGGCGCTCCGCCGGTGCAGGAGCAGCTGCGCGCGCCGCACCGCCGGTCCACCTCGCTGGAGCCACTGTCCGCCTCCGCGACGCGCCGCTCCTCGCGTTCGCGAGCCGCTTCCTGGCCGAGCCACCGCGCCCGCTGGTCCGTCTGCGCGCGCCGTCGGTCGTCTCGCCGGAGTTCCCTCCACCTCTCTCTCTCTGCCGCCACCGCCTCCGTCCCTCTCTCTCTCTCTCTCTTTTTTCTTTCTCTCTCTCTCCTCTCTCTTATCCGTTTTTTAAAACAAAGGAAATATTTTTTTTTTTATTTGGAGAGAAAAGACAAAATAGCATGATGATGAGGGATGGGTTTGATTGATGTGTGATGTGATGTGTGATGTGATGTGACGACTCAATCCAATACTACCCCGTACACACCACGTTACGCGCACACCGCGACGTGCACACTCTCGTCACTACCCGCGCACAACGCGACCAAGCGAAATTCTCGATTAACGCGCGCGAACTATTAAATAATAATAAAATAGTTAAACATTCGCCACACAAAAATAACATATTTAACCCATTAGGCTTGTCGTAGACTATTTTCCGCGACGTCCACGTGGTCCGAGCTTATGGATTTAATCCGTAATTTATCAATTAATCGGGATTAATTAAAGCGGCCGTTACAATCTTCCCAATTAAAAGGAATTTCGTCCCGAAATTCAAACTTAATTCGATCTCTACCTTGGAACAAGTGGGGTATCGTATTCGCATTGTAAACTCTCTTTCCTCAATGAGGTCCTTCAAGGGAGAAACATTCAAATAAACCAAATCATCCACTTGTGTGACCCCGTGTATCGAGGCACCATCCCGACTCAACTTGTCGGTATTATATAATATCGTATAAGACCTCAATCTGGTCTTTACTTGAAAGCCTTAACTTAATTTTTAAATCTTTAACCAATGAGCGACTATTAAATATCATTTTAAGTGCTCACAAAATCATGTTCTTTTCACATGTCGCTTGACTACAATTGGGCGCCCTAGACATATACGCTAACCTTTGTATCCAAATCTGGAGGTTATCGTGTTTCATCGAGATAAAGGTGCTTGCCAATCCGACACACAAATAAAGCTTCCATGGTGATACCTTCGCTCTTTTAGTCATTTCGTTGGCAACCCCGCAACCCACCATCTCTAATTATGTCCTACCCAAAAACATATCAAGTTACTCGATCGTAGTGAAAATATTTTTAGGCACTTCTTCGTCGTTTTGCTTTATTATCATATTTAAGGTGTTCAAGCTTTTTCGCGATGCTAAACAAGCATAACTTACTATTGAACTACGCTCGAACTTCATATATTTAACTTCATACAAAGCCGTGTTTTAGGTTCTCGAATGTAGTTGAAACGTACGTCCTCATGCCTTAGTTGTAGCGTATGCCTAGCTAGGTCATACCTCTCATATACAAGGGTATAAAAAGTGCAATAACTCAAATGGTAAGGTTGACATTTGCTTCTCTTGATTCTCTAAAGAGTCGTGCATGGATAGATTTTAGATCTGTAGACACTCCGCTTCTTCTGTTTCCTACCAAGATGTCAGAGCTAATATTTACAACAATAGTTAATCTACTAACTCCAACTTCGTCTCTTGGACTTCCAGAGTTAAAACTTACTCTCCATCTTTAACGCGTACCTAGAATCTTCTATTTCCTTGTTTAAGAATCTAGTCATAATACATCACCTAAATCTTTCTTGTTTCGCCACACAACTATTTTTCCTCGAAACTAATGACTCGCACGCGCTTAGTTCGATTTAAATCACTGAGCTTTCAAGGCTTTCCATGTCCCTTTAGTGGCATTATCCCTAACGTTCGCGGGTTGGGTCTGACTAATCACAAGTGCAAAATCTATTACGATTGAGTCAATTTCGGATTCGTGAGAACTTCGAACACTCGTTCCTTAGGTTGGCTTGAGGTCATTTCGACCTTAAATATATTTGCAAACTCTATTTTCGGCTCTTATTCTTGACTTGTTCCCAATCCAATAAGTGGCAGTGTGGCCCCACTGACCTCACGGACCGCGAACAAATCATGGCACAATAGTGGAGTTACTCGAACTGCTATTTCTGCAAGACTACTCCAAAGTTCTCGCCGAAGCTAAAGGAGTCCGTACTTGCTTTCATGTAGTTCTGAGTCATCTCAACACTATCTGCTTCCATAGAGTCTACTAAAAACCTATTTGTCCCACGTCTTATACATGTTCCTAATCGTCGATCTGACGATCACTAGAGTGGACTGTGTAGCGTAAGCTAGACATCTTTTTTTTTTAGCTATCATGAATGATTTTCTATAAGCTATACCTCACTCACAATGTCAACTATCGTACTACACACCTTATACGTGTCAACTCAGAAAGAGGTCATTCCTATCTTGCATATATCATTTCCCTAACGTGTTCAAACTAATAGGATGTCTTGACTCACAACCCGCGGTATGCGTGAATAATCGTCAAAATCTTAACTCTCGACAAGACACCAAGGTGTGATAATATTTGTTTCTATTAATAATTTAACTTCGCATTAGAGTGCCCTTCCTTACTTGTTGCAATATTCAAATCTGGTGGCGCACTGAGCTAAAAAGTCATGGCTTACGTAAACATTCTCAGCAATTATCGTTTGCCAATCTAAAATAGGCATCATATGCCAATTTGGTTATGGTAACATCTTACCTTTGGCTGCCATGCCGAGAATAACGTATGTTTTGGCTCATCTCGCCTATCATGTGGCTAGGTTTAAAATGATATAACGTCACCCTCTCCAAACATTTATTATTTGAACTAATAATTAAATTTTGTGAAGGCCCGACCCCACTCGCCGGCCTCCTACCTCGTGGGTCTAATCCCACCTCGCAGTCTCACTCCGACCTCGCAGTCGCCGGAACCCCTGTGTAGAGTGGGTCAAGACCACCCACTCCATCCACACTCCCCACGCGCGTGGTTTTCCGCCCCCAATCTCTCGGTCTGAGTCCTCGAATAAAATAGTGGACCTAAAGTCGCTCGGTCCCGCCTACATCCATCGCAAAAAGTAAGCAGGGTATGTGAATCTCTCCATGTATTGCGACACCGTCCGCCACCCCGCCTCGGCCGTCAAGAACTCCTCCTCGCCTCACTTAATCTCGATCGGGATATACCGATCATAAAAGAATTTCTTGAACTCGCCCAAGTACTCGGCTCTCCGTGAGCGGTCATGTGTGGGCGGTCCACCATACCGCAAAACATCTCCCCAAGCATAAATCCGGAAATCCTAGCCCGTATGCCGTCGTGAATCCTCAAAAGTCCGTGAAGTTTCTCGTGTGAAATGATCCACTTCCCGCCTACCTCGGGTCACCGCCTCTATGATAGTAACCGTCGAACACGAACGAACTCCTTAATCAACTTCGTCACCTGATAAGGAGGTCTCGAATGTGATCTCTGGGTGGAATCAAGAGTGTCGGTGCCACGATCGACGTAGTCAATGGTGTAGTGACGCCGACGCACGTATCTCGTAGTAGTGGTCGTAAGCGAGGTCGCCGGAGCGATCGGTGCGACAACCGTTGCTCTAAGAAGTGGTGGCGACGAGTGTGGCGAGGCCTAGTATTGCCGTTGCATGCGCTCGAAGCAATCGAACATCTCCTCGAGCCGCAAACTATGAGTGCGACCGTGTCGCACAATATCTCGATCCGAGTTGACAGTGTCGAGCCGCTCGCTGGCTCTATCGTCCGTATGAAGAATCGGTGTCGTCCATCCATGTCGAATTTGCAAATCGCGAACGTCCGTATTAGCCTCGTATACGCATATATACTATATACACATCAAAATATATAACGTATAAGCATTCGACACTTCCGTCCCATGTTCGCTTCCCAACTAAAGTTCTAAGTAGGATCTTCGGGTTTCCACATCTAATGTTTGTTGTTAAGTTTTATTCGGTTGTATTATTTTTTCCCTAGGTTCGCTCGAACCTAGGCTTGAGATACCAACCGTGACGTTGGTATCACAATGTCTTAAGCCATTAAACTATTCCCTAGGTTCGCCGAACCTAAGCTCGATACCAACCGTGACGCCCCAAATTCCGAGACAAACCGGCACCGCCATGTTGCCGGACACGTCACCAAGCCATGCCACGTCGCTCGCACGCTCGTTTGCTATGACGGCCCGCGAACTTACCACCTAATCCTCCAACTTAGTAAATTTTGATATTTAAATGATTATTTTAGCAAAATATACTAAGTTATAAAGTTTTATAACTTAATTCATTTGTTTTGATTTATTTAAGTTATTTTAGTAATAAGTCTTAATAACTTGCATATATCTAATTTAAACAAGTTATGCATTAATTAACAACCTATGGGGTGGAAACCCAAAGAAAATGATACCATGTATATCATTTAATGCGACAAGATGTATAATAAGTGTCGATATACATGTATCGTAAAAGTCTCTCAAAAGATCCCAAGAAAATATATATACGTAATTATAAACACCTACGAGTAAGCTAGTGGAGGCGCTCCAAACTAGAGGTAGTCGCCAATCACCGCTTCCCCGCTCGTCGTAGAACCGCAACTTGCCACCAAAAACAATGACAAGTTCCAGGTGAGTAAATCCCAGAGAAATTCAGTTAGTATTCACAAGAAATCCAAGGAAACGGCTACAATTCATGCATATAAAGTAAATGAAAAAGAATGTAAAGCATGAATATAAGTCGTGAGATAATCAAGAATACGGAACGCGAGTGTGGTGTACAACTGTCGAGCCCTGGGACGTAAATACTAAACCGAGAAGGCCCTGGAGATGAGGAAATCAACACCCCCTCTTCACGGTCGAAATGAGGAACTCTGTCGGTCGGAAGTTAGACTTCCGCCCAACGCCTCAAAAGAGAGGAAATCTGTGACGGAGGTGAGCCTCACGTCAACTCGCTCTCGAGATCATCGACTCGCTGAGAGAATCTCACGCGTAGTCTAAGGTATGACCAACACCGCAGCAACAAAAGAGAGCCGGAAAGGGGTCACACCGTCCCTTCGACCATACACAGACACACGCGGGAATAGAGTAAATATGAAAACCGAACTGGCGAAATATAATGTGAAATAAATAATTTACAATGAAAATAAGTAAATTCTAAACTGACTTTCTCGTGGGATTACTTACCTCAACAGATCGCAAATATCTCTCAAAAACGTCTCGCACACGCCTCGAGATACGGACCCGACACCCGACTACGGTAGCCTAAGTCCCTGGTGTCCATTCATAATAACTAATTTACTTAAGTCATTTCAATCACAACTAAACTAGTTGAAATAAACATCACCTTCATCTCGTCGTCGAACTTTGTCGAATCGCATCCCTCGTCAAGGTTCGATTAGTCCGACAACGCGCCACCTCGCCGCGCGCGCGCATCGTTCTCGCCGGCGTCGTTGTCGCGTTTCTTGTGCGCCAGTAGCTCGCGCCGCCCGTGATGCTTGTGCTGCCGTCTCGCCGACGCGACCGCCGCTACTCGCTTTCGCTGCGGTTTGCTTGCCGCGCTGCCACGTCCGCCACGCGCCGCTACCTCTTTCTTCTCCCTTCTCTTCTTTTCCTTTCTCCTCCGTCGCTGGTGTCGTCGCTGGTCCGCGAGCTGCGCCGCCGCGCGCCAAATGCGCTGCTGGGCTGGCGCGGCTGTCGGCGCTCCGCCGGTCAGGAGCAGCTGCGCGCGCCGCTACCGCCGGTCCACCTCGCTGGAGCCATGTCCGCCTCCGCGACGCGCCGCTCTCGCGCTCGCGAGCCGCTTCTGGCCGAGCCACCGCGCCCATTTGTCCGTCCGTCCGCGCGCCGCCGTCGTCTCGCCGGAGTTCCCTCCCCTCTCTCTCTCTCTTGTCGCTCTCTTTCTCTCTCTCTCTCTTTTCTCTCTCTCTCTTTTTCTTTTCTCTCTCCTCTCCTCACTCTCTTATCCGTTTTTTGAAGGAAAGAAAATTTTTTTTTTTTATTATTATTTTGGGAGAAAGAGACAAAATAGCATGATGAGGGATGGGTTTGATGTGACGTGTGAGATGATGTGTGATGTGATGTGACACTCAACCCCATACTACCCCGTACACACGCGTTACGCGTACACCGCGACGTACACACTCTCGTCACTACCCGCGCACAGCGCGACCAAGCGAAATTCTCGATTAACGCGACACGAGTATTTAAATGATAATAAAGTAATTAAATACTTGCCACACAAAAATAACATATTTCCGATTAGCGTGACATAGACTTTTCCACGACGTCCACGTGGGTCCGAGCTTATGATATTAGTCGTAATTTATCAATTAATCGAGATCAATTAAGGCGTACATCAATCGCTTGAAAGGCGTGTCAATGCGGGGATTGAGTAGGCGAACTACGAGTACACTAAGAAACTCGACTAATTCAAGCTACGATGACTAGTTGATCAATTAAAATGGGCAATGTAACCATAGACTAAGTCGATTAAATTAAAACAATAGGCTATGACGTACCTAGGAATGCGTGTCGAAACGCGGGGTATCGAGTGCCGGGTAGTCGATGGTTAATGGGATCACAAAATTTATAGTTTGGTGAATAAAACACTAACTATATGTATTATAAGGGACCTAAGCTAATGTAATTAGACCAAATAAATCAAGGCCTATAGTTTGGTTATTTAAATTTGAAACCATAGGTTGATATCGAGATATGCATTGGCACATCTAGGAACCAAATGAGTAACAAATTATGTCACTTGTATTGAGTTAGTGGTGAGTTTGTGGTCTAAGTGGCAAGAGATGGACCATTAGATAAGCCTCGGGATACGTAAACCCATGAAGATCAATGACTAGAAATTAATGTCACCTTAATATATAAGATGAGTTGATCAAAACACATGCAATCAAAACCCATTTCATTTGATGATTCAGAGAAAATCAGAGAGAAAGAAAGATGAAATTGAAGCTAAAGATTATCAATTTGAGGTCAAAATTGTGGATCAAACTTAAGGTAATTTTCTTCCTTATTTTATACATTCAAATGATCTTAAGATTTGTATGTTTTTGATGGAATTCGAATTGAGGATTTCTGTCACTGATTTCTGGTGTTATCTTAATGAATTATGTAACAGCCCATTTTTCAAATGGAGCGCCACGGGGGCCGATGCGGGCCCACAACCTGACCTACTAGTGCCAGCTGTGTCCCACATGTCATCTCATCCACCATTCAATCATTATTAACCTCATATTACAACAATTTACTGTTTAAATTGTTACTGAACTCAAGTCATCTGCTAAGATCATTTTAAACCCAAATAAATCACAGCGTAAGTCTTTTAACATGACAATCATTATATAAACGTTAAAAGTCATGCAATCAACTCTGATACCTAGTATGGAAAACTCATATATCATCATAGATCAAAACTGTACCTCAATGTATCAAATTATCAAGGCAAAACACATTTTTCGGTCCTTGAACTTTGAAACTTTTATGCTTTTAGTCCTTCAACTTTTATTAGTGTTAATTTGGTCCCTGAACTTTCATTTTTGTACATTTGGTCCCTGAACTTTTGAGTGTTTTATGCTTTTGGTCCTTAACTTTGAGGTTTTTACGTTTTTCGGGGAAAATTATTTTTTTTTTCGGCTTTTATTGGTCGATGTGAGTCGTTCGGCTTAGTAGTATAAACCACTTTACTCTTTTTGACTAGTCACACGTTACTTTTATTACCCACATTACCGAATTTAACACTTTAAATGGTGGACGGACTAAATGTAGATCTTTGTAAAAGTTCAAGGACTAAATGTGTAGTAATAAAAGTTTAGGGACCAAAAGCAAAAAAAACACAAAGTTCAGGGACCAAATGATAGGTTTTGCCAATTATCAACAATATAGAGTCCTAGTGTATCACACAATCCCGAATCCCAAAATAAAACAACATATGTATATACAAACATACAAGCCTGACTATCTGTCTCTGTATCACAAATATTTCGGTAGTTTGCCCTTGCCCCTGCTCGTACTAGGATCTGCACTCAAATCATCACAAAAAGACAGATGACGAATCCAAAGTGAGTATTCCCAAGGAAATTAAGTGAGCAATAAGGAAAGTAAATACGGGAATTTAAACAAAACTATTAAATAAACATGCGGAAATATAAACAGGCAACTATGTTCATCGCATGCATATGTAATAGTGGAAGCTCAAAGTGTGTGTTCCTAGCCCCTAGGGTCAGACTAGCGACATACTTCGGACTCCCAACAGACTACTGCCGACGAGTAACACTCAAGCAAGGCCAATATCTGGATCCGCTATGAACTTAAGATTTGTATGTTTTTTATGGAATTCGAATTGAGGATTTCAGTCACTGATTTCTGGTGTTATCTTGATGAATTATGTAACAGCCCATTTTCCAAATGGACCGCCACGGGGGCCGATGCGGGCCCACAACCTTGGCCTACCAGTGCCAACCGTGTCCCACATGTCATCTCATCCACCATTCAATCATTATTAACCTCATATTACAACAATTTACTGTTTAAATTGTTATTGAACTCAAGCCATCTGCTAAGATCATTTTAAACTCAAATAAATCACAGCGAAAGTCTTTTAACATGACAATCATTATATAAACATTAAAAGTCATGCAATCAACTCTAACACCTAGTGTGGAAAACTCATATATCATCATAGATCAAAATTGTACCTCAATGTATCAATTATGAACAATTTGGTCCTTGAACTTTCATTTTTGTACATTTGGTCCCCGAACTTTTGAGTGTTTTATGCTTTTGGTCCTTAACTTTGAGGTTTTTATAGAGTCCGATGTGAGCTTGTATAAACCACACAATCCCGAATCACAAAATAAAACAACATATGTATATACAAACATACAAGCCAATTATCAACGACTAGTGTATCAATCCCGAATCCCAAAATAAAACAACATTTGTATCACAAATATTCCAGTAGCTTGCCCTTGCCCCTGCTCGTACTAGGATCTGCACTCAAATCATCACAAAAAGACAGATGATGAATCCAAAGTGAGTATTCACAAGGAAATTAAGTGAGCAATAAGGAAAGTAAATACGAGAATTTAAACAAAACTATTAAATAAACATGCGAAAATAAAAATAGACAACTATGCTCATCGCATGCATATGTAATAGTGGAAGCTCAAAGTGTGTGTTCCTAGCCCCTAGGGTCAGACTAGCGCCATACTTCGGACTCCCAACTGACTACTGTCGACGAGTAGCACTCAAGCAAGACCAGTATCTGGATCCGCTTGGTGGTCGGCGTGGAACCTACGACGCACCCACACGTGCCCGTCACAACTCTTGGGTAGCCCTATTCACCGAGATGGCGCACGTGTTATGGCCTAATGGACGTACACACAGAAATGACACGGAGGGAGAGCCTCAACGTCCGTCCATTGAACCATACCAGGAATAGAGTATTGAAAGACATAAAATGAATTTAAAAGCAAAAGTAAATACCGCTCAAGTAATTTCAGTTGGGATACTACACACCTCACACCGCACTCCGTGTTCCGTCACTAACCCCCGGTCCAGCTCCGCCTAGTCCCCGATATCCCAAATTACCGCCCGTAATGACCTAATTCCATTTATAGTTGATATTTAGTCATTTGAATGTGTTTTAAGTCATTTAACACAAATTATGTCAAAACAGTAGAATCTAGTGCGCTAGGTATGGGAATTAGCGCGCTAGATTCCCAGACAGTGATACGTTCGCCCAGCAAGCTGAACATTAGCGCGCTAATCGCGCTCTGGACAAAAACTGCTGAAAATTTCTGGGTTTTACACACACCCACCAACCCAACAACAGCCACAACACCAACCACACAACTTTATAGCACTAGAAACCTATCTAAACAACAACTCAACATCCGCCAAAACATCACCAACAACTCCAAAAGCGTGATCAAAAGATAGAGAAAGTTGAGATAGTTGTGATTCTCAACTCAAATATGTTATATTTATGATGGTTCGTGATTATTAATTGAATTTTAAGGTTATGGTATGATTTGGGATCATTTGGAGGTGATTTGTGGGGGTTTGGGGATGCAAAATTGCATTTCTGCAGTTCTGCCCGAGCGTGGAGCGTGCTCCCCCATTTGAGGGAGCGCACCCCCTTCCATGGGCAACCTCAAATTGAGTGACTTTAGTAAAACGACCATATCTCCCTTGTTTTAAGTCGGATTTCGACATTCTACCTATCATTGGAAAGATAAGAGAGAACACTACCACCTAGAAGCATTATTTTTCAAAAATAAAGCCATCGTATATATCAAAAATTGGTCGGAAGTCAAGAGTTATTGATAGGGATGGTTCAATTGTGAGTTTTGGGACCGATTTGGGAAGATTGGTTTGAAACCTATTCAACCAATTTGAATACACAATAAACATACTTAAATGACTTCGGGGACTTATGGAACCATAGCTCAGTATCGGGGAGCTAGTCGGGTCGGATTCGGGAGTCCGGGGAAGTCAGAGCGCGTTGAGGTTTATAAAACCCACTGGAACGTCACTTGAGTATTTACTTACTTTCAATATTGTTTTACTATATTTCCTGATTCCATTCTTTATTTACTCGGTTATCTTTATATGTATCACTGTTTGGACGGTTGGTTGAGTTTACTCCCGCCGAATATTATGTTGTGTGTCTATGCACTCTAGACCATAACATGTATATCAGGAGTCCTCGGTGGATAATGACATGAGCTATTTTGTCGGTACATGTGTCGGTGCGTCGTGGATCTACGCCGGCCATCAAGAGGGACCAGGTGATGGGCTAGTTGGGTGCGCCCACTAGTGGGATCCTGGGGAGGATATCCAAAATATGGTATAGTCTGACTGGAACAGACACACACGTTTGCTTTTTATTGTTATTTACGCATGCGATGATCCATTTACAGTTGTTTGTTTATATTCGCATGTTTATTTAACTGTATTTCTCGGATTTTCTTTACTTTATCATATGAATGCTCAGTGAATTTCCTTGGGGTTTTACTTATTGGACTCGTCATTTGTTTTTGTTGTGATGGCTGAGTGCATATCCTTCTACGAGTAAGGGCAAGGGGATCCTTGGCGACTATCTCTGAGCTCGCCCACTGTTCGGCACACTACTAGTAGGTTTTTATTTTGTCATTTTGATATATATATATATATATATATATTTGGGTTTATGGGATACTGGTGAGACATGTGTACTTATATTTATATTTACTTTTGTCGCCTTCTATATACAGTGTACTCTATTCTGGGTTTTCCACAGTAGGATTGATGCTCTATTAAACTTAAGAGTTAATGAAAATACATGTTAATATTACCTTAAGACTTCCGCTATAAAATATCGATTACCTATTCGCAACTCTGTAATACACAAACTACTATCATGGCTAGGACTTGCATAAGCTACAAACAGTTGAACATATGAACTAAGTAAGTAATACGTGGACACGATTATCGAGATATGAGATGGACGAACAGGTGTCGGACACGTGTAGCTGGGCCCTTTGGGCGAAGAGCTTACGGAGATACGACACCCTGGGCGGCGAGGGCCGCCACAAATTGCCTTCATTTGGTGAAACATCCGCATGAAGAGACAAAATTTAAATTAAACGTAAACTAAACCTAAAACAAATAAAAATAAAATCATAGTGGAAGAAGAATTATATAAAAAAAGAGACCAAACTAAACACTTTGTCAGAATGATTGTTCATTGCCTTGCAGACACGTTAATTGCCTCGCAGATGAAACCCTGCCACTGCAATGGCGTTGTCAATATTGTCTGCTTTGATGTTATCCACGAACTGTTGAGGGCCATCAACAACCCCTGAACACCTCATTAAACCTAAAATCTCTCGTCTTCATTATCACCTGATCTCACCTCCTTCCACCATTACTACTACGCCATCCACCTCAATCTATTTGAAAAGCCCTAGATTTAAGAATATCTTTAGATCTAAGAGCAATGTAATGACCCGAATAATATAATCCTAGTTGTATATATGCTTTGTAGGACCGTGACTTGGCACCCAGGCCAGTCCTATGTAGCGAACTCAATCGGTACTCGGGCGTCGACACCGAGGTAATAATTAAATAATTTTACTTGATTTTGATGTTTGTGCTATATATGTTTATATATGTGCACAACTTTTAAATGATTTTTTTCTTATAAAAAAAAAGTGTGCAAGTTACTTTTTGAAAGGTACGCGTGGGACGATCATGTGGATTAAAAATTTGGGCTTAGGTTCATGACTTAATTCACTTACTTAGAATCAAACTAGTCATATAAACTATGTAGTGAGTTTCAAAATAATTTAGGATGTAATCAATTAAGTTTATGTGCATCATTTCAATAAGGCCTAAGTTTAGAAGAAATTGGAAAGTTATAAATTTCCTAAGTGAGTGATCGGGCTTAGACACATAAATTAAGCCTAAAGTTGAGAAAATTTTCATATTATTATGGTACCTAACTTATCAAATGAAGTTTATGAAATATATTTACTTAATACATGTCATAGTCTTTATGGATTATCAAAGACATGAAATTTAGAAACTTGGATGGAGACCACACTCTTAGTACAATGGTTTACCTAGTGATGTGTCCATGTGGGGATCTCAATGAGTCTAACGCGCGCCGAACGCGTCAATAAAATAAAGTTTCATAAACCAACTATTTTTTAGAATAGTGGCAAATGGTCGATCCCACATAGATTAGTAGTCTTTCTTAGGTCAAAAATAACAAAAATGGAAAATCGAGGGTTTTAAATAAATAATTAAACTAACTAATTAAACTAACTATATAAAATAATTAAAATAATTTTGAAAACAATTAATGAATACCTAAGTAACACCTAGTCTACAGTTCCACAAATCAGGATCAAGATTCAATAGCAATCATGGTCTTCAATCTTTCCCAAAAAGTCATTAATTTATATTCTCCAAGAAGAGCTATAGAAAATCGACATCCGCCAGAAATTTCTCGTTCCCCTAATCTCGATAGTCAGGACGTCCGCCACTAACTACTTCCCTAATCAATGCATAACCCTAAACATCCGTCAATCAGGTTTAACACACTAACCGCAGTAATATGGATCTGTGGGAACACTAATCCTAAATAACCGGATCGCATCCGCTTCCGATTTAACCTATATTTAATTGTTGCACACTCAAGAACCAAAAGGGTTTGAAGGAAAACAGGTGAATGTTTGTCACTTTATTGGTCCAAAAGCACAATTACACGGATACTAATGGTCCAAGTAATTATAGGTTGTCCCCCTAAAAGCATGCACTGCCCACATACATACCCTAGATCTAAACCATAAACCTTAAAATCAACAACAATGAAATAGGAGAATTTAAACTAAATTAAATAATAAAATAAAATATCTCACATAATATGTAATGAATCCATAATCCCGACTTGTTTCCCCGCCGACCTAAGTAATCGTAGAGAGAAGTCGATAACAAAGTGTTCTACGTACTCTAATAATACCCTAAGTTCATATATATAAAACTACTAAAAATTGGTCCCGGGAGGTGAGAGAAACTAATTTTGGGGGTTGGGGAGGTGACTCGTGCGCCGAGGAGCATCTGGTGGTTGATGGGCGTTTTTTGCACTGCTTGGGATACGTGTCAACAGCCGATTGGGCGAGCTGCTGGAACCAGCTGACGTGTCACCTTCTGATTGGTGGAGGCCGCGATGACGTCCCGGGTTGGGGTGAGAGCGTGACACGTGGCGCACGGGAGGCGGTGTGAAAGTCGTACGACTCGAACGAAATTATGGGAGACGGTGCTGACGCGCATCCCGATGAAGAACTGATGGAGGCTGAAGCGAGTGAGAAGACTTCTAGTGAGCTAGACCAATTGAACTGTGACGCGTGGCGCTGATCGATGAAATGGCGGAACCTAATTGGAACCACGTGGCTTGTGGAAACGAGTTGGGCCAATAGAGAAGCGACACGTGGCACGTTGATGGAAACACATGGAATGCTTAGCGAGCTGGACCAATAGACGGTTGACATGTGGCACGTTGAGGCGAGCAGGACCAATAGTATGTTGCCACGTGTAATTGGTATGCTGATCCTCTATTCTACCCACCGTGCTGCACATAACTCGAGACAAATAATCCGGCATCCGATCAATGCATGTAAATACTCCATTTTGAGTATTTTTTTTGCCACGAATTCAACCGCGCACTCTGTTTCACCTAAAAATGATCAATAGATATAATTAAATATATATTTTAGAGATTTTCTATATTTAAATATACTAAAATAAACTACTAAAAACATATAAATACCGACTTATCATAGTCATAATGGATCCTATGGTATCCATATGGGAACTAACACCAACTATGTATAAATCTAGAAATTTGATGGATGAAATAGTACTAGGATAATCTAATGGCCAAGCTTTTCAAAAAGTCTGAATAGTGTAAAAGACACACTTAATCTCTACACCATGCATGAACTCAAAACACTTTAGATAAATTTGGAGAGAAAAGAGAGGGGTTTGGTTAGAAATAGTGCTGAAAAACCAATGAGAAGGTGAAGTTGGAGCTAATGATCTCAATAAGCTTGAGTTTTCATAAGGATCAAACCTTAGGTAACAAATCTCTTCAATTTCAATAGTACATTGTGATGATTTGAGGTTCTTTATATCATTATAGTGTTGAAATTTTGTCAAGTTAGATGAATTTCCTAATATTATGAGATGATTATGAATCAAAAAAAAATCAAAGTTTCTCTCATGTTCATGAAAAACTTATGCTTTGGTTCAAGAATGAGGGATTTTGGGTAAATAAAAGAATAGATTGATTTTCTTGTGTAATTGGGTGTTTAATCTTTGAGTTTCTACTCCTATATTGATGTTCAATGATGTCTTATATTGGGTGTAAATGTTGGACAAAAATCAAGGGTTTTGAACCATGCATTGTGAATTTAGTTATTCGTGAATACTACATGTTTAATGAAATGTCAAGATTATAGCTGAAATTCTAGAGAGATAAATCCTTCATTTCTTCTCAAAATTGGTTAATTTTTTTATAAGTTGTTCTTGGATATTTGGATAAGCTTTTCAACAAAAATCACGTTATTTAGATGTGTGGTTTGAGAGTTATGAATTTATTTTATATTGTTGGTCCGAAACTCTACCAAAGTGAATTGTTTTGGCATTTTGAGCATAACTCTCTCAATTTTAATCGGATTTGAGCGTATTTTACCATTTCGGAAAGCTTATACATAGAACAAAAACTTAACATCAGTATCTCTTAAAAATTGAGTTATCTTATTTATCTAAAATGGACTGAAATTTAGTACATGTCCGTAGAGATAATTCCTTTTGTAAGTGTGTGGATGTAGGGACATTTTTCGAGGGCCTCCACTAATCGAAAAATAACCAAAATCTCCATAATAGTTTGAAATACTATAAATTAGGTTCCCCAAGAGTTTCAAATGATTCTGAGTTGTTTTGAATTGTTATTCAAATATATTTTGAAATAGGCGAAATTTACTTACTTAATGAGCTGATTTTTTACTTAAGGTGTTTCCAGGCATCAAATGATGTCGGAATTGAACCAAAATTTTCGTAATGTGTTATTGGATCATAGTAAAGGTGTACACCGAGTTTCGTGCTTTTGTAGTGTGTCTAACATAGTTTTCGAGTCATGCTTCGAATAAGAGATCAATATTTACAAATAAGACTTATAGTTTTACTTAGAGTCTCAAATTTGGTTCTCGATCATAATAATGAGATCTTAGTACTCAAAAACCTTGGTTTTCAGTTAATAAACTTCATTGAATCAACAATGAGAATTTTGAAAATTTATATGAGTGTTTTAGCCGCATTTCAAGTTGGATAAAAATTAAGTTTTTGGAAATTATTTTAAGGTCCCCAAAGGACTGTTTTTGCAAATCAATGCATTCAACCAACTTGAAATGGTTTCCAATGAACTTTGATGATTCAATAACACGTAAAACAACAAGAAAATGTCTACAACTTTGTAACACTAACTTTGGGCATTTTAGCCGAGTTAAGTGTCAAGGAGTATTTAAAGTGAATAAAAGAAGCATCTCGAGGTTATTCTTTCACATCAAGCCTTCGTATATGGTATGAATAAGGGACTAGGGACCTCGAAGGTTTTATCATAAACTTGTTTAGGACACATTGAAGTTGATATTTGGTCTAAGTTTAGTAGAAAAGATATTGAAGCAAATAGTGGAATGTATTACAATCAACTGGATAGTTAAACTTAAATAATCTCTAACACATACCTAATAAACTCTAATAAGTACCAGGGACCTAGAGCGTCAATTCCGAATATAAGGAGGGGTAGTACGGACGTGTGGGAGTTGCGTTTAGCTAAGATATTATTGTTTGTTGAGGTAAGTAAACCAGTAAGAAAATCAATACTATTTCTTTTCACTTTCCTTGTTTTATTTTTGAAATGATTGGCTCAAATTGTTGGACTCTAATTTCCCACCAAGTGGCTTAGGTGTTTGAGTGGTTAGACCTAATGGACTATGACCACTCGTGAGTTGAGCGTTCGGGTAGCTCCCGAGGGCCGCGGCTCCTCCCGAGTCTGAATCCTTTTGATGTAAGCATTCAGGGTCACTGTGGCTCCTCAATAAGTAGCAAACATCCAAGGTCATTGTAGTCTCCTTTGGAACTCTCTCGGATTGCGATTTAGGTAAATTTGTCGGTGCCGAATGAATTGGTATGGCTTGTGAGGCTTCGATCCACAGTACCAACTTCCGCACTTACACCTTTTGACGGTGTAGAGTGTATAAACCACTCTCTCCCTATCTTTTGCTTCCGCGCCACTTAGTTCATATCGTTGATTGTCCTAGTCTGTCTATCATGCACTTTACTGCTTTATTTACTGTTCTTTCATTTCCTGCATAATCTATAGACTTATCATTTATTATCTTGAAATATTGTTGAGTTTTTGTCAGATTTACTCACTGAGATTGTCTCCATTACTAATGCCAATTGCAGGTCCCTCTAGTAGTTGAGGCAAGGAGCCTATGATCGACGATTATCTCTGAGCTTTCCTCAAAATCATCTCCTCTCTATTACTACTAAAATGTCAGCCCCTCGTCTTTAGGACAATTGACTGACCTAGATTAACTTAATTCTCTGATAATCTAGTCAATCTAATCTATTAACTCAACTTTGACCTCAAAATAATAATTATTTCAATCCTTTATAAAGCTCCAAAACTAAATAATGCTCCAAAAACTTAATTTATATTATCAATGAAACTCAATTCATGATTCGTTCAATTGGATCAAATTAGGAAATAATAAGGATTATTCTCCGTATTTTGTAAAAAAATTCAGCAACACCTCCCCTAAAAGTGGTCTGCCGTCGAAAAACTTTCACCTAATAGACAACAAGAATGGGGAGATGCCTCGAAAGACTCACAACTCCCCGCAATTCATAATATATATCAAAATTGAACTTTTAAACTAACTTAGAGTCTCCGATCACTTAATTACAACTTTACAATCCCAAATACACCAAAACTGAAATATAAACATTTCAACATAATTTAAACTGACTTAGAAGACTCTTATAATCATTCAATGAAAGTTACGCCCTACCTCATCCCAAAAATCCCAAAATAATATACATAAACAATTTACAACAAGAATTTACTTTAACTTTTGAAAACTGAAAACATTCACCAAGATCCAAGATGTCCTTTTGTCCCTTCTCTTCATGTAGAATCTGACACCATAAAAAAACAACTCAAAAATGTCAGGTAAGTAAATTCCTACATTGATCTGTACTCCCGCAATTGTTAGTCTGATACATAGAGACATGTAATTGCGTTTCCAAATAAACAATAAAATATATGCGTCAACATGACATGCAATCCACTATGTAGTTGTTTCTTAACTGTAATCAGACGTCGACTTCCAAAAATAGTACAGATACAGTATTAAGAGATCATGAAATGCAGAGATAACTTGTCGGCGTTAGACTCCACTAGTCTCACTAGACGACGTAAAGGCAGGATTGAAACCTAGTTTCAATCAAACGAAACTCTGAAACAAGTTTATCCCCCTCACTCACTCTATGTATGCATGTCCAAGAATGATAAAATGCAATGCAGACTATGATACAATTACAGGTACAAAGATATTCATTCAATAGTAAAGATTACTGTAGGGTTTACTTACCACCGAACCAACTCAAAGTTGGTTACGAAGCCTCACACAACGTTTCCCGCCTTTCACATACTTCAACAAGTCATATTTAAATCATAAAATTCAGGTGTTAAAGTTGCAACTCTATTTTAATACTTCAAAACCATTTTTCAAGCTACAATGGAGTTCAAACCACTCCAAACTCCAACAACTATCTTAAGTCTCAAAACTTAATTTATGTCTTTGATTTCAATCATAAACTACTTAATTGGCTTCAAAAGCGATTTACAAATTTACTATGAATCTTAAATTGAGATTTTAACTCAATTGGCAATTTTAACCTTACCAATTCCAAATCTCAAGTTTAGAACTTTAACAAATCCCAATTTACTCATTTTATTGACTTTTGGAGCCTTTTCCTTCGCCAAAACATCTAAACATTGCATTGCAATTTTTATATAAGTCTCTCATTCATATTCCAAGTCAAAACCACCCCGAGATAAGCCTTCAACACTTTGTCAAATTATAGATAGTGCAGATTTTTCATTAGCGAGACCCTATGTTTGACGCTACATTTCAACCTCTAATCCAATAAATTTCACCACAAGCCTTATTGACCATTGAAATAGGATACCAAGATTCAAACAAACCTATTTGCAAGCATTTTGAACATCTATAAGGTCTTTTAATCATTCGTCAAACATAGCTACTCGCATCTTTGACAGTGGCTCGCAGGCTACCTTTGCACCACTTTTTCACTACCAAAACAAATGATTCTAAGTTTGTACCTTTTTATTCTATAAAATACAATAGACAAGGGTTAAAATAAGCTCAACCCCACGTAATTTGGATATCGCTTATCGACCCAACTTGCTTGCTTGCAAACAGTTTTCTATACTCAGCCAATTTTTCAGCAAGTCTAAAAACAAGATTTTACCCCATGTTCTTGACTTCGAAAACCCCACCAAAATCACTCCGATCTCAAATCTGATTTTAAGGGACCTCGATTGACATAAACATGAGAATCCATCAAAAATTGCGATCAAAAACCTTCATTTAATCGCCCAAATCATTACCTCAAAGTAGCCCAAACTTGGATTGTATTACTAATTTCTACAAAACTAATTTTTAGGCTACCAATTCAACCTCAAACAACCCCGCTAAACTTTTCCAAAACCTCAAGCTGTTTCTAGGGGACTAAGATTGATATATAAACATGAAAATCCATTGAAGATTTTGTTCAAAAATATTTGTTTGATCAATCGAAATCAGACCTCAACATGGCTAAAAACTAAAACTGCTCAACTATCCAAAACACCAACTGACTTTAAAAGACTTGTTCAAACCCTAAAATATTCATTCCAGCAAACTCAAAACCATCTAAAAACATCAAAGAACGTCAATAACTAAAAATAGTCAAAATCCCACTCTTTATTTTTTTTATTCAACACAACAACAACAAAAACAATCAAATTTCATCGTCATCAATCATCTTATCTAATTTCTCTCAACAACAGCCACAACGACACACAACAACAGTAATGTCCGTCCCCCCCCCCCCCCCCCCCATTCATCATCGTCTTCCTTCCCTTTTCTCTCGATTAAACCCATAGATTCATCAATAAACTCCTCAAAACCGATTGAATAAGCCATGAATTCACCAAACCAACCTTGAATTCAAGTTTAGAACTTACCCCAATCGGTGATTGGCTCCATCGTGTTCACTGTCTTCACGACTTCTATTCAGTCCGAGAGAGAAGACAACGCAGAGAGAGAGAGAGAGAGAGAGAGAGAGAGAGAGAGAGAGAGAGAGAGACTGTACAACGAGAGGGATGGATGGTCGAGGAAGAGAGGAGGGGAGGCACGGTTTGAGGGAAGAAGATGAAACCGAATTGAGGGAGGAGGGAGGGAAGGGTTTGATCGAAAACCCCAAACCCCTTAATTTTTTGTTTGGTTTATCTCCATTTACCAATTTGCCCCTTAATCCTATCCTTTTTCTTTGAAAACCAAATGCCCTCCATGGTCTTTTCTCATTTTCTTTTTTATTTTCATGTTTATTTCTTTTATTTTAGACCATATAAAACCTCAATTCCGACAAATATTGGAAAAATTTTCAGCCCATTCTGTTACTCGCGAACATCGCGTTTACACCACTACTTGGCCCTATTTCGCGTTGAATAGAGTATAATACATCAAATAGGCACGCGACACACAAAAATAATATTTCGACTTATGATCCCCGGTCCGTAATGCGTGATCCCACCTCGGATACTTAAATATCAAATTAAATCGAAAATACTTAATTAGTCGCCTAATCAAGTTTATGAATTTATCAAATGTCACACGTTGGTTCTTTTTGATATTTTAGATGTACATACGAACTACTCTTGTTGTTTCTTGTTATATTTTGAGATACTACAGGTTGTGAGACTCCATATACATGTATATGATGACTTGATCATTGTATTGTATTGATTCCCACTTCATGCATATACATGAAATCTATTTTTTCTAGGATTTCCACATTAGGATTGTCCCAACTCTTACTCGTTAATTGTTTGAGTTGTTTTAAACTGACTAACTTTCCCCGAGATTTATTAAGACTTATTTAAAGTAAATAACAACTTAATAAGGAACTAACGATCAAATGACATGGAAAAGATGATGACTAGGCATGTGGTGATTTCACAAGGGGTTGACAAGGAGTCCACGTAGGCTTAGGCCAAGGCGGGGCCTAGTTTGTAGGGATGAGGACGTCACAAGCATCCATAGTGGTTGAACTCATTTTAGAGTTAGTTAGCGAAGTGTCACATCATCGTTTTATTACACTTTTCTCTACTACATTTCACTCCATAAAATAGTTAAACCATCAACTACACAATTTATAGGACCCACAATCACATCACTAACACACAAATAAAAAATTTGTTGTAAATATAAAAAGGGACTAGCGCACAAAAAAATAATTTTTTTTTTATTTACGCGACTCAACGTTCAAACGTGTAACCAAATGCACCTACATTGTGTAAAAATTGCCTGTGTAATGCTCGTGCATTATACGGGCATTGTGGGTGCTCTAAGAAATAATGATAATAAATAAAGAATATGACAAACGAACACATGAAAAAAAAAAAGCGAAAGCAAGACGCCGCTATTGTCGACCATTAATTCACTTGCCATTTTGACACGCACTGGATTCGTGCATGAAAATCGATTACAATACTCATATCCAAAAGGGAAAAACCCTAGGATGATGACTTTCGGCACCGACTCAAAAGTTTCGTCCGATACATGCACACGCATTTCATGGTACATCAGGGTGCATCCGACGACCGTTGGACTAGACAGTAGACACCAAATGTCGGTCACTCTAGCGTTGTCCATCAAAAGATTCAAAAGTGCGGCGAACGGTGAACCAAACCAACCCATCCCTTTTTCTCGCCTGACGTGACAAATGACTTGATACTGATTGTACAGTACACACGTGTGGCCTCTTCTTCTTCTTCTTCTTCTTCTTCTTCTTCTCAGGACACTTCGCTCAACACTCGCTCGTCGCGCACCGCCATGGTCACGGCCTTCGCGAGCCCTTCAACAGTTTGGGCTCCCAACGACAACAGAGACCACCGCGTCTCCTCCACATTCAACAAAACCGTACACTTCTCTCCTCATTGTTCGATTGTTCTTCCATTTTTGCTTCTTCGCGTTTTGTTTCATCTTGCTTTCTGTTCACAGGTTTGCTTGCAAGATTGGTGGTTGATTAGGTCGGAGAGCGAGTTTCAAGGCAAGATATTGGGCGTCGGAGGATTGACAGTGTAATCTCCACACACAATCTAGGGCTTTTTTGGGGGGTTTTATTTTATGCCTGTTTTCTTTTTCTTGAATTAGGGTTTGTCATTGTTTCATGAATTAGGGTTTCTCTCAATGCTTGAGTAGGAATTTATACCATTTTGTTTTAGTAAAAAATTAATCTTGATTGAAAATGTAATGGTTTTTTTTTTCAATGCTTGATTGAAAAATTAATCTATACCCGGTCCGGTTGCCACAATGATAAGGGCGAAGATGGGGTTGTGTGAGTTAAGTGCAAGACCTCGTTCGGGCCACTGGGTTCTCACTATCGGTTGATGAGCCTCGTGGAAATAGTGAGGGTAACCTCGACACCCACGATTATAAAAAAAAAATGTATTGCTTTTGCACCTGTGATCACTGATTTCTAAGCTTTTTTTTTTTCTTTGTTATGCGTCGGGGACCTCAATTTTGATTCTGCATTTTCGTACTAATAAGAATTTTTTGTTCAGTTAGAAGATATCTGAACTTGTAACTTCTGTTGGTGCTTATACTTGTTTCAATAATGCTGTTTGGAAAGCAGCCCGCTTCGTGTGGAGGGCGCCTTGCTATTCTGTATTTCAATTTTGTTTGACCCTAGTTGTGTGATTGAGTCTATGTTCAAGAAGCTTTGTTTGGAAAGATAGCATCTGGTAGGGGTCTCTTGATTTTATGGCGATTCATCTTATACATTGTTATTTTACTGTAGTCATTATTATTTTTATTGACATAGAAGAAGTTTCCGTTGATTAGAAAATTAAGATATTTGATCGCTAGTTTGGGGGTTTGCGATGAGTCCAGTGGTTGGAGTTAGGTGGTTTTAAACTTCAACCCAGATGATGGGTCCAAGGCCTGCACATGAAATGGGAAAAGAAGAGATAATACACAAATATTTAGTCTCATATCTTCTGATATACGCTTTATGAAATTCCGGGGTGTAATTAGTTGTTGTGTAGCAGTTTTGGCATGCTCGCAGTCCCAGTCGAGGGCAACCTACTGTTGTTTACTATATTTTCCTTCCTTACATAATTACTCTTATACATTTAAAAACAGGGAACGCCCTATGCGATTGTTTTTCTCAGCTCCAATTATCAAGAGACACGATTTATACACGCTTGAAACAGCTGATGGAATTACAATTCTGATTCAAGGCTCTGTGAATAGATCTCGTATGCAAGAAAATGGCTTCCGCTCAGAGGTCTGTTTGCCTTTTTCACATTTCACTTGATTTTCGTTTTCTCATTGTTTATAAGTCTTCATAAACTGGGCTTTTTCCTGAACATTAAGTGGTGCTTAGCAGATATGTAATCACTTCTTGATCGGGTTTCCTTATTACTGGGAGGATTTCACCAGTCAATGTATGCTGAAAGAATCTACTATTGGAGAATTTACAACGAGTTCTTCTCGTATATCAAACACAAGCAACATCTGCAAGCATAATGATTCTGAAGTACTTGAACACAATGTCCAAAGAGGGGAGTTTGAGAAATCTAAAACTAGCAGTGGTGATGTCTCAAAGGAACTTGCGATTTCATTAAAGGAAAAGGCCGTAAGTTCACCTGATGCTGACCAATGGGTTACAGAAGACTTTTTGCACGAAGATATAGTTGCTAAGAGAAAGTTCCCCTTAAATGCTTCTAAGGGGAAAAGCATAGATTCTTCTTCTGAGAAACTGAGTCTTCAGAATAATGTCAGCTTACAGGAACACTCTTTGCTCACAAATTTAAACTTGAAAAATGCAAGCCCATCTGTTGTTGACAAAGATAGAAAGCATTCAAGAACTTGTCTGAAGTCGGCAAAAAAGTTTGATGGTTTTGGTGACAGATTGAGGGCCATCAGCAGTTCCATTAAAACACCGAATGAATGTTTATCTGTGAGACAAAATTCTGCAAATTACTTGGTTGGAATGAAAACCCGTGCTGGTCATAAAGCGGGATTGTCTAATGGAATGAAAACCCATGCTGGTGATAAAGCAGGATTGTCTAATATTAATCTTGGTGATGGTGCTGAAAATTTTAATTTAGGATCACCAATTGAGAACTCTACCCAGTGCTTAGCAGAACTTAGAAATGGAAGTGGAGATTCTTGTGCCAGTGATATAAGTCTGTCAAAGCTCAATGCGGTTGTGCCAACAAAAGCTTCAGTTAATTATCTGGAAAGCTCTTCCGAAGACTTTGGGAGTTCAAAACGCTATGAGGGATGCAAGAAAAAAACCAGAACGGATGGATTGTCTCACTTAAATAAAAGTAATAATCCAAAATCATCTTATAGAGAGTCGGCAGGTCCCGCGGGAGAAAGAAAAAATGCTACTATAGCTGATAAGTATATGTTGCAGGAGGATGAGAACTTGGTTGTTGATACTTCCAGGGGGAATCTGCTCCATGATAATAGTGAATTGCCATCTGATATCTGTTCTAATGGAGTTGCAGAGAAAAACTTGTCAGTAGATACTGGACATCCACCTGGAAATTATGTGATTTCAGAAAGATTGCGAAATGGCAATTTTGATGGCATGCAAGATCCTTCTTCGCCAATGAATGCAGCTAAATTTGTTGCTTGCTCATCTAAATTTATCGCAGCCAATGCCAAAATGAACATAGATGCTTCACTAGATATGAAAAAAAAAGAAGGAATGTGTTTGAGTTCTGAATGCGTTGTCAGTAATGAAAATGGTGGTCCTGCTGTAGTATCAGAAGCAGCTGCAGATCCAGCTGCAAAACATCAAGCTGGAAGAAGTGCTTCCTACAAAGGAAAAAAGGAAAAGGCTAGGAAAATAATGAGTTCATTTGAATGTAGAAGGTCAAATAGGTTGAAAGGTTCAAATAAAATCAAAGATATGGAATCTGAAAAAAACAATGTCCATGCTGTCTCACTTGATTCTGATAGTGTAAAAAGTGCTGTTGGCATTGTGGATGGCTGCAAATTAGATTCTTCTTGTATGCAATCTGAAAGAACGTGCGAATCATCATTGGGAGGAGAAAATGTTGGTTCTCAGCATATGCACCAAACTAGTTCTATGTCATTTTCAACCCCTACTGACCCTGAAGTAGTTCTAAAACAAAAATTTGGAAGTGATAGTAATGTTATAGAGAGAAGGAAGCCAACTGAACAAAACATTGGAAGTGATGTGAATGCTATAGAGAGTAGGAAGCCGACTGAACATTGCAGTTCCTCAGTCCAGTTTGATACTAGTGACAAAACTGATTTGAAAATTTCAGAGGAAGGGATGGAGAGTCCTAATACACAAGGGATATCTACAAAAAGAACGAAGAGAAAACTAGAATATGCGACAAGATTTGTCAAAAATGTAAGCAATCTTGCATTGGATACTTATCTTTATCTTCTCGTCAAGGTTGTTTTCATGGATGGACCTCGCACTTTCTGCTGTTGGTCTTTGCTCTAAGGATGAAGCTTGTTCCAGTTTGACATATTGAGTCAGGCTTAGCTCAGCTTCTTCTTTATTTTTTCATGATTGAGATTTTCAATTGTGTTTTACTGCAATTTTTCAATTAGTAATTATAATTATTTCCAAACTCTATCCTAATCCACGTATGTTCTTAACTCAAGTTTTTTACTACATGTTTGTAAATTATAATTATAAAGATATCTAGTAAGACAACCTTGCTTTTTCGGCTTTTGCTTGAAGATTACTATCCAAAGTTTGTGATTTCTTTCCCCAAGATGAACTTTACCATATCCTGCTTAAACTGCGTTGTTGCATTTGGTCTTGTCTTCCTTATGAGATGTGACTTATATAGGTTGTCTGATTGTATTTCCAGTTTTAACTTTTAAGGGAACTTGCTGTCAAAGCTACTGAACAAGAATCTAAGCATTGTGAATAGGACGTTTTATCTACTGTCAGTTAGTTATGTTACATTGATTTTGTGCAGAAATAGATAGTGATTAACTTTGTTTTCTTTCCTCAGGAAATTACGAATTGCACCCTGAGATTTACCACTATCATTACTTTAGTCCCACTTTGTTTTACTAGTATGCACTTAGTCCCTCTTGTTTACTTTCCGGCACTCAAAAAGGCCATTCTGTTACCCTCCCGTTTGTTATGATGACATAGCATATTCTTAAACATAGTAATACAATTTTGGGTACGCTATTACCAGTCCATGTTTTACTGTCCTAGAACTGTCATTGGGTTAATAATTTATGAAGTTAAGTCCAATTTTTTTAATTGGGTTTTGTGGTAGATTTTGATGTTTATTTTCCTAATTTGATCTGTTGAGAGTCCTTTTGGACTTTGGGATCAGATTTATATGATTTGAACTGGAATTAGGAAACCAGTCCACAATTACATGTTCTGCAGTCCTGTTTTTGGATGATGTTGGGGCTTTTTTTTAATCGATCAAATGAAGGTTTTTTGTTAGGATTTTCGGTGGAAGTTGATGGTTAAAATTGCTAAAAGGATGTTTGCGTGAGGGAGAGAATATTGAAGAAACCAATCAACCATTTATTAGTTCTCATGGAAGGAAAAGTAAACTCATCTGTCAATGTGGCGCTCTTGTTTAACTTTATGCAGATGAAGGATTTTATTTTTTGTTTCTGTATGCAGTTTATTGCTTCCACCTTGTATGTCTGTTCATGTACTCAATTTCATTTTTATCTGATAAAAATGTACTCAATACCACTTTTGTGTTTGCATGATATTGTTAATTTCAGGTAACTACACCTGTACTAACAAGGAGCACGAGGAAGAACATCACTTCTGTCTCTCCAGAGTCCCGCAGCTATAAGCGGTCTAGATCTGGTGATTTCTTGTTCTATGTAGATTGAGTTGCTTTTACTTTTTATTTTATAAGAATTTGCAGTTTTTCACATCCATTACTTGACATTCCTTGTAGGGATTAGGGGATGTTTATCAAGTTTTTTAACTTTCCAGATGTGGTGGGTATTTTTCAGGACGGCTGCTTGTACCTCCTTTGGATTTTTGGTGTAACGAGCAAGTTGTTTATGATAGGGTTTGTGACCTTTTCCTTCATTTTCAGTTGATGTTATCTCATTTATATTTCATATGCACTGAACAAGTAACGTTCGTTTGCAATTATGTGCAAAATCAATAATATTTTGTTCCATGAATGAAGGGTTGAGTCATATAGCGACCAGGAGTTGATAGCTGCATAATGGTACATAGTTAATCTTCGATTGTGATGCCAATATTGTGGTCTTGTGTTTTGCTTGTAAAAAGGTAGGAAAATGTTAGACTGCCACTTAGATGCGTCAGAGTTATAAATTGTTCTTTCTGGATCTGAAATACTGCGGTCTTTTGAGTTTATTTTATGACGACATTGGGTTTAGGTGTGTTGAGAATTTGATTTCAAGTTCATTGTGGACATCTGGTCCGTGATGATGCTGTTAAGGTCGTATGCATATGGCTCAAATGAACACTGAGGCCTTTAAAACTTCTTCTGCTATGGGTAGCAAGGAGTGAGGCAAAGGCGTCCAAATAAAAGCTGGGAGCCATCAATTTCTTAGTTTATTAGTACATGGTAGATCTCACCATCTATGTATAAATTTAACGATATTACAATGCTTGAAAGATCAATAACAACAACAAAGCCTTAATCCCAGTTAGTTGTCGCTTAAATTCTATATACGAGTTAATGTAAACACCTCTCAAGTCTGAACTAAATGAGTTCTTACCTCTTTCTCACAAGTCACAACTCCACTCCCCCACCTTTCATTGGTGACCGAAAGCTTCTCCAATGACTTTTTGAATGACCAACTAGGCAACTACTCCTCTGGCAATCATCGAGTGGAAACATGCTGCCAAAGTGTTTCTTGATATTTTTTGCAAATATGGTAACTGTTTTTAAAATTATATCTTGAATATGGATGAGATAGCTGTAGACTATTGGTGTTGTGTAGAGACCTCTAAATAAATAGTTTTTGTCGCTAGGCATTGCCCTTGCGTCAGTCAGCAGTTCGCTTGGGTTTGCTTGGTGCCTTGCAACTTTATGAGAGGAAGGAGCCACGTCTTTGGGTACTTGGCTGTAAATTTTGATGTTTCACTTTTTGCAAAATCCTATTCCAATTTAATCTTTTGCTGAGTCTCTTTTATTTTTTCCTCACTATGTACCTTCAATTCTTTGCTATTTTCTCTCCCCCCTTTTTTTTTTTTTTTTGAAATGTAGCAGGAATGGTCATTTGGAATTATAATAAACGAACTTTCTGATTGATGAAAATTGCGGCTTATGCGATTCTTGATCCTAGGCCCTTCGTCATTCTTGAATCTATTCCAATCTAGCTTAGCAATCTCCACAAGAAAAATGTCTTGACCATTTTATGATTCTTGATGCAATTCCACTTACTTAGAAATCTTTGTAGCTTTTCTTTTTGTCAACCGAACAATTGGCCTTTTGTCCCCTCAATTTGCCTTATTGTTGGTTTTGCTTTACCCCCCTTTGTCCTGTTGTATTCACTTTTTTTTTAATTTAATGAAAAGATATGTGTTGGAAAGGCAGGGCTAAGTTTTTTTTTTTTTATTTTATTTTATTTTAAACTAGTGTATTTTGCCTAATGTTTTGTAGGATGGTCAAATTACTGGTATTATTCCTGGTGTCAAATCTAATGCAGGTATTTCTCATTTCTAACTCAAGGTGATTTATTTGTAGAGTAAATTATGAAGATATCTATATGCTTTAATGCTGCTCTACTACTTAAAAGTTAAGACTGCGCATTGCATGTGCATGTTCTGAAATCAAGGTTTCATATGTATTTACAGGAATCAAAACAGAGATTCTGCAAAAGAAAAAGTAATTTGCGTAACTTGAACTATTTGCTTGTTTCAGAACCATCTCAAACTGGTGAGTGACCATTTAAGACTATTTGAGATTGAAGGTTTCTTAGTGATGCTTGAAAGCTTGTGAATATCAATGTTTTCATTTTACTCTTGCCAAAAACAGTAACTAGGGCCCTGCATAATATCTTGTTTAATTGTCTTAGTCAATCGAGAATGAAATTTTTATGAGAGGAAATCAGGCAGTTTTTTAATTTTTTTTTTTTTTCTTTTGTTGATTTGATTAACATTTAGCATGTTCTAGTATGTAGTCATTTTGTCGATTTGATCTAGAAGGAAATATGTAGTTGCAACTTGCAACTGTATTCGATTGGCCTTTCCTTGAATTGTAATATCATGCTTTAATCTCAAATCTACACTTGTGTGATTGGTTATGGATGGATGAATTGTTGGGAAAAGAAGTAATGTCTTTTTTGAATGCTGGTCTTGTTAAGTGTCAACATGATACTACTAGAACTCTTCCATCCACATGTTGTGCCGCTTATCTATTACCTGATTTAATGAAGGGGCTTTTGGTGGGGTGGGTGGGGTATATGCTATGAAGTTTTAATGTAATTGGTGCATCAATAAATTTATTTAGAAAATAAATCCAATGTTCCTGTATCTTTCAACGGAAAAGAGAAGTTATTATATCATTGGTTTTCACTGGCTGGGAAGAAAAGCTGTTGTAACTGTACCATCTCATATTGAAGGTAGATCTAAGTCAGTATTTATATATTTAGTTATACCAGTCTTTAAACCAGTCCTTTTGTACTATTTCAAAGAGTAAAGATATTTATCTGATATGGAAAAGAGAATTGCTTACAGTTCAACAGTGGAGAAACTGGTCTCTTTACCATCAATCTCGCCACTAAATTAAATTTTATTGTAATCAGTGTTGTTGTAATCACTGGCAGTGACAGGTGAGGCAGATGTTTTTTTTTTTTTTTGGTTCGGACCCCAACTAATCTGGGAGAGGTTTTATTGTTGTTTTTTATTCTTTTTGGGTGCTCCTATTTGGGTTCAGTTACTCGGTGTAGTCTGTACGAACCCTCTATAGGGCCCATAATGGGGTGATGAGATCTTCCATTAGGAGTGATCTATAACTAGGATTTGAACTTGAGAGTCTTCTGGTCAATGGCCATTGAGTTGCAACCACTCAGCTCAATTGCAAAACAAGCAAAGTAACCCCTGGTGATTTTACTTGTAAGCATGATTACTGATTAGCATTCAATTGCAATCCTAAGCTCAGTTATTAATCTCTCCTTCTTGGCCCAAATGCCTACTGTAACCACTTATTTATTTTCATTTCTTATGCAGCTTTGAACTGCATGAAATTTGCCATCTCATGTTACTGCTAATACAACTTCATGAAGAAGCATTGTTTCTCTGCACAACTTGTGAGGTATTTTTTTTTTTTTTTTTTGTTCTTTGAAACTTTCACTGAAGCAAGCAAATGGAGACTTGAGAATCACAGCAGTAGATGCTAATGTCAGGATATGTTTTGCTGGGCCATGTCCATTATAAAACTAAGCTTCTAGCTGTCCAATGCTTAGATGAAGTTGCTTGTACATAGATCTCACCAGCAGATAGGGTAACAAGGTGGTTTTGTTAATTGTTGACCTTGGCCCTCATGGTCTCTGAATGTCAAGTCATGTTCATGAATGTTTTTTTTTTTTTTTTTTTTTTTTTTTTAGTGGTTTGTGATGGTTGAGTATTGGCTGTATCTTTCATTGAACCTTGGTTGGAAGTTAATGGGCTTTGGTTAGATATCATGTGCGCTTCAAATCTCTCTTCTTCAAGGGTAATAATTCATTTTAATTATTTATTAGTTATTAGTTATTATTATTAATGAGCATAGGAGTTTTTTTTTTTTTTTTCCCAAGAGAGGTTACATATTTTTGTACCATTTTAATCCACATCATTGATTGCTTAACTATTAAAGTTCTTGGACTCGAGTCTATATTGTCAAGTGGATTCATGAACAATGCGAATATAGCACGACAAGTGCTTCGAGAACTCTGGCGACGTCTTTATTCTAGTTGCACCTTTGCATGACAACATTCTGACAAAATTGACTAGTTTTGGTAGTACCTCAAACAAGTTGCATAATACTTGCTATATATGTTGGGAGGCATGAGTCATGAATCGAACTCACAACTATATGTTGTGGGTTTGCTTCTCCAAACCAATTGAGCTAGTGACATCTATTTTGATTTGATTGATGGGGGCCAAGCCACCCAAATAGATACACATGGGTTACTAAATACACGTTCTAGGCAACTTACTCTTGCAATATTGTCTTGCATAATGGACTGCAAACCACAAGGTACTTCTAGTAAGCTATCTAAATAGACATGATTTACCAACAAGTCCGCGGCTCGATTGCCTTCTCTATTTGAAATGTTTTTTTTTTTTTTTTTTGGGGGTGAATAAAAAGAGAACAAGAATTAATCCTCAGCAGTTAAAAGTTTTTCTCTTACCTGTAATACTCATAATAAAGTAGATTTCGAGTCTTTAAATTTAAAACTTGATGATTGTTTCAGGTTTGCCAACTGTAACCTTAATAAAAAAAAAACGACAATTAAATAATTACATGTACTTCTCATATTTATTATGATGTAAATGTAGGGCCTAACTCATACCCATGAAAATCCTCTATAGACAATTATTTCAAGGCTAATTATAAACATGAATTTCTAAGGTTTCAAATTGATAAAAAAGAAAAAGAAAAAGCGTGCCATGTAAAAGGCGCAGGAATCACGTGTGTTGCTGCGTTGAATGATGTCTTAAACTGTTATTTATTGGTTTGTAAAATTACACGGTAACTTTTTTTTGAGCACTAATCATACGGTGATTAACTTAAAAATTACTCCATCAGGTTCTTAATAATTGATGCTTTTGGAAAGAGGAGAGAGAGGAGGTGCGGCGGGGTCACCGGAGCAAGGAGCGGCGGCTCAAGCAGCAGCATGCAGCAGCGGTACGTGGAGGCATTTGCGTGGCGGTGGTACGTGGAGGAAGAATAGCGGCCGAGCAGCACGGAGGAGGATCTCCGCGCGCAAGAATGAGGAGGAGGCGCGGAGGCAATGGCAGAGAATCCGGAAATGGAGTGGAAGGAGGAGGTAATCAACTTTGTTTAAGTTAGTTAAGTGTAGTTTACTTAGTTTGTTTTAGTTAGTTAAGTTTAGTTTAGTTAGTTTGTTGAAGTGAGTTTAGTTAAATAAGTTTAGTTAATTAAGTTGAGTTAATTTAGTTTGTTTAAGTTAGTTTAGTTAATTTAGAAGGAGGAGGTATGTTTAGTTAATTAAGTTTGTTTAAGTTAGTTTAGTTAGTTTAGGTTAGAAGTTTAGTTTAGGTATTGGTGGTTAGTTTAGTTAGTTAAGTTTGTTTGGTTAGTTAAGTTTGTTTAGTTTAGTTTATTATATGTATTTATGTTTGTTAAGGTTAGTTAGTTTAGTTTGGTTAATTTAGTTTAGTTAGTTTGTTTAGTTTGTTAAGTCAATTAAGTTGCGTTATTTTTGGTCTTAAGGTTAGTTAGTTTAGTTAGTTTGATTAGTTACTTTGTTTAAGTTAGTTTAAGTTTATGTATCAGTTTGGTTAGTTGGAGGAAGCTAGTTGAGGTATTTAGGTTAATTTTGGTAAGTTAGTTTAGTTAATGTAGTTTGTTTAGTTATCACAATGTTGCAAGATATGTTTGCCAAATTTGTTTAGGTTAGTATATTTTAGGTTGTTTACATTGTTAATATATAGTGACATAGGTGTTGTTAATTCGCAAATCAATATTGAATCGCAATTACACCTAACTGCATGCGTGCTAATAAGAAGCTAGAATTACTACATGACCTGAAAGTAATAGAGAGTCGCCAGTTTTAACACGACCAATCATGTGCATCCCTGATTCAACGCATGATTCCCCCCATGATGCACCTACCTCCAATACACAAAACTCCACAAACATATATGTTATATTTTATGTTAAGGAAAGCCCCTAAATTTTTGAATCCATATATATAGTAGACTAAGCTCATTTAGACTTTGATTTCATTGCGATCCACTTAAGTTTCATGAACACATCCACACTTTTGTGTTTTTGTTTTTTTGGATATGTTTATGTTTTATTAGGTTATTTTAGGTTACGATTGGTTCACACACTTTGGGTAATTTATTTTAGATCAGGTTACGTTAGTTAATTAACTTACTTGAGGTTAGTTTTCAATTATTATTTGGGTAAAGGATTACTTTTATATGCTATGTTTAGTTTTGTTATAGCCGATTTATTATACTCTTTGTGTTCTAAACTAACGAAAATACAATGTTATTGCAAGAATATTTCGTTGAAGAGGAAAAGCGGAGGAAACAAGTAAGTTCATTAATTTAGTATTTTCATAATAATTTATTTACATTAGGTTATGGTTCGCATGATTTATAGGGACATATGTATTTTGTTTATGAAGAACAGTTGATATGTTTATTTATTGAACGTTATAACACAAAAAATGTAAGTGCGAAAGAATGAGTATGCTCTGTAGTTGCGCTATTATTGCGATCTTTTACATCAGAAAGTTCGATTGCGCTTTATCACCACATGATTGTCAACTAATTCCCTTAACAAATTTGTGCAATTGTGTGTAACATCTTTACATCCAATTTCAAAACATTATGTAGGGCATGTCACAAAGAAACATCCCTATTCTATTCTATGCGTACGGCTCCATTGTTAATGGGGTCAATGGCATCGCGTACAGCTCACCCCTATCAGTAGTGTTGTGGGTGAAGTTTGGGTCTAGTGCCCGTGAAATGATTGATGACGTTTGTAACGCGTTCCCTATCTCATCGACGGATACTATAGTCCATATGACTTATCGCCACATGATGCCTCTCCCCGGAGGCTCACATTATTACGTTCCTGTGTTGTTGAATGATGCGACACACTTCGACTTGATGTGGGAGACGGTGGATAAATTACCAAAGACCGCGACGGTTGATATATATTTAACATTTGAGTCAGTCGACTCAATTCAAAATCGTACGATTCATTCGCAAGTTCTTGACGAACGTAGCGGCACGCCAGACGCAGACTTACTAGACATGGACAGACTGCACATGCAATCCCCACCGGATAAGGTCGCGCAAGAGGGGTTTGTTGCTCCATTACATGAAGATAATAATGCCTATACCGACGATGACGATAACGACGACGGAAATAACGAAACTGATGAGGAAACGCATCACAACGAAGAAGTTCCATCAGTTGCGGTTTGGGATGACGTTAACTTTTGCACAGATGATCCAAGATATGATCCTCCGGGTGCGGAGAATGTCGAAGATGATGAGCAATTTGCTATCGATGAAGAGATTATGTGGGAGGAAGCTAGTGACGATGAAGTACACCAACCAATACCGGGATATAACGAAATCGATTGGGAGGTGGCTAATTCAACTGCGACCCAACATTCCCATAAGCAAACTTGGGGGGACATCCCTAACTTCGATTTGGAGATAGGGATGTGTTTTGACAATAAAAACGATTTACAACATGCTGTTAAAGTGTGGCATGTTAATAGACATTGTCAATACCACGTGATGGAATCGACTACAACTTCGTGGGCGATTAAGTGCAGATTTCCACAACACGGGTGTATGTGGCGTCTTCGCGCATGTTTCCGAAAGAAAACACTATTATGGGAGATAACACGGTTAGACGTATCGCACACGTGTATTAATCCCAACGTAGAACGCGGTCATGCCCAACTTGACGCCAACATGATGGCGCGAGAGATCCAAAGCGTCGTCAAGACCGATCAAGGTGTGACGATCAAAACATTAATAGAAATAATAAAGAAAAAATACGGACACGAAGTCAGCTACAAGCTAATGTGGGATGCAAAGAGGAAAGCAATTGCATGGGCTTTTGGAGATTGGGATGAGTCGTACGCTCAATTACCAAGATGGTTGGCGGCGGTGAGGAGTAAGAGTCCGGGGACAAGAATCGAGTGGTCACACAGACAATGGCATGATGATGAAATAAGTACCGCGTCTCCACAATTTCGTCGTGTGTTTTTCGCATTTGAAGTTTCAATACATGCTTTCAAATTTTGCAGGCCTCTGCTTCAGATTGACGCGACATTCCTATATGGCAGATACAGTGGGAAGCTCATGATTGCGTTATCTGTTGATGGAAATGGCCACATATTACCAGTTGCATTTGCCGTTATGTAAACCGAATCAATCGATTCGTGGGGGGTGGTTTTTGCGCATGCCGCGCAAACACGTGACGATGATAGGAAGGGATATGCGTTATTTCGATCGTCACCCCGACATTTTGGAGGCGGTCAACATCCCAATCAACGGCTTTTGTCCCCCGAAAGTGGTACCACCGTTATTGCTTGCGACATTTGCTTAGTAATTTCGGCACACACTTCAAAAATGGTGTCCCCCTGAAGGTACTCCTTGGTCGAGCAGCTGTTCAACATCAAGAACGAAAATTTATTGCGTGCATGGAGCGTTTCACATACTTATCTTCACGAACGCCACAATGCCTGCAATATGTCAATGCCATCCCCAAAGAACTTTGGACCCAATCGCACGACGGAGGCATGCGTTACGGATGGATGAATTCTAATGGTGTTGGTAAGTACAAAATACAATTTATTCTTTGCACTCTAATACAGTAAATATTCGACGAACCAATATTGCTTACTAGAGTTTCATCGGAAATTGCAGAGTGTTTTAACGGGGTCTTGAAGGGTGCTCGATTCTTGCCAATTACGGCGTTGACTCAGATGATATACTATAGATTGGTGACGTACCACGATCAACGCAACCAGGAAATCAATGCGGCAATCTCAAACGGCAGAGTGTACACGGAATATGTCATGGAGAAACTCACGAAATATGAGAAATCAGCAAGGAGGCATCACGTCACGTTGATCAATCGAGACATTGGTGAGTTCCAAGTGCAGACTGGAAGACATGGAGATCGCATGCATAAAGACAACAACACACAAATCGTCATCTTAAAGGACCGGGTGTGCAGTTGTAATAAATGACAGTCGTTTGGTTTCCCTTGCTCACACGTGTTAGCATCATGTGCGTTGATTCGAGTGAGCTACGCGCAGTTCATCGAGCCATACTATGGGTTAGATGTGTACGCACAGTGCTACTCGTACAAATTCAAGGCCATCCTGATGAGAAGTATTTGCCGACTTTTGGGACGAAAATCATACCCGACCCCAGTGCGCAGACGTGGCCGAGGGAGACCTAAGGGATCGCGTAGAAATACCGAGATGGATCTTCCTAATGTCCAAAGACCTTTGCGATGTGGGATTTGTCATCAAAAAGGACATAGAAGAACAACATGTCCAAATAAAGACCGTGAACGAGTACCAACTAGGAAGAACCGGTGTGGTATATGTCGTTTAGAGGGACATAACAAAAAAATTGTCCAAGCAGACCTCAACCATCCAATGACAACCTATAGTCGATTTTGTATATTGTGTGAAGTAACTTAAGTTCGTACATATGTTGCTTATGAGCATTTTCGTCGTGTGTTTTTGTGTGAACATTTATTAATTACTTATCGTTTGGTTGCGTACAACACTAATTTAGTATTTTTTAACAATATTTGTAGTTGTACTACAATGGATCCAGGACCTTCTGATCCATCACTATTGCAACTCCAATCAACACACAGATCAACGCGAACATGGAGGGGCGAGGTAACCTTTTTTACATCAATACGTCAAATTTAAATCAATAATGTATCAAAAACATACATTAATACACTATCAATTACAAGGTGTACGAAACAATGCGTGTACGTCGAAGACGTGGGGTCGTTGATCGAACGATGCAATATCATTCTAGGATGATCCCATATCTTCGTTCCAGTGGGTTCTATGGGATATCTCGGGTAGCATTTTTCAGCCTTGATTGGGCTTTGACATGCGTTTGTAGAGAGATGGCGCCCGAGACGCATACCTTTCACATGCATTGTGGGAGTGCACCATTACACTTCAAGACGTGCAGGTACGCTTGGATTACCTATCGAAGGTATGCCCGTGACGGGAACGACCGGACGCAGACTATGTTGATGTCTGTGAGAGGCTACTTGGACGAACTCCTGGTGGAGATGACGTCGTTGGATGTAAACTTAAGGTCGATTGGCTTGAGCGTAACGTACCATCAATAGATGATGATAGCGATGAGGAGTCGGTCCAACGGTACGTTCGATCGTACATACTACAACTCATCGGTGGTTGTCTTTTCGCCGACAAGTCTAATCGATTCGTCCATTTGATGTTCCTACCATTGCTGGAGGATTTCCAACTAGCTGGACAATATAGTTGGGGGAGTGCTTGTTTGACTTATTTGTACAGGGAGTTGTGTCGCGGATCTCGCGCAGGGGCACGTGAGGTTGCTGGCGCGTCAATTCTTTTACAACTTTGGGCATGGGACATATTTCCATTCATAGCACCGCGGCGCCTGCGTGTTTCTAGAGCTCAGCAGCGAACTGTGGATGGCCAAAATATGCTTATGGACGTTCCACTCGGACACAGGTATGAAAGTCGATTTGTCATTAATTTGCATAAAAATCTTGTCCAATTTCATTTATCTTAACTTATTGTCTTCTACACAGATGGCTCGATGCATTTTCGGTATCACAAAGTGCGACGCACGTCGTATCGGCTTACCGTGATGCACTCGACTCGCAGAGGCATGAGGATGATGTGGTCTGGCAACCTTATGCAGAACTCATGGGGTCTCTTCCCGATTACTGTACAAATGGTCACGGAAGTTGGCTCTCGACGTGTCCCCTTATTTGTTTCCACATTGTGGAGTGACATCGACCGAGGAAAGGGTTATGAGACAATTCGGCATGGTACAAGTGGTGCCACCTAATTGTGCTTACGACGACCGCACCGCCTCGAATTGCGTGGACATCATCATGAAAATTGGGTGACATTCCATGCAAGCTATATACACATGTGGGAGAATCGTGGGGACACCATTGCCACGGCGACACTTAATGAAGGTCACGATGACCAAGACTACATGACGTGGTATCGCTCGGTCACTAGGAGATTCATTGGACACGACGGGCGTTACGTGACTACTCGGTAATATTCTAACTCTTTTTTTCCTCGAACATTCAATATCTTATATTGCGTGCTCGACCTCTTATATTTTGTATATCGGCGTAACTGGTGCATCGATCGATGCGAGTGTTTATCGAGGATGGGTACGAGCAAGGTCTTCTTGCGCTTGATGAAGGGATTCAAATTTTAGACGAAGATGAAAGGCGAAGGTGTACTCTTTCGCATGACGGAATTAACGTCAAGCAAGACATTAATGAGGATAATGAACATGACGATGAAGAAGACGATCAGCCGAACCAAACATAGAGGTGAGAAGAAGACGAGCACGACCGGAGATTGTGCGGGAACACCAGCGTCCTCGTCCACCACGTCCATCTACTCGGGATCGAGATTGATGCGAGAGAGTAGCGAGACGATCTCCTCCAAAGACGTTCATCTCGTTCGAGAGCGAGTAGAACATAGACTGTTGGTGAGAGTAGCCAACGATCGTCGCCACCCCAGCAAGAACCTCAAATGTTTGTACCCAGGCCGCCGAGCGTGAATCTTCCTCCTTACTATTTTGATCCATACGCACCTGGGCCGTCGTCTTCATATGTGGACCATGGAATGCCTCATCCTCAAATGTATCCATCACTGCCTCAGTACATGCCTAGTCCATATACTCCTACTCCTCATACTTACAATATGCCATATGGTGGAGATCCATCTTTCATGAACTTGTTGACCATGCCTCAGCCTCATATTCCTTTTCCCCAACCCCATACAAGGAGCCAATATTTTGGGATGGTTCCACCTCCAATTTTTGGGAGCATCAGTAGCAGAGGTGAGTCGAGTGAAGCACCAGAGGAAACGCATGAATCTACTCGACGTGATTCAATGCAAGACCAGCTACCTCAACAACCTCAACCGGATGTACAAACACATCGACCAACTAGACAAATAGTACGTCCGATTTGCATCACCGAGCAACAACGTCAATGTAACCGCAGGAATAGACCTGCATGATGACTTTTCTTCAAGTCATGGTGATTTGTAAATAGCTACTGATTTGGATGAACGAAGTACGTGTATACAACCTTCTCATTGAATAAACTTATTTCTCATGTTTTCTATATTATTATAATGTCGTATATGTGATTACTCTTCAATAGTTAGTTTAGTTTGTTAAGTTAGTTTAGGTTATTTGTTTAATTTAACTTAAGTGGTTAGCTTAGTTAGTTAGGTGTCGGTGGTTAGGTTATATTAGTTTAGAATGGTTTGGTTAATTATCTTAGTTACTTAAGTTAGTTTAGTTTAGGTGTTGAGGTTAGTTTACTTTAGTGTAGTTGAGTTAGGGTATGTTCGTTAGTGTAGTTTAGTTAATTTAGTTTACATACTTAGGTTAGGTTATGTTAGTCGAGTTTAGTTCGCATAGAACCGGTGTGGTTAGGTTGTTAACAAGTAACTCTCGAGCTACTTCGATGTTTGTTTAGTTTCGTTTCGTAGTTTACGTGGATCGTTTTTTGGTTGTTTATTTTGTTAGTTAAGTTAGTTATTTTAGTTTACTTAGTTTGTATTGTTTACGTGGTTAGGTTAGTTAAGGTTAGTTAGGTTAGTTAAGGTTACTTAGTTTAGTTTGGTTAGTTTCATTTAGTTAGTATGTTTAGTTTGCAATTAAGTTAGTCTATTTTTTGTTGTTTGTGTGAGAATCGTCACGGTCTTTATTGAACTTCGACACAAAAAACACCACAATGTCATGCACAAAGTTAGTTAGTTTACTTGAGGTTAGTTAGTTACTTAGTTTAGTTTGGTTTGGTTAGGTTAGTTAAGGTTAGTTTACTCTAGTTTATTTAAGGTTACTTATGGTTAGTTAATGTTAGTTATTTCAGGTTTACTTTAGTTAGTTATTTAGTTAGTTAGTTAGTTAGTTAGTTTAGTTAAGGTTACTTACTTATTTAGTTAGTTTGGTTTGGTTAGGTTAGTTAAGGTTAGTTAGTTTAGTTTAGTTTAGTTACTTGGTTAGTTAGTTAGTTAAGGTAGTTAGTTTAGTTTGGTAAGGTTACTTATGGTTAGTTATTTTGGTTTAGTTTGGTTAGTTAAAGGTTAGTTAGTTAAAGTTAGTTAGTTTACTTTGTTAGTTAGTTTAGTTTGGTTAGGGTAGTTAAGGTTAGTTAGTTAAGTTAAGTTAGTTAGTTACTTATTTAGTTTAGTTAAAGTTAGTTAGTTATTTAGTTTAGTTTGGTTTGGTTCCCTTAGTTAGGTTAGGTTAGTTTAGTTTAGTTAGTTAGTTAGTTAGTTAGTTAGTTAGTTTAGTTAGGTTAGATTAGTTAGTTTAGAAAAGAAAGTTGAAGGTTGAAACCAATGTACATATATATATTCAAAATTTGTTTCTTTTTTATACAAATATAAACTCATTTGGTTGTAATTGTCGAGATCGCTCGACTACGACTACGACTACGACGACGCGGTCCAGCAGCTCGCGGTGTCGACGGACAAATCGAGTCCAGTTGGTGACGTGGCGGTGAGGTGGCGATGACGTGGTGGTGACGTGGGCGAGTTTTGTTTGTGAGGTGGTGCGGACGTGGCGGTGACGTGGCGGCGTTTTGTACAGATAGCGCCTTTTGAGAAGGCGCTATCTGTACATGTGGCCGCCGCGTAACCGCCACCTCAGCGCCACCTCACAAACGCAACTTTGGCTAATAACGCCTTTTGAAAAGGCGTTATTGAAGTATGTGAGGTGGCACTGACGTGGCGGTTACGTGGCGGCCACATGTACAGATAACGCCTTCTCAAAAGGCGCTATCTGTACAAAACGCCGCCACGTCATCGCCAAGTCAGCACCACGAACCAACATCCGCCCCAATAACGCCTTCTCAAAAGGCGTTATTGCCTACTTTTGTGATAAAAAAAAACCTCCCTATTTTGTGAAATAAATTGTAAAACAACCCTACTTTTGAAAAAACACCGTCTTAAACTGTTATTTATTGGTTTGTAAAATTACACGGTAACTTTTTTTTGAGCACTAATCATACGGTGATTAACTTAAAAATTACTCCATCAGGTTCTTAATAATTGATGCTTTTGGAAAAGGTTATTTTGATCTTTCTAATATTTTTTTTTCATTAACTATGGCTAGTTGATGTGTGTTCTTAAGACATGTGCTTCGCCTCCAAAAACGTCACTTATTGTGAATCAAATGGAGTAATAACAAATAAGCATCACCTTCTCTATTTGCACAAGTCGATAGAAGCTCATTAAATCGCCGATATATCTTTACTCTATCTACTCTACAAACATAGGAAAATAATATCGAATTAGTCCTTAGATTTATTTGTGGCCATCGAGGAGATCGATTTCATCAAAGATGAGATCAGCCAACGGAACCCCACAAATATTTCATTGAAATCTCATCTTTTTTGTGAGATCGTCAATAGTGTACCGAGGGTGGTTATGAAAATCCACGAGAAGCGACTGGGCGTATTGTGTGTGCCAATTGTCATTTAGCTAATAAGCTCGTGGATATTGAACTACCACAAGCAGTACTTCCCGATATTGTATTTGTGTACAAAAATAAAGTTGAATGTGAGTAAAAAAAAGGTTAAATGATGGTAATAAAGACAATCACACAAATGTTAGCATTATTCCTTATAAATAGGGCAACCCATGAGTTGAGCACATCGGTACTGGCGGAAGTCGACAGGCACGCACACGCATGTGCGGGTGAGCTCAAGTTGAAAAATTTAACAGTGCATGTGTCCCATTATCTTTTTTCGAAAGAAAGAAAATTTGTTAAAATAGGAAAAAAAGAAATGAAAAATATAATTTTTGTTGACAAATAAAAATGAAAAGGAAAGATATTGTTGTGAAGTGTGGATGACCATGCATGCACACCAACATATTGTGTAGTCATATAACTTGTATTGTCATTTCCAATGTACACCAACTCTTCCATGTATTGTTAATTACTTGTAATGTGTTGTATGACATGGGGTGTATGTGTTAATTGTCCCACATTGATTACTTGTAAAGTGTTGTATGACATGGGGTGTATATGTTAATTGTCCCACATTGCTAAGGCACATTTGTCATCATACCAAATGGCCTATATAAAGGATGCTAACCTCATTGTAAGAGCACACCAAGTTGAATGAAAACTTCTCATTCCAACTATCTCATTTCTTCTCTTCTCCTTTGTAGTAGTAGTTTGTAGTAGTAGTTTGTAGTAGTAGAAGTTCTTAGTCTTCTATTTCATTCTCTAGTTCTTAGCAAGTTCCGATTCAATTTACAACACGTTATCAGCACGAGCTTGCTCTAGCATTAAGGAGATCTTGAAGTTCAAGAAGGCTTGTTAAGGAGACAAAGCTAGGAAGATATAACTTTTGTTATTTAAATAAGTTCAATTTATTTATATATTATCATGGTTGCTTCCTTTTATTACATGCATCACTTCTATATGCATACTTTATTCATATACTATACATTATAATGTCACCGATTGCGAAAGTATGCTCTGTAGTTGCGTCTTGTACGATCTTTTACATCAGAAATCAAAAGTCAATATGTGACATAACTAGTTTTCTCTTAAAACTACAAACGATTAGTTATTGTTCTATTCTTGATTTTATAATACAAATCATGCTATAAGTTTGAGTTGATAGTGGGTAAGCCTTGTCCCCGGTAAAGCTAAACATTGAAAGGGAGACGAGTTATCCCGTTCGAGGAGGCATGACATTTAAGCAGACTTTGTCTAGCCACCCAACCTGGAGGTTGTCCCACCAACTCATACAAATAGTACATTTGATTATTAATGAATCAAGTTGTGAACATATACTTAATCATATGCTATGTTTTTTTTTTTTTTACATAAAAGAAAAGAGAAAAATATTTTATATTATATTTACTTTCAAAATATTAATCAACCATAGTCTGAATTTGTTACATTATTATAATTTTTGTAATGATAATTAAATATTACAAATTATGAATAAAGCTTGCATCTATACAAGGCTGTATGTTGTACACAATCATTCGCCAATTTCTCTTTAGAGATTTGAAAAGTGAATATTTCACTTTATATATATTTTCACCTTATGAAGTTACATATATACATACCAAAAGGGTAATGCTCCAAAAAGCTCAAAATGAGCTATTTGGGTCTCATGCTACAAAATTTAATCAGTCAAATATTAATTATAATTCCACAATTTTAATTACCTCTATGTTGAGGCTATGTGGAAATATGACCGATGAGACAATAAAAAGGTCACGTGGCCCGCCTCGATTTATTGCCGCAACAAATATCGAGTGCGCACGTCAATCCAATAAATATTAAGGATTGATTTCTTGTCTCATGGTAGCTGAGTAAAATAATGAGATATTATAAATATAATATCGCTCCCGTCCAATTAGTCCAGCTTCAAATTAAGAAGCATATGTTGCATATAATGATCATGATCGCAATAATAAATTTATGGACGTGGAAAATGTGGAAATATCAGGTAAAGGTCGTATTGACAATTCCACCAAAAATTGGAATAAAAGTGGTGCACCACTACAAAGGGCAAATAATTATTGACAATGAGCGCTCATAATTGTGACATTTTTTTAGTCATATATGAAAGGCTATTTTGCCTAAATATTGTCATATATATGCCCGAATATTTTTGTGACCTTTACCATGCCTTCAAAATCGAAGGCAAAATATTATGAATTCTATCATTGAAATATGACTCTTTTTTGATTTGCCAAACATTATTTGTCCAGATGGATCAACAAATCATGTGTTCAAGTCATGAATCAAATAAGAGCGATATATGCCTTGCCGATTGTGCTACAACGCATACAATCCTTAAAAACAGAGAATATTTCTCCAATTTGAACTTAGCTGAGGCTAATGTTCAAACAATATCTGACATCTCCAATTTGATTAATGACTCTAGAAGAGCAAATATTATGTTGTTTGAGGGAACAACAATTCATGTTGACAATGCCTTATACTCTGAAAAATCCAGAAGAAATTTACTCAGCTTTAAAGATATTCGACAAAATGGATATCACATTGAAACCATGAACGAAAATAATAGAGAATTTCTCTATGTCACATTGGTTTCAAATGAGAAAAAAGAAGTGTTAGAAAAATTCTCAGCTTTATCATCTGGATTATATTTTATTCATATAAGGCATGTCGAAACGAATGTCGTCTTAAATAAGAAAATTAATGATCCAAAGACATTCATTGGCATGACCGGCTTGGTCATCCAGGATCATCAATGATGCGAAGAATAATTAATAATTCGCATGGACATCCTTTAAGGAGTCACAAAATATTTTCAGCTGGTGATTATAATTGTGATAGTTGTTCTCAAGGTAAATTGATAGTTAAACCATCCCCAAGTAAAATTGTTGTGGAATCCCCAATTTTCTTAGAACGCATTCAGGGAGACATATGTGGACCTATTCATCCTCACTGTGGACCATTTAGATATTTCATGGTTTTGATAGATGTATCAACTAGGTGGTCACATGTTTGTTTGCTTTTGACCCGCAATGTTGCATTTGCTAGACTTTTAGCACAAATCATTAAGTTAAGAGCACAATTCCCTGACAACCCAATCAAGACTATCCGTCTTGATAATGTCGGGGAATTTCATTCTCAAGCATTTAAAAATTATTGCATGTCTATAGGAATTACCATTGAACATTCTGTTCCACACGTGCATACCCAAAATGGTTTAGCAGAATCTCTGATCAAACACATTCAATTAATTGCCAGACCTTTAATCATGAGAACTAAGTTATCAACTTCAGTTTGGGGACATGCAGTCCTTCATGCAACATCTATCATTCGTTATAGGCCTACTGCATACCATGAACATTCCCCCATGCAACTCATTTTAGGTCAACAACCAAATATTTCACACTTGAGAATTTTTGGTTGTGCAAGATATGCTCCTATACCACCTCCCAATAGAACTAAGATGGGTCCACAACGAAAACTTGGGATTTATGTTGGATTTAACTCATCGTCCATTATAAGATACCTTGAGCCCTTAACAGGGGATTTATTTACTGCACGTTTTGCTGATTGTCACTTTGATGAAACAATTTTCCCACCATTAGGGGGAGATAGGAAGTCAATTCAAAAGGAATGGCGCGAAATTGCTTGGAATGCATCAACTTTATCACATTATGATCCACGAACAAATCAGTGTGAACTTGAAGTTCAAAAGATCATTCATTTGCAAAAATCGCAAATCAATTACCTGATGCATTTAATGATGCAAAACAAGTGTCAGAATCATATATTCCAACTATCAATGCTCCTGCAAGAATTGATGTCTCTGTGCAACAAAATGCACAAGAACCAACTAAACGCTTAAAGCGTGGAAGACCAGTTGGTTCAAAGGATACAATTCCTCGAAAGAGGAAAACAGGAGTAAAAATAAATGCAAACCAAAATACTCCTGAGAAAGACAAGAATCCTTTGATAAGGATTTGTCAGAACGAGTTGATTCTGATGAGGAACAACTGCCTCTAGAAAAGGAGGAAAAAGATGAAAATAATGAGATCTCAATAAATTATTTAAACTCTGGTAAGATTTGGGATCGAAATAAAATTGTTCCTGATGATATATTTGCTTTCAATGTGTCATTTGAAATATGTGAAAATGATGATGATCCAGAACCACGATCAGTGGACGAATGTCGAAAAAGACATGATTGACAAAAATGGCAAGAGGCTATCCAAGCAGAGCTAAACTCGTTAAAGAAACGAGAGATTTTTGGACCGATTGTTCAAACGCCAGATGGCGTAAAACCTGTTGGATATAAATGGGTATTTGTACGAAAGAGAAACGAAAAAAATGAAGTTACAAGGTACAAAGCAAGACTTGTAGCTTAAGGTTTCTCACAAAGACTCGGCATCGATTATGAGGAAACATATTCTCCGTTATAGATGCAATCACATTTCGATTCTTGATAAGCCTTGCAGTTTCTGAGGGGCTTGATATGCATTTAATGGATGTCGTTACAGCATATCTGTACGGATCCATAGACAGTGAGATATATATGAAAATCCCTAAGGATTTATAATATCCGAAGAAATAAAATCAAAACCTCATAACATGCATTCTATAAAATTACAAAGGTCTTTGTACGAATTGAAACAATCCGGACGAATGTGGTACAAACGCCTTAGTGATTATTTACTGAAAGAAGGATATGTAAATAATCCGCTTTGCCCATGTGTCTTCATTAAAAGATCATCAACAGGATTTGTGATTATTGCTGTATATGTTGATGATTTAAATATAGTGGGAAACCACGACGACATCGTTAGAACATCCGAATACTTGAAAAAGGAATTCGAGATGAAAGAACTTGGAAAAACAAGACTTTGTCTTGGTTTGCAAATTGAACATTTTTCAAGTGGAGTATTTGTCCATCAATCAAATTATATTGAAAAAAATATTAAAAAGATTTTATATGGACAAGGCGCATCCATTGAGCTCTCCAATGGTTGTCAGATCACTTGAAGTGGATAAGGATCCATTTCGACCTCACGAAAGTGATGAAGAGCTACTTGGTCCGGAGGTACCATATTTAAGTGCAATTGGTGCACTTATGTATCTTGCAAATTATACAAGACCTGACATTGCTTTTGCTGTCAACCTACTTGCAAGATACAAATCATCACCAACTCGAAGACATTGGAATAGTGTTAAACATATTTTCCGATATCTTCGAGGAACAAGTGACATGGGTTTATTCTACTCGAGAGGGGTAAAATTGAATCTCCAAGGTTATGCTGATGCTGAATTTTTATCTGATCCCCACAAGGCCCGTTCTCAAACGGGATATGTATTCACATGTGGTAATATCGTCAGTATCATGGAAGTCAAGAAACAAACTATGATTGCTACTTCTTCCAACCATTCTGAAGTACTTGCAATTCATGAAGCAAGTCGTGAATGTGTATGGTTGAGAAATATGATTGAACATATTCAAGAATCATGTGGATTGTCTTTAATAAAAGATTCTCCAACCATATTATATGAAGATAATGCAGCATGTATTGCACAATTAAGTGAAGGATTCATAAAAGGGGACAGAACAAAACATATTTCACCAAAATTCTTTTATGCGCATGAGCTTCAGAAGAATGGTGAAATTGATGTCAAGCAAATCCGATCGAGTGATAATCTTGCTGATCTATTCACAAAAGCCTTACCAACTACGACATTTAAAAGGCTTACATATGGTATTGGCTTGCGTAAACTTAAAAACATTGCAAGTAAAGAAACTGAACAAGTTTCACCCATGTTCACATGAGGGGGAGTTATTGATTAGTGTATTGCACTCTTTTTCCCTTAGCTATGGTTTTATCCCATTGGGTTTTCCTAGCAAGGTTTTTAATGAGACAATCTTAACAATATTATGCCCGTCTTAATATTTATGAGAATAATGTACTTTTTTTCTTTTACTATATTTTTTCCCACAGGGTTTTTCTTAGTAAAAGTTTTAACGAGGCACATATCTCTAAGCAAGTGTCATCCAAGGGGGAGTGTTGTGAAGTGTGGATGACCATGCATGCACACCAACATATTGTGTAGTCATGTAACTTGTATTGTCATTTCCAATGTACACCAACTCTTTCATGTATTGTCAATTCATTTACGCAATACAACACACACGTGGAAGTGTCTTCAAACTCATGACCAAACAATTTTATTTTATCTTTAAAAATTACGAGTGACGATCTTGATATGCATCTCGAGATGCGTAAGCTTATAAATCTGTTAGCATGTGCCATATAAACATAGATGAGTACAATGAGGTAGTAGTTATTAAATTCATTAACGCTTGACTACAAAAATCACCATTAGAACCATTGATGACTCATCAATATATATTAGGTGATTTTTTATTTTTTATTTTTTTGTATTAAGAAAGGCATAACTATCTACATAAGACACATTCTAAGAAACGAAATGCCAATTACATCATCTATCAATTTTGTTTTTGATTAACCATGGGTCAGGGCACTTGTGTGACTAGTCTCATAGGCCCTAAGATTGTGGAAAGAGACCAGTAAGGACTTGACGCTTGGCTGTCGTGGGAGATCGAATTACTAGGCCAATCTGTACGGGTTACATCATCTCTTTGTTAATGTTTTTTAATATAATTGTCACGCCCACATGACCATTTATGTTTAATTCAAATGGTTACTTGAATAGACTCCTCTTTTGATGGAAAAGATGAGTTACAAAATGGGATATGGTGGGTAATTGTGTAACCACTCTAACCATTATCACCCACCATCAATTATCCTTAATTACCTTTGTAATAACTCCCTCTCTCTCCAGCCTATAAAAGGGGAAGCTACCTCATTGTAGTGCATCATGAAAAATTCTAAGGCTAAGGAGAGCGAAAAGATTGAAGTCTCAATTCTCAAAACATTCCTAATGACCTCTCCTTGTAAGTATCTTGTTATTTTGATTATATGTTAATGTAAAATCATATTTGTTGAAGATATTGGAATTATGTTTGCTTTATGAAAGTTTTAAATTTGGTATCAGAGCATGGTTTTTAAACTAATATGGTTTCTGACGAAATTTTCATAATGTATGTATGTTTCTTTGATTTGACGGTGTACCCACTTCAATTGTGTAAACTGTTAAAATTTTCTTTTGTGTAATATTTACATAAAGGCATACATAACATACATTACTTGTTGATAGGATTTTTATTGCCTTTTTTAAATAAAAATTACACCTATATATAAATCTTACCAATACGTTTGTGTGTGTATATATATATATCCCTATGCTAATTTATTGGACGTATATTATCTCATAGATTTTGATATAATCGAGTAAATGATAATAATAATAATAATAATAATAATAATAATAATAATAATAATAATAATAAAACGTCATTTTAAGCATCTTGATATATATAGCAAACTAAACCTTGATTATCTATATAATATGTATATTATTTTAATAAAACATATATAAATTATAATAGACTGTGTAATGTTTTAATTATAAATTGAATCATCCCACATATAATTTCATGATTCGTGGGTTGATTTTGATCACTTACAAGTCATATATAGTTGACTACATAAATTAGATTTAATTGTTTAGTCATTTAATCTATTAATTTATTGTTATGACCAGTACATTTTTTTTTGGCCTTTTAATTTCCTTAATTATAGGCAATAAGAATGAACATAGAATTATGGTTTCTTAAATCGAATGTTATTTATTTTTAATATACAAGCTTGAACTTGAATTTTCTATATATTGTCAATGTCATAAATCCTGCATGATGTCATTAATTATAGTGTAATGTTAAATCTTCCTTTTAATGTTGTTATAAGTGATTAAAATAGCTAGTTTGAATTTCAAATATGGCACAAAATAGCTAGTTTGAATTTCAAATATGGCACATGTGTGACTTGATGTAATTTTGTGTTAAAGAATAAATATTTAAAAATCAAATTGTATGTTTCACATTATGGATCATTAAAATCATTTAATTTGATAACCGTTTGACATTATATGTGATTTTCTAATAGTTTCTAACGGCTATATCTTAATTAATGAGAAATTTGAATTGGTTAAAAAAATCAAATTAATAAGGTTATTAAAAGAATCAAATACAATGTTTGATTTAAATTTATAAATTTTCATGAAATTATTATTTTTTCAACACTATTATGTTATGCTATAAGTTTGAGTTGATAGTGGGTAAAGCCTTGTCCCTGGTAAAGCTAAACATTAAAAGGGAGATGAGTTATCTCGTTTGAGGTGGCTGGTTGTTAAGTAAACTTTGTCTCACCCCCAACCTGGAGGTTGTCCCACTAACTCTTACGAGTAATGCATTTTGTGTTGTTAAATAATAATAATTAAAAAAATCACATTATAAAAAAATTATGATAACTATTTATTTTTTTATTATAGAGTTGTGTTAATCACCAAAGTGGTCCAACTCAATAATTTAAACATCAAATTATGTAAATTCTTAAAACACTTACTAAAATTGGTTTAGCCCAAAGGTGATCCATTTTAGTAATATAACAGATAATTAAAAAAAAAAAAAATAAAAATAGTTTATTGTGATATCTACCCAAAGGTGAGTTACAATAATACTAATACTTATGTGTTTCAAGAGTATCATATTTATTCTCAAAATACTTGTGTAGTGAGCATGATTTTATTTGTTGCCTCTATTCCCGTTTCACTTCATTTGCATACTACATCTGTTCCTTTAATGAATGGATCAAATTTCTCTGACTGGCCTGAGCAAGTCCAATTCCATTTAGGTGTTTTGGATCTTGACTTGGCTCTCCAGATGAGAAACCCACTGCTATTATTGAGGAAAGCAAAGTGTGGATGAAAAGGCCTTCCATAAAGCATGGGAAAATCGAACAAATTAAGCATAATGTTCATGCGAATGACTATAGCGAATAACATTAAGTCTACTCTTACACAAGCTAATAATGCTAAGGAATTCTTAAAAATTGTGGAAGAACATTTTCGTACTGCTGATAAGTCCCTTGCGGGAACTTTAACGACTGATCTTACAACAAGAAAATTTGATGATACATGCGGAATGCATGAGCATGTACTTGAGATGACCAATATTGTTGCTAAGCTTAAAGGATTGGGCATGAATGTTGATGAGTTTTTTCTTGTTCAATTCATTTTGAACTCCTTGCCTTCTCAGTATGGGCCATTTCAAATTCACTATAACACTATTAAGGATAAGTGGAATGTAAATGAATTGGCTGGTATATTAGTTCAAGAAGAAGCAAGGTTAAAGAAGTCAACATTCTATTCACTTGGTCACTCAAGGAGCTAAAAAGAAGAATTATGGAAAGGGCATAAAACGAGCTCCACCAAAGCATCATGAATCATCTCAATCTAAGGAGAAGGAATTGAATGAATACTGTCGTTTCTGTAAGAAGCCTGGGCATTATCAAAGTGATTGTCATAAGCGAAAGGCATGGTTCGAAAAGAAAGGTAAGCCTAGTGCTTTTGTATGTTTCAAATCAAATCTTATTGAAGTTCCTTTTAACACTTGGTGGATTGACTCGGGTGCAACTGTCCATATTTCTAATACGATGCAGGGATTTCTTACGACCTACACCATAAAGGAAAATGAGAAGTTCATTCTCATAGGAAATCGGGTCAAAGCTCCCGTTGAAGCCGTTGGAACCTTTCGCCTATTTCTCGCTTCCAAATCTGTTTTAGATTTATCTGAAACTTTTATGTACCAGCTTTATCCAGAAACTTAATATCTTTATCCAAACATGATTGTCAAGATTATTCCTTCCGTTTTGATAATAAAATTTTTAGTCTATTTAATAAGTCATCTTTCATTGGTTCTGGTATTCTTTGTGATGGCTTATACAAATTGTGTTTTGATGATCAATTTGCTGAATCCCTTCTCATTCTGCATCATAATGTTGGGACCAAACGTGGTCGCATAAATGATATTTCTTTTTTTGTGGCATAAATGCCTGGGTCATATATCCAGAGAAAGATTAGAGAGATTAGTAAAGGATGATATATTTCCGCATTTAGACTTTACTTGATCTCAATGTGTGTTTAGATTGTATTAAGGGAAAACAAACTAAACACACTAAGAAAAATGCCATAAAAAGTAATGAGCTCGTTCAAATTATTCATACTGATATTTGTGGACCTTTTGATGTTCCATCAATTATTGGAGATAAGTATTTTATCACCTTTATCGATAAATTTTCACATTATGGATATGATTACTTATTGCATGTAAAATCTTAAGCGGTGAATGCGCTTGAAGTATTCATCACTGAGGTTGAAAAATAATTAGGCAGAAAAATGAAAATTGTAAGATCTGATAGAAGTGGTGAGTACTATGGTAAATATGATGGTTTAGGACAATGTCCAGGTCCATTTGCTAAACTCCTAGAAAAGCATGGTATTTGTGCTCAATACACAATGTCAGGAGCGCCTCAGTAAAATGGTGTAGCATAACGACATAATTGTACTATGATGAAAATGGTTAGGAGCATGCTAAGTAATTCTACATTACCTAAGTCATTGTGGATGGAAGCCTTAAAGACTGCTACATACTTATTGACTAGGGTTCTTAGTAAGTGAGTTCCTAAAACTCCTTTTGAGTTATGGACTTGAAGGAAACCTAGCTTAAGACATCTTCATGTTTAGGGATGTCCAGTAGAGGCAAGAATTTACAATCCACAAGAAAGTAAATTGGATTTTAGAACGATCAGTGGTTTCTTTATACGTTACCTTGCAAAATTCAAAGGTTATAGAATTTACTGTCCTAACCATAGTACGATAATTGTAGAAACTGGAAATGCGAAATTTATTGAGAACGGTGAAATCAGTGGGAGTGATATGCCACAAAATGTGGATATTCATGAAGTAAGAGATCAAGCCCCTATGCTCATTTCTTCTAAGAACGATGATCATTCCTCTGATATTACCGACATCAATAAGACAGTTGTAGATAAACCACTAGAAATAACATTACGAAGGTCCAAAAGACTGAAAAAATCAGCTATTCCAAATGATTTTGTGATATATCTGCAAGAAACCGATTATGATATAGTTACTAATGATCCAGTTTCTTACTCAAAAGCCATAAATAATGTTGATTCTGATAAATGGATCGATGCCATGAAAGATGAGTTGAATTCGATGGCTCAGAATGAAGTCCTGGATCTAGTTGAATTGCCGAATGGTTGTAAGAAAGTCGGGGGTAAATGGATCTTTAAGATCAAACGCGACTCCAATGGCAACATTGAGAGATAAAACTAGACTTGTAGCCAAAAGTTTTACTTAGAAATATGGTATTGATTATATAGAAACATTTTCTCTAGTTTCTAAGAAAGACTCTTTTAGAATAATTATGGCATGGTGGCTCATTTTGACTTAGAGTTGCACCAAATGGATGTAAATATAGCTTTTCTAAATGGGAGTTTAGATGAAGAAGTTTACATGGATCAGCCTGAAGGATTGAAGATTGTTGGTACTGAATATATGGTATGCAAACTTAAGAAATCAATATATGGACTTAAACAAGCTTCCCGACAGTGGTATCTCAAGTTTAATGATACCATAACCTCTTTTGGTTTTAATAAAAACATCGTTGATCGATGTATATATCTTAAGGTTAGTGGGAGTAAGTTCATATTTTTGATATTATATGTTGATGATGTTTTGCTTGCCATTAATGATCTTGGTTTTTTATTTGATATCAAGAATTTTCTCTCAAAGAACTTTGAAATGAAAGATATGGGTAAGGCGCGCTACGTGATAGGTATCTGACGCGCGCCAAACGCGTCAATAAAATAAAGTTTCATAAACCAACTATTTTGTAGAATAGTGGCAAATGGTCGATCCCACAGAGATTGATGGTCTTTCTATGGTTAAAAACAACGAAAAGGAAAATTCGGGGTTTTAAATAAATAATTTAACTAACTAATCTAAAATAAACTAAATAAATAAAATAATTAAAACAACTTTCAAAACAATTAATAAGTACCTAAGTAACACCTAGGTCTACAGTTCCACAAATCAGGATCAAGATTCAATGACAATCATGGTCTTCAATCTTTCCCAAAAAGTTATTAATTTAAATTTTCCTAGATTAGCTATAGAAAATCGACATCCGCCAGAAATTCCTCGTTCCCCTAATCTCGATAGCCAGGACATCCGCCACTAACTACTTCCATAATTAATGCATAACCTTAGACATCCGCCAATCGGGTTTAACACACTAACCGCAGTAATATGGATATGTGAGAACACTAATCCTAAATAACCGGATTGCATCCGCTTCCGATTTAACCTAGATTCAATTGTTGCACACTCAAGAACCGAAAGGGTTTTACGGCAAACGGGTGAGTGTTTGTCACTTTATTGGTCCAAAAACACAATTACACGGATATTAATGGTCCAAAAAACTATAGGTTATCCACCTAAAAGCATGCACTGGTCACATACATACCCTAAATCTAAACCATATTCATTAAAATCAACAACAATGAAATATGAGAATTAAACTAAATTAAAATAAAATAAAGATCACACATAATACGCCATGAACCCATAATCCCAAGTAACTTATTTGAGGCCCACCGACATAGGCCATCGTCGAGAGAAGTCGATGCTAAAAATATAATAATCGGTATTTAAAAAAATAATACATAAGGTTCCTAATATATAAAACTACTAAAAATTGGTCCCGGAGGTGAGAGATTTTAATTTTGGGGGTTGGGGAGGTGACTCGTGTGCCAAGGAGCATCGTATGGTTGTTTTTGGGTTGAAAACTGATGTCCGCCACGTGTCCGCAACCTATTGGCTCGTCTGCTGTGCGCTGACGTGTCAACGTCTGATTGGAGAAGAGCTGCTACATGATGTGGTGTTGTGAGGTGGAGGGTGACGCGTGTCACGCGTAAGCGGAGAAGAATTCGCAGAGAATCGGCGAAATTCTGGGAGCTGGTGCTACACGCATCCCGAGAAAATCGAAGAGCAGATGTGCGAGGAGAAGAAATGATTTGGGACGTGGTGATGGTGATACGCCACGTGGCAGCTTTCTATTGGAGGAGAACTAGTGTGAAGCTGTGGACAAATCGGCGTGTGACACGTGGCGCTGGTGTGGAGAAATCGCAATAAATGATGTGTTTATCCAATGGCAAAGTGACATGTGGTGGCTTACTGGGTCTGCTTTCTCCTATTTTACCCGCGGCGCAGCATGTAACTCGAGGCAAATAGTCCGATGTCCGATCACTGAAAGTAAATACTTCATTTTGAGTATTTTTTCGCCACGAATTCAACCACATTCGTTTCACCTGAAAATGATCTATAAATATAATTAAATATATATTTTATAGACTTTTCACATTAAATATATTAAAATAAAGTATTAAATACCTATAAATACTGACTTATCAAATACCCCCAAACTTAAGACTTTGCACGTCCCGAGCAAAGATGTAAATGACAACATAGACTAAACTAGACCCCTAATATAAATATGCACTGACTCACTAATCCTACACATCCGACTCAAAATTCATGGAGTTCATTTGATTTACATAGCCACCAAGTTAACAAACAACTCAGAAAATTTTAGAGTTATGATATGTCAAGACTCGCAACCCAAACACAATTAAGATCCCACTTTCAAGACATAGACTCGGTCAAAACAAAGGCCATAAACTACTCATAAGTTTTCTTGGTCTATACATTCAAGCACGCAAGTTTAAATCTCACTTAATCTAGTGAAAGCACTCGAACTAAATCTTTTATTTGAGGAGTTTCACAACTTCCGCCTTTATTTATTTTATATATTTTTCCTCCAAATCTTTTTTCAATTAATACGGTCCCTGCTCCATTTCCTATGGACCGATTTTCTCACTTTTTCCCACCACAAGTTTCCCTGCTCCATTTCCTATAGAAACTTGTAGGACACTCTGCACTAAGAAAAAAAACTCTTGTTAGTACTTCTCACTTTCACTATAATCAAGCGAATCCCCCTAATATGGGTTAAAATAATATAACTTGCACAAATTTGATCGTCTGCTCATTTTCGTTATCTAGCACAAAGTCCAACCATCAACTAAGTCTCTAATCATGAAAAAAAAAAAAAATGCTAGGTACGGGCTCGATTGAGTGTTTCTCCTAATTTTCCTAAGTTTCAAGTTAACAAGGCAACTGTAATTTACTCATCCACAACCAAAGGCATGAACAAAGTCTCGGGTGACTCTATATGCAATAAAAAATAAAAAAAAAAAAAAAAAATACTAAATACATATATATGCATGAAAGTGTATCAAATCCTAGTGAAATAAGAAAGAAGTAGGAAATGACAAAAAATGAAAGAAATGGAAAAAATGATATAAAACACCACCATTACCATCCACAACCGCATATAACCGCATAAAAAAATAAACGATCTCACCTGCGGTTTTTCGCAAATAATCCATCCAAATCAATCCACAATCCCTAAAATATCCCCAAACTTATTCCGAACCTTATCCTCAAGGTTTAAAACAAGTCAATGTATCCATATAACAAAAAGAAAAAGACAGTGATGAAGAAGAACATGGATAAGAAGATGATACAAATGCATGCAGGACAAAAAGTCTCTAAAAACCAGTGAACGCACAAAATCTCTCATGTGTAGGTGACTAAGGAAACTATGAAAGAACAATCATAACAAAAACATGAACTAGTAAACATAGGAGTTAACTCAAAAAGATTCCAATCAAGTCTTGCGGGCCTAAAGTCTTTCAACTAAGGGTGAAATCAACAAGATGATGAAATGAAGTCTAGGGTTTTGAGTCTACTCAAAAACCCGCCACTAATGTGGCGACTTAAGTTGGACATGTCCCAACCAAGTCTCAAAACACCTAAAATTCTATAAACATGTTAATGCCAAAAAGATGCTCACGTTATGCTAAAAAAATGTAATCCAAAGTCAAACCTAACAAAACTCGGGGTGCTCCAATTTATTAAAATAAATAATAATAATAATAATTATTATTATTATAAATAAATAAAAAAAAACACCAAAGAAAGAAAATCAATCCCCGCAACGGCGCCAAAAATTGACGCGCGCCGAACGCGTCAATAAAATAAAGTTCATAAACCAACTATTTTGTAGAATAGTGGCAAATGGTCGATCCCACAGAGATTGGTGGTCTTTCTAAGGTTAAAAACAACAAAAGGAAATTGGGGGGTTTTAAATAAATAATTTAACTAACTAATTTAACTAAACTAAATAAATAAAATAACTAAACTAATTTTGAAAACAATTAATTAACACATAAGTAACACCTAGGTCTACAGTTCCACAAATAAGGATCAAGAGTATCGAGATCTCTCGAGATCGATCACGGGATTATTAGGATTGTCTCAAAAAGCCTACATAGAAAAAGTTCTTGAGAGATTCAATATGGATAAATGTTCAACCAGCGTATGTAGGCCTCTTTAATTAATCTCGATTAACTAATAAATTACAGATTAGAACCCTAAGCTCAGACCCACGTGGACGTCGCGGAAAAGTCTAGGGCACACGTAACGAGGTAAATCGGTTATTTTTGTGTGGCGCGTGTTTATTTATTTTATTATTATGTAATAAAAAAATTACACTTAGTCGCGTTGTGCGCGTGTAGTAGGGACGAGAGTGTACGACGTTGCGGTGCGTGTAACGCGGGTGTATGGGGTAGGATTTGTTGTCACATCACATATCACATCAATCAATCAAATCACACCCATACTCACTTTCTCTCTCCTCTCCAAATCAAACAAAAAAATATCTCTCTCCACTCTCATTCTCTCTAACCGAGCTCTCCCTCTCTCCCCCTCATTTTCATTTTTTTTCCTCCAACAAAACCTCTCAATCTCCATTAATCTCACTCTCACCAAGTTCTCCATCACTCACTCGAATCAGACTCACATTTTGTGGCTGCCCGGCCGCCCCGGGGTGACGTGTCTCCGTGCACTCCTCGCCCGGTAGGTCTAGCTACACGTGTCCGGCACCTGCTCGTCCTTCTCATATCTCGAAATTCGTGTCCACATGTATTTTATTAAATTAGTTATTGGATTTTCGTATTTTCTTAACCAATTCTCTTTAAGTAGTTAAATATTTAATAGGTTCACTAATTTGTAGTTTATTATAATCCTAACCACACTAGTGAGTTGTATCTTACAAGTTAACTAAAATCAACGGAAGCTTTAATTGATACAATTAGGTAAAGTAATTTAACATGATAAACATTATCTATACGAGCATGTCCTACTGTGGAAAACCCGAAAAAGTACTCTGTATATAAGCGACAATACCATAACACACGGTATATTCATGTACAAGTTCATCTCAAGTCCCCCAATAACCAAAACAAAAACCAAAATATCAAATAATATAAACACCTATGAGTGTGTCCAAGATCGTCAGCAAAGAGATATAGTCGCCCAAGATTTTCTTTTGCCACTACTCATAGAAAGGTCTGCACTCAGTCACCTAACAAATACAGTGACGAGTCCAGTGAGTAAATTCTCAAATGAAGTCCACACAATATTCAGCAAGAAATCAAATATAAGTATAAATCATGCATGTATGCTATCTGGCAACAAAAATACATACTTACATGAATATAGGGCAATACAAAAGATTCAGGCAGCATACCATGACAATTAACATAGCGCAATATATAATATTCAAAAAAGCAGTGATTGACACTAGTACATACCAACCAAACATGCTCGAAAATAAGGCTTAATAGCAGTTAATGATATAAACGAGAATGTAAACACACCACATTTAAGTCAATATACAAGTAAATATCCTTGATGAAAACCCAAGGATGTGTCGCGTGTGGCAGACTATACCATACTTCAGAGCTAAGGATCTTTCAGGGGCTTCTCCCACCACCTCCACTGTCCCGTCCTTAGTCCTCGCGGCGCTGGCCAAATCCGCTGAGACACCGACACGTGTGCATTGGTGCAGCTCGGGTCGCAATTCACCGAGGGCATGATCACACGTGCTATGGTATAGTGTACCTAAGTCGTCCACACATCCCGTGTAAAAACCCCGATAAATGGATTAATCAGTTAGACAAATCGGTAAAGGAAAACAGTTCGGCACCCATCACACTCATAAGAAAACGAACGGAATTATGTGAAGCATTCTCAAGGGTTTTACGCACCTCAATCCGCGCTTCAACTTCTCCGAACTTTCGCATCCGACCCGACAAGCTCCCCGACACTGAGCTATGGTCCCCTAAGTCCCTGAAGTCAACTAAGTGTGTTTATTGTGTATTCAAATTGGTTCAATAGACTTTAAATCAATCTTCCTAAATCAGCCCCTAAAGACTAAATTAAGTCTTAATTTCAGTCCTACATTTCAACGCACTTTTAGGCATGAAATGGTCCAAATATCGAAATGCCCCATCAATACAATTATTGTTGGTCTCTCTCTTAGCTTTTCGGAAAAATTTAGTTTGCAAAATTCCGATTTAAAATGAAAGAGATATCATGATTTTACTAAACATAGGTCTAATTGGAATCTAATCCGACCAGCGGACTTAGAAAATCTATTTCTCCCAATCTATAGTTTCCAAAAATGTGATTTTTGGTCACAAGGTAGCAAACATACCCAAATATAACATACTAAAAGATCATCTCATTTTTAGTTTCAAAACTTTCCTTTTGAATTCCAGCACCTACTTGTAGAGCATGTTTGGACATAAAAACATTTGAATCAAAATACCTTCAGTTAAGCAAAGTTATTCCCCTTTGAATAATCTTTCAAATGTCACTAGTTTGGATCAATTTGGATCTAAAATGAGCAAGTTATGACCAAATTACCTAGGTTGATTCCTAGTACAACATGCAGAATTCTAGTTTTGGTGTTGCAACTTCAAAAATTCATATCTTTATGATTTCAAAACCAAATTAAGAACTTCAATATAGCTGGATTATTAGCTTGAAATGAGGAATCCAAATATATAATCCAATTGCATATATTCAATCATTTACCCTCTGAAATTAGCATAAAACCGGAACTTGTTTCAAATTCAACTAGAAAGATGCGTACCTAGTTGATGTAACACGCTAGCTTGAGAATTTCCCACCAACTCACATGGATTCCTTCAACACCTTGATGATTCACTCCTCTCCAACAATTCCTTCTTCTTCTCCAGCAAAATGAATGAATGATTTGGTTTGCATGTTGTTTGATCACTAATGTTATATATTAAGGTGATGTTCCTTCATAGCCTTTGATCTCCATGGATTTATGTATCCCGAGGACTATCTAATGGTTCACCTCTTGTCATGTATCCCACTAAATCCCACTAACTCAACCTCAAGTGACACCATTTCATTTCTCACCTAGTTCCTAGATGTGCCAATGTGTATCTCTAGACCAATCATATGCTTTCTATTTAATTTACTCAACTATAGGCCTTGATTTATTGCATTTATTCACCTTAGCTTAGGCCCATCATAATGCCTATGATTAGTGTTTTTAGTGACCAACAATTATCAACTTGTGGTCCCACTAACTCTCAACTACCCTTGGCACTCAGTGCCCCGCGTCTCGGCACGCATTTCAAGGTACGCCATAGCATATTGTTTTAATTGAATCAATCTTAGTCTATGGTTACATTACCTATTTTAAATTGATTAACTAGTCATTCTAATGTGAATTAGTGGAGTTTCCTAGTGTACCCGTAGTTCGCCTAATCGACACCCCCGTCGACACACCTTTCGATGCGAGCACCCGTCATACAACCTCGCCCGATATCAACATACACACATGCAGTGCAATATAATAATAATAAATTTAAACACCACATATATACAACCACCATCTATTTATAACATATTTCCTCGGTTCTCGTGTCCAAGTCAATCGAGTGGTCCACGTAACACCCGAATTTCGACTGTTAATTCTCGATATTAACGTTCATCCTTGTTTAATTAATTTGGGTCGTTACACATTTCTCGCGGTGTTCTTTTCTCTCGGTGGTGCTCGCGACGATCTTTGAATCGAGGTGAATGAGTTGATTTTTTAAAGTTTTGGTGAAGAAATCAAAATTTTAATGGTGATGGTGTTGTTGGGTTGATGGTGTTGATGTTGTGGTTGTTATAAATGTTGTTGTTGATGTTGTTTGATAAAAAAATTTTTTTTCGTCTCTATGGAGAGACGATGGAGAGAGAGGTATGGGCAGCCAGGCCCATGTATAGGGCTAGGCTGCCCAAGCCCAGTTGGGCTGGGAAGCCAAACCCAGTGGCGGGTTAGGCCGACCCGGCCCGAACCCATGTGAGTCGGGCCGATCAGGCCCGAACCCAGACGGGTGGTCCGGTTGGACCGAACCGGTCCGGTTCGGTCCCAACCCACCCCAAATTAATTTTAATTAATTAAAAATTACAAAAAATTAAATAAAATACATTTTTAAATCAAATAAATATCATAAAAATATGAAAAATAGCTAAAAAATTATGGAAAAATCCAGAAAAATCATAAAAAATATAATAAAATGGGAAAAATATAGAAAAGTAGTTTTCGAGGCTTTTTGGGGCATCGGCTCCCTGGTATAACTCGAAAAGTGTGCTGAAATTAAACTTTTTGGAATAAAATTTCTAATTTTCGATCCTACATTATAAACTCACTTAATATAACACTAAAATAATTAAAGTGGAATAATTGGACACCAAGGACTTATGAGACTATAGTCAGGTGTCGTGCGCATCTCGAGGCGTGAGCGAGACATTTTGGAGAGATATTTGCGATTGTTTGAGGTAAGTAAACCCACGAGAAAGTCAGTTTAGAATTTACTTATTTCCTTGTAAATTATTTATTTCACATTACTTTTCGCCAGTTTAGCTTGCATGTTTACTCTATTCCCGTGTGTATCTGTGTATGGTCGAAGGGACGGTGTGACCCATTTCCGGCTTTCTCGTTGATGATGATCCGATTGTTGCTACCGTGTTGGTCATACCTTAGACTACGCGTGAAATTTCTCTCTGCGAGTAGATGATCTCGAGAGCGAGTTGACGTGAGGCTCACCTCCGTCACAGATTTCCTCTCCTTTGAGGCGTTGGACGAAAGTCTACCTTCCGACCAACAGAGTTCCTCATTTCGACCGTGAAGAGGGGGTGTGGATTTTCTCACCTCCAGGGCCTTCTCGGTTTAGTATTTACGTCCCATGGATCGACAGCTATACACCACACTCGCGTTCCATATTCTTGATTACCTCACGACTTATATTCATGCTTTACATTCCTGTTCATTTACTTTATATGCATGAATCGTAGCCATTTTCTTGGATTTTCTGTGAATACTAACTGAATTTCTCTGGGATTTACTCACTGGGACTTGTCATTGTTTGTTGGTGGCAAGTTACAGATCCTACGATGAGCCGGGGGAAGGCGGCGCTTGGTGACTACCTCTGATCCAGAGCGCCACCACTAGCTTACTCGTAGGTTTTTGTATTTATACATATACATTCTTTTTTTTGCGGATCATTTTGGGAGACTTATTATCTGATACATGTATATTGACACTTGTTATACCTTTTGTCGCCCTTATTGATATACATGGTATCTTTTTGCCGGGTTTTCACCCTATATGTTGTTAATTAATTCAAGACTCGTTTATATTATTGATTTACATATTATTAAGACTTCCGCTATTAAAAATAACTTAAAAGAATCAAAATAAACAAATTAAGTGGTAAAACTCTTTGACTTGGTATATTTCGACAAAATAATCTTTTAAACGACAAAATTGACTAAGTCGGACTATAAGATGATTAGTTCGCGGGCCGTCATGGACATGTGTGCAAGTAACGTGACATGGCTTGGTGACGTGTCCGGCGATGTGGCGGTGCTCGGTTTGCCTCGGAATTTGGGGCCTTCACAGCGTAGCTCCTATTTAAAAAGGAAACAAGTTCAGTCTTACGTAATGTCCAAAGACTGAATGAGAACGTTAGCAAATGGAAACAATTCCTTATGCTTCTGTTGTAGGAAGCATAATGTATGCACAAACTTGTACCAGACCAGATATCAGCTATGTCGTGGGTATGCTTGTGAGATACCAAAGTAATCCTGACATGGATCACTAGAAAGTTGCGAAGAAAGTGTTGCGGTACTTGCAAGAAACAAAAGACTACATGCTCACATATAGAAAGTCTGACCATTTAGAAGTTCTCGAGTATTCAAATTCAGATTATGATGGATGTCTTGATAGCAGAAAGTCTACTTTCGGAAATGTGTTTCTCTTAGCTGAGAGAGCAATTTCCTCGAAAAGTGCAAAGTAGACTATTACTGCTACATCCACTATGGAAATTGAATTTATGGCTTGTTTTGAGGCCACAAATCATAGTTTATGGTTAAAGAACTTCATTTCAGGACTTGGTATTGTTAACACAATTTCCAAGCCTTTAAAAATTTATTGTGACAACACTACTGCAGTATTTTTCTCCAAGAATGATAGATACTCTACTGGTGCAAAACATTTGGAGATTAAATACTTTGTAGTGAAAGAAGAAGTTCAGAAGGGGAAAATGTCTTTAAAGCATATAAGCACATATCTTATGATTACATACCCCTTAACGAAAGGAATGCCTCTTAAGTCATTAAAGGAACATGTTCATAGAATGTGTCTTAATTGTAATCAATGATGTTTTTCGAGAAATGTTAGATCTGTTTTCGTACATTTATTGTATGAGATATCTCATTAAATTAAAGTATGCTTATATATTATTCCTGATATTATAATTAAGTTATGTACATATTATGATTTGAATGATTATAATCGGGAATGTCTTAGACACGGACATAATGTTTAAAATTATGTATTATAATTAAATATGTAACTGATGTTGTAGTACATATAATGGAATATGTCTTATAGATATATAACCGCTATGACTGTCATTAGTGAATTATTGAATTATAATTTTATGATGATCATAAATAATGGTTACTATTTAAGTATTTAACACTGATATGTGCGCACTTATGTTAATCTTTGTCAGAATTATGATTGGTGGTCATGTGGGACAAGTGGGAGATAATGTATCATGTTAGTGTTCCACATAATAGAAATTATAATCATGTGGTCCAAATGGGAGAATGTTAATGTTTTTTAATATAATTGTCACACCCACATGACCATTTATGTTTAATTCAAATGGTTACTTGAATATGCTCATCTTTTGATGGGAAAGAAGAGTTACAAAATGGGATATGGTGGGTAATTGTGTAACCACTCTAACCATTATCACCCACCATCAATTATCCTTAATTACCTTTGTAATCACTTCATCTCTCTCCAGCCTATAAAAGGGAAAGCTACCCCATTGTAGTGCATCCTGAAAAATTCTAAGGCTAAGGAGAGCGAAAAGATTGAAGTCTCAATTCTCAAAACATTCATAATGCCCTCTCCTTGTAAGTATCTTATTATTTTAATTATCATGTTAATGTAAAACCATATTTGTTGAAGATTTTGGAATTATGTTTGCTTTATGAAAGTTTTACACTCTCCACATTGTCGACAAGATGACACATTCTAGGCATTTTTTGGTTGGAGGTGGAGTTATCTCCCGGGAGATAACTTGGAGGGGAGTTGCAACTAATCTTGTTTGGTTGCCCAACATGCATGTGAGTTATCTCCCAACTCACACTCAAGAGTGTGAGATACCTCCCCCACCCCCTAGAGGAGTTATCTCCTAGAAAATAATGGCAAAAATACCCCTCATTAATCTCCATTTTTTGTTGCCCACATCCATATCTCCTCTTAATATATATGTTTTATTCTTTTTTTTTAACCTAAAACATATTTTATTTTTTTAGAAGAACTCAAATGCTTATTATGAATCCATGAATATAAAGATTAAATAAACAACTTATAAAAGAAAGTGTTTTTATATAAAAAAAAAAGATTTAAGTAAGAGAAACATTTTTAAGAATTATCATTAGTCGTATTTTATTATGTTTATTATTAATGATTATTAAAATATTATTTCAAGAAAATTATAACAACATTTATAATTATTTAAAGTTTTTTAATATTTTGTAAATAATTTATATGTTTGTTATTTACTTCAAGTTTTTTTTATTTATGAGTAATTAAATAAATAGTAGTGCATGTAATGAAAATAATAATGCATTATCTAAAAGTCATGCGAATAGGAATAAAGCTGTATGGAATGCATGAAAATAAGAATGTAAAATGAAAGTACAACGAGAAATGAGTGTCAAAGGAAACAATAGAGAGGTGCCCAAGTAGTCCAAGACCACTGAATGCGGGTGCCACAGGGTCGGGGTCAAGTGACTCGAGGTCATGGCCCCGGTTGCAAGCCGGCAACCACTCCAATCAGATACACGAGTATGACTCACTTGGCCCTCGGACACTCATAAGTGGGTGGGAATTCCGAGAAAAGGACACAATGCAACATCAATAAAATATAAACTAAAATGAGCTACTGTGCATTTCCTAGCTGGTTTTACTTACCTCGAGAAATCACAAATCGTCCTCAAGAAGTCCCGCTCACTCCTCGATATGTGCACCCGACACCCGACTATTGCCTCCTAAGTCCCTGGTGTCCATTTATACCATTTAGGGCTAAGTTACTTAAGTCATTCAAATCACAACTAAATTAGGTGAAGTAAACCTCACCATGGCCTTCAAAATCCATTTGAATCCATCGCGTCGTCGAACTTCGTCGAAGTCGCGCCTCTCGTCGAGGATCGATCGGTCCGACAACGCGCCACCGCGCCGTTGCTCCACGCCGTTCACCGCGCCGCTGTCGAAGCCGCGCCACCGCCGTTCACCGCGCCGCTACCGCTGCTGCTGATCCCGTTTGAGCTGCTCTCTGCGAGCTCCTCGCCGGCGTCCTGATCCCTGGACCGCCGTCCGCGGCCTTCGCGTCACTCGCCGCCATCATCGCCGCTAGCCGGCGCGTATGTGGAGCTGCGCGCGCGTCCGCCATCCGCGCTTCGGTTCGTCGTCTCCCCCCACACGGCCGCGCCACCTCCCGCGCCGCCGTTGCTGCAGCTCGTCCGCAAGCTCCGCACCGGTCTCTCGTCGCTTGCCGCCGCACCGCGAGCCGCTGTCCGCGCTACTGATTCGCTGCCGCGACTACTCGCCTGGCCGTTCGCGCCTTCACGTCGTCGCGAGCCGCCGTCCGCGGCCTCCAGTCTCGCTGGAGCCGCCCTCCTCACTGGAGCTCCGCCGCGCTGCTCTCTCTCTCTCTCTCTCTCCGCCGTCTCTCTCTCTTTCCCTCTCTCTCTCTCTCTTCTCTCCTCTCTCTTTGCCGTTTCTCTCTCTTTTCGTTTCTTCTTGATGAAGAAAACAAATGTGTCCCCCGAGATTCGTGAGATTCGTGCAGAGCGGAACTCGAGGCACATCAAAAACATATTTATTCAAATGTTTTTCTTAAAAATTGGCCAGCGTGCATCTCGAGGCACCACAAATATGCACACCACTTTCACCTTATTTCACAATCTCGACACTCGCGCCACACGCATCACGAGGCACATCCAATGTATATTTTTTAATGTGACCATATTCAACCACTATAGCCACTATAGCCACATTAAGCCGCTACCTCGGTCCCACATCTAAGCACGTGACTCGAGGCGCGCCCCCGTTCGTGTTTCACTCACCTACATTTTTATCTTAAAAATATGTTTGAAGGGTATTAATGTCAATTCCCATGTTTTACTGTTTTCAAAATTAGCAACTTCCATGTAAAGTTCAAAGTTGAACCAAACGTGATATATGAACTACACTGTGAGTAAACTCTAGGGAGTTATCTCGCTCATATTGTAAGTTGGCAAAAACGAATTACACGAGATCCTAAGAAACAAAATGCCAATTTCATCATCTCTTAAAATTGTCATGTGGATAATCTCTTAAAATTGTCACGTGTATAAATGTAAGTCGTAGTCGAGTGTTGTGTTAAAGGTAGCCAGTCAAATCACTGCTCGACTCCCTTCAGGAACGAACGAGTCCTGCTAATTTCATGCCTCGTGAAAAATCAATAGTCACAATCAAATACCTGCTTCTAAAAAAAAAAAAAAAAAAAGCCAACAGCACAATCGAGACTATATTGTTTCTACAAGTGTTTCACAAAATTTACCAACAGCAGTCATGGTCCACGTGGCAAGTAAATCCAAGTAGGCTAAAATAGTTACAAAGCGGGCCCCACCGAACTATTTTTACTCCCACGTGATTTTCACCGCACTTCGAAATTCCTCTTAAAATCTCTCCCCCAACCCAAGATCACCTAAAAAAACCAAATCCAAACAAACAAACTACTAAGTAAAAGGAAAAATCAAAAGGTGAGAATATCACGAATTCCACTCTTCAACTCAATTCCCCCGATTTTCAGCCCTTCCGTCGTTGTCGTCGTTATTGGTTGTTCATTTGATCTGTTCGGTTGAACAGATTAATTAGTTCTTCCGATCTGAAATCGTTCGGTGTGGTGGTGGTGGTCGATCTCTTCCGTAATCTACAATCTTTGCTTTTCTCACTTCGCTTCAATTCCAAGTCTCTTAATTAGTTGGTGCGTGTGTGTGTGTGTGGTTGGGACCCTCATTTGCTTATATAAATATACGTATAAGCGGTGTCGATCTCACAAGCGCTCTACTCTCATAGTGTTGGTTCTTCGCTTGGTTTGCATCGCAGTTAGGGTTTTTTTGGTTTTGTTGATCGATCGATCGGTCGGTCGGTCGGTCGGTCTTCGTTTCTGGTGTGATTGTTTGTGTTTGTGTTGATTTGGTATTGATAGATCTGGAACGCTGTTGTTGTTGTTGTTGTGGTTGCAGGTTGAGATTCCAGCAATGGCGCCGAATGGAGACCACCAGAAGTCGACCAAGCCTCCTCCGAGTCCTTCTCCGTTGCGGAACTCCAAGTTTTTTCAGGTGAAATTCAGTGTTTGATTTAACTCTGATTCGATCTAGTTATGTTTATAAGTGATGAATAGTTTGAAAGCCGTGAATTACTTGTGAATGAATCGATGTTCGATCTATCCGTCGTGAGTCAGTACTGGAAGTAGGCTTTAGATTGAATAGTTAGTCGATCCGTGTGATCCGCGTGGTGTATACTCGATATGATGCCTCGGTTTGAGATTCTGCGGATCTGAATGTAGTTTGTTCACTTGGCATTCGTAGAGTTTCCGAAGATCATTACTTGAGGTATAATTGTTTTGATCTAGTATACGAGTCGCGTTGTTGTTTATGCAGTCGAATATGAGAATCTTAGTTACTGGAGGAGCTGGATTTATCGGTTCGCACTTAGTGGACAGATTGATGGAGAATGAAAAGAACGAGGTACTTGTTTTCGTTATTTGATAAAATGGTTGTGGTTGTGCATTTGAAACCCAAAGGAATACATTGATCTTCTTATTCACGATGTTCCAGGTTATTGTTGCTGACAACTACTTCACTGGTTCAAAAGACAATTTGAGGAAGTGGATTGGCCATCCAAGATTTGAGCTTATCCGTCATGGTGATTCTTTATCTTTTGATTGTTTAATCATAAGCTGATATTGATTTTGGTTTATGTTGAATTTTGTCTTTTGTTGTTGGAGGTGGATCATCTGCAATCCCTAGCTAATATGGTTCACTAGTAATGGAGGATTGCGCTATTCTATGATTTTATTGTGAATATTTCTTCAAACATTGTCTTTCTTCATCATGTTGAGAATTGAATTAAGTATAGTAGGTTGTTTTGTTCCAAAATAATATTGACAAAATTTGTTCACTCATGTAAGCAATTCTTTCTTGTAAAGTCATTTTTAGATTGTCTTATTTTAATAGTCAAACAAATCTAACTATATTAGATTCCCACTTAATCAGACCTTTGATTTAATCCGAGGATTGTCTTAATAAAGTATGTTGCCTTTGGAAAATGTTGTGAATTGTTTGTTTTGAGAGTGAGACCTGTGTAGTGGGTGGATCCTTTTTTAGTTCGATATTGTTCTTTCAGCTCTCTTGTTTGAGCTTTTCTAAAGTAACATGATTTCTCTCCTTTCTACCTTCTTGGTCGGCATTGCTTTACGCCAATAAAATTCTGATTTTTGTTTCCTTCTGCCGTGATTCTTGGGTTCTTACTTACATTGATGACCTTATGAAAATCACTCAATATTTTTCTCTGCTTGTTTTGCAGATGTTACCGAGCCATTGTTGATTGAAGTTGATCAAATATACCATCTTGCTTGCCCTGCCTCCCCAATTTTTTACAAATACAATCCTGTTAAGGTGCTAAACTGCTTGTGTGATTAATCTTCCTCATTTATATTCCGCATTGCATGGTTTTTGTTTCGGTTCATTTCTTGTAGTACTTTCATATGATTGTGATCTTAGTTTAGTCAATATGTTCTGACAGACAATAAAGACCAATGTTATTGGCACCCTTAACATGCTGGGACTTGCCAAGCGAGTTGGAGCAAGGTTAGATGATTACTAGTAATATTTCGACTATAGTTGGGTGTCTGCGTTTATTCTGATTGAACTCATTGGTTGCATGTTCTCAACAGAATTCTATTGACATCGACATCAGAAGTGTATGGAGATCCTCTTGTGCATCCCCAAACTGAAGACTACTGGGGAAATGTTAACCCCATTGGTATGCTCAGCTCTTCCATGAATTAATCAATCTTTTCGTTACTATTGCTTTAGGATCCAAGTCAAGTACAACTTAAATGGAGAATAATTATTTATTACATCTAATTTTCTATTCACTCCATCTTTTGTTTCATCCACTAAGATAATATCATCTGCAAATAGCATACACATGGTATATCCTCTTGAATATGTCTAGTTAGTTCATCCATAACTAAAGTAAATAGATATGGACTTAAAGCCGATCCTTGATGTAGTCCTATCGTAATGGGAAATTCTTTTGTAGCTCCTCCAAATGTCTTTATACTCGTTACTACTCCATCATACATATCCTTAATAGTGTCTATGTATCTAGCATGCACTATTTTTCTTTCTAGAACCCACCAAAGAACATATCTAGGGACCCTATCATATGCTTTTTCTAAATCTACGAATACCATATGAAGATCTTTTTTCTTTTCTCTATATTTTTCTAACAATCGTCTTACAAGGAAGATCGCCTCAATAGTTGACCTCCCAGGCATGAAACCAAATTGGTTCTCTGATATTGTTGATTTTCTCCTTAGCCTATTGTCAATTATCCTCTCCTAAAGTTTCATAGTGTAGAATAATTATTTATTACATTCTGAAAATTTGGTTACCAACAGTAGATGGTATGTCCGCCTATATATTATTGCTTGTTTGATTCTCAAAATTATCTTCTTAGTTGACATTTTTATTGCTTGACCTGGTTAAATAATTTAAAAAAAAATATATTTGTGAACTTTGGAGAAAATACTTTGGTTGTGAATATATCGTACAGTTCTGTTCTCATTATAAAAGTCCCAGCCCAAGTTTCTTTTTTACCCCATAATCTTATTGTATTATTATTATGGTACTCAAACTTGAATACATCTTAGCGTGAGATAGTTTTATTCAAACATTGGGCCATTTGAATCCCAACCGCTACTTGATCACTTGTATCTTCATGTCACTTTTACTTTGATTCTTTTTAGAAAACTTGATTTGAAGTCAATAACACACCAAACATGTACAGTGTAACATCAATGGTATTTTTGAATGATGTTGTATACTTGTGTATTTAGGTGTCAGGAGTTGCTACGACGAGGGAAAACGTGTGGCTGAGACTTTGATGTTTGATTACCACAGGCAGCATGGAATAGGTAGAATGGTTTACATTAATTAAACTTGAATTTTCACAAGTTTAATGTTTGCAATTATTACTTTTATCCAAGATAAGCATTACTTCCACAACTAATCATTTTTTCCTCCTATGGGTGGTACAACAACAGAAATTCGAATTGCTAGGATTTTTAACACCTATGGGCCTCGGATGAATATTGATGATGGACGAGTTGTCAGCAACTTTATTGCTCAAGCACTCCGGTACTTCTTCCTTCCTATTTATGTGTTTTCAAATAATCTTGGCCATTAACCCCATAGCCCTGGCCAAATGGCCCAAATCCTCCACGTAAGTAAATTTCTTTGATAGGTTTGAAAGTGAGTGTCAATGAATGTAGCTGTATTTGGTGAATTGTTGAAGTTCGCAGCTAGTCCAAGTTTAAATAGTTTGTACTTTATTAGTGTTATTTTATACCTGGAAAACTTGTTGAATGCTCTATTCAATCACATTTTTAATTGACACTTGTCGTATTTTTTCCTGACGTATTTGCGCCTGTGCTTGTTCAGTGGCGAACCATTGACTGTTCAAGCCCCAGGTACACAAACCAGGAGTTTCTGTTACGTCTCTGATATGGTAAGTCCGGAGATTTATATTGTCCCTGAACATTCACTCTGATGATTGATGAGTTTCTATTGAACTTTTTTGTATTTTTTTTCTTTTTTGGAACTTGAAGGTTGATGGACTAATTCGACTAATGGAAGGAGACGACACTGGGCCAATCAACATTGGGAATCCAGGTTTTTGACAAATTGATAATTATGCAATGACCCTTCTTGTTATAGTGGTTTGGACCCGTGTCCATGATCCTCTCTAATACAAGCCTCTTGCACCCTGTAGGTGAATTTACTATGATGGAACTTGCTGAGACTGTGAAGGAGGTTAGTTTTATTCCACTCTTTTCCATTTTCATCCCATGTTTGATTTATGAATTCCCACTTTGCGGTGTGATTTTAAGGTCTCACTCTCAGCATAATGTCGACTTGGAAATTCTATTGTTCTGCAACTACTTGTGATTTCTTCTATTGCTTATTTTCTTATGCCCCTTCTTTGTTTGTTCGTCTGGTTTCTGTTTTTGTATTGGTTTCGGTTGGAATGAAAGTTGGTTTCTTATAAAAAAAAAAAAAAAGAAAAGAAAAGAAAAGAAAAGAAAGAGTTGAAGCTCACTTGTCTTTTTAGCGTGCTTAACAGGTTTTGCCATTTTAATAAAATGAGACTAGTTTCGCATCTAGATATTATGGAACCACTATTTTTTATTTATGAGCATAAGCTTTGGTTTTTTCTTTCCATTAATCTACAATGAACCTTTACAAGTCCATATGGCATTACTTTAGAACAAAATGGGATGTTTAATCTCTTTATATTGTGGGGATTGGACATGTTAACTTAAATGCTATTTCATGTATCTTTCAGCTGATCGACCCTAAAGTAGAGCTGAAAATTGTGGAGAACACGCCCGACGACCCTAGACAAAGGAAACCAGACATCACCAAGGCAAAGGGAGTGCTAGGATGGGAACCTAAGATCACTTTACGCCAGGGCTTGCCCTTGATGGAAGAGGATTTCAGGCTGAGGCTTGGGGTTCCGAAGAAGTGATAATTTTTCGCCAAGAACAGGGTCGCTGGAAATTTACAAACATTCCTCAGTAATGTTATTGTCGCGGGCCTTCTCGATATATTGTCATGGAGTAAAAGAAAAAAAAAAGATGGTGGTGGTGGTGGTTCTTACTCTTAGTTTATATCATACATAGGTGATAAGGTACAATTGGGAAGTTCTATTCCCAGTTCGGCGTTTGCATAATTTTGTTTTCCCTAAACATAGCGAGCAGAAAGCCGCATTTGTTTTGTTTCTTTCTGTTTCAGGTCCTATTATTTCTTTTCAGAACTGTCTTCTTGCGGTTGAAGTGGATGCAATAATATTTCTAGACATATCGGTTTTTTTTTTTTTTTTTTTTTTTTTTTTTTTTTTTTTTTTTTTTGGCATTCTTCTTTCTATGGTGGATGTAAATGTTTTTTTTTTTTTTTTTTCCTTATGTGGGGAAATATGTCTTTGTAACCTTTATGCAAAAATTACGACGTGCTAACCACAAAATTAAGATCACCAGCTGTAAATCTTAGAAGTAAGGAATGAAAATTTGATAAAATTAACTGAATTTTAAGTGAAATTTATTGAGGTTGAAGGGATCGAAACGAAATCACAAGTAGTTTAAAAAACTACAAAATATTGCAAAATTTACAATTGAAAAATTGAATAAGTGTGTAGGGCAGTGAAGATTTTTTTTTTTACTTCACATTAATGAGAAGAATCAAGTTAGATTATTCCTAAAAAGTGATATACATACATAATATGCATGACTAGTTTGTTAATCATTTCAATAAAAAATTCTTAAATTTTTCTAAATTAACGAATTTTTATCAAAATTTTTCATGTCGAATTAAACTTTTTCGAATTAATTTCAATTATCAAGAGGGCGAATTATAAAACGAAATCGAAGTTTCGATCCTTACTTAGAAGTTAATATGAAATCAGTAGATTGACTAGATTCAGTACTTGTTGCACTGTGAAGAGACCCTAAAATCATACAATGGTCTCCTAAAATGCTTACTAATTCACGGCCTGTGATACGAGGGAACCTTTGGATCTTATTGAGCAAATGATAAATGTTTCCTATAATAGTGATGTATATTATACCACGAACTGAACACAGCTTGAAGCTGATATATCCCCTAGATTGATGGTGAATTTGTATTAGCTTTGTTATCACTGATCAATTTGTCTTGGTTGTGGTGGTCGGGATTTTAGTAGTTAATCACTTTGGCCTCCTAGAAGTTAGGAAAATGCTACAATGACACCCTAAAGTCACATTTCTTGACGTGGCGTGTGAGCCTGCATTTTTGATAGCCGTCAGTGCACACCTCGGGACACACACCTCGCGTATTATACACCGAGAAGTGAGAACTATTTTTGTAAATCTATTTTCACGTGAGGCCCACACCCCACGTCACCACGACGCGACCTTGAATGTGACTTTGAGGTGTCATTGTAGCATCTTCCTAAAAGTTATATATTCAAATCTTCTAAGTTTCTCCTTTAATTTTTTGAAAAGTATTTTTTAAGTTTCGTAAAATCTATTGTAGGAAGGAGTAGTCATCAGCAAAATAGTTTGCTAAACACCTATTAAAAACATTGTCCCTTCTAAAAAAAGAAAGCTCCCCACCTTTTGATCATCTCCAATGCAACGCCATTATGGCGTTGCATTGGAGTATGGCGTTGGGTTGGTTAGTCCAACCCAGCACCATATGTTGCGCCAACATGGCGCAGCGGAACAGCGTTGCGCCATATTTGACGCAAGGATATTATTTTTTTTATTTTTTTTTTTTTTAACTTTTAGTAGATATGGGGCTCACTAATCAACATAAATTTTTTTTAAAAAAATAAAAGATTCTCTTATAAAGTGGTTTGATGTAAAAGTTGTGTTTTTGAATTGGAGATGTGAATAGTAATTTGCATACTTTTTGCACCAAAATGATGCAAAAGTTGCACTATTTTGGTGCAATGCATTGGAGATGCCCTTAGAACATTATTTTTAAGGAAAATAGTAATACTAGAATGGCAACCCAAAAGCATGAAATCACGAACTAGGTTCCACCAATGTGTTGGGAAAAACCTCATGCACACCTAAAGGAAACAATCTCAAAAATACATAAACTCACAAAAGTTTATTCCATTAATCAAAATTTCTCAAAAATTGTATATATATTACAAACTAATCATCTTTATATAGACACCAAACTTTTTTTTTTTGAAGAGAAATTTTATTTTTTTTTAGAAGAAGAAGAGAAGTTTTATTAATCATTCATGGCTCAATATAAGACCAGGACCAAATATAGAATCAAGTACGTTGATTCGCTAATCTTATTTGTTCAAACAAACTGCTATTAATTTGGATGTAAATACAAAATTGAAACAGTTTGACAATCATGGACTGTTCTCTACAACGTTGAAACTCATGACAATATACAATGTAGCATCCCCTAACTTGATTAGGGCGATACTCGCCCTGAAACCCTAATTAAGCCCAGATTACTCTTACCAGACTTAACTAGAGCCAGCAGCCTTACCACCTTCACCTGATAAGCACTACTGTATATCGAATATCAAAATAAAACAATTTATAAATGCAGCGAAAATCTAAAACCTTTTTCGATAATCCAAACCACGATATACAATATTAAAACAAACCGGAATAACCCTCGGTTATATAAATCACCCATCCCTTTTGATATTACAAAAGTGTAATTCAATACCAATATATAAGACAATGAAAACTTATTACATGGAAAAGAAGATCAAGACTCCTATATCTTCTCAATCCCGTAGTGGTAACGCTTATCGATGTTATCCTGTAATGTTAATTGGGGTGAGCGCTCCAACTTGCTCAGTATGTAGGGATTCACATAAACATCAATATTACATATCATAATCAAGGATATCATGCAATAACAATATGCACTAATGATATCTAACAAGAATATGGAAAACATATAAATCAATATATAACAGATGCAAAGCAAATGCCTTGGATTAGTACACTGTGATCCCCATTTATTTGTAAAAGTAGAGTCGATTACCCGACGGTGCCATTAATGGGAATGCTAAACCAACACACCGCGCAAATGTGATGTTTAGCCAATCCATTAATGCCCAATGGTTCTATCCTAAACCCTCTAGTGAATATGTAACCCACACAACCTATAAACTGAGTAGGAGTTACGTATAGACCAGGAGATCAACCCCAAGTACTATACAACCTGGTTTCAGCCCTCAGGAGTTACACTCGTGGATCACATCATACATCGTTTTCCTTTAGTTAAAACCATCACAGTGTACATAATCCCCCATTCCAAGTTCCAACAACTACATGAGCTATATATATACTAAATAGTCAGACAATATTGATAAATAAGTGAATCCGTACTTACCTCGAGTTTAGTCTCCGTTTCCCAAACTCCCTAACTTTCCGGTCATCTCACACATCCTCGGTGTTCCTCAACCTATCACCAATCATTTGGGATCAATATAGGTTCATTACACTACGTTTAGAAACCCCTAAGGCACTCCCTAGGACCTTAGGAAATTCTTTACAAAACACAACAAATATGCTGGTTTCAGGGATGGGAACGTGCTCCTTCAATGGGTGGGGCGCGCTCCACCAACTGTGTTCATCATAGTTGATGAAGGGAGCGCACTCCTCCACTAGGTGGAACGCGCTCCACCCTGTGCTGTCAAACCAGAGCACAGGGCAGCAGCTACTGTCACTCACCAATTCACTCCAAATCATCAAAACAGCCTCTACAACCTCCAAAATCGATTAAGGAGGACCTATAGTGAGGTAACAAGGCATAATTAATCATCAAACAACATGATTAACTAAAATTCTAGCCTCACCATCGAACTGAACTTTGATAATCATAAGAACAAATCATACCTATGTGATGCTCTCAAGCTGTTGATTCAATTAAGCTCCTCACTTCGTGTTGATTTAGCTCATCGAATCAACCTCATTCGATCCGAAACCAACCGAACCTCCTCTCCCTCTTGAATGATTGAATGAAATGATAAGAATGAATTTCTTCATTTTTATATATGGATTTTCTTCGAGATACGCATCGCGCTATCTCGAGACCAATCACATGGTTGATGCGTTAAAGTGACACACCTTAAAGTGACACAAAATTCGACACATCAAGCACTTACGCTTTGTTCGAGACGATCCAATAATTCGTATATTTCTAATATTCTTTTATTTTCCAATGTATATTTATATATTTAAAAACATATAAATATAAATAGTGTATTATTCACCAATAAACTCACCGGACGTGCCTACAAGTGTCCTTGAGCGTGCACAATCGTGCTACGACTCCCTTGTCACACTTGGTGTCCCGGTAAACCATAGTTTATTGTGTATTTTTCGTTTTATAGGCTTGTGTATAATTTCCTTATTACACTACAACCTATATATAAATTGATTTAACAATTCATACAAACACCATACATCATGCAAACGCAAGCACTCGCTAATCGATGTACGCCAAACTTAATCACGAGCCTAACTCGGGTTAATTAGGATTTGAATTAGTACTAATCACTAGCTTAAAGTAACATGTCGTTACATACAAAACTATTAGAAGCACAAAACGAATAACAAAACTTTTCAACAAGGAGAAGACAAATCAAAGACTTCCAAATAAGGAAGAGAACTAACTATAAAATAAAACTAAAGACAAGATCAATTCAGTGCCGCACAAATCCACACAACACCATTGATGAAGATGCACTGCGATAAGAATGGACCGATCTCCACAAATCTGATTAGATCTGTTCGTTATTGTACGAACAAAATGCAAAAGGGATTTGATTGGAACCAGCACCAATCGAAGAGGAGGATCGGCGGTGGTTCAAGAATAAAAATCACAAAAGTGAATCAAGAAGAAGAATTTTGCATATAGACACCAAACTTATTAATTAAACTTAAACACATAAATATGCATTGCCCAAAAATAAACAAAGTTAATTAGAAACCTTATAAACACAAAATAATTAAAAACATGACTAAATATTAAACTTTCTAATTAA